>JARYZH020000085.1:1200000-1892248 GCA_030021035.2 Notholithocarpus densiflorus | reverse complement strand
CTCTTTTCTCTCTCATCTTTCTCTTTTCTCATCCCTCTCCCTAACCCTAAACTCTAATCCCTCAAAATGGCCAAAACCTCATGGCTATCACTAGCAAACCACAACCATTGTAAGCTACCACAGTAGTGGTTCAGCTATCTTTTGGTTCTTTCTCTCTCAAGCTCAGCCATGGCCAAACTCCACGAGACCCACTCCACCACTAATTAATGGCAGCAGAGCTAAACAGCACCACCATAACCACTGGCCACCGCCTTCTCCTCTTCATTTCTCTTTTATTCTCTTCTTTATTTTTCTCATTTTTATGGCGAAAACCCCCTTTTATGTTTGGTTTTGTGATTGGTGTTTGGTTTGGTTAATTTAGGGATTGGGTTCTCTATTGGTTGTAGAGATTTAGTAATTTTAATTTGGGTTTGTAAAATGGGATACTAGGTGTTTTGAGCTTGGCTATTAGGGCTTGGAGGGTTTGGAAAATGGGATTTTGGGGTTGATTTAAAGATGGGTTTGAATGTATAGTGTGTATGAAACTATGTATATATGCCTAAATCAATGATGTGAAAGATTTGTTTGTGGTGGTGAGCTTTTTAACATTGGTGGTGAGTCAGTGATTTTGTTTGGTTTTGTACAAGAGAAGATCGAATTTGATAGTTTCATCAATCAAAATTTGTGTATATATGCTTTATAAATTGGTATGCATTTGGTGTACACACAGAGAGAGAAGATATGGACAAGAGAGAGAATCAAAGAGAGGAGAGAGAGAGAGAGAGAGAGAGAAGAGAGGGCTCAAATGACTATTTGCTCTAATGGTGTTTAAGGACCAAATTGGTCAATTTTGAAATGTGTTGGGCTTGGTTGGCATTAGCCCAAGCCTTAGGGTAGGTTATTGAAATTTACCTTTTTCTTTTCTTTTCTTCTTAGCCCTTCTAGTCAATTATGCCCAACGTTACTACTCTCCCGCTTCATGCATTTTTGGCTTCTCTCTTCTTCAAAACCCAATTAGTTCTTTCAGATTCTTCAGTTATAAATCCACTGATTAATTTTTTTTTTTTTTTAAGTTCCAAACCATTCCTCTCCTTTATATATCTCAACTTTAAAACCCATTTCTTTGTCATTTTGGAGATTTTAATCCTAAGGTGGAGTTGGAACCGAATCTAAAATCACCTAGTGATAAGGGTATTTTTGGCCTATGAAAATTTCTTCAACTCTTTGATCCGTCGGGCAAAACACCTCACTTAAGGTCCGTCGGGAGGGTGGCTCACCTAGTATCCATAAAGTTGAAGACCCGTCGGGACGGGAATCTCATGTAATTCACTTAGGACCCGATGGTGCAAGTAAAAGATCCCGACAGGGACCCATTGGCCATTTGGGTAGAATGTATTTGAGTCCGACATATAAGCCCAACGGGTGCTCTATTGGACCCCAAAGGATGATTTGCACACTGACGGTTGAGTATGCTGAGTCCCACAAACTTTTATGTGTTCTTCACTCATGTATCCCTATGGAAATAACTTGCACACCATGTCCAAAGACCCTACTACAAGTTCGTATCTTCCTCGTATGGGAAGAAAAGCCCTAAAATCTCGGGGCATTAACTCCAAATCTTCTCTACAAGGAAAACTCCTACATTCAAGGGATCTTAGTTAGCTCTACACCACTATATAAGCACCAAGCCTCCTCTTCCTTAAGGTACATGAAATTTCCTAACTCTTACACTATTGAGTTTTTAAAGATTCTTCTATCACTAACTTAACCTTCGGAGGGTCTTTGGCCGGCATCCCACCAGTGCCCTCTACTGGTTCTTTATTCCTTTGTTCTTCAAGTACTCTTCATTGGCGCATGTGTGAACGATCAACTCACTGACGATTTTGTGCATCATCACCTAAATTTCTTGATCTCTATTACTCAGTGAATGTTTTGCATATAGCAATCTCTCTCTCTCTCTCTCTCTCTCTCTCTCTCTCTCTCTCTCTCTCTCTAGGATTTTCTTCATTTTTTAGGTGGATCCATGATGGTTTGTGGTTGATTTGCTCAGTCTTGTGGGTGCCTTCAAATGTTTTGAAAAATGTTTGATGATTTGCTAACTAAATATTGATTTTTTTTTTCTAGATGGACACCACAGTAAACCTTAAGAACCAATAGTGTATTTTCTGATTTAGTTTTTTCTTGAGAAAAAATTGACGTGACCTAGGATTTTAAATTCTACCGCACGTTTAGTTAGTGGGTGAGAAGGCAGCTTCCTATCAAAATAAAAAGAGATGTCCTTAAAGTATTACTAGAGGCAAGCAAGACCCATCTTTATCTATTACTCTTATTATTAAATAAATTGATAATTAATTAGAAAAAATATATGTGGGCCATAGTAAATATCCTGATAAAGATAATCTCATAGTAAGAACAAAGTTTGACTATAACTCCTACTAAAAAATTAACATGACTACCTTTTTTAAAAAAACTAACTATTAAATTGCATATATCTTATATTCTTAACACATATGTCATATTTCATGCTAATTAGATTTCATTTAATATTCGATCCATAAAATAATTTTTTATGCATAATTTTGGACTACAAAACTTGAAATTTCAATATTTGATTAATGAAATGGATATTAATCTTTGATCTTGAAATTTTGCAAGCATAGAAGATATAAGAAGAAATGTAATTCAATGGTATATTTGTCAAAATTCATTTCCAACAAAGAGATATTTAGTAAAAGTTGTAACCATTAGCTACAAAATAGTTTGTAATTAAACTTTGTTGTTTCAATAATAAACTGGTATTTTATCTTAATTTCCTTATTTCTGGTTGTGGGAAAGACTCGTCTGATGGAGATGCAAAGAATTATTAGAACAAATAGTAGATTTCCAATACCATGGCTTGTCCCCAAGGTCAAAAAGAGAATATTTTAATAACAAAAGAAATCGCCAATTTAATCAAATGTTTGGTAAAGCATACCTGCATACGTACCGAAACATAGATGGGATGGAAAGCTATTGAACTATAAAAAAAAAAATAAAGTTAAAAAGTAAGCAAGCCAAAAATACCATTTTGTTCCTTATATTTTATAGTCATTAATTATTAATTTGATCTATATTATGTCTAATTTGCTGTTAATTTGGCTAATATATTTTGGTAGCGGCCAAATTAGTCATTGTTATTTTTATATTACAATTATTTTGGTCTTTGTTATTTTCAATTTGCAGTCATTATTAGTTTAAATCTGGATTTATTTTAGTTGCTGAGTTGCTATTGTGTCTACTAGAATTGGAATTTGGTAAATTTGATTTGTGTTTGGTTGCCAAGAAAGTGAAAGAAAATATGTGATTTGATAGTAGGGACCAAATTGATTGCAAGTTGAAAACAACATGGACCGAATTGATTGCTACCAAAGTGTAAAAACCAAATTGGCAGTAACCCTAAAATGTAAGGATCAAAATAGTATTTTTTCCTTCAATTATTGATAGTCAATGGGCTCATGAATTTTCCGCTTTTTTATTGGGTGGTAAATTATAAGAAAAAATCTAAGATCATATCATTTTGTGTCATAATTTTGTTACAATTTTGATGTAGTAAGTTGTAAGTAGTAGAAAAAATTAGTAGATTTATGTGAAAGCAAAAAGCAACTAGTTAGAATTTGCCACATAAAATAATTGTGAGATAAAATATGGTAAAACACGTGGTCTTAGAATTAATCAAATTATAATCGATATATTTTCCTTATCTCTGGTGGGAAAAGCGGGAAAAAGGCTGAACTGATGGAGATGCAAGGATTTATTAAAACAAACAGTAGACACAATAGCAATCAATTATTGATATCACCAATTTGATATCTTTTGTTATTAAAATATTCTCTTTTGATATCACCAATTATTGATAGGTGGGATGATTATATTATCCAAAACATAGATGGGATGATTATCCAAAAAATAAAAATAAAAAACAGAAAAAAATTTCAATTAAAAAAAAAAAAGAGTTAAAAAGTAACCCAGCAATTCAATTATGGATAAGTTAATAAGAGCATGTATCTACTGCTCAGAGATGCAAAAGATTTCTTAATTTTTTTCATAGTTTTTTTAGGTGTTAAATTATAATTGATGTAAAATCACTTTTAAACGGGGCACCATTTAAACTATTTTATTATACACCTATCACAATATATCTACTCAACATTTTTAAAAAACATTATAAAAAATTTTGTGCCATTGGGTCTAGAATTGTTTTTTTCATAATGGTATATTCCCTTCAATTACTAGCCTACTTTATCAAGATCAAGGCAGTTTATGTAAGCAATTAGAGCAGAAGAAGCAAGATTCAACACGTGTAGCTGAAGTTCAAGAAGCAATATTTGAAGCACTTGTAGTTTAGTAGCTGCATTTGTATCACAGATAATACGACCTGTAGTTTAGTTTTTATTCTTCTGTTATTAGTGTTCACACGTGAGTAGGATAGTTAGTCACACGTGAGAATGGTTGTTAGTCTGTTATTTTAGTTTGTTAGCTTAGCACTCACTCTGTTTTTCGTACATAATGCTGTATATAAAGGCATAAGCTAAATTAATTCAATACAATTCAGTTTTTCCCAATTCTTTAATTTCTCATATGGTATCAGAGCTCTCTAGAAGCTTCAAATTCTAGGGTTTGATAGATTTGGGAATTTTTCCTTCATCGTCCACCATTGTTATTTCTCTTCAAGCTTTCTCAAGCTTTCTCAAAATCTTTTCAAGCTTTTCATTTTGCTTTAATGGCTAACACAACAGCAGCTAACACTTTCAACACTGAATCTTCATCTTCTTCGCAAGATTCATATAATCTCAATGATCCTCTATTCTTACATCCTGGAGAAAATCCAGGGGTTGTTCTTACTTCTCAGCCTTTAATTGGGGAAGAGAATTATTCTGCCTGGGCAAGATCAGTGAGGAAGTCTTTGATTGGCAAAAATAAGCTTGGTTTTATAGATGGTTCTATAACCATTTCTTCACCACTGGTGAATTCACCAACAGTTGTTCAAGCATGGATTCGTGCTGATAATATAGTTGGCACTTGGATCATCAACTCAGTATCACCAAAACTTCAAGATAGTATCATCTACAGAGATACTGCATTTGAGATTTGGACTGAGCTTCGGGACACATTCAATCAAGGAAATGGCACCAAGGTTTTCAATATCCAAAAGCAAATTGTTGAGATTCATCAGAGAGAACAATCACTCACTGCTTACTTCACTCAGCTCAAAGTCTTGTGGGATCAGCTTCAGAATCTTAGTCCATTTCCTCAATGCACTTGTGGTAAGTGTGTGTGCAATATTAATCAAAGGTTGAAGGATCTTCAAGCCAAAGAAGCCACAATGAAGTTTCTTATGGGAGTCAATGAAGTGTTTTCTCAAGTCAAAACACAAATCTTGCTCATGGATCCATTGCCTTCTGTTAATAAGGCTCATTCCTTGTTCATCCAAGAGGAAATGCAAAGATCTGTCACCAATTTTGTTAGAGTTAAGTCTACTGTTTTGGTTGCCAAGAGCTCAAGCAACAATCCAAAAAGGAAGGAAAGACCTTTATGCACTCACTGTGGAAAGTTGGGTCATACTGTGGATAAATGTTACAAACTCCATGGTTTTCCACCAGGTTACAAATTCAAGAACAGGAATATGATGGCTTATCAAGTTTCAACTGTTGCAAATCAGTTCCAGGGTCATTGCTTGGCTCCAAATACTAATCACAATCCTATTGCAAATCAGTTTCAAGGTCATTGCTTGGCTCCAAATGCTAATCATAATCATGTTGTCACTGCTCAGGCACCTACATTCACTCCTGATCAGTACCAACAACTTCTGTCTTTGATTAGAGTTCACCAAACTTCAACAGCTCAAGAACCTCACATGGTTAATGCTATTTCTTTGCCATCCAATGCAGTTTCAGGTACTGTTTCTTGTTCACCACATTCAGTCTTTTCTGCTAAAGTTGTGAATAGAAAGGCTTTTGGTGTTGAAACTTGGGTTATAGATACTGGTGCTACAAATCACATAGTTTGTTCAATGCATTTATTGACTTCCTTTACTGCAATTTCACACACTGTGGTTGAATTGCCTAATGGGGAGGCTGCTCTTGTGACTCATGTTGGTACTATTAAGCTTTCCTCACATATTACCCTAACAAATGTCCTTTGTGTGCCTTCTTTGTCATTTAACTTGATATCTGTTAGTGCCTTAACTCATTCCCAGCCTCTTTGTGTTGTATTTCTTTCCAATTACTGTTTTATACAGGCCCTTACCTGTTGGAACACGATTGGAATGGGCAAAATGCATGATGGACTCTATCTGTTACAAGGATCTAGCCTTTCTACAGCTTCCAAGTCTCTTGATGATTTTCTTCTCAAGAATAAGTTCAGCTCCTTTACTACCTTTTCTTCTTCTGTTTCTCATGCCAACTTGTATTCTCTATGGCATTCTAGATTAGGACATCCATCTGATATGAAAATTCACTCTTTATGTTATCTTTTCCTTTCTTACAAAATTGTTGTACTAAAGATTGCATTGTATGTCCTTTGGCAAAGCAAAAGAGACTACCCTTCCCTTTTGATAATAAAAGAGCTGCTCATTCATTTGATCTTGTTCACATGGATGTTTAGGGGCCATTTTCCATTCCTACTACTGCTGGACATAGGTATTTTCTTACCATTGTAGATGATGCATCAAGGGCTACTTGGGTTTTCCTCATGAAAGCAAAATCAGAAGTTAGACCTTTGATTGTTTCATTTTACAATATGGTACATACTCAATTTCAAACCACAAATAATTCCATCAGAATTGATAATGCTTTAGAATTTTAACATGATTGTTTTTTACAATTCTAAAGGCATTATTCATCAACAAAGCTGTGTTTACACTTCACAACAAAATTCAGTTGTGGAGAGGAAACATCAGCATATTCTAGCAACAGCTAGGGCCCTTCAAATTCAATCCAATATTCCTCCTGTTTTCTGGGGTGATTGTATCCTCACAGCTATCTATTTGATCAATAGACTTCCTACCCCTTTTTTGCAACATAAGTCTCCATATGAGGTTCTTTTCAATCAAATTCCTTCTTATTCTCACCTAGAGACCTTTGGCTGCCTTTGCTTTGCTACTGATGTCACTCCACATAAGCATAAGTTTACTCCTAGAGCTAGGAAGTCATTTTTCTTAGGATATCCTTTTGACATCAAAGGTTACAAGCTGTTTGATCTTCAATCTCATTCTATTTTCATCTCTAGGGATGTCATCTTTCATGAAAAGGTTTTCCCTTTTGCTTCACACACTTCCCTTTCTTCATTTGATTTAATTCCTTTGCCTAGTATTCCTTCTATTCCTCCTGTTTTTCTTGATCCTATCTCATCTGTCAATGCTAATTCCATTGTACAGATTCATCATGATCTTGACACAGATGATCAAGCTTTTCCTGATGCATTTGATCATGTTGTTTCTGATGTTCTTGATCATGATGTTTCTGCTACTCCAGTTATACCTACTGATGCTCCTAGAAGGTCTAGTAGGGTGCCTAAAACCCCATCTTATCTTAAGGCTTATCATTGTAATCAAGTTTCCTCTACATCCATCTCCAATCAGTCCCAATCAGGTACTTCCCATCCTCTCTCTTCCTATCTCTCTTATGCCACTCTATCTCCTGCCTACAAATCCTTTTGTTACTCAATTTGTACCACCACAGAACCTAAGTATTTTTCACAAGCAGTATCTGACCCTAAGTGGCAAGAAGCCATGGATGCTAAAATTGCTGCTTTTGAAGCAAATAATACATGGACTATCACTCTTTTGCCTCATGATAAACATCCTATAGGGTGCAAATGGGTTTATAGGATTAAGTATAAGGTTGATGTGTCTATTGAGAGGTATAAAGCTGTTGGTTGCAAAGGGATTTACTCAAAAGGAGGGTTTAGACTACCTTGAAACCTTCAGCCCTGTTGCCAAAATGGTTTCTGTGAAGTGTGTTCTTGCAATGGCTGCTGTGAAAGGTTGGTTACTTAGCCAACTTGATGTCAATAATGCTTTTCTTCATGGTGACTTGCATGAAGAATTGTACATGGCTCTTCCACCTGGATTTCACAGCAAGGGGGAGCATGGAGAGCAGCTTGTATGCAGGTTAAACAAGTCCCTTTATGGCCTTAAGCAGGCTTCAAGACAGTGGTTTTCAAAATTCTCAACCACACTGATTCAACTTGGGTTCACTCAATCTAAAGTAGATTACTCACTTTTTACAAGGCAACAAGGAGCTTCCTTCATTGTTTTGTTAGTATATGTTGATGATGTTCTCATAGCAAGCAATGATAAGGAGCAAGTTGATCAGTTTAAGGTGATGTTGAATCAGAAATTCAAGTTGAAGGATTTGGGTCCATTGAGATATTTTCTTGGTTTGGATGTAGCTAGGACAGCTAAAGGCATCTCATTGTGTCAAAGGAAGTATGCCCTTGAGATTTTGGAGGATGCAGGGCTTCTTGGGTGCAAACCTGTCAAAATCCCTATGGATCAGAATCTAAAGCTTAGCAAACATGAAGGCTTATTACTTGATGATCCAGGGCAATAGAGAAGATTGGTGGGAAGGCTGCTGTACCTAAGCATCACTAGGCCTGGCATCACTTTTGCAGTCCACAAACTAAGCCAATTTATGGCTAAACCAAGAAAACCACACCTTGAGGCAGCACTTAAGGTTCTGCAGTACTTAAAGAATGAACCTGGTAAAGGTATTTTCTTCTCAACAAGTTCAGAGTTGCATGTGAAAGGTTTTACAGATTCTGACTGGGCTTCATGTCCAGATACCAGAAGGTCTGTTACTGGATATTGTATATTCATTGGAGATTCACTAGTTTCATGGAAATCAAAGAAATAGTCCACTATTTCCAGATCCTCAGCAGAAGCAGAGTATAGGGCAATGGCTGTTTCAACTTGTGGGATAGTTTGGATTCTCTATTTGTTAAAGGATCTTCAAGTTAATCACAATAGAGAAGCATTGTTGTTTTGTGACAACCAGGCAGCTCTCCACATAGGTTCTAATCATGTTTTCCATGAACGAACGAAGCATATAGAAATTGAATATCATGTTGTGAGGAATAAGGTGTTGGAGAGAGTTCTCAAGCTCATTCATGTTAGAACTCAGTCCCAATTAGCAGATTTGCTCACTAAGGCCTTGAGTCATAAATAGTTTTCAGAACTTTTATCCAAGATGGGACTCATCAACATTTATCAACCTACAGTCCATCTTGAAGGGGAGTATCAAGATCAAGGCAGTTTATGTAAGCAATTAGAGCAAAAGAAGCAAGATTCAACACGTGTAGCTAAAGTTCAAGAAGCAATATCTGAAGCACTTGTAATTTAGTAGCTATATTTGTATCACAGATAATACAACCTGTAGTTTAGTTTTTATTCTTTTGTTATTAGTGTTCACACGTGAGTAGGATAGTTAGTCACACGTGAGAATGGTTGTTAGTCTGTTATTTTAGTTTGTTAGCTTAGCACTCACTCTGTTTTTCGTACCTAATGCTGTATATAAAGGCATAAGCTAAATTAATTCAATACAATTCAGTTTTTCCCAATTCTTTCATTTCTCATATACTTGCCCGTAACAATGAAAAACAAATGTGATTGCCATTTGTTAATGCTATAAATTGAGTCTCCAACTGATTTTGGCTCATTAACTGATAAATTAAATTAGTACATTATAAATGATTGTTGAATTTCTTCTCGGCCAGTTTTGAGGAAAATTCCTCCAACTCACTACATAGTGTTTCATAAAACTATCCATGTGTAATTTTGAGCATATGAAATCTTTAATGAGTCATGTAACTCGTTTGAATAATATGCGAGGATGATTTTATGAGTTGGCACAGAATGAGTTAGAAAAGATTCCTCCAAATCAATTTGGAAAAAAACTTTTTTTTTTTTTTTTTGGTTCTCTATGGGCACAAGATAGTTTTGGACTAGTGCCCTAAAACCCAATTAAATAATTTATCTTTTAATAACAAAAGTGCTTTATTTTCTAAGAATGTATGTTTATAAAATATTAGACATTATGTGTTGTAGTTCTTGATATACATTGTATATGATTTAGGTGTGTTGTGAATGAGATTCACATACAAAAGTAAATAAACAGTTCCTTGTAAACTCAAAAATTATTAGTTCATAATCGATAATGAAATTGGGCACTTCATCTAAGAAGACTATAACATATCAATTATGATTATTTGTTTTTATCATGAAAGTGAAAGACTTCTGATTGATATGTTATAAATAAGACTTAAATTTATTGGTATGCTATAAATAATTAAATTGTTTAATTATATGAGACTATTTGTATATGAATTAATTGGACATTATCATATAATCCTTGAGATGCATTGTATGTGATTTAGTTATAGAATATATAAATCACAAGTTCCTTGTAACTCAAAAACGTAATTCGTAGTTGGTGATGTAATTGAGCGTTTCATCTGCGAAGACTATATCATGACAACTAAGATGGTTTATCTTCATCATAGAAGTGAAGACTTCTAGTTGATGTGTTGATGTGTCTTAAGTGTGTAAGACACATTGAACTAGATCGCTATAAAATTAATTATTCAATTTATAATTGAAAAATACAAAATGGGAAAAAAAAGTAGATTAGAAAATTTGTGCCAAACATAAAATGAGTTGGAAATAGAAAATGAATACACACCCAACACAAACCAAACAACACCTAAATTTCAAGCTCTTGTTTTGAAGATCCCCAAACCATCTTCCTTCTTAGTAATTAGGAATTTAGGATTTGATAGGCCAAGAATGTATTGACCCATTTGGTAACTTAATCAATTAATTTAGCCAAGTGAAATTAATTAGATTCAATTACATGCAATAAACGTGGTAGCACAAATAAATCACCAAATAACTAAATACAGCGGAAAATAAATTTGACACGAGTGATTTGTTTACAAATGGGGAAAACCACCGAGGCAAAACCCCACCGGGTGAATTTAAGGTCACCACTCCCGAGAATCCACTATTATCAAAACAAGCGGTTACAAGTAAAAGGAATCTTAGTACCTAATACTAACTTACAGTTGAACCCTTACCCCAATACACAATTGGACTTGTAATGTAGTGACAATCTCTCCTTTCAATGCACGGCTCCAAATACGTGACTAACCAATCAATGCACGAATCCCAGTACATGACTAACACACCAACTTGAGAAAGATGTTGGCTGCAAAGTTCTTCAGTTCATCCAGACGATGAAGATCCAAAAGCTCCTTGGTTACAAAACTCTTGGCGTACAAACGCAGCAGCTTCTACAAGGAAGAAGATAAACTAGGGCAAATTGTCTACAGTCACAATTTGAGTGAATAATCACTTTTCATCAAGTTGCATCACCTTAGATGGACCTTAAAATAATCCTTATATATGTCTAGGGTTGTGAGAAAAGAAACCCTACACAAATAACTTGGATATGCGTGAAAAACAGATCTGAAAATCTAAATTTCGTAATTCTCAATAGATAGAGCTTCTGTCGAGAGTTGTCGAGAATCAAACATTAAATCTCGATAGATACATCTGTTGAGATTTAATGATCAGCACTTCTTCACTTAATTCTTGGACAGATTTGTATGGCTTCAATACTAGACTTGAACTCTTGTTCCTTGAAGTATTAAACACATCCTAGATCTACCCAATTACAAGTAAAGTGTGTTTTGTCAAAGGATTAGCCAATTTACAATGACATATGTTCTAACAAGTTCCAAATATATCCTAACAGGATTAGTGACCAAGTGCATTTTCCCTTTATCCAAATAAAGGAGTAATTTAAGGATCTTTAACTGTGCATTTTTAATAGAGGTTAATGGAATGCTTGAATTGAATAAATTAAAATTAGAGAACTCAAATGAACAAAAGTACATTCTCAAAAAAAAAAAAAAAAACAAAAGTAAAATTAAAGACCTAAATTGAATTTTAGTTAAAGTTAGAGAGTGTAATTTACATCTCAACCTTATTTTTAATACACAACTCTTTATTTTATTTTAGGCAAAAACACCATTTTGGTCCCTACATTTTGAGGTCACAGTCAATTTGGTCCCTACATTTTGGTAACAATCAATTTAGTCCATGTTATTTCAACTTGTAGTTAATTTGGTCCCTACCGTAAACTTCTATTGGAAAATACTTACGTGGCAAACGGATTGCACAATTGGCACATTTAATATTAAAAGATTAAATAAAATGCTGATATGTCTAAATTTTATTGGCCACGTTAGTGATTAACAGGCAAAAAAAATTAACGAATCAAATTAATCAAACAAAATAAAATTTTATTAATAAAATTTTAATTTTTTCTTGGACTTTCTTGACAACTAAACACCAACCCAGTACATAACTTTTCATCCCAATTCAAGGAATCAGAACCTTACACAAAACAAATCCAAATCCTCCTAAAATACAGATTTGACAACACCAATTCATCAATAGATAGCACATCTGGTTTAGATAAAGATGGTTTTGCCAGAAGATCGCTACAATTCCGTGAAAGATCTGTGAAATTCCTAATGGGCTTCATGCCTTCAAGCTTGATCTTTTATACACGCAGTGCGCATATGCCAGAGCCAGAGATCGATGATCCTTTTTGGATCTGATCCAATCGAGGCTTGTGAGGATCCGATCGCTAATACAATAATAATGATCTTCTTGTGTAAAAAAAATTAAAAAAATAATAATTTAATAATAATAATAATAACAAGTCTTTGATATGTTTTCTGGAAAATTCAATACTAAAAACAAGTTTGTTTCCCAAGAAAATCAAAACAAATATCATTTTTTTAAACATTACCAATCCGGAAATGAAAACTTACTTTTAGCAATGAAATTCATTCACTTCAATTAAAACAATATAAACTTACGAGGTGGTGGAGGTGGGAAGCGTGAGAATGAGAAATGAAGATGTAAGCTATTTTGATTATTTCAATTGGTTGTGTGTATCTGGGTTGCACTTTGGTTCCGAAGAGTAAAAGAAAATTGAAAAATTATTTAATTAATTTAATTCTTTAAATTCATCCTTTTAATTTTTTATTTTATTTTTCTGATGTGTATTTTTTTACCAGTTAATCACTGACGTGGCCAATAAAATTTGGATATATCAACATTTTATTTAATCTTTTAATATTAAATGTGCTAATTGTACAATCCGTTTGCCACGTAGGTATTTTCCGTTAAAAGTTAACGATAGGAACTAAACTGACTACTAGTTGAAAATAACAGGGACTAAATTGACTGTTACCAAAATGTAGGAACCAAATTGACTGTAACCTCAAAATGTAGGGAACAAAATGTTGTTTTCGCCTTTATTTTATTTTATGGAAACACTTACTCTGTTTTCAATTGGTTATAGGGCTTTTTTAGCTATTATGAATCCTATGATGATTGCCATGTCATTTTATAATAAGAAATCATCCAATCAATATTTTCTTTCCTTTTTTCATTTTTTTTACCAAACTACCTTCAATCATTTTGTAATTTTAGCATTGCGCAATATTACAGTGCTGCCCACTCTGGAGGTAATCATAGTATCATACATGTAGGGATAAGGGCCCAAAATTATATATTGGGCCTTGGGCCTTGGCCGAGGACGTTGGTTGGTCCGAAGACGAATAAACAGCTGTGAGGGTGTTAAGCTCAAAGTCCCATGAGTAGGTTGCAAATGGAAAGGTTGGGGAAGGTGGTCCGAGGAGGAGTATCTCCTCGGATGAACAAAGCACAGATCAAATGTATATCCTATCGTTCAAGGTGACCTTCCAGGAAATTCCATTAATAAGGACGTGCATTACAAACGTACAAGAGAGATGGGAGCTCAGAAATATCTAAGAGAAAGCTGTTATCACCGGATTGAATGCTCAGTGGCTAACTCTCTGGCCGCATTAATGAGGAAATGATCTCTGAACAGTGTTTGTTCAGCTTTACAGCTACCTCCAAAGACTTCAGAAGGGTGCTGATGGGACAAGGATCAACATAAGCAATTTATTGTCCACGTGTAAGGTGAAGATGAGAAGACAGAGATAGTATAAATTAGAGGGAAGACCCTGAAAGAGGGGGATCGGAAAATTGAGAGGAGAAAGGTCTGTAGCAATCAAACTGTATCTGTAAACATTTTCAATTGATATATATATAAGAACTGACCTCCTCGAATTGTGCCAAGAACTGAATTTACTTAGATAAATCCAATCTACTTCTGTTTAATTGTCTTTTGAATCCATCCTAACCGTTATCCCATTCATTATAGCCTAATTTTCTAACCCACTCTCTACAAATTCATTGTATTGGGCTTATTAGGCCTGGATCCATTTACCTCTTGGGCCAGGGATCAAAACACGGTCCTTACAATACACAAATAAGCTATGACTAAAATTTAACCACTCATATGCATACCCAAAACTCTCACTAATAATTACACTGCAATCCTTATTAAAAAATAAAAATAAAAATAAAAAGTTTACACTGCATTACAATATGGACAAAAAAGAAAACCAGTCATTAGCAAATCCCTCTAGGTTAACAAATTCAACTGAATCTATATAATATCTAAAAGTTTAAGTATAGTATTAATTGTTGTCACACTTCTATTAAGAATCTATATAATATCTAAAAGTTTAAGTGTAATATTAACTGTTGTCACACTTCTGTTAAGTCACATTAACGTAGCATTTGGTCAATTTTGGTTCATTACGGTCTATTCCTTCTAGTTTGGTCCACTTTGGTCCCATTTGTAACATTCGGTCCATTCCTTCCAATTCAGTCCATTTCGGTCTACTTGGGTTCAGTCAGTCCACTTGGGTCCCATTTAGTACATTTCGGTCTACTTTGTCCAATAGGTCTAGTTAGGTCTATTTTGGTCCCATTCAGTCCACCTCAATCAATTTGGTCCATTTCAATTCAGTTCAGTCGCTTTTAATCCACTTCGGTCCATGTTGGTCCACTTCGATGATGATTTGGGAGGAAAGGTGCTTGCTCACTCCCAAGTGCAGGAGATCGTAGCAATATAATTCTCAGAGTACCGAGGTCGAACCACAAGAAGCAGGGTAAATTCAAAGACAATATAATTAAATAACAATTTGGGTGAAGAAGAAAAATACTTTTGCTTGGTGAGTGTTAACAAGAATAATAATAAAAATTGATTCAAATCAATAATGTAAATATTAGGGCATCGGGTTGTTTCCCTATATCGATATGAAATTCTTTGTGATCTAAGAAAATATCTATTTCATAATTGATTGTTCTTATACAATTAAAAACTTATGATTCAGTTGAACTGAGACAATTCAAGAACGCATGATAACCTCGATTAATAATGCGATTAAAAAAGTTTTCAGAAAAACCCATTCACTTTAAAACTTGATTTCTATTTGAAACTATTAGAAATTCATCTAAACAATAAGAAAAACATGATTGAACTTATTGAAAGCATGGAAGAGCTAATACATCAAAAGAAATCTAATTAAACAATTAAATATGTTGTTGATAAAATCCTAGAAAGAATCACATTGAATATTCATACCGTATAGAAGAAACATAACCCCTAGCCCTAGCAAAGAGTTTAGGCTGCCATTAGAGAAAGGAAAATACAAGGTTTTCTCTCCAAAATTCGTTCTACACAGCCTCCCTTCAAAACCCTCATGTAAAAAAGTGTCCAAAGAAAATAAAACATTTACTATTTTAATTTTTGCCCAGGTTTACAACAGTAACTTGTGAGTTAATTTCGGCCTTCAAAAATTGAGAATTTTGAAAAACTCAAAACTGGAAAGTTGTAGATATTTAAGTCATGGTTCCAACCCATCTAGCCTTGTGTCAATTGAATTTTTGAGGAGAGAGATACGCCCAAAATTCTGATCAGTGCTCAAATCAGATTTTTCCTTTTCAGATTCTGCCTCTTTGATTTCTTTCCTTATTTGAAGCTTCTAATCATGGTAGACAATCCAAGCACTCCAGCTGCACCTCCTTTGACATTTAGGCATGGTCCTTTAGCTCCACTTTAATTCTAGTTTGGCCTCCATTCTCTCACAAATTTCTGTAAACTAATCTTTCTCACATGATTTCCTGAAAGTAGAAAATTACACACAATGAATGGCATCTTATTCAAGAAATTATATAAAGATAAATAATAAGGACTAATGCAAATCATGGCTTAATTATACAAATTAAGCATAGTAATAAGGAGATAATGCCCACATAAATATTTAACACGTATACATTTTAAGGCGTTATCACAAGGTTGTGTAGAAAAAGGAGATACTTCATTGGGTAAGTGAAAACAGAGCACTAGAAACAAATTCCAACCACACATTACATTATTTACAAAATATCTCGCCTTATATAATAATTGAATGTAACATGCATTATGTCCTTTAAAAAAAAAATTACTAAATTTAAAACACTTTCAAATAACAAATATAGATAACTTAATATAGATATCTCGCCTTATCACAATTTTAATGTAATAGACTCTTTTTATCTCTCCCAGTCGTGGAGTTCTCTCTCTCGTGTTTCATGAGTTCTTCCTCCCTTGACCTAGGTCTAAGGGTATTGATTTTTCCTTTCATTATTTCGTGATCTCAACAGTATGGCAGATGATGTGGCTAACGGTTTGGGTAATATGAAGTTGACATCTGATGAAGAGGAGATTATTTATATCTCTGATGAAGGCAGATTGAAGGCATTGGATAGTTGTAGTTTGAGTCTTATTGGGAAATTCTTAACATGTAAACCTTTCAACAAACGTGCAGCAAAGAATACTTTGAGAAGGGCATGGGGACTGGAAAACAATTTGCAGATTATTGAAGTGGGTCCGAATCTTTTCTAATTCAAGTTTCAATCAAAGGTTGATATGGCCCGTATTCTACAAGATGGTCCTTGGTCTTTTGATAATCAGTTGTTATTGCTTCAAAGGTGGCAGAAAGGGCTGACAGTAGGGAACATTAAATTGGAGCATGCTTCTCTATGGATTCAAATATGGGGTGCACCATTTGATATGATTTCCCCTCAAGTAGCAAGGGAAGTTGGTAATAGACTTGGTAGAGTTGAGGAAGTAGAAGGGCAGCGGCAGCAAGATGATCTTAATTACTTTATGCGAGTTAAAGTTGCTTTGCCGATTGTGAAGCCCTTGCAAAGAGGAGGTATTATTGCTGGTTCAGATGGGGTTCGTACTTGGGTATCGTTTAAGTATGAACGGTTACCTTTGTTCTGCCATTATTGCGGTTTGTTAGGGCATGAAATAAAGCATTGTGCATCACATTTTGCTGTTATTCAGAATGGTGGGGAGGTGGATTATCAGTATGGGGATTCTCTAAGAGCTATGGAAGGGTGTCCACGCTCTTTCTCACCAAGAAATATGTATGACAATGCTGGGGCTGCGAAAGAACAGAAGTCAAGGGAGTCTACAAATTACATCCGATGCAAAGGACTTTTCCGGCAGCGGGATTGGAGAGTACGAACCCTAGTAAACGGGTTGAAGCTGAGTCCGAGAATTTAGGAGATTTACCTACTTTCCAAGAAGGTGATAACGTGAACTTGGGAGGCAAAGACGATGTGCAAGAAGGAAATTCTATGCGGATAGTATCAGGTCTGGATTTTAAGGGTGCTGATGTGGAGCAAATGAGAGAAGTGATGGGGTAGCCAACTGGGTTGGATTTAATTGAGGGTCCATGGTTATGTTTTGGAGACTTTAATGCTATACTCCATTCCTCAGAAAAGCAAAGCATAAGGCAGCCACATATTTCCCAGATTAATGAGTTTAGGGAGGCTTTGGAGAGTTGTCAATTAGAAGATCTAGGTTACAAAGGATATCCTTTTACTTGGACTAACAAGAGACCCGATGATGCAAATACTAAGTTGAGACTTGATAGAGCTGTGGCAACGAAGGGATGGATTGAAAAATTTCAGGTCAGCAATGTAGTGCACCTTCTTCCTCATGCTTCGGACCATATTCCCATTGCTATCCAGGTTCAAAAATTCAAACAGAAACATCGTAAAGCTGACCGGGGTTTTAAGTTTGAAGAGAGTTGGCTGTTATGGGATAAATGTGAGGCTCAGGATCAGCAAGCATGGAGTTTGGCAGGTAGTGGGGATTCGGGTTTGGCAGATGTGCATGCAAAAATAAGGGCTTGTGGTGATGATTTAAAGGCGTGGGGAGACACAAGGACCAGACCTGAGGAAGAAGAGATTAAATCCCTTCAGAACAGACTTGATAGAATTAATAGAGCTGACACTACTGATGAGAGTAAGGTGGAATATTTGGAGATCAATAAACAATTGGATGATCTCTTGTTAAAATAGGAGATTTACTGGGCACAACGATCTAGGGTTGCATGGTTGAAACATGGGGATAGAAATACTAAGTTTTTCCACTCAAAAGCATCACAACGGCGACGATGGAATTATATTAAGGGCATCATGAATCCGTAGGAGCAATGGGTGAAGGAGGTGGAGGATATAGCCAAAGTTGCAGTTGACTATTTTGATAATCTTTTTTGTGCAGGATCATGCAATCAAATGGAGGAGTGTTCAAGCACAGTTTCGGCCAAAGTAACTACAGACATGTAGGAGATGCTTTCCAGGGGTTTTACTGCTGATGAAATCAAGGAAGCTGTATTTTAGATGGGACCAACAAAGGCACTTGGACCTGATGGTATGAATGCCTTATTTTATCAAAAATTCTGGCATATTGTGGGTGGTGATGTAGTGAATGCTTTATTAGATTTTTTGAATAATGGAGTTATGTTACCAGATTTAAATCATACCAATATTGTGCTCATTCCTAAAGTGAAGAATCCAAAGAAAATGTTTGAATTTAGACCTATCAGTCTTTGTAATGTCATTTACAAGGTTATTTCTAAAGTCCTTGCCAATAGACTGAAACAAGTGCTTCCTGATATTATTTCTCCCACCCAGAGTGCTTTTGTGCCAGGTAGACTTATTACAGATAATGTTATTGTGGCATATGAGGCTTTGCATTCTATGCATGTAAGGAAGAAGGGCAAAACAAGTGCTTTGGCTTTGAAGTTGGATGTCAGCAAAGCATATGATCGAGTGGAATGGCTATTCCTACAGGGCATTATGCAGAAGTTGGGCTTTCCAGAAAAGTGGAATGAGAGAGTGATGACATGTGTCACCACCACATCATTCTCTATTCTACTTAATAGAAAACCTTATGGGAATGTGACTCCGTACTTATTTCTGTTATGTGCAGAGGGATTTACATCTTTGTTGGCAAAAGCAGAGTCTGATGGGAAAATTTATGGCTCTTCCATTTGCAGAGGGGCACCGAAAGTTTCTAACTTATTGTTTGCAGATAATTCTCTTTTGATCTGCAAGGCAACACAAAATGAAGTGGAGGTCGTTTCTGAGGTGCTTCAGACCTATGCCAATGTGTCGGGTCAATGCATAAATTTGGAGAAGTCTTCGGTCTTTTTCAGCAGCAATACTTCAGCTAGTCAGAAGCAAGGTATTCTAAGGATTTTGGGAGTGCAGGAAGTGAACCAGTTTGAGTCTTATTTAGGGCTACCTACCTTAGTAGGGAGAACAAAGTATCACACGTTCTCATACTTGAAGGATAGGATATGGAAAAAATTGCAAGGATGGAAAGGGAAGATGTTGTCTAAGGCCGGTAAGGAAATTCTTATTAAAGCAATTGCTCAGTCTATTCCTACTTACACCATGAGTGTTTTCCAACTCCCTTTGAAACTTTGTGATGAGCTAGATGCAATGTGTGCTAAATTTTGGTGGGGACAGGTGGGGAATGAAAGGAAAATTCATTGGCAAAGGTGGGAAAAATTGACGTTATCAAAAAGGGAGAGAGGAATGGGTTTTAGGGATTTAAGGGCCTTTAATTTAGCAATGTTAGCTAAGCAAGGGTGGAGGTTGCTGCATAATAATAATTCTTTAGTATTTCAATGCCTCAAAGCTAGATACTTCCCAAGAACTCATCTCTTTGATGCCAAGGAGTCCACAAATTGCTCTTTTGTTTGGAAGAGTATTATGGCTGCTTTTCCTATATTGAAGTCTGGGTGTTGTTGGAGAGTTGGAAATGGCCATTCAATTCGAATTCTAGGGGATAAATGGATACCAAATTATCCAACAAATGCGCCTTTACATCTAGTGAAGGATGAAGTTCGTGAGGTGACTGTTGCTGAATTAACTAACCAAGACTTGCATGCATGAAGGTCTGATTTTATCATGGATATGTTTGAAAAAGAAGATGCCGAAGCTATTTGTAGAATACAACTCAGTCGAAGACATGTAGAGGACTTTATGATCTAGCTGCACCAAAGGAAAGGGATTTTTACTGTTAAATCTACTTACAAGGTGGCTAGGGAAGTTTTGAAAGGAGGAAGGGCAGCTGAGAGTTCTAGGGGCTGTGTTGGAAAGGGAATTTGGTATGCACTTTGGAAGCTTAGAATTCCTAACAAAATTAAGGTGTTTGGGTGGAGAGCTTGTAATGAAATCTTGCCAACAAAGTTGAATCTGTCTAAGAGAAGAATTATTGAAGATAAGATGTGCCCAATTTGTTTGAGGTTTCCGGAATCAGTTGTCCACGATCTTTGGAAATGTGATGCGGCTAGAGATGTGTGGGCAGGTAGCTTAAAAATTCTGCAGAAGGGAGGGTTAGGTATGGCTGATATGCTTTAGTTAATGGAGTATTTATTGGAACGGGTTGAGTCTCAAGTTATGGAGGTAGTGCTCGTTTAAGCATGGCTGATTTGGAATCAAAGGAATCGGGTTGTGCATGGAGGCAAGTTT
Source organism: Notholithocarpus densiflorus (assembly GCA_030021035.2). Lineage (NCBI taxonomy): Eukaryota > Viridiplantae > Streptophyta > Magnoliopsida > Fagales > Fagaceae > Notholithocarpus > Notholithocarpus densiflorus. Next base: position 1,871,457 of record JARYZH020000085.1, on the reverse strand, counting down.
CATGATCCAGGGTGGTTGAACAATCGGGCAAGGGAGTTTCTTGAGGAATTTTGGACTGCATCAGCACTGATGGGACCTGTACATGGAGGGCAGTCTTCTCGAGATACCTGGCAGGCCCCTCCACCTTCGGTCTTCAAGAGCTCTGGTTTTGGTGCAATCATCTGGAATGAAAAGGTGAGGTTATGGCAGCCATGGCAACTAAGGGTCCTGAGGTATTTTGCAGCGAGAAGGTTGAGTTACTTGCATATAGAAAAGCTATTGAATTTGCCATAGATGCTGGCTTCTCTGAATTAATCATTGAAGGGGATAATTGCTCTGTTATGAAAGCTGTTTCAGCTTTGTAGGATGATTGTTCTTTGCTTGGGAATGTACATGGGGATATTCATCATTTGGTTAGGAATTTGCAATGGGTAAGGGTTGAATGTACTAGGTGAGGGGGGAATAGAGTTGCTCATGAGTTAGCTCAGTTTGCTCGGAATATTAGTCATGATTTGTTTTGGATGGAAGATGTTCCTCCAATAGCCAGGGAAGCTTTGTACCAAGATGCTAATTTTTTTGATTAATTGAATGGCATGCTTCTGTTTCAAAAATATATATATATATATATAGAAAATATAATATATTGTATTAAGAAAATAATTAAATTATTTTAAGAAGGATTTGAAATTAACACTTATACCTCTCATCTACTATTTTCATGTTTCTCTTAATAAAAAAATAAATTTTTAAATTTTTCTATGCATCACACAAGTTTGTGACTAGTTAGATAAATCAAAGAAGAGAGTACTGGTGCTCCCAGTAAGCTGGGAGACACATAACAGAAAAAGAAATATTACTGAATAAATATATCACAATCGTTAGTGGCTTAGTGCAAGCATTTCAAAATACTTGTACCATAAACCAGCCTCTGTTTTACAACTCTCAATCTCAATCCTTTTAAAGAAATATTACTCATGATAACATTCACACCAATATTAATAACGTTAATTAAAATAAATAAAAAAGGATATAAGATGTGTTGTAAAAGTTGTAATGTAAAATAAATAAAGTGGCTTTTAATATTTTTGTTGTGGGAGGGAAGCTAATGGGAATGCTCTAATGCCCCCTCCCCACAAAAAATGCTGCAGGAAAATATTGACCCAAACCAATGGCCTGAAATACATATGATAATGTGAGAGATATCAAATTGCAATTAAGAAGCACGAGAATAGTGATTGTATGTGAAAATCTAGAAAGCACGGACGCGGCTGGGAGGGTGCCGCACCCGAGTCCGACGCGGCCCGACGCGGGACGCGGCGTCCGACGCGGTTGCCCGCGCGTCGGTGCCGTGTCTGAGTTTTTTTTTTTTTTTTTCTTCTTGGATTCGCGCCGACTCGGCTCGATTCGCGCCGACGCGGCTAGATTCGCGCCGAATCGGCTTCGATTCGCACCGAACCGGGCTGATTCGGCCAGAATCGGGCCGTATCGGCCATATCGGGTCGTATCGGCCGGCGACCGAAACTTCAGATACGGCCGAAACAGGCCGGAAATGGCCGAAACAGGCCGAAATATGCTTTGAAACTAGCCGGAAAAGCCGAAATTCACACCTCAGAGGCATAGTAATGTGTTTCTTGCCTTCTTCTTTCTTTGTTTTGTGAATCAAGGCATAGTAATGTGTTTTTTAAAAATATTTTAATAGTAAAAATATATAGAAAATATAAATAAAAATATTTTTAATAATTTTTTAATAGCCGAGTCCCGCCGCACCCGCACCCTACTTTTTCAAAAATTGCCGAGTCCCGCACCCGTACCCGCACCCGCACCCGAGTCTCGAAACGCACCCGTGCTTCATAGGTGAAAATCAACAAGGCTCTGAATTGCATAACAAAAGGTCCAAAACACATAATGATCGAACATAAAAGAAAAGGCCCAATTGCCTTTCCCATGTTAAGAGGGAAGCAAATTTTGCTTCCCATTTTTTGGCTTTTAATTGTATCTGTTCCCAACTCCTCACTTCTTGCCTCTGTTTTGTATGGAAGATACAGAGATGGTTAGGACCATTATCTTTCCTTTGTATCTCTTTTTGGCAATAAAGTTTTCACCAACACATACTTTTGACAATCATTCTTTGAATAATACTCTAGCCGCTACACCTAAATGAAAATCTTTTTTTTTTCTTCATGATCTGCTAAATGAAAATCAATTCTATTGATCTAATAACTGTATCAGACCATCTACAGGAACACTCAGCCACAAGGCTACCTTTCCAAGACTCTCTATAGCCACAAAAAGTTAGTTGTTTGATAGAAACCTCAAAATTGAAGTTTATTTCTTTCTTACCAAATGAAAATTTTTAAACAATTATCAATTACCAACAACGTTATTTACCTTCATAATCCAGTCATCAATTAAAAAGAATATATATGAACAATTTGCAGGGAGAAGAAACAATTATGCTCCATAAAATATGGGTCAATGACAATAGAATCTTATAACACATGAAAATCACAAACTAAACAAAAGAAGCCTGAAATAACAATATACACTTGCTCCATGCTATAAAAATATTAGCTTAGAATTAAAGGAAACCGTAATAAAATTCCACAATAAATAAAAATTACAAACAGTCAATAGTTTAGAACTAAAAAATATGTACCTATATCATTTCTACCTTATACTAGTATATAAACACAAATTAATAGAGAAAGCCCATATATTACTAACTTTATACATAATTAAACCAGTCTAGGAGTAGCTAGACCTTAGACTTTTAAATACACGAAACACATATATAGATGAAGGTCAAGTCCAAATTACACATAAACTATCAGCAGTTCAGCACATTTCAACTTTACATTATATACGTTGGATCGAGATCTACAAAGCTCTACACAAAATACATAGATGAAAGGCAAATCCAAAATACGCATAAACTATCAGCACATTTATTAGCTTTATATCATATGTGCTGAATCGAAACCTACGAAAGGATGCTCCTGCAATTAAAAAAAAAAAAATTAATGCATTAATATCCCAATTTGTTTTTCTAGTCATTTCTTTAACATGTTAATCTTTATTCTTTAAAAATTAAACAGTGAAATAAACTCATTCAAACACAATTACTTTTACAAAAAAAAAAAAAAAATTAAAAGCTGTGCTTTTAATTTGTCGTCCAATTATTTAAGATAAGGAAGCACGGACATTGACATGACACAACGTCACAAGTAATTTTTGAAAAACTATAACATGAAACAGTGAATACGACACCAGTACAACCCTTCTAAATGAAGTGTCCATGCTTCTTAATATTTAAAAAACCTTGAAAAGGGTCAACAAAACTCAAATCATGGTATAATAAGCATCTTCCAGATGTAAAATAAACTAATAGCTTATTTCTTAAGAGATTCATATAGTAGGTATATTAACCAACTTCATGTCTTGCCCACCTTGGTGCGTAAGGACTAGTAATTAACTGTCCAAATAAGATGATTCTCGAAAACCCAGTGACAAGCCTCGATCTGACCAGGACCTGACGCTATAGTCAATTCAGCTTGATTCGGGTTCGAATCCGACGTGTGCATGTGACAGCTGGCAACACCGTGATTGATCTTAGCTTTGGAATTTGGATCTAGTATGTCCACTTCATAGACACGAACCTTTGGGACCGAATGGCAGGAATAGAGTATGTATGGTAACAAGGTCTGATGACAAGAGACTATTTGCATGACTTTGCCACCGTTGATCCCTTTGACTGAGCCGATCATTATATTCTGCGTTGACCCTTTATCATTCTCGGTTGATCGAACAGCAATTTTTCGACCCAAGACCGAGATTGCAAAGTCAATCATATCCTCAGCTGAGCCCACACACCGCTTGGTCTCGCCTAGGCTCGGAGCCTTCTCGCACTCACTCAACGACTTCACTATCATAGTCTCCATAGTGGAATTATCACCCGCGTGAAAAATCTTCTTCAACTCAGAAATCTTCGAGGTCGAAAACGGTAATTTCGATGATATCGACCGAGGCAAAAATGACCTTTCAGGCATTTTGTCCTTAATATCTGGCATTGGCATCACCTTCCCTTTCTTTAACATTGATTCCCGAAAGAAAATACCTTTCCAAATTATTCTAAAGTCAACAATGTTGGGATGGGATATGAGTTCTTGAAGAGTCGTGGATGAATCGGGGAAGCATAGAAGGTTGGCGGTGGGGCAGATAGCTGGGAACTGAGAGGAGAGAGCATTCTGGGCTGCTAATTTGGTGAATCTTGCTGCGTCAACTGCGCTCAATGGGGACGCTTTGGATAGGAGAAAGGTTGGCTTGGCATGGTTGTTTTTGACCTCTTTGTTCCAATACCGAATCAGATTGGATTTTGGGGTGGACAAGTTTTCACCAGCGGAAGCGGAGGCAGACCCAACCTGCATTGACACAAAAGGAAAACATTGAGAATGTGAGAATAGGAGCATGTCAAAGATAGAGCACGAGTGAGAGTGCTTACAGTGAGAGACGAGAAAAAAAGTAAGAGAAGGAGAGGAGTCATGGGGCTGAGTTTTTTTGTGTGCATTATTATGAGATTAGTGTTGGCGAGTTTGTTGGGTTATAGTACGTGGATATTTATAGGAAAATCATAAAAGAATACCAGAACTATAAGTAATCAAGTAGTACATAAAAGTGATTATCAAAAAACATATAGTACGTAAAAGAAGATATATGTTATGATGGATAATAAAACAAGATCGATTCATGCATTATTGCCTAGTGGTGACAACGAGATTGTGATTAAGAATATCACAAGGGACAAGAGAAGGATGCCACAAGGTGGACCTTTGCAAAAAGCTACCAGCTTTGCCGTACAACAGCAAAAGTAAATGTTACTTGTGGGGGGGACACAAATGTAATAATTCATATTGATTATCAAAAAAAAAACTATGCCAATTGTTAGTAAATTTGAGCTACTAAGTACATAATCAATAGTTAAAAGTTTTATAACTTAATTAGCACTTTCTCATATAATAAGTGCTTGGCGCCCAAGGAGAAAATGTTCAAACTACGGGATTTACAACATGTAATACTTTATAACTACGACATAACGACAATGGCCACACACACACGGGAAAAAAATGAAAATGAAAAAGGAAAAATATATATATATATATATAAATATATATATATACACTTTACCTTTCAATGTGCAAGGCCCTATCTTTATTTAATTACTCTTGTTATTAAATAAATAAATAAATAAAATCTAAATAAATAATAAGTAAATAAAATATATGTGGGTCATGTTAAATATCCTAAAAAATTAACAAAGTTATATATGTTTTGAAAATTTAATCGTTAGATTATATACTTTTTATGTTCTTAACACACATGTCAAATTTCGTGCTAATTGGATGTTATTTACTATTTAATCTATAAACTTATTTTTTATAAATAATTTTAGACTACAAAAATTTGAAATTTAAACATTTGATTGATGAAATGACTATTGATCTTTGATCTTGAAATTTTGTAAGCATAGAAGGTATAAGAAGGAAATATATTCAATGGTGAATTTGTCAAAATTCACATCCAATAAAAAGATATTTAGTGGGAGTTGTAACCATTGGCTGGCTACAAACTAGTTTGTAGTTAAACTTTTTTCTTACACTAATAACTTGATATTTTATCTTTATTTCCTTATCTCTAGTAGTGGGAGTAGCTAAATTTTGTTCTTACATTAATAATAACTTGGTATTTTATCTTAATTTCATTATCTCTGGTAGTGGCAAAAGACTCAACTGATGGAGATGCAAAGAATTATCAGAACAAATAGTAGATTTCCTATATCTTTGCTTTCCCCAAGGTCAAAAAGAAGTTTTTTTTTTTTTTTAATTAAAAAAGAGGATATTTTAATAACAAAAGAAATGGTCACCAATTTAATCAAATGTTTGGTAAAGCATACGTACCCAAACATAGATGGGAGGGAAAGCTTATGAACTGTTGAAAAAAATAATAAATAAAAAAATTTAAAAAGTTAAAAAATTAAAAAGTAAGTCAATATAAAATACCATTTTGGTCTTTATATTTTGAGGTTATTGTTAATTTAATACATATTATTGTCAATTTACTTTTAATTTGGTTTATACAGTTTGGTAGCGATCAAATTAGTCATTGTTATTTTCAATTTTCAATTAATTTGGTCATTATTATTTCTAATTTGCAGTCATTCTAGGTCAAAATTGAAATATATAGTGAATATGTGTGTGCGTGCACGCAATAAATTCTAATCATGTGAACATGTTATTGTGAGAAAAAATGTGGTAGAAAGCATAGTCCTAGAATTACTCAAATTATAATCGATATAATTTCCTTATCTCTAGCACTACTAAACACACGGGTCTTAGGCCGCGTTTTTTTAAGCCGCGTTTGCAAAAACGTGGCTACAGACCGGCTAAAGCCGCGTTTTTAAAAAACGCGGCTTAAAGCTCTCACCTTAGGCCGCGTTTTAAACATGCGGCCATAGAACGCGTCTAAAGCCGCGTTTTCTTGAGCTGTAGCCGCATTTTTGGGGGTGGAGCTATGGCCGCGTTTAAAACATGCGGCCATAGGACCTGCGTATTTCATTTTTTTTTTTTTTTTTAATTCTTAACTATGGCCGCGTTTAAAAAACGCAACTCTAGATTGCCTAAAGCCGCGTTTTATAGACGCGGCTTTAAATTTAGTCTGAAGGCTTTAAATTTAGTCTGAAGCCGCATTTTAAAAACGCGGCTTTAGTTTGGGATGGGGCTGCATTTCTTAAACGTGGCTTCAGGTTTTGCCTATAGCTGCAGGTTAAAAACGCGGCTTTAGGCTTTGTATAAATAGCAAACAATGGACAAACCCTAGCTTTCTAGTTCTTTTCGTTCTTTCTTCTTCTTAAGCTCTCAGCTCTCACAAACAGTGCTCAAACTCTCATCCTCCACAAAGGCTTTAGCTTCACCGATTCCCATAATCCTCATCCATAAACTCTCACCGATTCATCAACCTCCTCATCGCCACCACTGAAGCTCACACATCATCGCCGACCCACGCACCATCGAAGCCCAACTCATCTCTGCCGAAGCCGCCGCTGCCTTCCTCAGCCCATTGCTTTGGTTTTCCGTTGATCTCAAGTATCACTCTATTCTTTCTCTCTTCTTTTTTCTTTTATTTATTTATTTTAAATTAAATAAAAAAACGTCTATGACTTATGAGTAATGTTGTGTAATGGTACCTGGGTCACCACCGGCAGAGGGTCTCGCAATCAAAGTCCCCAACCTAGCACCAGCAAAGGTGTCTCTCTCTCATGATCGACTTTCAGTTCTCGTTCCCTGGCAATTGGAAAAGTCACTTTCGTTCTCTCTGTGCCCAAATCCAAAGGAGTTCTCAGCTTCTGTCCATCTCGTATCTCATCGCTAGTAAGAATCTGTAATTACCCAACTCGTAATGGCCTGTCATTGTTATCTTATGGGTTTAAATAAAGTTGTTCCACCTTGAAAGTTTATCATATTGTTGGTTTCCTAATTTTAATAATGAAGTTGTTGTCTTGTGTGTTGTTTGTGGGGTTTGGTTCTTTTTGTCTGTGTCTGTTTCTGATTTTCTAATTGTTTGTTATCGTGGAAAAGGAAACAATGAAATAATTAGATCCTGCTCTACTTTTGTCTCCTGAATTATTGAATCAATGACTTCAATCAAATTAATTAATTATGGGCAAAATTAGTTGAAGTCTTTTAGGCTGCTTTAAAAAACGCGGCCTAAAAAAACGCGGCTATAGGCCAAATCGGGCTATAGCCACGTTTTTTTGCCCTATGGCTGCGTTTTTAAAACGCGGCCTTAGAACCATTTTTTTGTAGTGTAGTGGGAAAAGTGGGAAAAGGTTGAACTAATGGAGATGCAAGGAATTATTAGAACAAACAGTAGATTCCCAATACCATTACTTGCCCCAAGGTCAAAAAGAGAATGTTTTAGTGACAAAAGAAATCATCAATTATTGATAGATGGGATGATTAGCTTTTTTTCTTTTTTCTTTTTTTTAGAAAAAAAAAATGATTATCAATAGCTAGATTATCCGAAACATATGTACCAAAACATAGACGGGATGATTATCCAAAAATAAATAAATAAAAATTATAGAAAAAAAGTTAAAAAGTAACCCAGCAATTCACTTATTGATAGTTAATTAGCGCATGAATCTACCGCTCTTCTCCAGAGCAACAGAGACACAAAAGATTTCATTATTTATTTAGGTGTTAAATTATAATTGATATAAAATCACTTTTAAATGGGCAACCATCTATTTAGACTATTTTATTATACACGTATCACAAATTACAATATATCACTTCAACATTTATAAAATATAAACGTTTTAAATTCATATTTACCACACTAAAAAAAACAAACGTATCTCTCATTTTTTTCTCTTCCATTTGCACTCCTCTATCACTTTCACTCTTTGTATTTTCCCTTTATCTCTTTATGTTGAGCTGTTATTGCATAGTCCTGCTTGCTCACTCCCAAGTGCAGGAGATCATAGCAATATAATTTTCGAAGTACCAAGGTCGAACCACAAGGAGCAAGGTAAATTCAAAAACAATATAATTAAACAACAATTTGGGTGAAAAAGAAAAGTATTTTTGCTTGGTGATTGTTAACAAAAATAATAATAAAGCTGATTTAAATCAATAATGTAAATATCAGGGCATCGGGGTGTTTCCCTATATCGGTATGAAATTCTTTGTAATCTAAGAAAATATATATTTCATAATTGATTGTTCTTATACAATTAAAAACTTATGATTCGGTTGAACTAAAACAATTCAAGAACGCATGATAACCTTGATTAATAATGCGATTAGAATAGTTTTCAGAAAAACTCATTCACTCTAAAACGTGATTTCTATTTGAAACTATTAGAAATTCATCTAAACAATAAGAAAAACATGATTGAACTTATTGAAAGCATGGAAGAACTAATACATCAAAAGAAATCTAATTGAACAATCAAATATGTTATTGTCTAAAATCTTAAAAAGAATCACATTGAATATTCATACCGTATAGAAAAAACATAACCCTAGCCCTAGCAAAGAGTTTAGGCTGCCATTAGAGAAAAGAAAATACAATTTTTTCTCTCCAAAATTCGTTCTCTACAGCCTCCTTCCAAACCCTAACGTCAAAGTGTCCAAAGAAAACAAAACTTTTACTATTTTAATCGTCCAGATTTACAGCAGTAACTTGTGAGTTAATTTCGGCCTTCAAAAATTGTGAATTTTGAAAAACTCAAAACTGGAAAGTTGTAGATATTTAAGTCATGGTTCCAACCCATCTGACCTTGTGTCAATTAGATTTTTGAGAAGAGAGATACGCACAAAATACTGATCAGTGCTCAAATCTGATTTTTTCTTTTTAGATTCTACCTCTTTGATTTCTTTCTTTATTTGAAGCTTTCGAACATGGTAGATGACCGAAGCACTCCAGCTGCACCTCCTTAGATATTTAAGCATGGTCATTTAGCTCCTCTTTAATTATAGTTTGGCTTCCATTCTCTCACAAACTCCTGTAAACTTATCTTTTTCACATGATTTTTTGAAAGTAGAAAATTACACGTAATGAATGACATCTTATTCAATAAATTATATAAAGATAAATAATAGGAACTAATGCAAATCATGGCTTAATTATACAAATTAAGTATAGTAATAAGGAGATAACGCTCAAAAAAATATATAACAAGTAGACATTTTAATGCGTTATCAAGTCCCAAACTATGCTCCATCCCTCTCACAGAGAGGTGGGTCCCACCTACCATAGGGCCCACCCCTCTGTGAGAGAGAAGGTGTATAGTCTGGGACTATATAATAATTTTCCCTCTATGTTGCCTTGTAGCTCTTTGTCTCTCCCTTTTCTCTTGCTCTCTATCTTTGTTTCTTTGAATTGCATACTAAAACACATAATGATCACATAGAAAGAAAAGGCCCAATTGCCTTTCCCATTTTAAGAGGGAAGCAAATTTTGCTCCCCATTTTTTGGCCTTTGGGGCTTTTAATTGTAACTAGGAGGGGCTGATCCCATTTCCTCACTTCTTGCCTCTGTTTTGTCAGTAGAAGATAGAGATATGTTTAGGACCCTTATCTTTCCTTTGTATCTCTTTTTTGCAATAAAGTCTTCTTACAAAAAAATAAAAATAAAAATTGGCTTGCCCATATTGGTATCATCATAACCATAAACATCAATTCCAACAAAGTTTTGCAAAAGAGAGCTTAGCCCTCAAATGAAGGAATGTTTAAGAATTCCAACATTAGCACAGTATTCTCAGCACTCTGAAATGACATGTGAAAACGTTCATATTTTAACACAATTGATAACTTAAAAATGAATCTAAACGCTGAAGGAGAGGGCTACCCTTTGACTACATATAGACAGCCTTCAATAGCACAATTTTTCAACAATTTTTATTTGGGTACATCACTTACATTATCCTTTTATTTACCAATAACCACTCATTATATCAGTAATTTGAAAAAAAGTTTATAACTTTAACACTTTTTCTTGAATAATACTCTAGCTTGTTTGACCTAAATGAAAATCAATTCTATTGAACAAATAACTACATCAGACCATCTACAGGAACCCCGGCCACAAGGCTACCTTTCAGGACTCCTTAGAGCAAAAAAAAAAAAAATGTTAATTGTTTGATAGAAACCTCAAAATTAAATCTTATTTCTTTCTTACCAAATGAAAATTTGTAAACAATTATCAATTATCAACCACAATATTTACCCTCATAATCTAGTCATCACTAAGAATAAATATGAACAATTTGGAAGAAGAAGAAACAATTATGCTCCATAAAAATATAGATCAATGACAGTAGGACCTTATAACACACTGAAAATTACAAACTAAACCAAAGAAGCCTGAAATAACAATATACACTTGATGCATGCTATATAAATCCTAGCTTAGTATTAAAGGAAACAATAATAATAAAATTTCACAGTATAGAAAAATTACAAACAGTCCATAGTTTAGAATTTAAACATATGTTTTGGTATGATGGTTACTCCACAAATATAAATGTTTGTGAGGCGTGATGGGCAAAAGTCGGGGTTCAAATCTCCAAAAGGGAGTTTCACACAAATACATTTAGATTATGCTAGAGTAGAATTTCTATCTTGTACCCAAAAAAAAAAATTTAAAAATATGTACCAGGATTGTTGATTGAGAAAGTCCATATATTACAAGCTTTACACCTAATTAAACTAGTCCAGAAGTAGCTAGACCTTAGACTTTCCATAAATACACAAAATACATAGATGAAGGGCAAGTTCAAATTACACATAAACTATTAGTATATTTAATAGCTTTACATTATATGTGTTGGATTGAAATCTACAAAGCTCTACAACAAACACATAGATGAAAGGCAAGTTCAAAACACACACAAACTATCAGCACATTTATTAGCTTCACATCATAATGATTATATGTGCCGAATCAAAACCAATAAAAGATCTAACAAGGATGCTCCTACAATAAAAAATAATAATTAATGCATTAAAATATTCTTTTTAAAACACTAGTTTTTCTAGTAATTTTGTTAACATTCTAATCTTTATTTCTACACTTATTCTTTAAAAAAAATAAACCAATGAGATAAACTCATTCAAACACAATTTTTTTTTTTAGTGTTTTTCATTTGCCGTCCAATTTTTTGGTTAACCTTGAAAAATTCATCAAAACTCAAATTGTAATTAGCAGTATTAAGTATATTACGAATGAAAGTAAATCCATAACTTACTTCTCTTATTAAAGCTAAAATTTCTGAAGATTTTCATCTGACTTAAAATAAGGGTAATTTTCATGGTTTTAAAAATTAGAACGGCCAAAGAACTGAAAAAATGGAATGGTTCTTTTTTCTTTTTTTCTTTTTTTTTTTGTTCTTGACCCTTTTTTTGATACTAGTTCCAAGTCCTATTCCCAATTCAGCTAGTTGAATCGGTCTAGTCCGGTTCGGTTTTTAAAATAGTGGCAATTTCTATTGCACACAGTATGCACATAGACACACTACATACAACAACCAAAATCGTAATTTGAAGTTGCGATTATACATGTGCGCAATAATCACTACCCTTAAAATATATCAACTTGGTGTCTAGTCGGTAGTTAAGCCTCGTTCCACAAGAACAATACCCACCTTGGTTTGTAGTGACTAGTCAACAATTGTCTAGATCAGATGATTCTTAAAACCCCAGTGGCAAGCCTCGATCTGACTAGGACCTGACGCTATAGTTAATTTAGCTTGATTCGGATTCGAATCAGACGTTTGCATGTGACAGCTAGCAACACCGTGGTTGATCTATTTGTTTGTTTGATTTTTTTTTAAAACAATATATCATACTTATCTTTGTAGTTTTTTCTTGCCCTACAGATCTTTTCTTTTCCTTTTTTGAAATCAAAATATCTTTGTATCTTTTTTATACATACATACATATATACATACATATATATATATATTTTTTATTTATTTATTTATTTATTTGGGAGGTTGACAAACTAATTTTTCAAGAGCAAACTTAATGTCTATATATAAAGAGTTTTTTTGGGAGATCATTGCCCCCCTTCACCTTGCTAGGAATAATATCTGTTTCCCATAAATAATTCAAAAACCACATTTTTCCACAACTAACATTTTCCTATGTGGTAGAATGTGACTGGCTGTTTATAATTTTCATATAAATGCATCACTTTTTTTTCACCACTCTCAACTTGTCACATCAAAATTATGACAAATTTGTGGCATAAAAAGTTATGGTTCTAGATTTTTTTCTTTTCTTTTGATGGAAAAGTTTAGAGTTTTACTTACTTTTTCACATCATTCCTATGTTGTTAGAAAAAAATCTAAGACCACATAAATTTTCACAACTTCTTGCCATAACTGTGATGTGGCAATGTGTAAGTGATAGAGAAAAATTAGTAGGTTCATTTGAAAGTGACAAATAGTTAATCATAATCTATCACGTAAGATAGTTGCGGTAAAAATTATGACTTTGTATGTGATACTAGAATTACTCAATTTTGTTATGCTTGTTGTAGGGCAACAAATTGTGCACTCAAGTCCAAAGCATGCAAGACCCGGGCCCAATAAGTCCGCTGCAATATATATTTGTAGAGAGTGGGCTTAAGAATTAGATCTGAATGGTGAGGACTTCGTTTTACCTATTCTTACAAATGAACTAAAAAGTTGATCAGAAGGCCCAAAGCACATCGAGATAACTTGGCATAAGTCTGTTTTATTTAAGTCCGAGGAGGAATCTTCTTATGTTATTCACGTTCTAGTTCTTTCTTTTCTTTTCTTTTCCTTTTTTTTCCAAAAAGACCTCCCCTACAATGGAGGAGGAATGACATTATATATTCATCTTCTAAGCATCCTATCCTTACACTTGTCATTCATCTAAGGTGCCCCTTGATACTTATCCCATCAGATCTTTTCTTTGGCTTCCCTGTGAGAGGTCATAGTCTTGGTAGCACTGTTCAGAGGTCTTCTCCACATAAATGCGGCCAGAAAAGTAGTTGCAGGGTATTCAATGTGGTGGTAGCAGCCTTTCTTCAGATATTTTCTGGAATCTTTTCCTTCCCAGTAAGCTCACCAAGGTCGTTTCTGTCATTGGGGATTCCAGGAGGATTACTTCAACCACTGGAATTCATCCTTGAACCGAAATCTTCTTATCCGAGGACTATACCCTCCTCGGACAGAATTGCCGTTCCTATGTGCGAATCTTTTGAAAGTAGAATGCTTTAATAACTGCCACATTGCTCGGCCCATGAGTCTTCCTCGGACCAAGCCCACAGCCCAAGATGCGTGACTCTTGGTTATTTGTCCCCACAATAGCCCCTCAAAACTTCAATTTTTCCCTCCCATCCGAGGAGAAAAAGTGAGGTTTTGACTTTCAAGAGAAAAAGACGGAATATTTAATTCGCACGTGCGGGGATGTGACTTAATTGCGTTTCGTGATAACTTCTGATGCTTCGCAATCCCCAAAGCAGTTATTAATTACTCCAGGAGGCGTCTTGTCTCCCACATCCTACGGTTGAGGCGCAGATCCAACGACTGATATTTCCCTTGAAATTATGAGCGGGATAATTTCCCCTCTCCCTCTCTGTTAATATAAAGCCTTGAGGAATCATTTCCTTCTTCTCCAAAGAAACTTCAAGCGCTCCAGAGAACTCTAACGCTCCTGTCTTTCTAAAAAACGCCAACTCCTAAATCTCTGTCGTTATTTCTCGTAAGAGATCTTCGAAGGTCTTTTCAGAAAGCTTTCAGATACTAGCATTTGTAATCCCGTAAGTTTGTTTAGTTTTTGTATTAGAGTTTGCTTGTCGGTCTGTCTCCTCGGCCTCTCTATTTGTTTCCTTACCCTCAAAAAATCATCCATTCTATCTTTAGGTTGTAAAATATGGGTAGATTTGAGCGTCTGGTAGATTCCCCAGCCAAAATAGAAGCCTTTAAGCAGAAATATAATATACCTCAGGAGGTTGGCCTGCGGTATTGTTCCTCAGAAAAGGTCGTTATACCTAGAGAGGCCGGAGAAGTGGTCATTCCTATAATAGCCTTCATAGAATGGGGAATGACCCTTCCAATGGGTAGGATAACCCGAGAGTACCTTATAAATCATAGGTTATGCCCTCACCAATGCGCACCCAACATGTTTAGGATTCTTGGGTGTATCGATGCTCTGGACCAGCATCTTCATTTGGGCCTCACCTGGCATGATGTGGTTCACCTGTACGAGTGCCACTCGCAAGCCGATGGAGGATTTTATCTCAAGTCCAGGTCGTCCGTTGTAAGGCTCATTTCATATCTCCCCAAGTCCAATAAAGGGATGAAAGATGACTACCTCATCGCTTCAGGGGCATGGCACGACGGTCAACCCTGCCCAACTCGGGAGAGAGAGACAGGTGGGGTACCCTAGAGTTAGATCCCTTGACATAGGGTTTAGTCTTTATCCTCCATCCATGTTTTCCCATTACAATCTCTTTTGATAATAGATTTTCGTTGTTCAATCGTACTTGACCTTTTGGTTACTTTTGCAGATAGAACACTTGTTGCTCCTCGGCTAAGTCACACCAACGTGGTTGCTCTCAATTACCTTCTCAGGTCGGAGATTTTTGTGAGCGAGGATCGACAACAACGAGCTGTCCACCTCGTCCTAGATTTTGAACCCATCTCGAGGGTTTTTCAGGAGGTTGGAAATGCTATTAGAGCGGGTGATCGTCGGATTAACCGTATCGACGTGTCAAAACCTGACTTTCTGTCTCGAGACGACCTTCCTCCTGTCATTCTACCCGTCTCTCAAATCCCTCCTCCACTTGTGCTTCCACTACAACAGGTCCCTCTCGGAGCTGAAGTCGCAGAAGAAGAGGAAATAGCTTCTTCACGGGCGTCCTTAGATGAGGAGATAGATCAGTTCCACTTTGAAGGAGAAGAGGGTAGACCAGAGAGGCCGGTGCAGCTCTCGGACTCTGAGGACGACGCGGACAGACTCTCCGTAGCCATCCAGCCAGCATTTATTGTTTCCCGAGTAGATTCAAGTTCAGAAGAACACAGAGAAATGAGTCCGAAGGAAAGGTCATCTTTAAAA
The DNA here is from genome assembly GCA_030021035.2 of Notholithocarpus densiflorus. Taxonomy (NCBI): domain Eukaryota; kingdom Viridiplantae; phylum Streptophyta; class Magnoliopsida; order Fagales; family Fagaceae; genus Notholithocarpus; species Notholithocarpus densiflorus. The sequence continues at coordinate 1,855,831 of JARYZH020000085.1, read as the reverse complement.
GGCTTGGTAGCCAACAGAGGCAAGAAAGGAGCCACGAAAGGCCCATCTCAGGCCTTGGCTCCTGCCAGTCTACCCCCTCCGCCTCCTTTTCCTGCTGATCTTGGACTTCGCGCCATTCTTGACCTGAAGAAGAAGAGGCCAGTGCAGGAGATTGAAGAAGGCGAGGTGATTCCTCCGAGGGGCTCCAAACAACAGAAGACTAAAGACCCGAAGAAAAATAGGGCAAGCTCTGTTGATAGCAGAGAAGAGGCTGAGGTGCGTAGACAACAGCGCTTCTAGGCCCCTCGGATTGAATTGGATAGGGCTCAGATTCCATGGGATGCCACAATCAGGAAGGCCCAGAGAGGTCACTCAGCCCATCTGGCCCAGGCTTTAGAGCAGCCCCTCTTGCTCCCACGAGATATGGAGGCCCTTAGGCGCACTAGGCAGCCCGAGCTCTTCATGTCCTTGAAGAAGGATCTTGCCTTGGTAAGTTAGATTTATGTAATGATTTGAACATTATAAAGTTATGCATCTTATTAGTATTATTATACTTGCCTTTACATACATGTCTTCTTTGCTACTGTTATGCAGGTCACTCAACAAGTCTACGTGGCCGAAGAGTGGGTTCGAAATGCTCAGAATAGATGTAAGGCTGAGTCCCACTCTCGCCGTGAAGTTGAGAAGAACCTAGGGAGCCTTAAAGAGGAGAAGTTGCAGCTAGCCGAGAAGCTGAAGATTTCAGAGCGAGAATGCTCAAGCGCCAAGGCTGGGCTAAAAAACGTCGAGGCCCAGGCCGAGGACCAGAGAAAACAGCTATATACGACCCAGCTGAATCTGACTACTGAGAAAGCAGCAGTGCTAAGCCTGAAAGCTGAACTGCAGAAGGCTAAGGAGGCAGCACTAAAAGCGATGGAAGCTGCTAAGTCTGCGGAGGAAGCGGCATACGAAAGCGGAATAATGGAAACGGAGGAGAGGTTAGCTGAGGAAGTGGCTGAGGTGTGCAGGGAATATTGCACAGAGACTTGGGGGGAGGCACTTAATCATGCAGGGGTTCCTGCTGATTCGGAGCTGAGGAGACCTGAGAGCGTGTTTTTCCCTGAACACATCAGGGAAATTCCGAACAGCCCTCCGCTTGCCATTAGTCTGCCCCTCCCTCCTCCAGAGCAGATAGCTACAGCAAGTGCCCCTGTCGGAGCTGCTGAGGCCTCCAGGGGAGTCGTTAAAGATAAATCTGCCGAGGACTCCCTTACTATCAAGGACGTTGTTTCTCAAGCCAAGGCAGTAGAGAAAAAGTCTGAGGCTGAGGGTGCCAAGACTAAAGCTGTATGTCCCGAAAAGGACCCTCAGCCTTTGAAAAAGTAGCTGTAACAAAATTGTTTTTTTTTTTTTTTTGTTTAAGTGTAGCTCCAGCAAACACTCATGATGTACTTATTCTACTTTTGATTAAAGAATGAACTTATCTTTCTTATCTTTTGCATTTATACCTTTGTCATTTGCTTTTGTTAGAGTTTGAAATGACTTCCTATTTATATACTAAGTAATGATACTAAGTAATGGATGACCACAACATGTTCTTATTTCGAGGCTCGATATTTTCGTAATAAAGAATAACAGCAAGGACTCATTATAACTTAAGTTCCAGTGAATGCATTATATAAAGAAAATACTAGGAAATTAATTCAATCGTGCATGGTTAGAGGGCCTTGCAATAACTTAAGATTTATTCGATCATACTAATGGAATGTTATTACCTAGTAACCCAAAGGTGTGTTAACTTCCTGTTCAGACACTCTCATAATAAGCATAGGTGTATTAATTTCCCCAAAGCATCTGGTCCGAGGACATCAGGCATGACTAAGGTTCTGTTTAAACACCTTTATAACAGACATAAGTGTATTAAATTCCCCAAAGCATCTAGTCCGAGGACATCAGGCATGCCTAAGGTTCTGTTTAAACACCTTTATAACAGACATAAGTGTATTAAATTCCCCAAAACATCTGGTCCGAGGACATCAGGCATGCCTAAGGTTCTGTTTAAACACCTTTATAACAGACATAAGTGTATTAAATTCCCCAAAGCATCTGGTCCGAGGACATCAGGCATGCCTAAGGTTCTGTTTAAACACCTTTATAAAAAACATAAGCTATTTCGTCACACAACACACGAATTTAATGATAAAGGAAATTCTTATTAGTAATAATACCTTTTCAGGTTATTTACATTTCAAGGACGAGGTATTACACGTTCGTCTAAGTCTTCTAAGAAGTATGCCCCTATACCTGCTTCCGAGGTGATGCGATATGGTCCCTCCCAATTGGGCCCTAGCTTTCCCCACGCTGGGTTTTTTGCAGTGCCCAGAACTTTCCTCAAGACCAAGTCACCAGGTGCTAGTGGCCTTAGCTTCACTTTAGCATCGTATCCTTGCTTAAGTTTGTGTTGGTAGTACGCCAATTAGACCAGTGCACTTTCCCTCCTCTCTTCAACGAGATCTAAACTTCTTTCCAGCAGATTATCATTATTATTTGAACTGAACGAACTGCTTTTTAGCGTTGGGAACCCAGTTTCCAAAGGAATGACAGCTTCTACACCATAAGTCATCGAAAAGGGGGTTTCCTCCGTTGATCTACGAGGCGTGGTTCGATAGGCCCACAGGACATGCGGCAGTTCTTCCACCCATCTTCCTTTCGCATCATCTAACCTCTTCTTCAGTCCGTTTACTATGACTTTATTAACGGCCTCGGCTTGTCCGTTCCCTTGGGGGTAAGCTGGGGTGGAATATCTATTTGTTATTCCTAATTCGCCGCAGTATCTCCTGAAGGCCTTACTGTCGAACTGAAGACCATTGTCCGAGATAATAGTACGAGGGACCCCGAACCGAGTAACGATGTTCCACCAAATAAACTTCTTAGCGTCCACATCCCTGATGTTTGATAAAGGCTCGGCTTCGACCCACTTTGTAAAATAGTCAGTGCCGACCAGCAAATATCTCTTGTTTCCAGCTGCTTTGGGAAAAGGCCCGACAATATCCAGGCCCCATTGAGCAAATGGCTAGGGACTGGTTATCGGATTAAGGATCCCCCCTGGTTGGTGTATGTTTGGTGCGAATCGCTGGCATTGGTCGCACTTCTTTACGTACTCGTGTGCTTCTCTTTGCATGTTTGGCCACCAGTAGCCTTGTGTGACAGCTCTAAGAGATAGAGATCTGCCTCCAGTGTGGCTCCCACAAATCCCTTCGTGCAGCTCTTCTAGGATGACCTCTGTCGCTTCAGGATGAATACATAATAGATATGGTCCGGCAAAAGAGCGCTTGTATAATTTTCGGTCTTCGGACAACCAGAAACAAGGTGCCTTTCTTCGTATTTTTTCTGCCTCCAATTTATTTTTAGGCAAGAGGTCTTTCATTAAAAATGATATGATGGGATCCATCCAACTAGGTTCCACTCGGACATGACAAATCTGGGTTAACTTTACCCCTACCTCCGTGGGTTTGTACAAGTCTTCTACGAGGATAATTCGAGGTAAGCTTTGTGCCGAGGAGGTTGCAAGTGTAGCCAAAGAATCTGCATGCGAATTGCTGCTTCTCGAGATGTGCAGTAGACTGAATGACTCAAATTTTAATCGCAACTGTGTAACTTGACTTAAATACTTCTGCATTCTTTCATCCCTTGCCTCTAATTCGCCCATCACTTGACCAACGACTAATTTGGAGTCTGAAAATATTTTTACTTCTTTTCCCCCCAGCCTTTGAACCATATTCATTCCTTCCAACAGAGCTTCGTACTCGGCCTCATTATTGGTGGCTAAGAAATCCAACCTCAGCGATTTCTCTATTGTTAGTTGTTCAGGAGAGATTAGAACCAATCCCAATCCAGAACCTCTTTGGTTCGCTGCACCATCGACGTACACTTTTCAGCATAGGGATTCCTGGAGCGAGATGACGCCAACCGATTTTTCATCCATGTGCTGCGGTGCTGGAACATTCTCTAACGAGGCTTCAGTGAATTCGGCCACCAGGTCTGCGAGGATCTGACCCTTGACAGAGGTGCGAGGCATGTACTTGATGTCAAAAGCCCCTAGAATCGTACCCCATTTAGCTATCCTGCCTGTATAGTCAGCACTTCGGAGTACAGCCCTAATCGGGAGTTGAGTTAAGACGATGACAGAGTGTGCCTGAAAATAGTGGGGGAGTTTCCGCGTACCATGGACTACAGCCAGGATGGCCTTTTCCAATGGTAAATAACGCACCTCGACTTCATGCAACGATTTGCTAACGTAATAAACCGGCCGTTGCACACCACTGTCAACTCGAATCAACACCAGACTCACAGCATGGGGAGCAACGGCTATGTAGGCGAATAAGACCTCATCCTCCTGAGGACTGGACATGAACGGAGGCCGAGAAAGATATTCCTTAAGCTGCTGGAAAGCCTTAGAGCACTCCTCGGACCACGCAAATCCCTTCCACTTTCTCATCAAGAGGAAGAAAGGCCGGCACCTGTCTGCTGAACGAGAGATAAAACGATTTAAAGCGGCAATCATTCCAGTAAGCTTCTGAACCTCTTTGGGATTGCGAGGAGGGTGTAAATTGTTAATCGCCTTGATTTGATCGGGATTGACTTCGATTCCTCTGTGTGTTACCATGTATCCCAGGAATTTGCCCGATCCCACACCAAACGTGCACTTGGACGCATTTAGGTGCAACTTGTGTTTCCTCAAGATTTCGAAGATGTTTCCGAGGTCATCAACATGCTTGGATACCACCTTACTTTTGACCACCATATCGTCTATGTAGACCTCAATGCTCTTCCCTAATTGAGGCTCGAACATTCTCGTCATCATCCTTTGATAGGTTGATCCCGCGTTTTTTAGACCGAAAGGCATCACCTTGTAATGGTAGTTTCCGATGGGGGTGACAAATGCAGTCCTCTCCTGGTCTTCCAAGGCTAAAGGTATTTGGTGATATCCTTGGAAGGCGTCCAAGAAGCTCATCCGAGGGTGTCCCACCGTCGCGTCCACCAACTGATCTATTCGTGACATGGGGAATGGATCTTTTGGACAAGCCTTATTTAGATCGGTAAAATCCACGCACACTCGCCACTTGCCACTCTTTTTCTTTACCACCACCGTGTTAGCCAACCATTCAGGGTAGAACACCTCTTTGATAGCTCCTGCTTACTTAAGCTTTCTCACCTCTTCTTTAACGGCATCGGCATGCTCCTTGGACGGACGTCGAGGTGGTTGCTTTTTCGGAGTAATGAACGGATTAACATTTGAATGGTGACAGATAAAGGTTGGGTCCACCCCCGGTGCCTCATAAGCGCTCCAGGCGAATACATCGACGTTCTTCTTAAGGAATTCTATTAACTCTTCTCTCTCGCGAGGCGGCAACTGGGACCCCACTTGGAAATACTTCTCCAGATCATCCCCTATAATGATCCTCTCTAAATCATCACATTTTGCCTCCTCGGAATGCCCGTCGATAGGCAACTCGAGAGATTTTAATTGCTATGAACTTGCCTCCGCGGCCATCGGCGATTCAGTTTCAGGTTAATGTGATATGGCCGCCACCAGGCATTGTCTAGCCATGGACTGGTTTCCAAGGATCTCTCTAACCTGACCCTCGGAAGGGTATTTCACCCTTTGATGCAAAGTGGAAGAGACAGCCCCTAGAGTATGAAGCCAAGGTCTAGCCACGATAGCCGTATACGGAGAATAAACATCCACTACAATAAAGTCAACCTCTACCACCTCAAGACCGGTTTGCACAGGTAGCCTAATCTGACCCTTTGGCATAACGGTTCTTCCCTCGAAGCTGACCAGAGGGGAGTCATAGGCAGTTAGGTCCTCGGACTTTAACCCCAAACCTCTAAACAGGTCAAGATACATTACCTCCACGGCACTCCCTTGGTCCACCAGCACCCTCTTCACATCATACCCACCTATCCTAAGCGTAATTACCAAGGCATCATCGTGGGGTTGGATAGTTCCGACCTTGTCTTCGTCTGAGAAACCCAGAACTGGTTGTGTTTCCATCTTGATTCTTTTTGGTTCAAGCTTACTGTCCTCGGTGAACGACCGAGCCACAGACATCACTCTGTACGGACAGGATCCTGTTCTTCCGGGGGCAGGGAAGATGACATTTATCGTTCCCAGGGGTGGGCCTGAGGAAGCCCCTCTTCTGGAATCAAACCCAGTCTGTCCTGCTTGGCTACTGGAATGCAACAGATCCTTCAATCTTCCTTCTCGGACCAGCTGATCTAAGTGGTCCCATAAATTCCTGCAATCCTCAGTAGTATGTCCTTGATCCTAATGATATTGGCAATAAAGGCTTTGGTTGCGCCTCATTGTGTTCCCAGCCATTTTGTTCGGCCATTTAAAGAATGGCTCGTTCTTAATTTTTTCCAAGACCTTATTGACTGGTTCTCGGAATACCGCATTGACAGCTTAGGCGTTGGAGGAATCTGACTGCCCGACGAAGTCTCTCCGTGGCCGATTGTTACTGAATCGGTCCGACCTGAAATCCCTACGCTCTTGAGGGTTAACCTTTGTTTTACCCTTTCCTTGCTGCTGGTCTTTTTTAACCCTTTTGTACTTGCTTATTCGATCCATAAGCTGACGCACACTGGTGACCGGTTTACCAGTGAGAGACTTCCTTAATCCATGCTCGGTAGGCAAGCCGCCCTTAAAAGTACTGATGGCCACGTCCTCAAAGTCACCATTTATTTCGTTATACGTCTCCGAATATCTGTCCGAGTACGTTTTCAGGGTTTCCCCCTCCCGCATGGACAAAGACAATAAAGAATCCAAAGGGCGAGGCACCCTACTGCATGTGATAAAGCGAGAACCAAAAGCCTGGGTAAGTTCCTTAAAGGAATTTATAGAGTTAGGTTTCAACCCATCGAACCACCTCATGGCCACGGGCCCCAAACTGGAGGGAAAGACTTTACACATCAAAGCCTCGTCCCTAGAGTAGACGGCCATCTTCTGGTTGAATTGGCTTACGTGCTCTACTGGATCCGTTCGGCCGTAATAAGTGGTGAATGTGGGTTGATGGAATCGCCGAGGAAGTTCTGCCCTTTCGATTCGATGCGTAAAGGGGGATCTAGAGATTTGATTCAACGCCTTGCTCATGGCATCATTTTCCAGCCCCTTTAGAGGTGGACTCTTACGTTTTCGCTTATGAACATTTTCCTCGTGATAGGAAAAAGGCTCGCTCGACGGTGTCCTAGGATCGCGTTTGTACGTAACATCATCTTCATCGTTTGAGGAAACACCAGAACTAGAAGGAGCTCGTCGTCAGTGTGCATGGCGTAACTCCCGCTTTAAATCATCGATTTCCCTTTGCATGGCTCTATTACTCCGCTCCTGAGGGAAGTGATTCCCCATTTGCGGGTGACTTCCGCTGGTCTGTGTGGTATGTGGGCTACCCTCCCTATCTCTCCTACGCTCAAGATTGTGGAAGGCATCTTGTCGATGGGAGCCCCTGGATTCCTGCTGATGGGAACCTGATCCTACCATGGTGAAACGTCGCGCTCACTATTATACAAATTCTTCCCACAGACGGCGCCAATTGTAGGGCAACAAATTGTGCACTCAAGTCCAAAGCATGCAAGACCCGGGCCCAATAAGTCCGCTGCAATATATATTTGTAGAGAGTGGGCTTAAGAATTAGATCTGAATGGTGAGGACTTCGTTTTACCTATTCTTACAAATGAACTAAAAAGTTTATCAGAAGGCCCAAAGCACATCAAGATAACTTGGCATAAGTCTGTTTTATTTAGGTCCGAGGAGGAATCCTCTTAAGTTATTCACGTTCTAGTTCTTTCTTTTCTTTTCTTTTCCTTTTTTTTCCAAAAAGACCTCCCCTACAATGGATGAAGAATGACATTATATATTCATCTTCTAAGCATCCTATCCTTACACTTGTCATTCATCTAAGGTGTCCCTTGATACTTATCTCATCAGATCTTTTCTTTGGCTTCCCTGTGAGAGGTCATAGTCTTGGTAGCACTGTTCAGAGGTCTTCTCCACATAAATGCGGCCAGAAAAGTAGTTGCAGGGTATTCAATGTGGTGGTAGCAGCCTTTCTTCAGATATTTTCGGGGATCTTTTCCTTCCCAGTAAGCTCACCAAAGTCGATTCTGTCATTGGGGATTCCAGGAGGATTACTTCAACCACTAGGATTCATCCTTGAACCGAAATCTTCTTATCCGAGAACTATACCCTCCTCGGACAGAATCGCCATTCCTATGTGCGAATCTTTTCAAAGTAGAATGCTTTAATAACTGCCACATTGCTCGGCCCATGAGTCTTCCTCGGACCAAGCCCACAGCCCAAGATGCGTGACTCTTGGTTATTTGTCCCCACACTTGTAATTGAGTACTATCTTCTTCTTTTTTTTATAGAAAAATTGAGTACTATCTTAAATGTTATGTTAAAAAATAAATAAATAAATAAAAATAGCAAGTAGAATATATGATTGAGGAGTTGCTAACACGAGCAGCAATCGAATTTTTATTTATTTATTTATTGAAGAGCTCTAATTCCTCCCAAGAACACACAAAACAATGAAATAAATGGCTTCCTCAGCAACAATGGTGATCAAATCCTTTCTGGAACTTGGAATTTAAATAGTTGAATATTTCACTAATTTTTAAAATAACTCTAGCTAACTTTTTTTTTTTTTTTTTGAGAAACAACTCTAGCTAACTTAAACAAGGAAAACACCTCAAATCCATGATCCAAACACTGCATAAAGGACTTCAGCCTTTTCATGACAGTCATGGTCATCGTAATAATGCAACAATAGGGGCTGGCCCATTTCAAATCTTACTGTTTTGATGATAGCATTTACCTGGTATGGCGTTAAAACAAGCAACTGCTTGAAGCCCCAGGCTAGTAGAAATCACAGATAGAACCCTCATTCTCACCAAACCCAGCCCCACACTAGCAAGTATTTCTGCTGTTGAAGTCTATCATCAATCATCATTGTGATAACGCAAGGACCCAAAGACAATACTAGTTTAAACTTCCTTTACCTTAGCTGATAGTTACTGATATGCAACCCAGCAAGCACACATTTGGGTAGAAGGGACAGCCACTTCTTCAGGCTCGATAAGCAGTGTAGTGAACTTATCTGCATTAGTTCAGTTGCATTTCTTGACAATGAAAGATATGTTCCCTTAAGAAACCAGTTCAAAAAATCAGCCAACTCTTCCAGACAATAAACGCCGTCCTACCACAACAGCACTGTGGGTACAGCTACTTCAAACTCGCTAATGGTATTAATTATCAGTAGGACAAAACAGGTGAGCAGCATGCTCTCCATTCACATATGAAACCAGGGAAATTTATCACATTTGTTTCATATAATACTGGCTACAGATGGATAAATGCAGATATATAACTTGACGGCATGAGAACAAGAAAAGAGAAACATTGTGCAAGCAAAATTATACTAGGTTATACAGAGTATAGAGATAGAGACATGGAGTTCATAATATCAATCTCAAATATATAATCTAATAGACAGAACATTTTACTCTCCAAAAGCAAATAGACGGTAAACAAACAAAAGCTAGTTGCTTTATCTTTATCAGGCTGCAGCCTTCACCAACTGCTTGGATGTCCAACCAATGGTTCCAGCGGATCTGCTGCAAAGGTAGAAACAACATGGGTAGTACTAGCTTCCAAATTTCCTCTGCCTAAACGTGAACTTTAATGAGCATTTGGGAGAACGGGTGCCCCAAAGACTAGTAATTTTCTTTCTGCATTTCATTTTATTTTTGGGTCAGGATGTAATAGGAAAGTGAACACTGTCCAGAAAAGTCACTCTTCAACAACATTCACAAGCTCATATTCAATCAGTGACAGGTTATTATCTTCCTTCACAGTGAAATCAGCAGGTTCAGTGACTTCAACACGGCCCCACTTGTCCACAGCAAGCCTCATTGATCCCTTGAACATGTCAATTTTAGCATTGCGCAATATTACAGTGCTGCCCTCTTTCATCAAGTCCACTAAACAACATCCAAGATAAATAAAATCAATTAAAGGAGAAAAATTCAGACAAACTACATGATACGGTTAGTCTTTAGTTACAGAAGAACATGAAGCTGGCATGCCCACCCCGAATGTACACACAAAAATAAGCTGTTCCTAAAATTTAACCACTCATATGCGTACACAAAACTCTTATTGATAATTAGACTGCATTACCGCATGAAGGAAAAAGAAAACTGGTCATTAGCAAATCCCACCAGGTAAAACAAATTCAACCAAGTTAGATAAATCAAATTTGAGAGTAAGAGTGCTCCCAGTAATCTGGGAGACAAACAGAGGAAAAGCATTTGAAACTAGACAACATAAAATGTATCATGTATACAGCAAAACAATCAGTTAATCTCAAGTACTGCACAAATGCACATTATGGTATTTATCACTCCTTAGTACAAGAATTTAGAACCACCACCAATTCCTTACGATATTTTGAAGTACTTGTACCAGGAACCAGCCTGTGTCTTACAACCCCCATTGTCATTCAATCTCACTATCCCTTTGAAAGAAATATTACAAAATAAATATAATTCATGTTAATATCTGGGGGAGAAAAAAAAAGTAACTAAACCCGAGAATACACTCCAGTGATAATAATGTATAAGATTTACGACACCTAGATTAAATGTACCGTGTGATACTACCTTCTTAAACTAAACTCTAAACGTATGCTATCTGAAAGAATGTTGAATAAACTGCTGCATGTAAAAGGGGATGGCTATAGCAAGACAGTTGAATAGGCCAAAAATATACCAGAGGCATAATAGACCAAAAAACATATCAGAGGCATAAACCGAAACACCTCATCTCTAGTTGGACCTCCTCAATGTTAAATCTTGGACTTCCAAGTTGTGAGGTGCAATCCTCTGATGTTGACATATTGGGTCACCTAGGAACAAAATGTTATCTAATTGTCATCACATTTTCAGAAATGAAACATAGCTTGGAAGCATCATTCTTTTCTTTAACCAGCAAATAAAGTTGTCTAATCACACAACCTAGCATAAATGATTTTTTTTTGGCGGGGGTGGGGCGTTGTGGGGGGGGGTGCATAAGACAATATGGAAAAAAATCAAGAATTGTGCAATCCAAAATCATTTCCAGAAGCACCTTTAAGTGAGGCAACATAAAGGCACATGCCTGATTAAAGTGAGGCGAAAATACTTACAAATAGAATGTAAATCATATGTACCTAGTGTATTATTATAATCAAGTGTTTTTGAAATGTGTTGAATGAGGAAATTAGGTGTATTGATTGATTTCAAATGATAAATAATAATCAAATGATAAATTTTACAACAAGCTTCTAAAAAAATATAAACTAAGGCCCTCGCCTTAGTGCCTTTTTCATGGCTTAAGGTGGTTCCCTAGCTCACCTAGCACTAAAGGTGAGCGCCTTGCCTTAGAGCCACCTAGGTGAGCAAGTGCCGGCTCGCCTTTGACTACCATGCCCTGGCCCCACATAAGGTAAATAATAAACCAAAAAAATGCTGCAGGTTAATAATAACCCAAATCAATAGCCTGAAATATATGATCATGTGAAAGATATTAAATTGCAATAGCACAGTAACATTGATTGGATGTCAAGATCAACAAGGCCCTGAATTGCAAACCAAAACAAATAGAGGGTGTTTGGTTTGAGAAAAAAGTATATGTTTTCGGTATTCATTTTCAGTTTGTTTGTGGGACCCACCACTAAAAACTGGTTTGGCTTGAAGATTTGTACTTGGTTTTCATTTTCAGTATCCTAAAATTTGGATTTTAATACAAAAAATGAACACATTTTCAGCGAAAACGAGTAGTGGCATTCTTGCTAATTTCTTGAAAACGACTGTGACCCCACCAACTGTTAAGACCCCTCAAGTCAGACCTGCACAGTAACTGAAGTGACCCGTGTAAGTGAAAAAAGGTGTTTTTTCCTAAAATAGAGAACAATAGCCAAACCGGAGAAGGGTGTATTTCGTACTCAAATTATGAATTCAAATCAGGTTCCCAAACAAACTCAAATGTGAAAATGGATCATTTTTTCTATATTCAGATTCTTAAAAAGAATACAGAAGAGTGAAAATGAAAAGTGAATACACTATTTTTTAGAACTAAACATCATCATAATGATCCAACAGAAAAGAAAGGTGCAATTGGCTTCCCACATTGGTATCATCATAATTGTAAATAACAATTCCAATAAATATTTTCAAAGAGAAAGCTAATGCCCTCAAATAAATGAATGTGAGAGAATTCCAACATTAGCACAGTATGCTAAGCACTCTGAAAAGACGTGTGAAAGCATTCATATTTTTACACAATTGATAACTTATGAAACAGTCTAAATCAAGAACGAAGCAGCTACCCTTTGGCTGCATAAAGACAGCCTTCAACGGCACAAACTTTCAACACAAGAATTACTTGAATAATACTCTAATCCCTCGACCTAATTGAAAACCAATTCTATTTAATAAATAGCTGCATCAGTTCATCTATAGGAACACCCAGAAACATGTCTACCTTTAAAGATTTCCTATTGCCCAAATAGTTAATTGTTTGACAGAAAACTCAAAATGAAAAAGTTAAATTAATTGTCAATTATCATATCAACCACATTATTTACCCTCATAATCTGTGGTTCAAATGTTAATACCAACCAACATGTCCTGTCATCACTTAAAAAGAATAAGATGAAAAATCTTCTGGAAAAAGAAATAATTATGCTCCATAAAAAAAATGGATCCATAACAGTAGGATCTTATAACACAATGAAAATTACAAACTAAACCAACCTGAAATAACAATATACACTTGATCCATGCTATATAAATCTTAGCTTAGATTTAAAAGGAACAGTGATAACAAAATGTCAAATGAAAGAAAAAACTATAAGCAGTCCATAGTTTAGAATTAAAAGAAATGTACCCTGATCATTTCTAGCCGTGAAAATAATCAACCCTGTCTCATCACCCACCAAGCATTCAGCAATTCGCATTTGGCGTACTTGAGGACCATCAGCACGACCCTTCTGCAATACCATCTTGGTACTGACAACCTTCACGGTGAGAGTATGCCCGCTAGTGCCAGGACGAAGCTGGTCAACCTTAGTGAATGTGGGTTTCCTCAATCCTGGTTTTGATTCTGCCATTTTTGACAAACCTAAAGAACCCCAAAACAACAAATTATTCAGCAAGACGACAATCAGAAACAACGCTGCCACAAGCACAGCACCAAATAACCAAAATTGATTGCTTCAAACTGTGTTAAAGCGTGATTATTCTGACTTTTGAGTGAAAAAAACTACACTCATTTGATCCCAATAACCAATATATGGCTCATCTGAAAAAAAAAAAAATAGTAAAAAAAAAAATTATGTTTATCCTAGATGCTAAGCAAATTTAGAAACTTTCATCAATTTGAAACCAATCCCCTTAAGCCTAACACATATTTGCCCAATGAGTTCTCTTCTAAGACCAATATTATAACAATAAGAACTTAAAAAAAAACATTTAATACTGACATCTAATGCTTAATCTTTCACCCACATTTTCTCACCAACCAAACAAATCATAAAAAATATATACACCTACACAAACCATGTAATCAAATGCATGTACAACTTTTAGAACTCATGCTTTTCATCAATCTTCATATATAATACTCAATCAAATTATTAACAAATTAAAAAAAAAAAAAAAAAAAAAATCACTTCCAAAAATTGCAGATTTTGATGGTCAAAGTAACAGATCGGAGAGAAATAAAAGCAAATCATGAACTAAATATAGGAAATCGAAAACCCAATTGCTTTTTTTTCATTAATTTAGACACGAATAACGACATTAACAAAAAAATAAATAAAATAACATGTTAATAAAAATTTGAAATTGAAAATAACCAAAAAAAAGTTAGAAATAATTGAAATGAGATCGAAGAAATTAGGGTTTGAGTGATCATCACCTTGAATTGAATTTTTTTGCAGATGCGAAGAAAATTTGTGAGTTGGTGAAGAGAGGGAGAGAGATCTGAGGAAAATGAGAAAACGTAGGCGTCTAGAAAAAGTTTTACAAACTAAAAGGGGACTCGGTGTTGTGAAATTAGTAGTGGACCCTTGATCTTTATCACGTCACGACTAATCTTGACCTTACACGTGCGTGTTGTACTACTGCTATTTTGTACAACAATTTCTTATTAGGATTTAGGACTACTTGAAAGTGAAAGTTCTGTGGGTTCAGTTAGCTCAACTAGTAAAATCTCTAATCGTTGAATAACAGATTTAAACTTCAATCATCGCCTGCCTATACATTAAATTGATTGGTGTCTTAGTTTGATGATAAATAGTTATTATCAATAATGAACGTCATAGATTAAAACTCTCAATAAAAAAATAAATAAATAAAAACAAAGAAAGTGAAAGTTTTTACAAGCTACAAATAAAAAATTTGTTGTTGTTGTATCAAACGACGTTTTGATTTTTCGAATAGTTTTTTTTCTTTGGATTAAAAAATCTTTTATAATTTTTTAAGTAACTTTTTTACATTGTCAATTCATTGATAAAAAATTTCAATGTTTTTTTTTTTTTTTTTTTACTCTTTGGAAAACAAGTCATGCAACACTATAAAAGATATAAATTCTTTACAATTCTTGTGGAGAGTACCAACAAATTTCCTCCGTGTAAATCTAATCCATAAGAAAGGAATCGTATTTGCTTATTATGAATGGGGCATTAGCCAAGCACATTGAGAGGGTCCAACATTGATCATCTATTTCTACAATACATCCTCCTATCAAATCAAAAATTACTAATCCATATAACATGTGCATGTTGAGTCTGTTGAAAAACTCTACATGAAGATGTTACTTATGGTTTATGCATCCAACTACCGACCCAACCAAATCTACCCAACTCAACTTAACTGCTGACGCCACAAGTTAATTTTTATGAATTGGTGGGTTGGGTTGGGTTGGGTTCGGATTGATAGTTTTTTCAATCCACATGATCCAACCCAACCCATCCATATGTAAGTTTATTTTATTATATTTATTTTAATTTTTTTTTTTGTTTGATTTATTGAGAATTAGTTTTGATGAATTTGAAAATAATATGTGAATTGTAATAATTTATTAAAAATGTAATTAGAGCATTAATATCAAATGTATTAAATACTAAATTTTGTGCATTTTACGCACCAAAAACCAAAAACAAACCTCCATCAAATGTGTCAAATGCCAAATAAATTTGGCATGAGCTACAATTATGTTCTAATAATAGGAGGGTATAGGCTGTACAGCTAGATGTGCTAAACATATTTAGGTATTTTTTATTCAATTATCTCTCTCTCTCTCTCTCTCATATATCCCCACGTGCTAAATATATTTGTTTTTGTTAAATTTTTTTTTTCATATAGATAAGGTTTGTTTTAGATTATTTTAATGTATTGTTGTAATCTTAAAATAGAAAATGTAATTATTGTCAAAAAAAAAAAATAGAAAATGTAATTTAAGGTGTATTTTCAAATGATGTTTTAAAATAAATAAAGTAACTTTTTAATGTGTCAAAATAGCATTTGTACTAATATTGATTACTCATAAATAGTAGTTTTTTTGTTTTTTTTTTTTTGATACCAGATAAACATGCATTAATCAAAAGGAGATAGTACACAAAGAACCCACCAGGCTTATACAAAGTTTGGATTTAGCCTGCAGTGGTGTACAGCACAGGGAAGCAAGTAGTAATATAAGCTAAATCTATTACATGTGAGATTACTTCCTTGGGCACAAAAAGGTAATTTGAAGTCAGTCCCTGCTGCTGAAGCTAATTTAAATCTGAGATGAGGGTCTATTCCAGCCACGACAGGTTTCCAGATCGATTGCAAACCTGTACAAGTCCCTTACTATTGCTTAGAATTAATATCCTGTAGTAGCCCAACTCCACAGCCTTGAAAATTGCTAATCCCACAGCATCCTGGATTGCAAGGTGTTGAGGTTTCCTTCCACTGCTAGCTCCTCCTATGAATAGAATGTTTCCTTCCAGTGTTTTTGCCTCAAAAGCATATCCACTCCTCTTAGATCTTCTGTTTTTGTATGCTGCCACTTTAAGCATAATCTGCCAATTCTGATTGGTGAGAATCTAATAAGGTTGCTGTCTGAAAATAGGCCTCTATTCCGGATTATCTTGAAATGCTTCATGGTACCTGCAAATGAGAGACTGTGATGTTAGAACAACCTCCATAGAGTTAGGTAGTTTTCCTTGATGGAGAACCGTATTCCTATGGTTCCATATGGACCAAAGAATGGTAAAGATGGACTGCAGGAAACACATTCTGACATTCTCCCTAGGTACATTTTGCAGAATACAAGCTTCCACCCATTGCTTTACTGAATTGTGACATATTTTTAAGGTTCTAATCTCCAAATTGGATCCATATATGCCAGATAGCTCGAGTAAAAGGACAATGCATGAATAGGTGATTTATGGATTCCTCCTCTTCATTGCACATGAGACATTTGCTTGAAATTGTGATATCCCTGCCCCTATTGTTTAGTACCTCAAAAACAGGCAGACTATCATGAAGTAATTTCCAAATAAAAGTAAGAATTTTTAATGGAAGTTTCACTTTCCAAATCAACCTCCATACAATGTAAGAAACACCATAGGGCCTCTAATCTTGTAAATATAAAGGATATTGATTCTAATGGAGCATATGGTATGCTTTGTTCACTTTATAGTCTCCAGAAGTCAAGTGTTTCCATAAAAGTCTATCTTCCATGCCAGCAGTCCTGGATAAAGGAAGATGCAAGATTTCCTCACAAACAGGGAATTGGTATAGCTTCTTAACCAAATCAACTTTCCATGATATTGATCTCTGATCTATGAGGTCTGCAACAGTGCCATTAAGGAGATTGTTCTCTATTAGTGAAGGGTTTGAAGATTGGAACCAATCTGGGTGTGTGAGAGGAATTTGATATCCACTTCCTATCAACCAACAACCTTGATTTAAGGATGGTGACTGTGGCACAACAATGTTTTTCCAAGTCCATGAATGGTGGGGTTTTGGTCTATAATCTTGTATGGAAGTCCTAGGGAAGTATTTGGCTTTGTAGGTTCTAGCTAATAAGGAGTTGGGAGAATGTTGTATTCTCCAAAATTGTTTAGATATCATAGCTTGATTGATGAGAGTGAACTTTTTCAGTCCAAGCTCACCCATGCACTTTGGTTGACAGATTTTATCCCAACTAACCAAATGTAACTTCCTAGTACCAAGGTCATGTCCCCACCAAAAGGCTCTAGTGATAGCATCCAATTTGCTGCATACTATCTCAGGGATTCTAAAACAAGAGAAAGTATACAAGGGCATGGCTTGTAGAACTGATGATATCAAAGTAGTTCTGCCAGCTTGGGAAAGTAGTTTGGCTTTCTATCCTTGAAGCTTTTTTTGCACCCTATCAATAATGTCTTGGAAGTCAGCCACTCTTCTTCCTCTAGGTTTGAAATTGATCCCTAGGTATTTACTAGGATCCTGAACAAGGTTCACATGAAAGGAAAGGGCAAGGGATTCCTGAACATTTCGAGGGATATTTGGAAAGTAAAAGAGGCCAAATTTGTTGAAATTAATGCTTTGACCCGAGATTGAGCAGTACCACAGGATTATTTTCCTAAGATTAGAAAGGGATGCTTATCATTCTGAAAAAAAAAAAAAAAAAAAGGAATCATCAGCAAAAAAAAGGTGGGTGAAGGATACACCATTCCTCCCTACCTGGATTCCTTTGTTATTTTTCTGTTCTTCTTCTTTTGAAAGGGCTAGAGAGAGAATGTTGGCACAGAACAAGAATAGATAAGGTGAGATAGAGTCTCCCTGTCTTAAACCTCTAGATTGGTTAAAGAGTTGAGTAGGACTACCATTAACCAATAAAGAATATTGGACAGAATTGACACATTCCATGATCCAATTAACCCAAGTGTTGCTAAAGTTCATAGAGAGTAAGACAGCTTTGAGAAAATTCCTATTAACCTTATCATAAGCTCTACGCGTATCTATTTACAAGACTCCAAAACTTTTTTTCCTACCTTTTTTTTTTACCTAAGAATGTCAAAAATCTTGTGAGCAAGCAGAATATTGTCAGTGACGTTTTACCCATGTTTCATGTAACAATGTAAGCACAATCTATGATTCTCATAAATAAAATAAATATTAAAAAAAGAAAAAGAAAAGTGGACAATTTATAAACGGGTAACCCGGCCCATTACTCGTTGCTGATATGTCAAGGAACCATTGGAGAAAATTTTTGTGTGTAGTAGTAGCGATCAAAGAAGCGCCATATGTAAGTCAGGAATTCGAGGTTGGAAAGGCCAAAGGTTTGAGAAAGAGATAAGCCGTTAAAAACTCTCTACTTTCAGTTTAGAGTGACAGTTGAAAACACAGTCATAGGAAACCATGTTCACATCCACACCTTCTCAACTCACAGCCTTTCACTCTCTCTCCCTACTGCCACCATTATCACCACCACAACCAAATCCATTCCGAGAAACCACCAAGAGAACCATCCCCACTACAACTATATCTGTTTCAGTCAGAAAACTTGGTCTTTCTCCATTTCGTCTCAGAGTTTCTGCTAATTCACAAGCTGCTCCTGCCTCTGCTGAAGCTTCTAAACTGTCCTCTATACCATCTGAGATGAAGGCTTGGGTGTATGGAGAATATGGGGGTGTTGATGTTTTGAAGTTTGACTCCAAGGTTTCTGTGCCGGAAGTGAAGGAGGACCAGGTTCTGGTCAAGGTTGTTGCTGCTGCGCTTAACCCTGTTGATTTCAAGAGGAGGCAGGGAAAGTTCAAGGCCACTGATTCACCTCTTCCGGTAATTTTCCTTTTTGGTTTTCTTTTGGGGATGTTTTGTTTATGAGAAAATGTGAAGAAGTGGTGGAATTTAGATTTTTTATGGAACATGCTTATTAGTTTTGAACCCAAGAAGTCGTACTTGATTAAAGAAGGAATAGAGAACTTGAGATTTAAATTTTTGTATATATATTTTTTAAGTAATCAAGTGTAATATTAGCAAAATTGTGGAATTCTAAGATGAATTATCATGTGCCAAAATTTAAGTTATTAGAAAACTGTGAGTTTAATCATATAACTATTAGTCTAACACTCTATTTCATATGTGGACATATATTTTCCTTACTTTTTAGATGTAAGGTAGAATGGATATGACAAATTACTACTTATCCCCAAAGAAAAGTTTTAACTTGTTTGGAAAGGCGACTTTGATCATTTAACCATTATATTACGTTATCTCTTTTGTTTGCTTGAATATTGTTAGGATTGCAATGTTTGTTGAGTTTTTTACATGAATAATGAAAAGGTTTGAGAAATTTATGCTGCGGGGAACAATTAGAAATGGTTACATTTTGTGGAGAAATTGCCAATTACTAAGGAAGACTCATAAGGGATGCCTTTGTCTTGAAGTGATTTTGTAGAAAAGGGTTGTTTATATTCTGAAGCAAACTTGAAATTAAATTGGTAAAAAATACAAAGTATGAATATTTTGTAACATGGCCCTGTTTTTGCAAAGCTGAAATTGTTCAATGTAAAATTGAAAGGTTAAAAAGAGGAAGAGTCTGTGAATAATGTATTAATTTAATTTTAATTATTTTTGATAGGTTTTCTTATGTCTATCACATATCATATTAGTGGTGTTGGGTTCATTTGGAATGTTAACTAAGGGGTTCTTCTTCACTTTGTTTGCTGCTAGACTGTTCCAGGCTATGATGTTGCGGGTGTGGTAGTAAAAGTGGGCAGTCAAGTAAAGGATCTAAAAGTGGGGGATGAAGTATATGGAGATATAAATGAGAAAGCATTGGACGGGCCTGAGCAATTTGGTTCTCTTGCAGAGTACACAGCTGTCCAGGAAAAATTATTGGCTCCGAAGCCGAAGAATCTGGATTTTGTTCAGGCTGCTGGGCTACCACTTGCAATTGAGACTGCCTATGAGGGTCTAGAAAGAACTGGGTTTTCTGCTGGTAAATCTATTCTTGTTTTGAATGGTGCGGGTGGAGTTGGAAGCCTAGTAATTCAGGTACAAGACTTTCTAACTAATTATATTTTTTTTGTCAATGCTGCTGCAAACACAGAATCAAATGCTTGACAACCAAAGAGTTTATAACTTAGGTGTATTTTGTAAATATCGAAGTTCATTTGCAGGATGCCAAGAACTATACCTCAAGTAGATGAGGTATAGTTCTTCAATCTGCCTATCTGATGAACTCCAGAATTGAGTTAACTCATGTCATCTCTTGTACCTTTACAATTTATATCCTCTCATTTTTTATAGTCTCAAATTCTTACATGGATGTGATCAATCTTGGGCAATTTTTTTTTTTTTTTTTTTTTGGTCATCTATGTACTACTTGCATGGACATGTTTACATTACTTTGCCAATTCACTTCTGCCTTTGATTTCTGGATTCCCTATGTTATTCATCAGCATTGTTTCAGTTGTTAGTCAGATCCTACAAGCAATATTAAGCACAATTAGAAAAAGAGGTAAGTCACATGCATTTCTGAAGATAAAACCTTTCAACTGGGCAAAGGAGTGAAAGCTATGCTGGATCTTAAATTAATAGAATAGGGCAATGTTCTAATAACTTTTGAATGTCATATAAAGGCATATCCTACTTTCAATTTTCTTTATTTTTTTTTCCTTCTTTTAATTTTTCTTTTGCTGCAGCTAGCCAAGCAAGTATTCGGTGCCTCTAAAGTTGCGGCAACTTCAAGCACTGGAAAATTGGAGTTGTTGAAGAGCTTGGGTGTTGATTTGGCTATTGATTACACCAAGGAGAACTTTGAAGATTTGCCAGAAAAATTTGATGTTGTCTATGATGCTATTGGTAAGACTTCGTAGAACTTTCATATGCAGTTGTATTTGCATGTCTTCCAGGTCTTTGATGGTCACAAAGTAAGTCATGATAGATGAAAACATTATGCTTTTCTTTTGAAATGACAGGGCAGTGTGATAAGGCGGTGAAAGTAGTGAAAGAAGGGGGCAGTGTGGTAGCTCTAACTGGCGCGGTCACGCCTCCTGGCTTCAGATTTGTAGTCACTTCCAACGGAGCTGTTCTGAGGAAACTGAACCCCTATTTAGAGAGTGGGAAGGTGAAGCCTGTAATAGACCCCAAGGGGCCATTCCCATTCACCAAGGTTGTCGAGGCTTTCTCATACATTGAGACAAACCGAGCAACTGGAAAGGTTGTTGTACATCCAATTCCATGAGAAGAATGAAAAGCGCAATTTTGCATTGTATTAGTTAAATGTATACTAATTTAAGTTATAGCACATGAACATTTTGTGTTGGAGTGCTGAGTGATCTTTGTCATTCTCATTCGGCTTGTTCATGGCCAATAAAGGAATTCCTTTATAATGATATGCCATCCTATGCAAAAAGGAATACTCACGGTTACCAAACAATTGTCACCCATAATAACTGTATGGACCATGGACTTGGATTTACTTGGATTTAATATGGTGTTTCCCTTAAAAAAATGCCCTCTACAATAGTCAGAAACTCAAAATATCAAAATGCCCATGACTTTGCAAATTTTCAATGCTCTCCACTAAGCAAAGACGCTTGGCAAGCTAGTGAATATGGGCAATTAATACAGAGAACAATAACATGAAGTACGACACACCAAATCATGGCCTGGTTAAACTAGGCAAGTCTATCAGCCGAAGAGGCCAAGGAAGAAAAAGCCCAACCTAGAGTATCTATGGCAAACAACAACATAAACGACTTGGACTTACGGCTGGCCCAAGCATCAAATTTTGAAATTAGAAATACCATTATCGAAGCCTACGGTTACACACTGAGAATTATGACCATACTGGAGCAATTATAAGACCCATTACAGCCATAACATGTAATGGCTAAAAAATATGGGATACGTCCTAAGAGAGGCTATAAATTAAGAAATCTTAGTGGAAGGTGGTTAAAATGTAACTTGATTCTACTGACGGAACTAGGATTAGGGGGGGGGGGGGGGGGTGGGCGGAGAATTATAAACAAAAAAAAATATTATGAAACTTTAAATAAGCATGTATTTAATATTAACAAATTATCAACAAAGAAAAAAATACAAAATCATTGTTTCTTATTATAATACAATGCAATAATTTATGAAAATGGAACTCGGCTGAAGTAATACAAAATCATTGTTTCTTATTTATGATTGAATCTATAGTAATTGTCACAACAATGTCCCTTTCAATAAATAACATCATGGCGTTCATCAAAAACTTATCTTACATTTTATTGCGAAGCTTAGTTTTGGTGACATTCATAGTTGAAAATGCTAGTTCCGTAACTGTAGTAGAAACTAGAAGAGTAAACACAAGTGTGACCACTCTACAAACAAGCAAGTAGTATTCTAATTTTTTAGTTCTCACTGGTCCATTCAACAAGTATGACCATCGTAGTTCTATTTAAATTTTTGGGTAAATTGCAAATTACACCCCTAAAGTGTGGGGGTGTTTGGATTTTACACCCTAAAGTTTTGGAATTTGGATTTTACCTCTTGAAGTTTGGGGTGTTTGGATTTTACACCCTAATGTTTCAAAATTTGGATTTTACCTCCTAAAGTTTAGAAGTGTTTTTTTAGATTTTACACCCCCAAATTCTAAAACTTTAGGATATAAAATCCAAACACTCTCAAACTTTAGAGAGTAAAATCTAAACACCCCTAAATTTTATGAGGTAAAATCCAAATTCTAAAACGCCAGGATGTAAAATCCAAACACTCCAAGTTTCAGGGAGTAAAATCCAAATTCTAAAACTTCAGGATGTAAAATTCAAACATCTCTAAACTTTAGGAGTGTAATTTACAATTTACCCTAAATTGCTAAAATTAATACTTATATATACTAAGAGTTTGTTTGGAATCCGCTTATTTTGCTGAAACTGAAAACTTTTTTGCTGAAAGTACTGTAGATAAAGGTAAAAGTTAACTGGAATAGTATAGTGAGACCCATAAATAGTACCAAAAAGTGCAGTGAGACCCATAAATAGTAGCAAAAATAAGTTGAATAGTAAAATAAGCTGGCAACTTTCATCCATGCCAAACGCACACTAATATTTATAAAAATAAATAAATAAGGGGGCCATTGCCCCCCAAAGCCTAGGAAAAGCTCTGTCCCTGATTCTACATCCTCTCACATTCATGATAATTACTCATTCAAGGTATTCATATCTTCTTTAAGTGTTGAAGTTATAAGGTTGATACCACACTAGTGTCACTTCAAGCTCTTTCTATTTTTAGGAGGAGTCCATCTGATTTGTCCACCATTTAATTTAATCAATTGCTTCACTGCTTATGATTATTTTTAGGGGAAATTATACTTTGCCCACCTGTGGCTTGGCCGAAAAACACTTTGCCTACCTATGATTTAAAAATTTGCACTTTACCCACCTGAGGTAAACTCTGTTTGTCTCCCGTTATCCACCTCTGTTAAAAACATGGGTAAATTTGTATTTTGTTACCCTTTGATGAATCTCCTCTCAAAACATTAAAAAAAAAAAAAAAAAAAAAAAAAAAAACTAAAAAACCAAGAAAGAAGAAGATCTAAAAGCTAGGTTTTGTAAAAATTAAAACCTAAATTTTAGATCTTCTTTGTTTTAATAATAACTTTTTACTATAGCTCTGAATGTGAACGTGAACGTGAGTGTGAAATGACTACAACTTTTAGATTTTAATAGAGGTTATGTGAAAAAATCTATCTTTTCACATAAACCACCACATTACCTTCTCTTCCTAAATTCTAATCCTTTTTGCCTTTGGCACCAGATTTTTCCTCACCAACCCTCTTTGATTATCCTTGGGTTCAACGCTCCTCTTCAAGTACAATACCAAACAATGGTTTCCTTTTTCCAAAGTTCCTTACTTTTAGGTAGAGTTAGTCCATGCTTGACTTGTCCAACTGGGTCTTTGCTCATAAGCATTCTACCCAGTTGACGCCCTTGACTCACTCATCGCAATGAAATGTTGCTTTTTTTCATGTTTTGGCTTTTTGGGTTTTCTTCAATCTTGGTTTTAAGGCGTTGTACAAGAGGGGTTATTGTGTTTGGAGAATTGGGTTTGTCTTTACTTTAACAACTCCAAAAAAGGTGGTAGGTTGGTGGGGTTGACTTTGGTTTATAAAGTCATAGATTAGGAAATCCTCTCAAAGAAATCTTTTGGTGTTTGTTTTGGTTTCCTTAAATTCTAATCCCATGTCTTATGATGAGTGTTTTAGGTGTTTGGTAATTGATATACTTCAGAAGCTTGAAAGGGATAATTTTTATAGATATAAACCTATAAATTAGTAAGTTCCTTTTGCTAAGTTTAATTTTCATAAAACTTATCTTTTAGATCCTTTTTCTAGATTTTTAGTGTTTTTTGAGAGGAGAGAGATATAAAAGGGTAGCAAAAATACAAATTTACCTATGTTTTTAATAGATGTGAGTAACTGGAGACAAACAGAGCTTACCTCAAGTGGGTAAAGTGCTAATTTTTAAACTACAGGTATGCAAAGTGTTTTTCGGGCAAATCACAGGTGGGCAAATTGTAATTTCCCCTTATTTTTATTTGAAAAGGCATCAAGTTAGACCTCCCAATTATAACTAATTCCAATTTAAAGCCAATTATTCAATTAAGCCCAATTAATGAATTAACCAATTGATTGATACGTGGATAAACACAATAAAGCATCAAATCCGAACAAAACAATCACCCAAACACTGTGAAGTGTTTACCAAAGAGAAAAATCCAAATTGGGAAAAAAACTCTACAAGTCCTATAACACCAACCAATCCACTAGTAAGAATAGTTTCAATACATAACACTTACAAACCAGCTCCAAGCAACATAAATGAAAATGTATTCAAGCTCCCCGCTCCTGCTCACAATCGATTGCACCAATCCTTTCTCTTTAGAAGCTACCAATTTCGCAAGTTAAGCCGCCCCCCACAAGATCAAGTCTCCTTGGCAACTTCAAGGCCTCTTAAAGATTTTGGGATTGCTCTTGTGATTCCCATCACCAAGCTTCAAAAAAGATCACTCGAGGTATTTCTAGTG
The DNA here is from genome assembly GCA_030021035.2 of Notholithocarpus densiflorus. Classification (NCBI taxonomy): domain Eukaryota; kingdom Viridiplantae; phylum Streptophyta; class Magnoliopsida; order Fagales; family Fagaceae; genus Notholithocarpus; species Notholithocarpus densiflorus. The sequence continues at coordinate 1,830,712 of JARYZH020000085.1, read as the reverse complement.
TGCATAGCTTGGGTCTCCTATCTAAGGATATGTCAATTGGAGAGGATGAAGGTGTAGACTACAATGGGTTTTTCTCCTAAGAAAAATGGGTAGCTCTCTCACTCTCAATCTGGGAATTCTTATGGCCTTTTTATGGGCATTGTGAGATATATAAGAGGGCTAATTATTTTGGAAATGTTGGGAAGGAAAGTAACACCTTTCTCTCAAGTTGTGATTTTCGCTTGACTGAATTATTCGTGAGTTTCTCATATGACTCTTTGTTGAACTAATTTTTAAAAGTTGTACTTTTGTGTGAAATTCGCTTGATATACCCTGATTCACTTGACCGAAATTATTCAAGCAGCAACTCCACGTTTTAGCACCTGCTCCTCTAATCTAATGTGTAATACAACTTGATAAAAACAAATACAATTAAATGATTACAAAAACAATAAAATATGCCAACACTAGAAAATCCTAACGTTATTGTTTATTTTTTGTTGTATTATTTCATTATCTTCTATCTATTATTGATAATGTTTTTGTTCATTTGTATTTTTTTTTTTTTTTTTTTTTTGATGGGTTGTTGATTTGTATTTAAACTATATATATGTAGACTCTTTTTTCTTTTTTGGTAAACTATATATGTAGACTCATGAATTTGTATGTAACATAATTGACACAACTTAAAATATAAAGACACAGTGTGAATTGTATTTTGGCTTTTAGATTATTTCATCCACCGTTACGAAGTATATCGTGTCCCCATCATGCACCTGCAGCCTGCAGGCCTTCTTTAATTCACTCCCAAGTCCCTACAACTGTCGTTAGACAGTTGGCGGTTTAATGCAATTATACCATGTATGATGTTTATTTTTTAGAATCATACCATCTATGATGTTAGGTGTACTTTCACATTGAATGTGATACAGACTATTGCCGACAATAGCTTTATAACTAATTAACAATGTGTATAATGAATATGACAAAACTGAGATACAGTACCTTAAATGTTCTTTAAGTTTTTCGCTTAAAATTTAGTCATGTGTCTATTTAATTAAAAAATACACTTTTATCCTATGAGAAAAAATCCACATGGCTGAATCTTAAAAGGAGAACCTAAAGAACAGTACCTAAGTACTGTACTTAAGTCTTGCCCCAACAAACAAACAAAATTTACTACCCCTTCTGATGTACTTAGAGTTGAGAACCTCCAATATTTATATAACTTCCATTGATTAATTGTTGATTAATTATTTGAAAACAGTTTATTTAGTTTTTTGTTGAAATTTTTTTGCTAAAAATATATTTGTATTTTGAAAAAGTAAAGTTTTAAAAAACTATAACAGTACATAAAAGTAAAAAAAACTAGCTTATAATTTAATTCCAAACACATATAATCGTGATTTATAATTTATTTTAAAACAAATGAATAGTAAAGGCTATATTCGAGTAGTCTGCAATAGAGATTGTGGAAGTCAGTTGAATGGTGAGAAAACTTCTCCACTTTCTTCTTGAAATCATAAAATATCATTTCCATTCACCATAAAGAAAAACTAGTCTCATCACACGCACTTTGCGGCGTGTGTGATGATTTTTTTTTTGGTCTAGTGTCATAAATTTTTTTTTTTTTTTAATTTCGATAAATTTGTTTTGAAGACATGGATTAGTAGGAGAGTATCTTATTTTATAGACAATTTAAGTAGAATAAGAAATATATTTTTACCAAGTTGTCTTTAAATTTTTTCCTTATTAAATCTAAGATTTAGGGGTATTTAACCACATAAAAGTTCGGTTTAACATGGAGAACCCTCTTATAGATATATAAAGAAAAATATATACTCAAAGCTGCATGCCACATGCAGCTGATAACATATGAATGAACCTAATCCGACCAAAAACAAATAATGAACCCACGGTTGAAACTTGAAACCGTCCTTCTGAAAGAAACAAAATTGTACAGCACAATTATTCAATTAACCTGCGGAGGAGAAAGGAACAACTCAATGATGCCCTAGATTTACTAGTAATTGCTGTGATCAGTTACGTACAAAAGTGAATTTCATAACCGTGAAGTGATGGGGAATCTCCAAAAATATTCAATGCTGAATGCTCGATCTTCTCCTTTCACAATAACTCAAATGGTCATGTACTGATCAGTAATCATAGTTCTATAAATTTCCAAAAATTATATAAAAGTTATTACAAATCGTGACTTGAAGTGACTGTTATTTTTAGGGTATAAGTAAAACTGTGTAAAATAATTTATTTGTAATAAACATTACTTTTTATATATAATATATAACTAAGCAAAAGTAAACATCGTTGAGCAGGTATCAAAAAGCATCTTCCCTTCCTGTTGATCATTTTCTACAGCAGCTAACCTGTCTGTAAGTCGCAAATCCACTAGCTTCTCGGTATATGTGTTCAATTAAGATCTGCTAAAGTCTCTTTGGTAATTGCCTGCAATCAATAATCAAATTAGTTAAATCATGTGGATATGTTAAATACAAATTTCTTAACCATTGGGCTGCTAGTATTGAGCACTTCTATTTTCAGGATGACAAATGTTGGGTTTTGTGGAGCCTAATTGTATTTAATCTGAATTATAGCTCTCGGATCCCAGAAAAAAATTTTGATCTATTTTTTAGCCTATTGTAAATCCTGTGCACATAATAAAAATAATTTTTTTTGGAGATTAGGGTTTGGCGTGTTGTTTGGAGAGAGAAAACTGTACTGCCGCATTTTGTATTTTTCTCTATGAATAGTGAAATCACTACAATTCCATGGACATAGGCAAATTGCCGAACTACGTAAATATTGTCTTATGTGATTATTTTCTTTGGTGCATTTTTTTTTCCTATTTTTACATCTTACAGATGTAGGAATTTCATGTATATTCCCTACAACAAATGCATATAATTTAATTGCTAAGTTATAACAAAATTCCATATTATATATCTCATTATCCATAATTTTGTCAAAAGATTTGTAGCTTAAATGATACTTCTTAGTATTTTTAATAGAAATGTTAGGATTCAAATTTCTCATCTCAACTATCGATTTATCAATAAATAAATAAAAAAACAATTATTGTCCTTAAATCTGATTTCTGCATGGATGCTCTTGGATATGTTCAAAGTGCATATCTCCTAGGAAGCACGGACACAGATAAGTCATGGTGACACGAGCAATTTTTTAAAATTATAACATAAAACGACTGGTATATATGACACGGATACGAGCATATCCCTTCACTCATCGTCAATTATCATCTCTTAGGATACCTTGGTGTTCCTTTGACACCGTTAAGTTTTATCGAGTTTGGTGGCGTAGAATCCAACCTATTTCAATAGTCCTGTATAGTTTTGTCTATGTCAAAGTTGTGTGTTTGAGGCAGAAGAATTCTGTTGCATGCATGTGCTGATGTGCTATACTAGTACGTCTTACTTGTTGTAGACATTTTTGCTCATTCCTAAAAACAATGTCTAACAAGCCAACTGGTACAGATAATGTAAGGGAAACATTGCTACCCAGCTGAGCAAATACTTCTCGTGACTTGATATATATCTATCAGTTTGCCAAAAATAATAATAAAAGAGGTATATTTCTCAACAATATTTTATGATTGATTTCTGTCTCTCACTAGCAATACTTCCCGTGACATCTTAGACCTAATTTTGAATCATATGCACCCTAAGTCCAAACCATGAAAAGAAAGTACTGTGGAATTTTTTTTTTTTAGAGGAAGAAATCCATGATGGGATACGTGAACACGTCTCAAATCAAGAACCCATCTGTCTCTATATGTGTAAAGACAAAGTGAAAGAAAAATCAGCTTTTATTATTGGAAGAAAGACGACAATGCAGAGTTAACAAGTGGGGACTAGGATAGGGTTGAGAACAAGAGAGAAGTTAAAACTCATCAAAACGTGGACATGTACAGCACGGCATTAGGGCCCGATAATTATGACTATTTGTTTGATTTGAGTATGTTATCTGGTTGAAAAATGTTGCCACCAAACAAGTATACTGAATGGAATTCCAATGATTTTTTAGTTCATACTTCGAGAACACACAAGACTGAATTGAACTACATGTTTGGGTTCATTTAACTAATCAAAATATGAATATGGATGGGTTCTTTCACATTTTGTTTGACCAACAGTCCAAGTTTTTGATTTTCATGAGCTCCATTGGAATGCTCTAACTCGTTAACAAAAGAAACAAATATTGTAGTATTGGTAAGAGGAGAATTTGATTTATTCTCCATACTATATAGGGTATAGACTATAGTTCTAAGGTTTTCAGTTGTGGGTTGTGTGATTTGTCCTTTTTCAAGTTCAAAACAAAGTGTTCAAGATTTAATTAAACCCCCAAGTTCTACCCAATTTTTATTTTTTTAAAAATAAAAAATTTTTAGTTAATAATTTGATAGTTACAATGTTTAGACGAATTCTAAATACCTTTATTGAAAATACTAAAAAGTATTAATCAATTAATTTATAAAACTATCAAGAGATTATCATTTCAATTATTATAGAGACTCTTGTAAACAAATTTGACTAATAGTACAAAATGGCTGTTGGGACCAATAGATTATTTGGTTTTGTGCCTTCTTTGGTACCAGTTTTGTTTGTATAGTCTTGATGTACCTACCCAAAAATTAAAAAATCATATAACAAAGAATAGAAAAAATAGTGTAGTTGGTTTTAGTGTTTTACATGATTTTCTCTGCTTGATTTTTATAATCAAATGAAATGAAATCTATGCCCTCTTACTATAAAATAACCAGAAAGTACAAGGGACTTCGTTGACAAAACTTGCCCATGTGCGTCACACACTGCCCAACACAGGAAAAAGGCCAATGCATAGTGACATAGAAGGCCTTTCCAGGAGTCCAAGCTTACTTCACTAGTCTCCATCTCTCACATCTCTTTATCTTTAACACACACACACACACACACACACACACACACAAAAAAATGGAAGCAGAGAATCAGTACAAGAAAGGGCTATGGACAGAAGAGGAGGACCAGATTCTACTAGAACACATAAGGGTGCATGGGAGAGGAAAGTGGAACCGCATACCTAAAGTGACAGGTAAATTTTCTCTAAGTATTAATATCTTAGGAATGAGCTAGCTAAGCTTGCTTCACATTTTCTAGTTATTTGCTTCACTTTGAAGCAAAGAAAGTAGGGTTTCATTGTTTGTTGTGTGAATGACTTTTAGGTTTAAAGAGATGTGGGAAAAGCTGTAGGTTAAGGTGGCTTAATTACCTGAGCCCCAATGTGAAACGAGGTGGTTTTTCTGAGGAAGAAGAAGATCTCATTATTAGACTCCATAATCTCCTTGGAAACAGGTTCTGCTACCTCTTCTCCTTCAATTTTATTTTTTTATTTTTTGGTTCTGTTTTCTTTCTTTATTTCTTTATTTTATTTTTTCCTGTAACTTTTTAGATAAGGTTGCTATCTTGATAGACTACAAGCTAGCTTGTGTCGGTCATTTGTTTGAGCCATATCATGTTTGAATGGTAGGTTAATTCACAGTCAAAATTATATATCCTCCTAGCATAATTGGAGGAGTGTTTTTTTAACAGCTAGAGGGATATGGGAGATTCAAATCTATAGATTCTTCTCACACGAAGAACATAGCAACTCTTAGGCTTGTAATAATTGAAGTAGCTTTCTCGAAGGCATTGCCTTTGCTAAGAACACACACTTTAGATGCTTTTATTCTTCTCTTTTGGGGCTAAGAATGCACTTTGGATTTGTACATTTAAGTGTTCATATTATGTTAATTAGAAGTTCATTTTATCCACATCATTGCTTCACTTATATTATATCACATTATTTCTCTTTTTTATTTATTGAATTTGAATGTGTGAAACATAGAATATATATCCAAATAATTGAATAGGGATAAGAAAGAAAAGAAGTGCCATTAATAAGGTAGTAAATGCTAGCTGATGCTGATACCTATTGAATTTGTGTAGGTGGTCACTAATTGCGGGTCGAGTGCCAGGTAGAACTGACAACCAAGTAAAGAATCACTGGAACACTCATTTGTGCAAAAAGCTAGGCCTCAAAAAGCAAAATAGAAAAGTTGTGGGTACCTCCAAAAAACATTTTACTCAGCTGGAACAGACTAATAACACACTTTCCAGCAACAGTGATGCCAAAGCTATGGAAGTAAGTCAAAATGAAAACCCTTTATTGGTTGCTGATGGTGAGGCATCTAATGGAGAAGCACAATGGATGAGCAATCATTTTGCAGAATCATTGCCTTTATTTCAGGAGGATAGTCCAGGCTTACTAGATTTTCTAGATGATTACCATTTTGACTTAGCATGGCAAAGCTTCTGACTTTTTTACCTCCTTTAATTAACTAATAAATAATATTTCTTTGTCATGAGTCATTCAATTATATTACATAATGTCAAGGTGACGAGTTCTTTATCCTCTTGTATAATCTATCTTCAATTAATTTATATATGTGGAAACAGCTTATGCCTGATGAGCTATTAACAGCCAATTTAGGTGAGAGGAAAGCGAGGGGGTTGATGGAATGAAAATAATTTTAAATACCTTCTTACATTCCTTGCCCATTAGAAGTTGTTTAGAGCTTTTGGCATAAGCCCAATGCATGGAATTCTTAATTTCTTTTGTCCATTTTTGAAATGAGTAGGTTGGATTTTCTCAAAACAATGTTATAACTATTTTAAAAAAATGAAGTGCATTGGCTAGTAAACCACATGGTTATGTTGCAATGGTCAACAAAACACATTTTTGAATTTAAGGTATAAAGCTTAAAAGAATTGTACTTAAACTTTTCCCTCTTAGTATTTTACAAATTGCAAACTTATTTGTGAGCATTATAAAATTAATGAATTTTTATTACTAAGTCATACGCAATAATATGAGCTGCCTCAAAGCAAGAAGATAATAAACTTATAATTCATCAACTGCAGAGTTAAAAATTGTAAATTGATTGTTCAATAGAAAATAAGTGTGCACAAAGCAGGTTGAGTTGGATTTGAGGTATTTTTCAATCCAAACTAATTTCATTGGGTTGAGAAATCTTCAACCCAACAATATATGTAATTGGAGTGTTTACACTTGTTTTAATATTGTATAAGATGTGTAAATGACAAACATTTATTTAAGGTCTTTCATTGTTTTTGGCTAAAACCTGTAGACGTCTTTCATTGTTCTTATTATCAAGAAGAATGATCTTTTCGTGCAATTATTTAGTAACTAGTACATAGATTTTTTGGATCAGATGTTAACATGTCTGAATGAGCTCCAATTTAGGGTGTAAACTTGTGTTTCAACCTTTCTTATGATGTATAGCCAAAATTTTACACATGACATCTTAAATGAGAAGCAAACAAATGTAAAGAGCAATTTGTTAAAGTAATCACTTAAAAGTTTATACTACACAAATGCACAATACAAGATTGTTCTTAAAATTTTGAAATCACTTTGAAGCAACGAGAAGTAGGGTTTTAATTGCTTGTTGTGTGAATGACTTTTAGGTTTAAAGAGAGGTGGGAAAAGCTGTAGGTTAAGGTGGCTTAATTACCTGAGCCCCAATGTGAAACGAGGTGGGGTTCTCTGAGGAAGAAGAAGATCTCATTATTAGACTCCATAATCTCCTTGGAAACAGGCTCTGCTACCTCTTCTAGCTCCTTCAATTTTCTTTTTTTTCTTATCTTTTTTTTTTTTTTTTTCTTTGTTCTGTTTTCTTTCTTTATTTCTTTTTGTTTTTTTTCCTGTAACTTTTTGGATAAGGTTGCTATCTTGATAGACTAAAAGCTAGCTAGTGTCCATCATTTGTTTGAGCCATATCATGTTTGAATGGTAGGTTAATTCACAGTCAAAATTATATATCCCCCTAGCATAATTGGAGGAGTTATTTTTTTTAACAGCTAGTGGGATATATATGGGTGATTCAAATCTATATATTCTTCTCACATGAAGAACATAGCAACTCTTAGGCTTGTAATGCTTGAAGTAGCTTTCTCAAAGGCATTGCCTTTGCTAAGAACACACTTCAGATGTTTTTATTCTTCTCTTTTGGGAATGCACTTTGGATGTGTACATTAATTGTTCATATTATGTTAGATGTTCTTCATTTTATATCACATTATTTCTCTTATTTACTTATTTATTGAACATGTGAAACAGAGAATATATCCAAATAATTGAAAAGGGATAAGAAAGAAAAGAAGTGCCATCAATAAGGTAGGAAATGCAAGCTGATGCTGATACCTACTGAGTTTGTGTAGGTGGTCACTAATTGCGGGTCGAGTGCCAGGTAGAACTGACAACCAGGTAAAGAATCACCGTAACACTCATTTACGCAAAAAGCTAGGCCTCAAAAGGCAAAATAGAAAAGTTGTGGATACCTCCAAAAAAACATTTTACTCAGCTGGAACAGACTAACACACTTTCTGGCAATACTGATGCCAAAATTATGGAAGTCAAAATGAAAACCCTTCATTGGTTGCTCATGGTGTGGCATCTAATGGAGAAGCACATTGGATGAGCAATCATTTTGCAGTCAAAATGGCTAAATACCACTGTTTTTGAAAATATTTTGTAATTTACAACTATTTCTGAAATATGTAGGGATCTACATTTACCACTAATTAAGAACTCGAGTATGGGGAACTTAAATTTTTTATGGTACTCAAGTTCCATAAAAAATAGCACGGCAAATTTAAAGGCTATTTTTTCAAAGAACTCAAGTTTCACAAACTCGAGTTTCAAAAAGGTGGTAGATTACTAATTTCGCAAACAGTGATAAATCCATACATATTTTCCCAAATAGTGGTATATGGCCATTTTAGCCATCATTTTGCAGAATCATTGCCTTTATTACAGGATGATCATCCAATTGTTGATAGTCCAGGCTTACTAGATTTTCTAGATGGGTACCATTTTGACTTTAGCATGGCAAAGCTTCTGACTTCTTTTTTTTTTTTCCCCTCCTTAATAAATAATATTTCTTTGTCATGAGTCATTCAACTATATTATACATGTCAAGGTATAACAAGAGTTCTTTATATCCTTTGGTATAATTTATCTTCAATTAACTTATATCTTTGGAAACAGCTTATGCCTGATGAGCTATTAACAACCAATTTAGGAGAGAGGAAAGCGGGGGGGTTTGATGGAATGAAAATAATTTTTAAACTATGCTACCCCACTCCTTGCCCATTAGGATTGTTTAGAGTTTTTCGCATAACCCCAATGCAAAGTAGAATTCTTAATTTCTTTTAGTCCATTTTGAAATGAGTAGGTTGAATTTTCTCAAAAACAATGTTATAACTTAAAAAAAAAAAAAATGAAGTGCATTGGCCAGTAAACCACCTGGTTATGTTGCAATGGTGAACAAAACACATTTTTGAATTTAAGGTAGAAAGCTTAAAGTTTAGAAATTGCAAACTTATTTGTGAGCATTATAAAAATTAATGAATTTTTGTTAATAAGTAATACATGATAATATGAGCTGCCTCGAAGCAAGAAGGTAATAAACTAAATAATTCATCAACTGCAGAGGATATAAAAATTGTAAATTGATTGTTCAACAAAAAATAAGTGTGCACAAAGTAAGTTGAGTTGGATTTGAGGTATTTTTCAATCCAATCTAATTTCATCGGGTTGAGAAAATCTTCAACCCAACCAACCCATGATAGCTATAAAAACCAACTCAACCAAGTTTGTAGGGGTCAAGTCAGGTTGGATTGACGTCCTTGGGTTGGTGTCGTTTTGTCATTTTCTAAAAAAACAATTGGGTTTTCATTCAACTATTTAAGTCCATCATGTTATAAATCCATACAATTTATACAAATGAGCATTTTTTTTCTTCCTAATTTTATAAAAAAAAAGTCTCAATATGTCAAAATAAATTAAAATAACAAATTAAAATAAAATTTCAAATTTGTTGACTCAGGTTACAAGGGTTAACCTAAACCCAATCCAACACAAACTTAAAAAAAAATAATGATTATATGACCCAACACATGAAAAACCAGCCCTAACCATCAAGTTGGGTTGGGATAGGTTGAGTTCATCTGAGTTAGTGGATTACATGCACAACCCTACTTAGTTAAGCATCCAAACAACCCACTCTTGCTAGTTAGATTCTAATCCTAGTAACTTACTAGTTTATGAAGTGTACGTGTATATATGTATATATTGGTATGATTTTTTTTTTAACAAACCCAGGACATACAAGAAAATAAAAATGATAACAGTGATGATGATTTAATCGAAACAATTAGCATTTGTATTTATTTTTTAACTGTAACTTGTCAAGAGTTTTATAATTTAATAATATTATCTACTCGCTTTTACAAGAAAAATTAAGATTTGCATTTCTCATCCTTAATACTATAATTTATAATTATTGAATTAAAAAAAAAAAATCCAATGGCTTTTCACAAAACAAAATTTGTTAATGGCTATCATTATGACCATGAGTTATATATAGTGGTAATCTTATATACACAAAAATTTGACACCAATTGAGTTAGCAAGTTTGTATTGGTTCACATCTGGGACTATCACTGACATTATTTTTAAATTATTATTAACAATTTGTCACGTCAACGGGTTGTTATTTTTATTTTATTTTTTCTAGACATTCTCTGGGTTACAGGTGTTCCCAAGTAATTATTATCCTAGAAAATTTTACTGGAAACACAATTGCTTTAGGGGTTTACTCTAGCTAGAAGAAGATATAAAAGAACCTCAATCAGGTAGCAACTGGGGTCATTTGGTCAGTGTAAGACAATAATTTGGAACTAGATGAGCCATTGACTTGGAGAGAAAGATGGACCCTTATCCAGGCGTTGTCGCATTTCATGTGCACGATGGCGTTCACCATGTGCTATTGAAGTTTGTTTGTTTTTTGTTTTTGTTTTTTTGTTTTTTTGTTTTTTTTTTTGTTTTATATATATATATATATATATTTTTATATAGAAGATGCTATTGAAAGTTTGTATGGTTCTAAACATAATGGGTTGAAATTAGGTTTGAGTTCGATTCAATCATATCATATTCAGATTATATGATCCATATTTTTTCACATTAAAAATAATATAAAATAAAAATTAACTTAATCGCATTGTCTTTATTTTTCTTTCAATACAAATAAACTTCATACATAACATACAGTATTATATATACATTAATTGAGCCTTATACTTATGAATTAGTTAACAATCAGGTTATTAATTATTATGTTTGAGCTCGACTTCTTTAATAGTCAACTTAGGTTTTAGTTTAGCTCATTTGTCAAATAAAAATACATAAACAAGCTTCTTCTTTTTTCCTAAAACGAGTTCAAATTATTCATAGACAACTTAATTCATTTACAGTAGCAGCAAAACCTCTTTGTGATAAGAATTAGAAAGCTCAAATTGGGATAGGCTGCAATTTATGTTGTTTATTATTGGGGCGGTACATTAAATCCACTAACCTAATGAACTCAACCCAATCCAACTCTTTTGGTTTTTCGTTGATTTCGATGTTGGGTCTCAATTGTTGTTTGAAGAGCAGGGTTGGATGGGATTGGCAAACTTTTAAACTCGAGTAACCTGACACAACTCACATTATTGTAATTAGCTAAAACAATATATTTATATATGTATTTTGCATATTTTAAGACCTAGTTTAAATTTGTTAGTTTCATTTAGTTTTGTTGAATTATTTATTGAATGTAGATTCTGCTTAACTTAACTGGTAAAATCTAACTTTTTAATTTTTTTTATTGGGCCTAGCAAAAGGCCCAAACCTGAGTCTTAGGTGTTGAGTTGGATTAATTTTTGAAATTGTTATAAGTTGGGTTGGTTTCTCAACTTTAGAAGCTTGGATTGACTTAAAACTGCCGTCCAATAAAGCCCAATTTAATCCATGAACACCCCAACTCAGTACCAAGTTGGGCCAAACATGGCTGAAGTTTGAAATCTGAGGATATACGGTAAAGTGACATGAAAAATGATAATCTCTTGTAAGACGGTTTCGTTTGGTACAAATTTGAAAATCGCTATATGCATTGTCCGAAAACTAGTTGAAAAGGAAGATGAGTATTAAAAAGAGTTAGATTTATGGGATTATAAGAGATAACTATATTATTCAAACAAGAGACACCAGCCACATAGAATACTTTATTATTTTACAAAATGTTGTTTATAACATAATATACAACATGCACTGTAGGGAAAAAAAACTTTGAGATATGAGCTAGTTAGGCTTCATGACAATTGACAGTACCAAATGCTCATACAGATATAGAGGGTGAAATTTTGAAGTCCAGATCCCAGAGATCAAAGGTTCCCTTAACAAAATCATAGTGGGCACCCTTCAAAGCTAGTGTTTTCTTCACCAAACCATCTCTCACAAATTGATATGTCAACAGGTTTCCCAGTGATACATTCACAGCCTCCTGAATTAGGGTCACACACATATGCCATACAATGTCAAGATCAAATTAACAAAGCCTTTTTTGGACTTCTACTCTTACAATATAATTCACAATTTATGACTCTGTTAAGTTACTAATTATCTCAAAAGCTTGAACTATTAGAATATGATAAATTTAATCATTTAACCGCACTCCTCATTACGTGTGGACCCAAATTCCTTTTTAATAGATGAGACCTAACATGTGGAATTTTAAATGAGTGAAAGAAACAGAGATCGAACTTAGAATTGTCACAAACCATGTTAAATTATAGATTGTCCCAAAATTTTAAATTATTGAGATATGGTAAATTTAATCATTTAACCACATATTTTTAACAATTATGCATTGAAGAAATAGGAATAGGAGCAATGCCATTTATATATAACTATGTGCAGCTGTGTGAGGAGCAGATTTTAGAGTGTTTAATTAGTATAAACAGTACTAACTGGTGGATCACAGTTATTTATTTCTTCATTACACATGCATTTCTGGTTTGATGCTGATGAATTTGATCCTAGTGCTATGTGCTACATGTCTAAAAACTACCAAACCATCAAGTTGCTTAATTAGCATTGGTAGCGTTTGGACTTGAGATTAGAGCATTAAAAAAGAAGTGTCATCTCCAATGAACCTTCTTGTACTCTCTATTTCACTTTTCAAGGATAATTGGATCTTGTTAATGGCTGTGATGTACTATATTTGAATTTTACTTTCCCCTAAGAATTAAGTATACAAAGGAAAGTACATGTATAAAACCATCTTGAATTTGTGTGCACGATATTGTATAATTTACCTTCTCGCAGTTGGTGCACTGCTCCGAGAAACTTAACCCACTGTATTCTGCCTTAACCTTGGCCTTTGCAGGTGAGCAGATTTGGACCCAATGCTCTATGAAATCACTGAAAGTTCAATACACAGAAAAGAAGACCGTTAAGTACGGCACACAATCTTCTGCTCCCCACCTGTTTTTTTGTTTAACTTCTAGTTCTAGGTAGCAATGCACATAAGAGGGAATTTAAGAACTCAACAGAAGATGATTCTCTCCTTTTAAATTGGATCAGTTTCATGGTTTAGATTAAATATTACGTGATAATACTAAGGACTGAATAAAAAATAATTTTCTCTAGTTAAAATTGATCTATATAATAGTTTAGATTAAACAATTACAAATCTAAAAGTGTTGTTTGCAAATGTTATGTTCTTTATAGTATTTTTAAATGACTTGACACTCAAAATATATTGTTAAATTCATGAAATAAAATCATAATCAGAAACAGACTCTCTTCAATTTTAAAGTGAGAAATGGAGAGGATCTTGTTTCGAACTTTACTTACAAGTTCATTTTAGTCAGTATCAACTGACTCTAATTAATTTGTGAGAAAAAAGCAATATAAATTTAATTGGAGAGAAGAAATTAAGCAATAACATTAACAAGGGGGTTCAACTGCACCAGTACATAGTAGATATGGTCCATCTTAAGCATAACCAACATATACATGCTAAAGAGATAAGCCTATCTAGAATAATTAACCAAAAATATTGTCATGTTCTTCTTGATAAAATAAAGATTAAGACCCAATTATCGAACCTGATTCCTTTGAATTTTTAAATTGACTTGGGAAGACATAATGGATCAAAGAAACTAGATTGGTATACTGGTATACGCTAAAGCCCAAAGGTAATTAAAGTATGATGGTTGTCCTTCTTGCTTTATTAGACTTTTTGGATGCCTCCAAGAATATGGCACTACTGGAAAATTAAGGACAAAATATATCCTATTCCTTATTATCAGTTTTAGAGATGAAAGCGATTTGGTTGATAGTTTACACGCTTAATATATTATTATAAAGTCACCATGAGTGCAAAACTTTAATTTAGAAGTTTTGGAAAAGAAAACTTAACCCAAGTGCTTTCTGAATATGTTAAACATTCCAGCATCTATTTGCAAATATTCGTGCTTACAAAAGTAGGCAAAGAATATTGATGTCATCACGATAAAATTAAAGACTTACCTAGCAGTGGTCCCATCATCGGGGATAGACATGAGCCCCTTTATACCACCACAACAGCTGTGTCCAATGACCACAATATGTTCCACCTGAGACACATTCTTTCTAGTTAAGTTTCCCATGAATTACGGGGGGAAAATTAAGGCATGACGTAACCTATAAGCATTTATTTTCTGCCATATATTTTAAATGTATGGTGCTAAATAAAGTGTAGGAGATAGATAGCCGAAGTGGAAGCATAACATAGGGTAAGGCTTGGGTATTTGTATTTCTATGAGTGAAGTAGAATTTTTTTTTTGTGTTACAATGAATCTAATTTGAGAATTTATAGGAGGTAAAACTCTAAACTAATTATATATTAAGTCATTAATTGTGGTACAAATATGATTGGACTTAATATATTTCTAACATAGGATAAGACTTGGGTTCAGTACTCTTTTACACTGGACTCAATAGCATGAAAATACATAACAAATATTGGATGTATACTGAGCATACTTTACTTATGGTTCGTTTGGATTGAGGGAGAGAGAGGGAAAATAGTGTAGAGTTGGCCAGAAATAAACCTAATTCTCAGTCAACTCTACTCTACTCATTTTTCTCTCCCTCTCCCCTCAATCCAAACAGGCCATTAAATGCGTATCCATAAATGTGAATTGGTCTAATAAAAATTGTGCAAACTCATAAATGTGAATTGGACTAATAAAAATGGTGGAAACTGGGAAAGCAAACCCATCTCTTTGACCAATAAGGGCTTTGATTTGGAATGGGTAGACATTGAAATTTAAAAAGCAAAGCATCTCTTTGGGGGGTCTGGTGGGCACGTGAATTAGGTGGCGTCAACTTTGGGGACTACGCGGGAGGGAGTGGGTGGGGAGCCCTCAATGGATGGTTGATATCACGTTTTGACACCACTACAGTTTCCTCTACCAAAAGAGCCAAACCAGTACCACTTAACAACTCATTGACGTGTGACTGTGTGAGAATAAAGTTGGGACATTAAAAAAGAGCGGCTATTATATTCACCTTCAGATGCAGTACTGCATATTCAATGGCAGCTCCCACTCCTGAATATTTTGTCTGCGTAAGCAAAGGCCAGTCAACCAACCAAATAGTATAATTCAAATGTGCAACAACAACAACAACAACAAAAGAGAGTAAACAAATAAATAATGAACATAAAAAATAAAGCTTTTGAAAAATTGATTAAGAGTTTGTTAATGGAATATTGTAGATGTGTAATGATATAGATAATTGCATTTTATATTTCAAGCAATGATGAAGCATTGGCTAGCTGCACCATCAAGGCCTTTTTCTTTTCATTCTATTCAATAATTTGATAGTTATAAATCTTAACAAAAAGATTTAAATCTCAAGCTTGTTTATTGAAAACGTAAAAAGTGTCAATTGAAACTTTAGATCAAGGTTCATATGAATACAAAAACCATGAAAATCACAAGCCCACCAAAGGTGACTGCTAATACTAGTAGACTTTCAACTCTTGAATTCCTAGACATTCTATTTCTGGATGAAATGTGAACAAAAAAATTGTTAATTTAGTGACGGCTTGTAAAAGCAAACCTTGTCAAATGGTGGGACCATGTTGGCGATATTTCGTATCATAAAGGCCTCCCCAGGTTGGAAATTCAGGATATGTGAGGGGCAAACCCGAGAGTCTGAGCATGCAAATACCATAAACTGCATAGATACAAAGATATACAACATGTTAAATTGGCCTCATTCACAAGCTAAATTAATTAGGAAGAATAAAATGTACTTTGGTTTTGAGTCTTTTGACCCCTTGCACTGGTTATTGATTACGACTCTTTCGAATGGGCAAATGCAAGTGTGGAACAAACAAAATCCCAAAAGGACTACGAAAGATTACAACTTTTTCAAGCACTACCAGCAATTAAAAAAAAAAAAAAAAAAAAAAAGGCAATCATTATAGTTCCATTTTATTCTACAGGGTAACAATTATGTCCACTAAAAAGGGTGCCTTTTTTATCCGAAACACTGATTTATGTCTAATAAGTAATAAGTTTTTTTTTTTTTTTGAGAAACAATAAGTAATAAGTATAAAGTAACGGGTTTTATATTAACTTATGCTCCTATAGTATATATTAATAAATTATTTTAAAAAAATTTATGAAAAATAAAAAAGTAGCTAAACTTTTTTTACAATTTTATTTTAGTTCTCATAAAAATTGTCTTAGAATGAATGATTAGTAAATGCCTTAAGAATACACGTTACTCGTAACATAAGTAATAACAAGTCAAAATACATTCTATCAAAAAAAAAAAAAAAAAGTCAAAATACAATTAACTTTCTGTTTTATTTTTTGAAAATGATAAAAATGCAGTTTCTTAAATAGTTAAAAATAAATAAATAAAATCTTTTACATCGGAAATGGGATTACAGACCTTGGGCTTTTGGCCTTTGGCAAGTTCACCGTACAACTCAGGATTCTTCCTGAAAAAAGGCATGCCACCAATCAGTGTATAGAAAAGTAAATACAGACAATCCACTGCACCTCTGATACTAAATATGCTTAATTAAATAATTTTGTCCCCAAAACAAAAGTAAGTACCTAGATTTTCTGCTACTAATAACACAACTGTTTGTTAAAATCTTTGGAGCTTTTTTGAGCTCCAACAATCCATGAAATGTCCAAATTATTTAGACCATGTCCCTTTTATTACTATTATTTAGGATAAGACTATTTCAAAATTTTTTTTTTCAACGAGACATAAATATCCAATCACAAACAATAATAATAATAATAATAAAGTGGACCGCAGACCTACTCTATTTTTATATGCATATTGGTGCATAGATACAATCATTAATGGATTTGAAATTGCATTACCCACCATTATTTATGAAAATCTCTGTACCCGAACACTGAAAGCGTTTTGTGTTACCAAACAACTGGAAGTTTTTAAAGTGAAAAGGTCCTAAAACCAAATCTGAATCCGCTAGTTAATGTTCATCTAATAACGCCTTTGTTTGACACTTCTATGAGGAGGTATCTTCTCCTTGATAATACCATTCTCTAATGTTACTTGGGATCCATCAATGTGAGAGACTCATAATTACGACGATTTCAATTAATGTGAGAAAGTGACTTTAAAATTCACTCACAAAATAATTTTTTCTTTAAAAAACTATAAGGCAAATCACAAGATATATATAATGGCATTTAATAGTTAAAAATTAAAAAATTAAAAAATAAAAAAACCAAACAAATTGGAGCAAATTTCTAATGTTTTATAAAATAAAAAACAAGTCTAACTCACCTAGGATCAAGTCTTGCTGCCAACAGGAATCTATTAGTAGGCATCCATACGGGTTGGCCTATGCACTTTAACCTTAGCGCCCTACTCGGGGGCTGGCATAACTTAGCTAACCCCTATTTTGTTTACCAAATATATATATATATATATAATAAAAAACAATCTGAAACAATTTTTGTATATAGGATGTCACTAAGGGTGGACTCAACACGTGAATCTTAACATGAAACCTAAATTTCTTTGACAATGAGATGTAAGGAATAATTTCAAACAACCTAGTAAATGAATTGTCAAATGGTAATTTTATGTTTATTACAGGTATCTTTTAATATTCTGTATTGTTAATATTCAAGGGAAAGTTAGGATCCAATTTATCGGTACACTGTACCATCAAAGGTCGATGACATACAATTTTTGAAGGTCCATTGTACTGGAGCACTAAACCGTCTAATTTTTAAGATAAAATTTTAATAATCGACAATTTCAATATATAAGGAATATACATTTAGGGGGAAAAAATTACTAATTTTAATGGTAACGCAAATGGAAAGATCCCAAATTTCCATGTAACATGTACACGGCATATTCCATTTCCAGAAAATGAGGAAATGGACTTTTGAGTTATTTGAGAGAAAAAACATACTCAAATTTCTCTTTCTTGAAGTGGATGAACCCGGTTTTGATCCTATCAACCGGGTCAAACTGGTTCAAATCGGACTTCTCCAACTCCGCCGTTATCTGCTTGATCTTGGCGGCGGCGACAGGCCCGAGATCAGCTTTGTCACTGTAACATAAAAAATTAGTTTGAAACCACCGTCAGATTTTTTCAGGACAGTGAGTGAGTCAGTTACAACGTGGGACCCGATGTGACATAAGCTGGTCTAAAATCTAATAACGTCGTTTCTTTACCGGGTCCCACGTGGTAACAATTACCTAAACCGCGTAAGCAAAATGTTGTCTGAAATTAATGATAATGCTAGGCGAGTTATGAAAGGGATTTGAAATGACATTAAAGGACAGTAAGTTATTGTCTATTTACGAGAACAGAAGACAAGACAGAAACTGAACCTGAGAAGCTTCGTGAGTCCTGCTATGGCCTCCTCGTATGACTCAGTAGTTGCCATGTCTTCTTCTTTCTGATAATTCCAAAACAATTTAACATAGAAAACAGCTCAAAAAACCAGTTCGATGATTGAACAATATCATAATTCGTAAAGAAGATAACAATTTGTATTTATTTTGATATGAGAAATTCAACCGTTTGGCTTATAATTTAAAAAACAAAACAAATCAAAGAATTTACACAAGCTTGGAATCAAAATGGATTTTTTATTTTCCTTACAGAATATACGATTCTGTGAACAGAAATCAGGTAAAAATTAGACATATTATTTGTGAGACTGAAGTCTCATATTTATTAGAATTCATCAGCTAAAATGATCAGAGCAAGATCGCATATCTTTTCACCTTCCCTTGTTTGGATTGACTTAGAATTCATCTAAGTTACCAATAAGAAACGTTGAGAGAGAATTAGAAACGAGCTAAACAGATCTAAAGCAAGCCTTTTAACTCGCTCAAATTCAAAAACAAAAAGAATTGGAGAAAATTTTAAAAATAAAAAATAAATAAAGAAGAAGAAGAAGAAGAAGGAGGAAAAGACAGAATTGTGAGCGTGAATTACATAGAAATCAAATTCTCCGAGGAAACAGTTGTACTATATATGATCCGAATCTAGATATACGTAAAAACAGCAGTACTAAGAAAGTGTGATCAGTAGCTAAGTTGCAGAGAGAAAGAAAGAGCATCTGCACGGACCTTTATCTGAGATTCTTTCCTGGGTGCTGTGTTTTTTTTCAGAGAGAGAGAATTTTAACAACAACGTAAGCCACTCTATCACACACCTTCACTTTATAGAAAGGCTGGTTCTCTCTCTCTCTCTAAAAATTTACCAATCATGGTACCCTTCATTGCTAGAACTAGTAAAATCCCCGTGATTAAATCCCAAACAAGTATCAAAAAAAGAAATTTGTCTGTACTATTTATTAAAGGATTTTCTTTCTAGAACTGGACAATCTGTTAAAATATATCTTCAATTCTATTTAAAATACAAGATAGACACAATCTTACTTATAATTCATGTACTCAAAACAAACTTATTTGAAAAAAAATTTTAAAAAGGAAATTATGACACTAGAAAAAAAAAATGAAACATGAAAGTGGGGACGCATTTTGTTTTTGTTTATATTTGATGGTGATTAGGTTTATAAACTATTTTTTTTAAAAAAAATTATCCTAAAAGAAAAAAGTAATAAATTTTTTAGTAGTTTTTTTATATTCTCAAAAAATTGATATTATTTTTTTTTTCTAAAATTGTCTATCAACAAATGAGAAATGTTATGTCTATAACATTTTCACAATATTTTTATAACAAATCCTAAGTGGCAGGTTGTTACAGATTGTTATTGATGAGGCAAAAAAATAATTTTAATGATAGATTCAAATTATAACCAATAATAAATAACCATCTATGATTTGTTATGAAAATGTTGTAGATGTAGTACTTCTCATTAACAAATCTCTAAACCCATCCGATGACTGACTCTATTTGTATATGTAACTTAATGCGTTTTTTTTTTTTTTTTGAGAACTTGTTTCAACTTATGACGTCTATTCATAATAATAGCTCTTTATCATCAAATCAAGACATCAATCTGTTTTTTGTGTAGGCAGGAATTGAACCACGAATTTCTTATTCAATAATCAAAAATTTTATAAGTTAAGCTAACCGGAAACCACATTAAATAGTAATATTAATTAGTAAAACTTATCCATTTTTAAAGAGTAATGATGTTGCGTATATTAATTTGTTGTTTCATGTTTGTTGGGAATTACCATATTTATAGATATTAGTTAAGATAGAGATTAGTGTGAGTAGGAAGTGGTTAGTATTTTAGTTGTATTTGGATTGTATTGTTAGTGTTAGTGGCTTAGTGGTGTCCTAGTTTTAGAAGCATAGCTATTGTGGCCATAAGTTTATGAGACGCGCTCCATTGTTTTAGGTCTTTACATTACTTTGTTATATTTAAATAGCTGAAATTATTGTCAATAAAATATATCAGATAAGTTTAATCAAATTGAATCCTAATTGATTTCCAGTGGTTGAGATTTCTTCTATCAAATCCAAAAGATTCACAGAGATCAGGATTTTCTCAATCAAATCCAAATTTTATCCCTTTTTGTTATCTTTTGTTCTTATTGTGTATCAAGTGTTTCAATATAATCAACCAAAATTCTATCTCATTTTCTTTAAATATTTCTATTTTTACTCTCCAAAAAATTGTGTACGTATCAAATGATTCCGTGTAGGCAAGTGTAGTTTAAAACAATGAGATTACAAGAGATCTTATCCGTTAATGGATCGGAGAGCTATAAAGTTGATGGTTATGATTGGCTTTTGGTCTGTGGGTGCTAAATTTATTTTTATTTTTATTTTATGATATGGTGGATTGAATCTTTTTGGGTCTGACAAATAAGTTCAATCAAGGACAAAGAGGAAAGAAAAAGAAAGATCGAAGCCTTAAAATTTACAGTACTATTTTGTAGAGAGCCCGTGAGAATAATAAGTCAACAAAAGACGACAAATTATGGGTGCCACGTGTCCTGTAGATGAGCTTGATGAAGACCAGCAAATAAGGCACTTATAAAAATAAATAAATAAACTAAAATATAAAAATTGGAAAATAGAAAATTGATGGCCATGAATTTATGATTAGAAAGCGGAGTCGGTGAGCGCGTGATAAGAAGGATTAGTATAATTATGCATGATGGCAGCAAGAGTTTTCTATTTTGATGAATTGCTGGCATGAAATGAACCTCCTCTTCTTCCTCCTCCTTTTTAAACAAAATTGATAGATACAAGGCTCAGGACAAAATAAACATAATAAGGGGATATTTTGTTTTGATTCTATTTAGTCTCTAGCCGAATTCCAATAGACAATTGGACATTCCATGTGATTAAGGGCCATTTCAGAGTCTTCTCGACCCCCTTTTGTTTTGATTATATTTTGTCTCTAGCGGTCTAGCCCAATTCCAATAGACAAATACAATTGGACATTCCATGTGATTAAGGGCCATTTCAGAGTCTTCTCGACCAAAAAAAAGAAGGGGGGAATTTAGGGGTTTTTGGCTTCTTAAAAGCCACAACACTATTGAGAAATCAAATTACAGCTATTTTAGCAGAAGCTTTCAATTTGCTTCTTAAAAATTCTAAAAAATTAAACCATATTCACATGATTAACAAAAAGCAAATGCAACCTTACCATATATTTGGATGAAAGAAACTGAAATTTGAAGAGAAAATCTCAAATGGCGAGATTTTTTATAAGTTCATTATTTAAAATCTTAATAATTACAAATCTTATTGTTTAGAAAAATGATGAGGGCACTTCCTAATGTTTTTAATTGAAACATTTAGGACTCAAATTCTATTATTGTAACTATCAAATTATATAAAAAAATTAAAAATTAAAAAAAAATTAAAAAAAAATTAAAAAAAAAAAAAAGAAGAAGAAGAAGAAGAAGAAGGAGGAGAAGGAAATTTATAGACCTATCATCCATGACCATCAAGAAACACTTTAATACCACGCTCTATTACAATCCCTTAGATGGTGCTAATGAATTTCAATCCCTCAAATTTTAGCTAATTTCCCCCTTATTAAATTTGGAATTTCTTTATTACCAGACATAACACATCAGAACAAATAATTTTAGATTTTATCATATGCCCAAATTCTGCCTACAATTATTTCAATCAAATTACTAGACAACCCACGACTGACTTTTGTTTTCAAAAAATTTAAACACCCTCAAATTAAGAAGAACCCCACAAAACAAAAGTCTAAATCCATTAAAGAAGTTCGTTGTATTAGACTTACACAGGCAAATGGTCTAACACGTCATGACTCATTAAACACCTTCACTCATTTATATCCCCAAATATGATTTAATCACTCATGACTAATGGGGTTTCCCCCAATTCGTTCTTTCCTGTGTAAATTGGAATTGAGGCACAAAAGTCTATGACTCTATGGGTCTATGGGTCAAGTAACATGCCATCAAATCTCACAAACAAAAACCCAACTTAGACAATGAATTTGATCATTAGCTTGATTGGATGATTGAGATTTCTCGTCAATAAAAACAAATTCGTTCTTTCCTGTGTAAATTGGAATTGAGGCTCAAAAGTCTATGACTCTATGGTAACATGCCATCAAATCTCACAAACAAAAACCCAACTTAGACAATGAATTTGATCATTTGCTTGATTGGATGATTGAGATTTCTCGTCCACATACTTGCCTAAAAGATAAAAGAAATCAATGGGATTTCTTTTCAACACGGCGTTGGATACAACCGGGCTAGAACTTGATCACCTAGGTATTCAATAATGCAAGATAGCAAAGGTATTCAATAATGCAGACTTAACGACAGATTTTTGGGACCTTGTGAAGGCCAAATTAAAAATATTATATAGGCTTTTTAGAGAGGGCTATTTTTTGTTTTTTATTTTTGAGAATCTAAGGGTCCGTTTGGATAGAACTTATTTTGCTGAAACTAAAAATTGAAAACTGAAAACTGAAAACACTGTAGCAAAATAATTTTTAAATGTGTGAATAATACCGTAGGACCTATTTTTAATGAAAAAAGGGCTGAAAATTGAAGTTTATGGGACCCGTGAACAGTGCACGGGTGCACTGTTTACAGTAGAATAGTCAAAAGTTGCAGCTACTGTTCATAAACAGTAGTTGTAACTGCTCAAGTCTCACTGAAACGCGGCTTGAAAAAAAAAAGAGTAAAACGCAAACACAAAACTCAAAACGTGTATCTAAACCCTGCCTAAGACAGGACTTTCTTATTGTAGTTTCATCATCACGTTAGGCACTTAATTTTCTGTCTGAGATAAAACATTTAAAAAACCAAGTTGGCTCGGGTTTTATATTTGTATTTTACTTTGCTATTGCTGATGACCAAGAAACCGAGTGCAAAGACTGTTGAATTTGATTTAATTAAACTAATTTGACTATTTGACTTGAATATATTTTGGAACATAGGGAAACGAAGAAGAGGAAAAAAGAAGGGGCAAAGAGCCAAAAATATCCTCTTCCCATATCTTCTCCCATCCCAATAAAGGAAGTCTAATGAACAAAATTGTGATCAATTGTGGTGGATAGAATATTAGACCTTTTCTTTGGGAGAGGTTAGATGGTTACCGCTCGATTATTAAGCTTGGTCATACGAGTTATGTTAATTGTTTATTTGAAAAATTGGAATCTTAAGTCTAATGACTAAGGATACCACTATTAAAATCTTCTTCGTTTGAAATGAATTTTGCTAACTGTTCAAACTAAATACCACAAATTCAAAGTGTATCAAGTTTCATGTTATTTAAAAATTTTAAATGATGCGACATTTTATAGACTGTCTAACTCAAGAAATAAAATTTTAACAATAAAATAGAGTCTCTAGACTAGCTACAATTTAAGTGAAATTGATATGTGATGAATACTATGCTAATAAAAAAATGCTTATTTGCTTCAATGTAACAGTCAATACTCAATAGAACTTACCACCGAGACCTTGCTTGTACAACATAGCATCATGCACTTTTTAAGAGTCCCAGCCATGGTTTTCTTGGGGAACCCCTCTCTACCTATTTAAGAACAGAAAAACTAAACAAATTATAAGTCTAGAAGTTTGTAATTTCATTTTGTTAAATTGAACCCAAAAAAAGGTTACATTTGAGACAATAAATTATGGGCTTAAAAATTGAGCAAAAAAATCCAAGTGACTTTTCACGACTTCAACTTTTACAATCTAGAACAGTTCATGCTCATGTTCATAGACTTTTGGACAAAAAGCCCTTTAAAGCACTCCATAATTAAATTGACCACAGTTTGTGCGTGTGTGTGTGAATAATTGAACCTTTGCTTTAATGCTTAAGCCAAAAAAGTCCAAGGTTTTACCTGTTGAGAGAGAGAGAGAGTACCAGAGTATGAACTAGAATAGCTTTTCAGACCGTGAAAATACCCTCCTTTCGACCAAGTCCAATTTGAAGAATGGTTCAACTGAAACTGAAAATCTGTGACTGTGTCTTTGTGTGTTTGGATGGGTCTACCTGGGAAAACATAAAAGGTGAGGCAGAAAATTCAAGTTGTGGCCATTGTTGTTGTGGACAAAATGTAAGACTTGGAAGTGGTCTCTCTACACTCTATGGATTAATGGATAAAATGAAAGCGAGAGGTGAACCAACAGGGGCTCGCTACCATTCTAAAGATGAGAATCCCATGTTGGACTAAGACATTCCTTTAATCATCTGAAGCCAGTAGTGGTGAACAAGTTAAAAAATGTCTTTGTGTGACAAACAAGTAAGCACTGAGACTGAGAATATACCAATACTAACCGTTTTTACAATAAATTTAACAACTTGCCATCTTAGATAATTGTGAATTTTGTTGTCTCTGGACTTATTAAATATCACAAGACCACCACGCACTCTTGGCGTAATAATAATTCTACAAGTAAAATGTTCTTATAGAGTGAAGGGCAAGAGTTAAGATTCAAGTTTCCAACAGGAAGTTTCACACACATATACAATTAAATTAGACCAAATTAGAATTTCTATCTTTTTATATATATATACATATATATAAATATTTATATATATATATATATATATATATATACTAGTGAAAGGCTCGTGCTTTGCACGGTTTTATCATAAACTTATAGAATATATATTTTATAAGAGAAACAATAACCAAATAAATAATTATTATAATAACAAAATGAATAAATTTTATTGGTATAACAACCTTCAAATTTAAAATGATAATACTTCAATAGAAAATTTTTAGCTTGTAACTTACAAATTGTGCTCTAACGAGACTTGTAGTTACATGTATCAAAAATTTTTTATCTGAATTTTGTATATAGTGAATCTGTAATATTATTAGCTACAATAATATTAATGAGAAAAAAAAATGTTAGAAGTTGTTTTACATTTGGGCGATTGTTGAATACCTCTTTATACATGATGATGCCGAAAAAGTCACCAGTGAGTCACACGATACTCGCACACTCGAAATAACACATGCACAATAAAAAGGAAAGACCTAACAGAGAGCACTGGTGTGGTGCCGGCCAAATACCCTTCGAATGTCAAGTTAGAACTTCTCACAACTCTAGAGTGCTAGAGAGGGGTAAATTATGCGTACCTTGATTTGTGAGGGTATTAGGGCTTTTATAGTAGTAGAGGGTTGACCTCTTTTTCTTGCTGTAGAAGTCTTTTCCTTATAGGAGTCTCTGTGAGCGTATTTTGCAGAATCCTTTCCTTGTAGAAGTCTAACACTGAGCGCAATGCGTAAGATATTTCCTTATATATCCATGCGTGGAAGCCAAGTCAAGGTTATGTCGAAACCGTCAGCTTTGTGCACCCCCCAACAGCCTTGAGCCGTCAGCTTTCCAACGTCAACGAGTTTACCCTGTCGTCCTAAAGTTGTTGATTCCCTATCGTCACTTGCCAATGGACAAAAGTGAGGCTGACGGGTCTGATTAGAACGCCGCTTCACGCCTTTCCGTCAGCGAGTATTGCAATTTTATACTTATCAGCTGCCCCCTATTCTATAATGCTGTCAACTTAAGCTAACGGGTTATGGAGTTAGATTTTCACTGCTTATCTCCTTCTTGACCAGGAAATAAGAAAAACCATTTATAGGCAATTCCTCGAGCCGCCATCATTAAATGCTCGGACACGTGGCGCATCTTGGTTGGTTCCGCTTCTGGACGAGGGCGTCGCTTCATCTTCCGTGCATTTCCCT
Source organism: Notholithocarpus densiflorus (assembly GCA_030021035.2). NCBI lineage: Eukaryota > Viridiplantae > Streptophyta > Magnoliopsida > Fagales > Fagaceae > Notholithocarpus > Notholithocarpus densiflorus. The sequence continues at coordinate 1,804,073 of JARYZH020000085.1, read as the reverse complement.
CCTATATATATAACTTGCCTCTGCCCCTCATTTCTCCTATTTCATCATCGCTGATTTCCTGAGAGAAAGCTCGTCAACTTTTACCCTGTTGGTTTATTGACTTCATTGCCTGTGCTGTTATCGTCGCCTTTGAATCCGCTGCTTCACAAAGTCATACTTGTAAGTTCTTTCCTCTTCTGCGTATGTTTTTTTTATTCTAGTTGATTAACTCTCTAGTGAGACCGTCATCTTAGGTTCTTACAATGAATCCGTCACCTGTAGGTAGTCAGATGTCAAGTGACGCGTCGGGTGAGAACTCGTCAGTCCGCGAAGGAACGGATTAGACGAGGTATTTGGTTCAAGTCATGAGTCCGAGGGTTCTTCCTGGTCGTCAGAAAGGGAAACGTCAGCCCAATCTCCTGACGAGGAAGTTGAAAGTTATGGGGAGGAAGGTGAGGAAGGAGTAGTGAGTGAGGAGTGTGATGTTGAGGAGGAAGAAAAGGAGAGGGATAGTGACGGAGGTGGAGATAAAGGTGACGAGGAATCCTGTGAGGGGATTTCAGGAAGTCCTGGAGGCAACCGTCCCTTCATTCTTCCCGAGGATTGGGCCGTCAATAAGTTCCTACCAAAGATGAGTGATAGGGTCTTTAAGGAATTGCGTACCCGTTATCAAATCCCAGACCATATCTCAATCCGTCTACCTAGAAAAAACGAACAGTGCTATACAGGGAGGATGGCAGATGTCAGTATGTATGATGCTATGTTTACTGCAGGGCTTAGACTACCATTGACGGCTTTGCACCGTCAATTGGCTGATTTCATAGGATTGTCCGTCAGCCAGATTGCTCCGAATGCCTGGAGGATCTTTATAGGTGCTGAGATCCTATGGGGTCATCTGAGTGGAGGGAACCGTCAGCTTTCGTTGGACGAGTTCTTCTATTGCTGCAGACCCCAACACATCATCTATTATAAGGGGATGTATCATTTTGCCGTCCGAGAAAGGGACTTGAGACTAGTGTCTGATATGCCAGATTCTAACAGAAACTGGAAAAGTAGATACTTTTTTGTCAAGGGGACAGATTGGGTGTGTCGTCAGGAGGAATGGGAGACGATGCCCAGTGGTTATTTTGACAATACTTGGGCTTTTGTCAAGGACTCAGGTTAATCCCGTCTGCTTTTCTTCCTTTGTTTGCCTATTCCAATTTTCTAACACCGTCCTTGTTTTCAGCTAGCGTTCGCCCTCATATTTTAGAGGAGCAAGAAGACTTTATTCGCCAAGTAAAAGAGATTCCTTTGGACGAGCAGAAGTGCCGGGATCTCATAACACTTGACACTTTGCACGCTTATTGTGGGGGTCCGGAACCGATGGAGGAAGCTCGCAAATGAGACAATCTTTCTCGTCGCCGTAAGTAGTCTTCATTTTCCTCGTCAGTTCATTCTTTCCGTCTAATCCGCTAATCATACATCAATTTTGTAGAAATGGAGGCTGCTAGGCAAAGGGTAAGGGCTACTGCTGCCCGTAAAAAGGACGAGGAGAGGAAAGCGAAGGAAAATGAGAGGGTATCCTCATCAGCTCCCAAGACTGTCGCTAAGGTCCCAAAAAGGAAACCTGACGAGAAGGACGATCGTCCTTCTAAAAAGGTTGCCGTCACTCCAGGGGATGTGCCTCCCAAGAAGTCACCCCTCAAATCAAGTCAGGGTGCGAGCAAGGGAGTGATGACTTCCTCCGATCCCGTCATCGAGGGTCCTCGTTGCCTTTTGACCCATAAGGACTATGCCGTCAAGGAAGTGGAGTCCTTTATAAAGCTGACGGACATAGCACATTGCGATCAATTAGGGACGGAGGACTTAGGGGTGTCAGCTCTTTTTGACCTTAGTAGGGTACGCTTGCTTCCTCAGGTTAAGTTTGTTCTGTCTCTTTCTAGTTCATTTGACTGATGACTGCATTCTTTCCAGGCCTTAGTGCGTGTTAAAGCACTTCAAGACCAGTGCATTGCCAAGGAGGATGTTGTCACTCGGGTTAGGAAGCACAACACCAATTTGTTGGATCAGCAGGCTCAGTATAAGGAAGGCCTTCGTGATTTGAACCGTGAGTTGAAGACGAAAGGGGGGAAGTTGGAAGAGGTAGAGCGTCAAAAGGAGAAACTTCAGGAAGAGGTGACGGCTTTGCGCAAACAAGTGGAGACGGCTGGGACTGACGCTGTCCAAAAATTTCAGGCGTCGCAATCATTCATTGACTCTTGTGCCAACTATTATGGCACTGGGTTCAAAGATTGCCTCAAACAAGTTGCGTCAGCTTTCCCAGAGTTGGACCTATCTGGGATTACAATGGATGATCTTGAGCCGACGACGCTTGTTAGTGACCTCGTTGTTAATGAAGGTGACGGCTCCCCTAAATCCAATCTTCCTCCCAAGGATAATGGCGCCGTCGTTCTAGCCCAACATGCTGCCAATCCTCCTCATGTTTCTGCTTCCAATCCTCCTCATGTTTTTGCTTCCAACCCTCCAGTTGTGCCTGTAAATGTTGAAAATCCTCATTCTCGGAAAAAAGATGACAGGAACCCTACTGATGCTCCTGCTGCTTGATTTTTCTTTCTGTGTATTTCATTTATTTTGCAAACAATGTTTAAATGCCCCTTTACTTTTGGGCTCTTATTTGTAAACAGTTTACCCTATTATATGGCATGTTATTTCCGTCATTTTCTGTCTTTTATTTGTTGATGCGATGTGTGTTGGATGCCTAGAATGAGTTCGTCGGCCTGTAGTCCCATCTGTCTTGGTGAACTCGTCAATTTCATGGACTTGTTTATTTCGAAGGTATGATAGGTCCGTCAACACATAGGCTTGTCCATCTTATGGGCAATCAACTTATGTTCTTTGTGGTTTTGAGCTTGTCTATCTTATCCCTTGTGTTTGATAAACCCGTCGATTTCATGAGCTTTGCCTCTGGACATTGATTATTTTGCTGACCTTATAACCTCATCCACTTTATGGACTTGATGAACTCACCATTTTTTATAAGCCCGTCAGCTTTATAGCCTCGTCCACGTTATGGACTTGACGAACTTGTCATTTTTTATAAGCCCGTCAGCTTTATGAACTAAAATTTTTCATCCCTTTGGGATAAATTGATGTTATATAGTTTTGATTAATGAAGTCATCCACTTCTTATGGATTTGTCCGTTTTTTGGACTTGGTTCTTGCCCATTCGAGAGACTTCAATAATGCTTCATCCTCTTGGGATGGGTCCGTCCACCTTATGGATTTAGAGTCGTCCACTTTTTATGAACTTAAGGTCGTCCATTTTATGGACTTAGAATCGTCCACCTTTTGTGAACTTAAAATCGTCCACCTTTTGTGAACTTAAAATCGTCCACTTTTTGTGGACTTAGGGTTACCCACTTTTTGTGAACTTAAGGTCGTTCACTTTATAGACTTAGAATCGTCCACTTTAGAATCGTCCACCTTTTGTGAACTTAAGGTCATTCATTTTATGGATTTAGAATCGTCCACTTTTTGTGAACTATAAATTTGCAAATAGAAACTTCAGCCATTTTTTAGTAAACTCCTCTTATTGCCATGCATTCATAGAAAAAAGTAGTTCTTAAAAAGAAAAAGTCCTGCCCTTTGGGCTTAAAAAGGTATTGTCGCAAAAACTAAAGTAAATGATAAAACTGAGGAGTATAACTAAAATTCGCTACGGTGAACTGTAAATAAAAAGAGGGGCATCGTTCTCCATGTTGTCATCTCTATTGGTAGTACTTTCGTAAGTGCTCGGTGTTCCATGGATGTTGTAGCTTCCGTTCGTCTAACGTCTCTAGGTGGTAAGTGTCCTTCCTCTGCCATGTCGTGATTCGGTAGGGTCCTTCCCAATTGGGGCCGAGCTTCCCTTGGGTAGGGTCTCTTGCAACGCCCATGACTTTCCTTAGAACGAGATCTCCAACCTGGAAGTCTCTGTGTCGGACCCGGGAATTGTAGTGCTTAGCCATGCGATTCTGGTACCGTGCGAGCCTTTGCTCTGCTGTCGCCCTGACTTCGTCTACTAGATCAAGTTGTAGGCGTATGGCCTCGTCGTTCTTGCTCTCGTCATGGTTGTACACCTTGTAGCTTATGAGTCCGACCTCGGCCTGGGATGACTGCCTCGCTCCCGTATGTTAGCCTGAATGGTGTCTCTCCTGTTGGCTTCCTTGTTGTTGTCCTGTATGCCCATAGTATGCTTGGCAACTCTTCAGGCCATATACCCTTTGCCCGTTCAAGCCGAGTCTTGATAATCTTGAGCAAGGATAGGTTCGTGACTTCGACCTGTCCATTAGCCTAAGGGTGGGCGAGGGAGGAGTAGTGGTTTCTTATCCCTAACTGCGATCAAAAGTCCCAGAAGGGGTCGTTGTCAAATTGATTCCCGTTATCTGATACTAAGACTCTAGGGATGCCAAACCTGCATACGATGCATCTCTAGACGAAACTCCGCACATTCTTTTCCGTAATGGTGGCCAAGGCTTCAGCTTCCACCCACTTTGTAAAGTAGTCAATGCCCACTACCAGGAACTTCAGCTGTCGCACTGCTGTAGGGAATGGTCCCACGATGTCTAATCCTCACTGAGCAAACGGCCATGGGGCAGTCATCGGGGTCAACTCTTCGGTTGGTTGTCTAATAATATTGTTGAACCTTTGGCACTTGTCACAGGTCTTGAGATAAGCCTCGGCATCCTTCTGCATGGTGGGCCAATAGTACCCTACTCGCACTAGCTTGTGTACTAATGATCTTGACCCCGAATGGTTTCCGCAAATCCCCTCGTGTACCTCTCTCATGACGTAGTCCGCCTCTTCAGTACCTAAGCACCTCAGATATGGACGGGAGAAGCCTCTTTTATACAGGACATCTTTTATCAAGACGAATCTCGCTGCCCGGACCTTCAACTTTCTCGCGGCCTCCTTCTCGTCTGGCAAGACGCCATTCTTCAAGTATGAAGCTAACGGGGTGGTCTAGTTACTTTCAGAACCTATCTCTTGCACGTTGTTGGAATCTATTAATGGAGAAAGCTGAACAAAAGAGAGTACATTACCAAGGGTGATCATATGTTCTGCTGAAGCGCCTTTGGCAAGACGGTCGACTTGCTCATTCTCTCCTCTGGGGATTTGGATGATTTTGGCCTTTAGGTCGTCTACTCTTCTTCTTACTTGATCCAAATACCTCTTCATCCTTTCGCCCTTACACTCATTGTCTCCATTCACTTGGTTAGTAACGACCTAAGAGTCGCAGTAAATGACTACGCTCGCAACTCCCGCTGCTTTGGCAAGATCGAGACCTGCTACTAGTGCTTCGCATTTTGCTTCATTGTTGGTGGTGGGGAAGTCAAGACGAACCATACATTCAACCGTGTCTCCTTCGGGTGACAGTAGTACGACGCTTGCCCCCTTGGCCTACCTGTTAAATGATCGGTCTGTGTGTATGCTCCACTGAGGAGATTCTTCTGCCCCCTTGTCCTCAGCGTTGGTGAACTCTGCTATGAAGTCCGCGATGATCTGTCCTTTGATGGCGGTTTGTAGGTGGTACTGGATGTCAAACTCGCTCAATTCTATGGCCCATAGCGCCAATCGACCAGCAGCTTCAGGGTTGCTCATCGCCAACCACAGGGGCTTGTCAGTCAGGACGATCACCGTGTGGGCTTGAAAGTACGGTTTAAGTTTGCGGGCTGCCGTAACTAATGCAAAGGCGAGTTTCTCCATGGGCGGGTATCTTTCTTCGGCACCGCGAAGCGCCCGACTGGCGTAATACACAGGCTTCTACACTATTTCTTCTTCTCTGACCAAGGCAGCGCTGACGGTGGTAGGGGAGATGACCAAATAAAGGAAAAGCTCTTCACCTAGCTGCAATGGACTTAGCAGCGGCGGGGAAGAAAGATAAGCTTTTAACTCCTCGAATGCCTGCTGACACTCGGTAGTCCACTCGAAAGATTTCTTCAGCGTGCGGAAGAAGGGTAAACACTTGTCCATTGCCCTCGACACGAATCTATTCAGTGCTACTATTTTGCCGTTAAGGCTTTGTACTTCCTTTACATTTCTTGGGGGTGCCATCTCCATTATGGCCCGGATCTTATCCGGGATGGCCTCGATGCCCCTTTGAGACACCATGAATCCCAGGAATTTTCCTACCGTCACTCTGAAGGCGCATTTTCCTGGATTAAGCTTCATGTTGTAAGAGCGAAGGGTGTTGAATGTTTCCCAGAGGTCTTCCAAGTGATCTTTCTCCCTTCGACTTTTTACTAGCATGTCATCAACGTAGACTTGGACATTTCTCCCAATTTGCTACGCGAACATCTTGTTCATAAGCTTCTGATACGTTGCGCCTGCGTTTTTTAAGCCGAATGGCATCACCTTATAATAGAATAGGCCTTGGCTAGTCACGAACGAAGTTTTCTCCTAATCGTCTTCGTGCATTCGGATTTGGTTGTAACCCGAGAAAGCGTCCATAAAGTTTAATAGCTGATGCTGAGCCGTAGAGTCTACTAGAATGTTGACCCGCGAGAGGGGATAACTGTCTTTAGGGCATGCTTTGTTTAGGTCGATGAAGTCCACGCACATCCTCCACTTTCAGCTAACTTTTTTAACCATCACTTCATTTGCTAGTCAATCGGGGTAGTAAACCTCCCTAATGAAGCTTGCCTTCTATAGTTTGCGGACCTCCTCCACTATGGCCTGATCTCGCTCCGGGGCGAACACCCGCTTCTTCTGTAAGATGGGCCAAAATAAGGGCAACACTTTCAGCCTATGTACCATGACTGAAGGGTCTATCCCTAGCATGTCTTCGTGGCTCCAGGCGAATACGTCCCGATTATTTCTGAGGAAAGTTGTGATCGCTTGGCGGACCGCGGGATTAGCGAGGGTTCCAATTTTGGTTGTTCGGTCAAGTTTGGAATCGTCAAGAAGTATCTCTTCAAGCTTCTCTACAGGCTCTGTCGCCATCCGGTGTTCTTCTATGTTCATGGCTTGGAGGTGGTCATCCATTTCCATTATGGCCACATAGCATTCACGTGCGACCACCTGATTTCCGCGTAGCTCTCCCACTCCATAGTCGGTAGGAAACTTAATCATTAGATGGTAGGTTGAGGTTACAGCCTTCCACGAATTGAGGGTGGGTCGTCCGAGGATAGCATTGTATGCGGACGAGCAGTCGACCACTAGGAATATTACGTCCTTAGTGATCTGCTGAGGGTAGTCGCCTACCATTACAGATAATGTGATCGCGCCTAGGGGGAACACCTTTGTTCCTCCAAAACCGACAAGCAGGGCGTTCGTCGGAATCAATCGTTCCCTGTCAATTCTCATCTGCTTGAACACTGGGTAGTATAGGACATCTGCCGAGCTGCCATTGTCGACCAACACCCGGTGCATGTTGTAGTCTTCTACTCGTATGCTGACGACAAGCACATCGTCATGTGGGTGGTGAAGGTGTCGTGCATCTTCTTCCGAGAACCCGATAATGGGGCCTTCTCTCCGTGCTATCTTTGGTACGGAGCTCGTCAGCTGAACATTCTAGACCATCCTAGGGTAAGTTTTGTTGGCCTTTTTGGACGACCCAGTAGTTGCTGTTCCCCCTACGATCATCCTTATGTCCCCTATGAGGGGTTTAGGACGTTCATTATCCCGTCGGGGGTGCTGCTGTTGAGGGGGTGGATCTGCTCTCTCCTTGCTGACGAACTTCTGCAATTTCCCTTGTCTGATAAGGGCCTCAATCTGCTGCTTTAAGTCAAAGCAATCGGCTGTGTCATGACCGTGGTCACGGTGGAAGCGGCAATATTTGTCTCTAGGTCGCTTGTTGGGGTCTCCCTTCAGCTTTCCGGGGAATGTCAGAGCCCCCTAGTCCTTGATTTGCATTAGGACTTGATCTATCGGGGTGGTCAATGGAGTGAAGCTTGTGAACCTTCCTCCCAGGAGCTTAAAGCGCCTTTCATCCCTTCGGTCTCCCGTTCTTGCCTTCTTCCACCCTTGGTCCTGTCGTGTGTCTTCTTGTCTCTCCCTCTTCCTGGGCTTTTCCTCTAGAGCCAACAGCGTGTCTTCAGCATTCATGTACTTAGTGGCTCTGTAGAGTACTTTCGACATGGTCTTTGGGTCATTCTTGTACAAGGAGAACAAAAACTTACCCTTCCGCAATCCATTCGTGAAGGCTGCTACAAGTATTTTGTCATCAGTTTCATTGATCGAGAGTGCTTCCTTATCGAAGCGGGTTATGTAGGATCTCAGCGTTTCGTCCTCTCGCTGCCTAATGCTCATCAAGCATGCCGTAGACTTCTTATATCTATGTCCCCCGATAAAGTGTGCAGTAAATTGAGCGCTTAGCTCCTTGAAAATGCTGATGGAGTTGGGTGTCAGTCAGCTGAACCAAACCCTTGCGGGACCCTTCAGCGTTGTAGGGAAGGCCCTACACATGATTTCATCTGCTACTCCTTGAAGGTACATCAAGGTCTTGAAGGTCTCTAGGTGATCTAGAGGGTCCTTGACTCCGTCGTAACTATCTATCTGCGACATGCGAAACTTATGCGGTAGGGGGAAGGAATTGACAGAGGCGGTGAACAGTGAGTTAGTTCAGTTAACAAGATCGTTAAGATCGCTGGACACTCGTCCCTTGAGGGCGTTCATCATAACTTTCATCTGTTCCTTTTATTGCCTGTATCTCTGCGACAACAGGTGGTGGAGTCATATCCGTGAGGGATGGGAGGCTTATATTGTGTCGCTCCGGTCTGCTTGGGGCGTTACTCCCCTCTAGTCCCTCTCGGTCTCGTCGCTCGGCACTAGTACCTTCTTGGTCTTCTTCCTGGTTCCTGTGTCCTGCATTCCTTTGGCGCAATTGCTCTTCCAGATCATTGTTTTACTTAGTGAGGCGTTCCACGGCTGCAGTGAGAGTCTGCACCTGTCTCTCGAGTGCAGTTGGGCGTGGTTCGTCTGTCTGAACGTTGTTGGTGGTTGCCATCGAGCGAGTAAGTACCATGCAATTTTTTGTTCGGGAAGCGATAGTATGGCTTACAAGTCGTAAAAATAAGTTCCCACAGACGGTGACAACTGATGATGCCGAAAAAGTCACCAGTGAGTCACACGATACTCGTACACTCGAAATAACACCTGCACAATAAAAAGGAAAGACCTAACAGAAAGTACGGTGTGGTGCCGGTCAAATACCCTCCGAAGGTCAAGTTAGAACTTCTCACAACTCTAGAGTGCTAGAGAGGGGTAAATTATGCGTATCTTAATTTGTGAGGGTATTGAGGCTTTTATAGTAGTAGAGGGTTGACCTCTTTTTCTTGCTGTAGAAGTCTTTTCCTTATAGGAGTCTTTGTGAGCATATTTTGCGGAATCCTTTCCTTGTAGGAGTCTAACACTGAGCGCGATGCGCAAGATATTTCCTTATATACCCATGCGTGGAAGCCAAGTCAACGTTATGTCGGAACCATCAGCTTTGTGCACCCCCTACAGCCTTGAGCCGTTAGCTTTCCAATGTCAACGAGTTTACCCCGTCACCCTAAAGTTGTTGATTCCCTATCGTCACTTGCCAATGGACAAAAGTGAAGCTGAAGGGTCTGATTAGAACGCCGCTTCACACCCTTCTGTCAGCGAGTATTGCAATTTTATACTTATCAATACACTATATTTTCAGTGTATCCTTGTTCTTATTTGTTATTGTTCTTTATTAAAATCTTTAGTCCATGCAATTGGCCATGGCTGAACATTGGACTTGGCAAGTCCTTGATTTTTGTTGATTGTCATAGCATAACAAATTGTTTTCTTAATCTTAAAAAATATTAATTATGATATATTTTTTAACTTTAATTAACATGTAATCATGCGAAGATTATCATTTTGAATGCTTTTTATTTGGTGCTTTAAAAAAAAAATCTTTTTATTTGATAAAATCATATATGTTTAACCATATTAATCATATATGTGTAACAACAACGTATCACCATTGAATATCTTTTTGGCTACCAAGTCAAAAAGTAAAGTGGTGTGTAATTCATGTGTGCTATACAAAATAATAACAAAATCATGTCTAACTATATATATATTTATTGAGAAACATTTCTAAGCATATTTAATGATTGATTCTCAAACCATAACCATATAAATTGAATAAAACTTAAGAAAATTAGGTTAAAAAAAAGACACAAATTAAAATACACAAAACCTATTAAAAAAATTAGAGTAAACAAATATATAGTTGTAGGTAGAAGAACAAAATTCGATGGAAACCAAAATTCATCCACACTCATCAATTTTTTTTTTTTTTTTGGGAGAAAGATCCACACTCATCAATTAAGTTTGGATATACATTCTCAAAAAAAAAAGTTTGGATATAACTGTTTCTTTTGTATATGTTTGTTGCAATGATTAATGACATATCAGAGCAATTAAACCATTTTCAGTAACCACTAAAAAAAACAAAAGAAATCATCGGACTTCCATATTCCAAATAGGACCCATGTATTTTTTTTTTTTTTTTTTTTTTTTTTTGTAAACTTACCAAGATTCAAATAATTTTAACCACATAAAATTGAAACTACATCCATCAATTTGAATTTAAAAATTCTTGTGAATTCATAAAATTCGTACCTTAAATGTTCAATCATGAACGTGGCTTTTAATGCATCTACAATACAAAAGAAGTATCACTGTCTCACCAACGAACATTATTCTTGGTTATAAAAAAAAAATAATAATAATAATAAATGAACATGATTCTTGCTTTCTCCAAACTGGCCTAAACAAAAGAAATTATATATGGATTGAGTTCAAGTTACACCTGGTGTAATTTTAAGAAATATTACACCACTCAATAACTTATTGTTTAATTAATATTTTGAAAATCCAACCGTTAAATTACATATTATATATGTTCTTAACATGTATGCCAATTTTCATATCAATCGAATGCTATTTACCATTTGATCCATAAACTCATCTTTTATGTATTATTTTAAACTACAAAAACTTGAATTTTAACAATTGATTGAGGACATGGCTATTAATCTTTGATCACCTTAAAATTTTGCAAGCATGAAGAATATATGAAGATAATGTAATCTAACGGTGAATTTTTCAATATTCGCATTCAATTAAAAAATATTGAGTGGTGTAACATTGCTTAAAATTACACCAGGTGTAACTTGAACCCAACCCATTTTATATATATATATATATATTTATATATATATATTAACCATCTTCTCTCACTGGCTCACTGCATTTCTCTTTCTTTTATTCTTCATTATTCTTGCGGCACTCTTTGGCTGCTCTCTCTCTAATTACCTCACACTAATGTCTCTATTTATTACTTGTCTCTATTTATATAACAAATAAAAGCAACCGTTTATCAACAAAAAATAAATAAATAAATAAATAAAAGCAACCGCTTTATTTTTACGTCCCTTATAAATTCACTTGGGATTCCTATCCCTTTTTGAAATAGAAAACTAAATAAGTGGGCCTCTATGTGTTTGTTTTCTTATCTATTTCACTATTTGTTCCAAAAAAAAAAAAAAGAGTTTATAAAAAACACCACTAAAATTTCAACGTAACTGAATACAAAAATGTGCTGATTTTTAAATTTTTCTGCAATGCCTATTTTTTTAACTATATATATATATATATATATATTAGTTGAAAGCTCATGCATTATACGGATTTGTTTTGTTCATAAACATATAAAATATATAATTTTATGAAGAAAAAAAAATAATTATTACATAATTTATATGAATTATCTGATATATGTATACACACTCCACGTTGAAGAAGTTGATAAAAACAAAAATTCTAATGCTAGTTTAATTTATAGATGTGTGAAGCTGAATTCTAAATCTAAAAAATAAGTGTTACGATTTTTTTATCAACTTAGAAATTATAGGAGAAGAAAATAAGAACAAAAAAGAAATTATATCTTTTTTTTTTTTAAAAAAAAATCTGAAAAAATAGAATTTGTATTGTTATCAAATTGAGAGTTGAGACTTTTATCAACTTAGAAATTATATATGAAAAAGATAAGAAAATAATAATAATAATAATTATTATTATTATTATTATTATTATTATAATTATTATTATTATATCTTTAAAAATTTATAAAAATTTTTGCAATTTGGTGAAGCCACTTGGCGCAACCACAACTTCTAAACCCAACTTTTATTATATAGTATATGATATATATATATATATATATATATATATATATCACTCCAAATTTTGTTTAGGTGTCTACTAATTACAAATAAGAGTTGGAAAATTGGATTAATTATTATTATTTTCTTTGAACTATGGGGCAAGTTCAACCCCTCCACTAATATAAAATCGAGTAATAAAATGACCATTGATTAATTGTTACTTGGTAAATGTCTAATGCCTATAAAACTTTTTGTCAAATTCAAAAGATGTAACAGAAAATCTTATATATATATATATAAATATATATATTTATATATATATATATATATTCTTGAAAGTGTGCATTATTTTATTTAGGTACTTAGGGGGGTCCTTCAAAAAAAAAGTACTTAGGGGGGGGATTTGGGCCTGTTGGCTTGTTGTGAAAAAGAGGATGTGAGTAGGGGGTAGGATGGGCAAACTAACGATGACATGACCACCCTAAAGGGCCTAAACTATCAACCACCCACCTCTATCGTCCAAACCACCCCGAATATCAACTACATTTATTGACCCATCATACACCAACACCCAAAGTTTCAACCCAACATAAATCAATTACCTCATAGCCCCAATCAAACCAACCTCTAACTCATGCCCCTAGTAATGGTTGTCGCCATTCATGGCAATGCAAGTGACCATGGAGCAATAAGCAATTGTGGGTCGGGTCAATCCGGTACAACCCATTTTATTTCATGAGCCAAAAAAAAGACAAAATGAAAACAATTTGATCATATTGTTTTTTGACTTTCTTCCTTTCAACTAATAAGACAACAAATAAACAAAAACGCTTAAAAAATACATACATTTTAAGTTTACACCGTCCAAGGTTCACTAAATTGAAGTCTTCAAGTCTCAACCTTATTAAGAAAAAATATATAAGTGTTTGTGAGAAAAAAAAAAAAAAAAACTAAGAAAATAATGAAATAAAGAAAAGAGTAGGAAGTAAAAGTGTAAAACACATTGACATGAAGTCAAAAAGTCATAAAAAGAAAAAAATAAAGAGGGAAAAAACTTGTTGTAATGGGTAAAAAACGAAAAAAGAAAATAATAATACATGAATAAAGGTGGGTAGTGGGATGTTGTCCCTCCATCTATGGTTAGTGATAGCTACACGAGTGCTTTATTGTTTAGGAAGTTCATTCAACATTTAATGCTGAATGAATGCTGATAGGTAAAGATAATTAATGCAAATGTGACTATTGCTTCTCTCACACGCCTCTTCTTAACCCGACCAAGCCTTTCTCCTCAATTACTTCCCAATCTCCATCCTTCCCTAGCCCTAAGGCCATGCCGAGGATTCCTCCTCCTCCTATCACCTGTTGATATCATTCCTCGCTTGGTGTCCTTAGTCTGATTTTAAATGGACTTTTCCTGTTCCTCAAAAAAAGAAAAAAGAAAAAAAAGGGACTTTTCCTAAGTTATCATATTGGGGCTCTAACAGAAAGGTCTACAGGTCAGGCCCATTTGGAAGAGGCCCTAACTCATCCCTCTGCACTATCTTTATCAAAAAGATTTACCCATGTGGCCCACGAGTTAACCCACCCCAGCCATTTCAAGAGGTTCAATAATATGACAGAAAAATACGTTTTCCTTCAATTTGTACGAGTTATGGGGTTCAAGTTCAACTGTTCAAGTCTAGTTTTGTCAAGTGTCGTATGTGGAAAACATCACGAAGAGAATATATGACAGAAAAATTCGACAGAACAAGCCCTCAAACGAATGAACGACAATGGAAAATGTTGTCGTAAAAGAAATACCAACAGGAAACGGCATGAACGGTTGAACGACTTAAATATTATTTGCAACTTACTGTAGCTAGGTGGTAAACTTTAACATTATTGTTTTAAGAAGTGTGTGGGTTTGGGAGAGAGATAGAAAGGCAAAAAGGTAGAGAGATGGAAGAGTTGTATTATTTTTTATATTATTTGTTGGTATAGTTTATATTATTTTAATAAGTTATATATAAAAATAGAAAGTTGAATGTTAAGTGAGTTATAAAATAATATAGTAAAATAAATAAAGTTGTGGTCGAGAATAAAAAATTGGTGTTTTTTTACCTGCTCCAGTACTAGTGCTCTAAAGATGTTTGTAGTTTCCAGAAATGATATAATGGCATAAAACTGTATTGGAGCCTAGTTTCGAAGCTCATATCGAATTGTATCTCACTGTTTGTACTTTATATAGAAAGGCTGAAAGAAATTGCAGGTATGAGTTTTTCAAACCTTTCCCTTTTCAATTCACTTGTAAATAATTTGTGGGGTCACAAAAAATAGTTAATTATTCTCTGAATTGAAGGGTGAGTTTAATTTATTATAGGGGTTCTTAGGAAAAGTCAGAGAGCTTTTTTGTGTAAAACCCAGTTGTTGTCTTTGGTACTTAGAATGTTTAAGAAGTATGGTGATGTCTTTCTTTGCTTTGAACTATGGCTTTTTTAACTCGGGTTTCTTTTAGATATTAGTTTAAGGTGAGGAATTTGTGCCTCTAGCTCTCTTCATAAAATAGCTTCTTAAAGTTGAAGATAATATGACAAAGGGATGGATGTTGATAAATATGTTTTGAGTTTGAGCTGAACTATGGGATCAGTTGCAACTTGCATGGTTGCCTTCTAGTAAAATTGCTCCAGTTTCTTTTATGCTTAAAGCTTAAAATTCATGTGCTTATCACATTATCATATGATCATGTGATAAGCATGTGGAAATCAAGGCCTAATATAGCAGGAATATGGGGAAAATTTTCTAGTGGGGACATTGCAACTAATCACATGGTTTAGAAGGTTGGTTGTGCAGTTTTTAAAGTTCAGGGGACATTACAAATTGCCCATTAGAGTGGTAAAGGGAAATTACCCTATGTTTTGTTTGGATTCACAATCACAAACTCTCTGAAGTTAATAACTCAGCATCAGAGTTACTAGAATTCAGCAAAAGAAAAGCTTCATCATAACAAGGTACAGAAACCCCTGCACTTCGCTTTTTTTGATGGTATCCATCATATGTAGAAATGAGAGAATGATAATTTATGAATGAAACATGTGATAGATGTAGAAATGACTTGCAAGTTCCACCATGTTATTGCTAGGTTTTGCATAAGTATATGTGTGCCTGAATGGGAACTAAAAATGCTGGTTCTAGGTTGTGTTTGCTATTTATGGTCTTGAGTCTGGACAGCACATGAGATGTGAATTTTAACATCAACTGTTTTTTTGGGTGTATGTTTCTTTGAAAATTCCCAAGAATCAGCCTCTACCTAGAAAAAAATGGGGTATAGGTGCCTACTAATCACCTCTCCCAGATCCTGCAAAAGTGTGAACTTTGTGCATTGGGTACAACATTTTTATGTTTCTTTGAAAGTTCATGTGAAATTAGAATATGTTTCCAATACTTTTTCCCATACTTACAAGGAGTCCAAGAAAGGCCAAATTGAAACTGCAAGTGGTTTGTAGTTCACTTATTCATGAAGGGTATGCCTTTTTATGTATGTAAGTAAAGATGACACTAGAAGTGTCCTTGGAGGCATTTCTCTTACTTTAATTATGGGTTACTAAGGCAATAAATTTTAAGATTTTGAGATTTACTGCCAAGAACAAAAAAGAATTAGTTACAAAAGGTAAGTGGAACTTGTGAGGGCCATGTGTGAACTGTTATGCTATTTTCTGACTACCATGCATGACTGTTTACAATGTGTTATTCCATTGTGGAGCTTATTTCTTCTAGAGGGCATTCCCCTGTATTTGGAATTCATGAATGATTCAAAAATATCTTATAGAGGAGCTACCTATCTATTAAAGGGGATGGAATTTCCATGGATAGTATTAGCAAATTTGAATGGAATATTTGAAGCTATGGTGCTGAAGTCAAAGATTATATTGAGTTCAGAACTCTCAGGGAGAATAGTCTTTCTTCTTTAATATTTTCTGAGATCCAACTGGGTCTGTTTCTCATTGTTTATAGTTCCTTTGACAGGATTAAAATTTTTGCCTAACAGAAACAAGAGACCAAAGGTTACCATTTCTGTGCAGACTCTCCAGTGCAGAACATATATATCTGTGTTCCACTTGCTATAATATAGCTCGGGGATGATTAATGAAGAAAAAGCTGGAATGGAATTTATATATTCCATGGATTCTAGAACTAGTTGCTCCCCATTTAAATTCCATTATCCAACCATTAACACAGCCAGCAAATGTTGCCATATTACAGTTCATACTGTCACTCAGTCTTCTCCTTCTCCTGTAATCTCTTGTGTAGAGGACGTGCCTCAAGGTGCACGTGTTTCACATATTACAGTTACTGATTCAGAACACGGACATTCAACATCAAGTAATGAGTCGACCACGTCTAAGGTCTTGCAAGATGTACATATAGTAAGAACTGCACATATTTTTCTTTTTTTAATTACTATTTAATAATTCTTTGTTATCTTTGTTTTGTGGTAGTGCAGCATTCTTGTGCAAAATTGTTTATTTTTAAGCTTACTTGAAAATTATCTTCTTTTTATGTTTTCAAGTTCCATGTGTAGTTTAAAGCGCATGAATACTTTATGGTTATGTCTTTCACTTGGAAAATAGATGGCTAATAAGTCATTGTTATATTCATACTTAGTCGACGCGGTTGATGGAGGATTTTCTTGAGCTTGCTAAAGACAACACAGACAATGATCTGGAAACCTGTGGGATTCTTGGTGCCTTTCTTGTAAGATTCATGCTTTTTCTATACATTTTAGAGCCTCAATTTATTGCCTATCCTATTGGTGCTGCATATTGCATGATTTGTTGCAATTATGTTTAGGAATTTGTTTTCTTTTGACACAAACACAATCATTATAGTCAGTAGGCTTCCACAATATTTCTGGAGGCCTCTTCTCACATCAGCATCACTTATTTCTTTGATCCTCTCAGTTTCTTAAAACATACTCTCCCTCTTCTGCTTAGAGCATCTCTCTCTCTCTCTCTCTCTCTCCTTTTAATTTCTACTCCTACTTAAAGCTGTCACAGCACCTATTCAAATTTCTGTTCATCTTCATCATTTAGAAGAAAAAAAAATGGTTCCTTATAAAGTGACAGTCTAATTGTAATTAGCCTAGCTGGCTATGTTTGGCCAGCCTCGCATGGTGCCCTCCTCTCTAGGAGCCATGTGACCCAAAGCCTTTGCCTGAAAGAGGCAGGCCAGTGAGAAGCCAACACCAAACCCGACCAGCTGACTCACCAGGCCAAACTAAGGTCCCATTACTTTCATGTGCCTACTCAGGTCACAAGCTCACATTATTGAGCCCAGCATTGATCCTCGTCTTTTTAAAATGATTTCAAAAAATTATTTATATTTCTTACAGTTTTCACCAGACATGATGTATAACTTTTTCAAACAGTTCAGCAAGTTCTTGTGGCCTTGGTAGAGAGATTATTTATGTCTCTTTCCCAAATTTTCCATTGGCTTAACCTTTCTTTCTTAACTCTGCATGTGTCTGCGCTTAATGTCATATATTTGTTCACAACCAATCCCAAGCCCCAAAAAAGGAGGGTTGCAATAGGTCGATGGCCAGCATAAAATTTAGTCACTCATTTATGAATGGATCCACTACAAACACCCTTAACTAATCTATTGAGGATCCATAACCGACTCCAAAATTTTGTGATTAAGGTTTCTTACTGTGGTTGTTGTAACCTTTCTTTCTTCCATGCATTTTCCCTTCAATGTTTCAGAAGTCGGGATTGATTACATGGGAGAATTTTGCTAACCTGAAGCTACTATATGTTTGTTTCCTTCATGTGTCCAGGAGAAAGGAACCTTTTACGCAACCACTTTGATCATACCCAAACAGGAATCGACTTCTGGTTCTGTTAGTCTCTAGGGCCTTTTTCTTCCTCTTGATTTTGTTTTTCCATAATGTTTTATTCATGTATTGCTTGCTGCTGACTTAAATTCTGCATGACAGTGTCAGGCTATAAATGAGGAGGAAGTTTTTGCCATTCAAAATGAGCATTCCCTTTATCCTGTGGGTTGGATCCATGTATGCATTCCCACCCATGTTTTTCTTTATTTTGAACTTCTTCCATTCTCTGTGAACATCTTTTATTGGAGCCCCAAGCCTTCTTATGTTTACAGTGGCTGCTTTCATATTTTCTTTTCTTTTGTGATTTCCCACCCCCAAAATTGATCACTCCTTTTGTTTGGATATTTTCTTGTTCCTCTACTGCACCATGAAAGACTACATGCTCGAACATTTCTTGAATTTTGGCATCAATGATGCTACAAGGTTTGTCAATGCATTCAGCAGTTATTAGTATGTAGTATATACTGTGTTTTTCTGTAGTCTGTACTCATTTTTATGGCTTTTATATCAACCAGAATGCTTTTAACATCTGCTAAGATTACCAACTATTTCTCCTGCTTATGCTTCATGTTTGATCAGCTAGCTTGTTTATTCCTCATTTTCACCTATATCTAGATTATCCAGTTTCATCTGGGTGGGAATTAACAGTAGTTGTCCACTTTTTCACCTAATCTGTATATTTATTTTCAGACACATCCTTCTCAAAGCTGTTTTATGTCATCGGTAGATTTGCACACTCAGTATTCATATCAGGTAACTGACTTGGGTAAGGCTGAGTGCCCTTTGTCTTTGATTGAGGAATGGCATTTGTTTATTAATTTTATTTTATTTTGAGGTGCCCACATGAGACATATTGTGCATTGAATTTTTGAATGCCAAATCTTTTGCAGAATATTTTAATTAGAAGTAATATATAAAATGCAGGTTGGTCCCCATTAGGTAGTTGTAATTTAGAAATAGCGTTTTTAATAAAGGGCATTCCACAGCAAGGTTGGTGGCACCATTATATTGTTTTATGTGATGAGCAGGAGTAGGCATTTGAAACATGCCTGTTAAAGTTTTAGTTTCCTCACAATGTGGTGGAAGATTACCTTGATCTGTTGTGCAGGGGTTTAGCATAACTCCTGCCAAGTTATTCCCAATGAGCTCTAGCACTTCCTCCCCCTGTAAGAAGGGTGTGTTTGTGGGTTCAAAACTCACAGGGTGTATTGTAACTTACCAATCAAAATAAACCCCTACCTAGTTATCATATTGGGAAAGAATATGATGAGATACTGTATTTCAAATAAATATATATATATATATATATTTACTTATTTATTTATTTATTTGATTGTGAATTTAAAGTGGAAAGACATCCAAAATATTTTAAACAAATTTCTTTCCCAGAAGAAAAGGAACTGAAAAGAGATTGGCTAATTTGTCTACTAATCAGCCTGAATTTAGGATAGAGATATAACCTGCAAGCTTGAATGTTTTGTGTCTATAAGCTTTTCTTCAAAAATTGCTAATGCTTAGTTTAAGCTTTGGCACTTTTGTTTGATTTAAAATACTGAAAGGCATTTATTTGTCAATAATTTTCCCTTACTTTCAACTCATACTCTTGCTTATTCTCATGCTTATAAATCGCTCCCGTAATATTGCTTGCAAAGACTGGGAATAATACATGCAATAGTTTGCCTGGTTCCCTCTTCACTAATGAAAAGACTAACATTGAAACTCTTCTTTTTCATTTTATTTTTTCAGGCAATGTTACCTGAGGCTTTTGCTATTGTCATGGCTCCAACTGATACATCAAGGTGTGCAACTTTTAAAATGTAGTTTAATGGTCGCCAACTTGAGTGGAGGGTCTAATAATGCTTGTCATTTTAGAAAAGAGATTGGCAATGCCTTCATCTTAGTGCTCTGGGTTAGACATATATACTTCTTCCATTTTAATCTTTATTTAGTAGATTGTGTTTTCCCTCACAACCTCAACCCATGTCCTTGGTCTCCATGCAGTGCCTTTGACTTGAGAGAGTTTACCTTTAGTTAAAATGATAGCACTCCACCAGTGCAGTATTTAGTCATTATTACGCACAGCTGTACTGATTTTCCTTTTTTTCCCCCTCCTTATTATTGGTGCTGCCTTTAGCTCACATTTGCATTCTTGTCCAATTAATCCTGTTTTGCTTCCAGATTAGCACCTGTATCACTCGTAGTAAATTTTGTTCCAGCAAAAAAGAAAAATATTGCTGTCATTTGTGAGCATATTTTCTTTGCTTAGCCTGTGAAGACCATGAAGCATTGCTGGTTGAGAAGGGTGCTTTGAATCTGATCAGTAAGTTGAGCACAATATGATAGTGAAGCATTTAAGTGCAATGCTCCTGATGAGAAGTCTATCCATTGACATGGCAATTTATTTTTGAAACACACTGTAGCCCTATTTTGTAGTTCTCATTTATAATGAATTATTATAATATTAAATTTAAAAAAAAAAAAAATACTGCTTCAGAAGCACAAGTAAACAGACACTGGTCAGGATCCTTTCTTTCTCAGAATTTAAAAATTAATTATTAACTGCTGCGGTGCAGGCAGTGAGGCAGATTCATCTTTTGACAGCTGATTGTGTAAATTATCTATTTATAAAAAATGCTATTCAATAACTTATGAAAGGAATTTCCTCCAGGAGCTATGGAATGTTTCGGCTATCTGACCCTGGTGGGATGAGTGTTCTGAAAGAGTGCCAAGAGACAGGATTTCATACTCACAAAGAACTAGCAGATGGGAGTCCCATTTACGAGCATTGCTCTAATGTCTATACAAATTCAAATTTGAGGTTTGAAATCTTTGACTTGCGCTGATATGCTTACATCTAAGAATGCAGGTCTGTATGTATCATCCCTAGTTGGCAGGCTTGCAGGTATTAGAAAACATGGCCATGACCCCAGTTACACCACACAAAAAAACTTGGCTGTGGCGTTTGATCCCTATAGTGCTGATATGTACAATTGTGATACACATGTTATTTTCCTAATAAGTGTGTGAGCATATATACAGTGAATAAAAATTTGTAACAATAATGAAGATTAGCCACTGAAATTTTGTTTTAGGAAACAACAGATGAATTACACTTTTCTTGCGTGGCTGTGATTGCATTAGATTCTGCCTTGTAATAAAGTCTTTTTAAGAAGTGAAAGTTGTTTTGTATTGCAGATAATCAAATACTCTAATTTGGAGTGAGTTGAATAGAATTTTGGTTTTGTAAAGCTTGCTTTGAGTAAAATATATGTTCTTTCTATAAGTGGGGGGAAAAAAGATGGGACTGATTCATATTTTGATTTTTATACTTAGCAAAAAAGAAAGGATTTGTATTTAAGAACCCAATGGCAACTCATTCTTTCAAGACTCCTAATGACTGCATGGTTTAGATTTTTTTTTTTTTTTTTTAATACCCTACCTGGAGAAGACAATGGTTTGGCTTGGTAAGCTTTGTGATAAATGAAATATCCCAACCACATCCCAGCCCCATTTATATAAAGAGAATACCCTCTAATTCACTTCAGGTTCCCTTTTCGTGTTTGCTTCTCACTGATTGTACCCCTCTAGTGCTAGGACAGCATGTGCATGATCAGGAAAACCTCTACCTTGTGGTGAACGACTACATAAAGTTGATGCATGTGAACAACGTGACTGATATCCGGTGCAACCTCTCAGGGATCTGCCATAAACCATTAGGCATGTTAAGCAGTATTTCAAGATTAGATTATTATGTCTTCAGACAGTGAGCCCTGTCTGTTAGATGCATTAATGGCCGTTGCCATCTATGCAGAGTGAAAGGATCCAGGTGAGAAGTTTCATAGAGATGTTGGAACTGAAACATGGATTTAACAGCTCAATTTCCATATTTTCTGGGCTAGTTTAGGTGGGGTTCACAGTTCACTGCTTTCATCTTTCGGGTCTTTCTTGGAGTTTTACCGCTTGCCATTTCATCACTGCATATACATAGCACTTAGCACCTAAGTATTTTCTAGTCTCCAACCAAATTGACAGCGGGCTTATCCTCTCCAAACTTTTAGAATAGGATTGGTCCACAACCACCTCCATTTAGCTCCTAACAGGGGGAGTTGGGAAACCTTGACAGAACAGGCAAGGTTCACGATTGTTGTATTCTATTCTCAAATCACAGCATGCTTCACTTCATATAGAGTGAAATATGAACGAACCATACTGAATTTACTTGCAACTAGAAAGAGGTTTCTATACTTACACGTGTGTGAAATAAAATAATAACAACAATCATGAACCTTGCAACAACAACAGCACAACTCATCTTATATTACAAAGATAATTTGGCATTGCCTGACAATGCATTACGTAGGGAATATGATGAGTTCATCCTGTAAAAAAAAACTTCCTTCTTGATGTGGAAGAAAAATAGTTGATGCTGAAGGCGTGAGGAAAGCCGACGGTTAATGGCGATGACATGGGCTGACGGTCTCTTTTTGAACCCATCAGTTTGTATGATGCTCATTGACGAAGAGGAAGCTTGGAAACACCTTACAAGGCACTCAAAGGCTGACACCTCCATGAAGTTGACGGCGTTAAGGCTGAAGGGGCAGTGTAAGCTGACGACCCTGATGAAAAGTTGCTTGCTACCCACGTATCGCATATGTTAGAAAATAACTTGCTCTCCACATTTAGTAAAATCCAAAGGGATTCTTATAAGGAAAGGATCCCGTAAAATACGCCCCAAAAAGGCTCCTAAAAGGAAAAGACTTCTAATCCAACAAAGAGAGGTCAACACTCTACTACTATAAAAACCCCAATACCCTCACCAACCAAGGTACGCATAATTTACCCTCTCTAGCACTCTAGAATTGTGAGAATAGTTCTAACTTGACCTTCGGAGGGTATTTGGGCGGCACCACACCGATGCTCTCTGCTATGTCTTTTCTTTTTATTGTGTAGGTATTCTTTCGAGCGTGTGAAGACTATGTAGATCACTGGTGATTTTAACGGCATCATCAGTTGGTGCCGTCTGTGGGAAACGCTTTGACGAATTTGTTTTCTGATTCGAAAGCCATAGCAAACGCTTCCCGGACAAAAGAGTTGCATGGTGCTGACTCGCTCGATGCGACCACGAACAACGTTCAGGGAGACGAAACTCGCACAACAGCCCTCGAGAGGCAGGTTCAAACCTTGGCTACCGCTGTGGAACGTCTCACTAAGAAGAACCACGATCTGGAGGAGCAGTTACGTCAGAAAAACACAGGCCAGGGCACCCAAGAGCAGGACCAAGAAGGCACCAGTGCCGATAAAAGGGAGCGAGAAGGGCCAGAGGGCAGTAACGTTCCGAGTAGACTAGAGTGACAAAATTTGAGCATGCCATCCCTCACGAATGCAACCTCTCCACATATCGCCGCCGAGATGCGGGCGATGAAGGAGCAAATGGAGGTTATGATGAACGCCCTCAAGGGACGAATGTCCAGCGATCTCGATGATCTGGTCAATCGTACCGACTCGCCATTCACTGTGGCCGTCAACTCCTTCCTTCTGCCACATAAGTTTCACATGCTACAGATCGACAGTTACGATGGAGTCAAGGACCCTTTAGATCACCTGGAGACCTTCAAGACCTTGATGCACCTTCAAGGAGTGGCGGATGAAATCATGTGTAGAGCCTTCCCCACAACGCTGAAGGGAGCGGCAAGAATTTGGTTCAGCCGGTTGACGCCCAACTCTATCAGCACTTTCAAGGAGCTAAACGCTCAATTTACTGCGCACTTCATTTGGGGACATAGGTATAAAAAGTCTACGGCTTGCTTGATGAGCATCAAGCAGCGAGAGGACGAAACGCTGAGATCCTACATATCCCGTTTCAATAAAGAAGCACTTTCGATCGACGAAGCCGACGACAAGATACTTGTGGCGGCCTTCACGAATGGGCTGCGGAATGGTAAGTTTTTGTTCTCCATATACAAAAATGACCCGAAGACCATCTCAGAAGTACTTTATAGGGCCACCAAGTATATGAATGCTGAATACGCGTTGCTGGCCCGAGAAGAAAAGCCCAAGAAAAGGGAGAGGCAGGAAGACACACGGCAAGACCAAGGGCGCAAGAAAGCAAGAACAGGAGACCGAAGGGATGAAAGGCGCTCTAAGCACCCGGGAGGAAGGTTCACAAGCTTTACCCCACTAACCACCCCGATAGACCAAGTCCTAATGCAAATCAAGGACGAGGAGGCCTTGACCTACCTTAGAAAACTGAAGGGAGATCCCAACAGGCGATCGAGGGACAAATATTGCCGCTTCCACCGTGACCACGGTCACGACACGGCCGATTCTTACGACATAAAACAGCAGATCGAGACCCTTATAAAGCAAGGGAAATTGCAGAAATTCGTCAGGAAGGAAAGAGCAGATCTACCCCCTCAGGAGCAACACCCCCGACGGGATAATGAACGTCCAAGACCCCCCGCAGGGGACATAAGGATGATCGTAGGAGGAACAGCGACCACTGGCTCTTCAAAAAAGGCTCGCAAAACTTACCTTAGGATGGTCCAAAATGTTCAGTTGACGGGCTCCGTACCAAAGGTAGCGCGGAGAGAAGGACTCATTATCGGGTTCTCGGAAGAAGACGCGTGACGTCTTCACCATCCGCACGACGATGCGCTCGTCGTTAGCATACGAGTAGGAGACTACAACATGCACCGGGTGTTGGTCGACAATGGCAGCTCGGCAGATATCTTATACTACCCAGCGTTCCAGCAAATGGGAATTGACAGAGAACGATTGATTCCGACGAATGCCCCTCTCGTCGGTTTTGGAGGAACAAGGGTATTCCCCCTGGGCGCAGTCACAATATCTGTCATGGTAGGCGATTACCCTCAACAAATTAACAAGGACGTGACATTCCTAGTGGTCGACTACTCGTCCGCCTACAATGCTATTCTCGGACGACCCACCCTCAATTCGTGGAAGGCTGTAACCTCAACCTACCACCTAATGATTAAGTTTCCTACTGACTATGGAGTGGGAGAGTTACGGGGAAATCAAGTGGCCGCGCGCGAATGCTACGTGGCCATGATGGAAATGGATTACCACCTTCAAGCCATGAGCATAGAAGAACACCGAATGA
Organism: Notholithocarpus densiflorus; assembly: GCA_030021035.2. Classification (NCBI taxonomy): domain Eukaryota; kingdom Viridiplantae; phylum Streptophyta; class Magnoliopsida; order Fagales; family Fagaceae; genus Notholithocarpus; species Notholithocarpus densiflorus. The sequence goes on along the minus strand of JARYZH020000085.1, from coordinate 1,778,956 downwards.
CGACGGAGCCAATAGAAAAACTTGAAGAAGTGTTCCTTGACGACTTGAACCATGAACGGACAACCAAGATTGGAACCCTCGCCAGTCCCGTAGTCCGCCAAGCACTCACGACTTTTCTCAGGAGCAATCGAGACGTATTTGCCTGGAGTCACGAGGACATGCCCGGGATAGATCCTTTAGTCATGGTACATAGGCTAAATGTGTCACCCTTTTTCCCTCCCATCCGATAGAAGAAGTGAGTGTTCGCCCCGGAGCGAGACCAAGCCGTAGCGGAAGAGGTCCGCAAACTGCAAGAAGCAAGCTTCATCAGGGAGGTTTACTACCCCGACTGGCAGGCGAACGTCGTAATGGTCAAGAAAGCTAGCGGGAAGTGGAGGATGTGCGTGGACTTCACCGACCTTAACAAAGCATGCCCCAAGGACAGCTACCCCCTCCCACGGGTTGATGTACTAGTAGACTCTACAGCCAGGCATTAGTTGCTAAGTTTTATGGATGCCTTCTCGGGTTACAACCAAATCCGAATGCACGAAGCCGATCAAGAGAAAACTTCATTCGTAACTAGTCAAGGCCTCTTCTGCTATAAAGTGATGCCCTTCGGCTTGAAGAATGCGGGCGTGACGTACCAGAGGCTCATGAACAAGATGTTCGCGCAGCAAATTGGGAGAAATGTCCAAGTTTACGTGGACGACATGCTGGTAAAAAGCCGAAGGGAAGAAGATCACTTGGAAGACCTCAAAGAGACATTCGACACCCTTCGTTCTTACAATATGAAGCTCAACCCAGTAAAATGCGTCTTCGGAGTGACGGCGAGAAAATTCCTAGGATTTATGGTATCTCAAAGGGGCATAAAGGCTAACCCGGATAAGATTCAGGCCATAATGGAGATGGCACTCCCAAGAAATGTGAAGGAAGTGCAAAGCCTCAATGGAAGAATAGCAGCGCTGAATAGGTTCGTGTCAAAGGCAACGGACAAGTGTTTACCCTTCTTCCGCACGCTGAAGAAATCTTTCGAGTGGACTGCCGAGTGTCAACAGGCATTCGAGGAATTAAAAGCTTATCTCTCTTCTGCGTCGCTGCTAAGCCCATCGCAGCCAGGAGAAAAGCTTTTTCTCTATCTGGCCGTCTCCCCTGCCGCCGTCAGCGTCGCCTTGGTCAGAGAAGAAGAAAGGGTGCAAAAACCCGTATATTACGCCAGCCGGGTGCTTCGTGGTGCCGAAGAAAGATACCCATTTATGGAGAAACTCGCCTTTGCGTTAGTTACAGCAGCCCACAAGCTCAAACCGTACTTTCAAGCCCACACAGTAATCGTCTTGACAGACAAGCCCCTGCGGCGGGCGATGAGCAACCCTGAAGCTGCTGGTCGATTAGCGCTATGGGCCATAGAATTAAGCGAGTTTGATATCCAGTACCACCCGCAAACTTCCATCAAAGGACAAATCGTCGTAGACTTTATAGCAGAATTCACCCATGACGAGGACAAGGGGGTAGAGGAGTCCCCTCAGTGGAACATACATACAGACGGATCATCCAACAGGCAGGCCGAGGGGGCTGGCGTTGTACTACTGTCACCCGAAGGAGACACAATTGAATGTATGATCCGTCTCGACTTCCCCACCACCAACAATGAAGCGAAGTACGAAGCACTAGTAGCAGGCCTCGACCTCGCCAGAGCTGCGGGGGTCGCGAACGTAGTTATTTACTGCGACTCTCAGGTTGTTACTAACCAAGTGAATGGAAACTACGAGTGCAAGGGCGAAAGGATGAAGAAATACATGGATCAAGTAAGAAGAAGAGTAGACGACCTAAAGGCCAAAATCATCCAAATCCCCAGAGAAGAGAATGAGCAAACCGACCGTCTTGCTAAAGCCACTTCAGCAGAACATATGATCACCTCTGGTAATGTGCTTTCTTTTGTTCAGCTTTCTCCACTAATAGATTCCGACGACGTGCAGGAAATAGGTTCTGAAAATAACTGGACCACACTGATAGCTTCATACTTGAAGGATGGCGTCTTGCCAGACGAGAAAGAGGTCGCGAGAAGGTTGAAGGTTCGGGCAGGAAGGTTCATCTTGATAAAAGACGTCTTGTATAAAAGAGGCTTCTCTCGCCCATATCTAAGCTGCTTAGGTGCTGAAGAGGCGGACTACGTCATGAGAGAGGTACACGAGGGGATTTGTGGAAATCATTCGGGGTCAAGATCATTAGTACACAAGCTAGTGCGAGCAGGGTACTATTGGTCCACCATGCAAAAAGACGCCGAGGCTTATGTCAAGACCTGCGACAAGTGCCAAAGGTTCAGCAATGTTATTAGATAACCAACCGAAGAACTGACCCCGATGACGGCCCCGTGGCCGTTTGCTCAGTGGGGACTAGACATCATGGGACCATTCCCTACAGCAGTGCGACAGTTGAAGTTCTTGGTTGTGGGCATTGACTACTTTACAAAATGGGTAGAAGCTGAAGCCTTGGCCACCATTACAGAGAAGAACGTACGAAGTTTCGTCTGGAGATGCATCGTTTGCAGGTTTAGCATCCCTAGAGTCTTAGTCTCAGATAACGGAAAGCAATTTGACAACGACTCCTTCCAGGACTTCTGCTCGCAGTTAGGAATAAGAAACCACTACTCCTCCCCTGCCCACCCTCGGGCTAACGGACAAGTCGAAGTCACGAACCGATCCTTGCTCAAGATTATCAAGACTCGGCTCGAGGGGGCAAAGGGAATATGGCCTGAAGAGTTACCAAGTATATTATGGGCATACAGGACCACGGCAAGAACGCCCACAGGAGAGACGCCATTCAGACTAACCTACGAGAGCGAGGCAGTCATCCCAGTCGAGGTCGGACTCACAAGCTACAGGGTACATAACCATGACGAGAGCAACAACGACGAGGCCATGCGTCTACAACTCGATTTAGTAGATGAAGTCGGGGCGCCGGCAGAACAAAGGCTAGTACGATACCAGGACCGCATGGCTAAGCACTACAACTCCCAGGTCCGACATAGAGACTTCCAAGTTAGAGATCTCGTTCTGAGGAAAGTCATGGGCGCTGCAAGAGACCCTACCCAAGGGAATCTCGGTCCCAATTGGGAAGGACCCTACTGAATCACGGCATGGCAGAGAAAGGGCACTTACCACCTAGAGACGTTAGACGGACGAAAGCTGCCACATCCATGGAACACCGAGCACTTACGAAAGTACTACCAATAGAAGACAGCATAAAAAACGCTACTCCTTATTCCCAATCTATTTTCTTTTAAGCTTAGTTTACTTTTTCCTACAAGTACTTTTTAAGTCCAAAGGATTGAAGTTTATTCTTTTTTGGAACGATTTTCTACTTATGCATTCATAATAAATAAGAGGAGTTTATTCAGAAATAGCTGACATATTTGTCATAGGAACAGAATTAGTTATTCCTTAAATGGGCGAATCTACTGCTAAGTCCCCAAAGTGGACGAATTTATTACCAAAGTAGAATGGTTTACTGACAAGTCCATAATGTAGACGGGGCTATAAAACTGACGGACTTATAAAAAAGACAAGTCCACCAAGTCCATAACATGGACGAGGCCATAAAAGCTGACGAAAGTCCACCAAGTCCATAACAGGGACGAGACTATAAAGCTGACGGACTTGTAAAAAAGACAAGTCCACCAAGTCCATAACAGGGATGAGGCTATAAAACTGACGGACTTATAAAAAAGAAGTCCACAAAGTCCATAACAGGGACGAGGCTATAAAGCTGATGGACTTATAAAAGGATAAGTCCACTAAATCAATAACGTGGATGAGGCTATAAAGCCAACGGTCCTATAAAAGTGACGAATTCACTGTCGATAACAGGAACGAGGCTAAAAAGCCGACGGTCGTACAAAAAGTGACAAGTTCACAATAGGGACGAGGCTATAAAGCCGACGGTCTTATAAAAAGTAACGAGTTCACTGTCTACAATAGGGACGAGGCTAAAAAGCCGACGGTCCTACAAAAAGTGAGATTCACTAAGCCTATCAATGAGGTTCACGAAGCTAAAAAGCCGACGGCCCTATAAAAACTAATGGGTTCGTGAAATCCATAAGACAGCCAAGGCCATAAAGCTGACGGATCCACAAATAAAACATAAAAACAAGTCATTATCCGCTACCGATGGGTTTGTAGGTGACGTTCATCAGGACCATAAAACTCAGAAAACCGACGAGTTTTTGATAAATAAGGGTACAACCCACAAAAGTTGACGAGTATCATAGGCCGACGTAATTCTCGACCCCCAACAAGCAACATACCAGCAAATCAAAGGCAAAAAGAAACGGGAATAACATACAAAATAAATCGTTTACAAACAAGAACCCAAAGTCAAAAGGGCACTTAAACGTTGTTCTTAAAGTAAACAGAATATACAAAATCATGCGTTAGGAGCGTCAGCAAGGGTTCCACCATCTTTATGGGGTTGAATGTCGTCGACATTTACAGTAACCACAGGAGTCTTGGAAACAGAAGCAGGAGTAACAGCAGGCTGGGCCTGCACGACACCGCTGTCAGCCTTGGAAGGAAACTGCGACTTTGGAATACCGTCATCATCGTCAGTGACGATGATCCTAGCAGGCGTCACTGGCTCAGGCACGTCCAATGAAATCTCCGACAAGTCTAGCTCCGGGAAAGCTGACGCGACCTGTTTAAGACAATCATCGAACCCAGTACCGTAGTAGTCGGCACAAGAGTCAATAAACAATTGTGACGTCTTAAACTTCAAGACGGCGTCAGCCCCGGCCGTCCCCACCTTTTTGCGCAAGGCCGTCACCTCCTCTTGAAGCTTCTGCTTCTGACAATTTGCCTCCGCCAATTTCCCCTTTAGCTCTTTCATCTCCTGATTTAATGTACGCATGGCCTCCTTGTATTGCCCTTGTTCGTTCATCAGAGTGGCGTTATGTTTCCTAACACGGTTGACGACCCCCTCCTTGGCAATACAACGGTCCTGAAGAGCCTTGACGCGAACCAAGGCCTAGAAAAAAGGGGCACAAGGCATCAGTCAAATAAGAGAAAAATCAACTTAACTTGAGAAAGCAAACATACCCTAGTAATGTCAAAAAAAGCTGACGCCCCCAAGTCCTCCGTCTCTACCAGATCACAGGGCTCAATATCTGTCAGCTTTACGAAGGAGCCCACCTCCCCGACGGCGTAGCCCTTGTGGGTCAGGAGACAACATGGGCCCTCAGTGACGGGACCATAGGAAGTCATTATCCCTTTGCCCGCGCCATGACTTGGTTTAAGGGACGACTTCCCCTTCGGAGAGGCGTCACCAGGGGTGACGGCGGTCTTCTTTAACGGACGATCGTCATCTCCGTCAGGTTTTCTTTTTGAGACCTTACTGACGGACTTGGGGACTGACGAGTTTCCCCCCTCCGTCACCTTCGCTAGTCTCGCCTCCTCTTTCTTACGGGCTGCCGCCACCCTTATCCTCTGTTTAGCAATATCCATTTCTACAAAGGTGATAAACGGGCATTAGGAAAAGCAGACGGGTAATATCAGACTGAAGTTATGTGAAAGGTGTACTTACGGCGACGAGAGTATTAACCTAATTTCCGAGCTTCTGGCGTCGGCTCAGGACCCTCGCAATACAAATGGATAGTGTCAAGGTTGATTAAGTCCCTGCACTTTTTCTATTCCAAGGGAATTTCGAGAACTCGTTGGATGAACTCCTCTTGCTCGTCAGATATAAGGGGACGCGCACTAGCTGAAATCAAGAAAAAATGAACGGTGTTAGAAGCGTCACAATAAGATAAAAGAGCAGCTGACAGGTTCAACCTGACTCTCTAACAAAAGCCCACGTGTTGTCGAAGTAACCACAAGGCATCGTCGCCCATTCTTCCTGACGGCACACCCAATCCGTTCCCTCAACAAAAAAATACCTACTTTTCCAGTTTCTATTGGAATTTGGCATGTCGGACACTAATTTTAAGTCATTTTCCCTGACGGAAAAGTGATATGTCCCTTTGGAAGAAGCAATATTGTGGGGTTTGTAGCAGTAAAAGAACTCGTCTAACGTAAGCTGACAGTTTCCCCCACTCAGACTCCCCCATAATATTTCTGCACCAATGAAAGTCCTCCAAGCATTTGGAGCAATTTGGCTGACAGACAAACCCAAAAAGTCAACCAATTGACAATGCTGTGCCGTCAGCGGAAGCCTAAGCCCCGCAGCGAACATGGCGTCGTACATACCAACGTCAACTGTCCTCCCCGAGTAACACTTTTCGTTCTCCCCAGGGAGACGAATTGGGATATGCTCTGGGATTTAGTACCTGATACGCAACTCCTTAAAAACTTTACCACTCATCAAAGGTAAGAACTTGTTAACGGCCCACTCCGCAGGGAGAATGAAGGGACGGTTATCTCCAGGACCTACTAAGATCCCTTCACAAGATTCCTCGCCATCATCCTCCTCGTCACCGTCCACTTCATCACCGTCACCATCTTTCTCGTCAACATCATCACCACCGTCACCCCCACTTCTCTCTTTCCCTACTTTATCAACTCTTACTTCCTCGCTCCCCTCGGCGTAACCCTCATCCTCGTCGTCGGGGGACTAGGCTAACGACTCTCTCTCTGACGAAGGTGAGAAATCCTCCGACTCATCACCCGAATCGAAGGTCTTGTCGTAGCCCGCTCCTTTGCGAACTGACGACTCCTCACTCAAATTGTCACTTGACATCTAACTACCTACAAGTGACGGATCCAATCTAAGTACCTAAGTTGACGTCCTCACTAAGGAATTATTCAGCTATAAGTAAATAATGCGAAAAAGAAGGGAATGGAAACTTACTGGTAAGATAACTTTCTAAAGAAAGGCCTTGAGACTGACGGCGGATAAAATGACGGAAGTAAGAGATGAATTGACAAAATCAAAAGCGACGGGCTCTCTCTCAGAAATCAGTAAAGATGAAATGGAGAAAATGAGGGAGGTGCGCCATATATATAGGAAGGAAAAAACGCACGGAAGACGAAGCGACGCCTTCGTCAGAAACGAGGCCAACGAAAGCTTGACACGTGTCTTGGGCATTAAATGTTTCGCGGTTCGAGGAATCCCCCAAATGATCTCCCCGTTTCTCTGGACCCAAAAAAAAAGTAATTTGACAAAACTCCACAACCCGTCAGTATAAGAACGACGAGATTATGGAGTAGGGGGCAACTGATGTGGAAGAAAAATAGTTGATGCTGAAGGCGTGAGGAAAGCCGACGGTTAATGGCGACGACATAGGCTGACGGTCTCTTTTTGAACCCGTCAGCTTGTATGATGCTCATCGACAAAGAGGAAGTTTGGAAACACCTTACAAGGCACTCAAAGGCTGACGCCTCCATGAAGTTGACGGCGTTAAGGCTGAAGGGGCAGTGTAAGCTAACGACCCTGATGAAGAGTTGCTTGCCACCCACATATCGCGTATATTAGGAAATAACTTGCTCTCCACGTTTAGTAAAATCCAAAGGGATTCCTATAAGGAAAGGATCCCGTTAAATACGCCTGAAAGAGGCTCCTTAAAGGAAAAGACTTCTAATCCAACAAGGAGAGGTCAACACTCTACTACTATAAAAACCCCAATACCCTCACCAACCAAGGTACGTATAATTTAGCCTCTTTAGCACTCTAGAGTTGTAAGAATAGTTCTAACTTGACATTCGGAGGGTATTTGGCCGGCACCACACCGGTGCTCTCTGCTAGGTCTTTTCTTTTTATTGTGTAAGTATTCTTTCGAGCGTGTGAAGACTGTGTAGCTCACTGATGATTTTTAACGGCATCATCACTTCTCACTTCCTCTAACAGGATAAAAAGAGTCATTTGGACTCACCGCTCACATAAAACTTAAGGTTTTTAGACCCGGACCGTTCATTGAACCGTAAAAGAAAAAGGTTCAAAGTTTTTGAGGTCAAACCGAGGTCGAACCGGGGTCAAACCGTGATAACGTCATAATTAATTTAATAATTATTTAAAATATGAATTAATATATTAAATTAATATAAGTAGAAAAATAAACTAAAATAGTCTAAATAAATATAAAGATCTAATTTTCAAATGTCTTTTTTATATCACAACTTTCAAGCAAATAAAAAATATAAAATCTTAAGCAAACATAAATATTGTTTGATAAAACTCAATATTTTACTTTTTTAAATCTTTTTATAAGAGTTTATGTCTAAATTATCTCAAGTTATGCTCAAGCCTATTAGACCATCCAATCAATTGTTTTATGCCAAAGCCCATTTGAATATTCAACTCTTTATAAAAAAAATTAAAATAAAAAAATAAACAAAAGCTAGAGGAGTGGCCGGATAAAGACTTAAAGCTTTACAAAATTGATTAAATAAGGAGCCCAACGAAATTTTAAAAAGAGTGGTTGACAGAAAGCAAGCTGTCAATCATCTTCAAAGCCTATTCAAGCCTACATACTTTACTTGACTATATTTATGTTATGTGGTTGTAAAGAATAGATGGATGCATTGTATCAAAAGTGAAGAAACACTTGTACTCCATCAAACATATATTGGATGACTACTTATCAATCCAACTAGCAATCTTATCACCACAGTAAAATTCAGCCCAAACTTATTTCAGTTTTCAACAATATTAATATTCACGTTGGGGAGGGGCAATGAGTCAGAAACTTTTAAACTCATTTTTGTCATTTCGAAGGCTTTGTCATGTCACACGTGCTAGGCTCACCAAACTAAAAAGCAAAAATAATGTTGAAAGAAGTCATCTACTTAAACGGAAGGCAGGAGACCATGAAGAACGAAAGAAGAAGCAGTGAAGAAACAAAGAAGAAGAAGGAGCTGCGTCGTCTGCAATGGGTTAGGTGTTTTTTTTTTTTTTTTTTTTAAAAAAAAGAGCTTGGCCTGAGCCGTAAGACCCGCTCTCTGTTTTCTTTTTCTCTCTCGCAATTTGTTTTTGTATTTTTTATATTCAAATTCTTTATGGTTTGAGATCAGTTTTCCGGCCAAATATAGTAAAAAAATGGAACTGTGCGAATCTCTAAAACCGGCCACGGTTCTCAGAACCGTACGATTTGACCACGGTTCAAGCGGTTTCATGCATTTTTCACCTAGAGAGGTTCTTAGAGTTAAAAGAATCGGAATGATGAGAGGTTCACGGTTAACTTGGTCGGAACGTACGGTCCGGTCCGGATTGAGAACCTTGGTAAAACCTACGTCAACTAACCTCATCCATCAGAATCAGGGACGAAGCTAGGGTTTCGAAGGAGGGGGGGGCGAGATACACTCAAACCCAGATGCTTAAAAAAATTGTTATAGCCTAAACCTTCATATGGTAGCTTTAGATTAACCCAAAGATAACCATGTATTTTATCCAAGCAATTTATAAAAGAATATATATGTGTGCGCGGGTGTTTTTATCCCAAGCATCTTTTGAGGAACTTCATCAAACACTGCAATTATTTTATGCTAATGTTTTAAGATAAATTTCATAAATCATTTAAAACCCAGACAAATAACCACAAAAAGAATCAAAATTTAATGAAAATTTAAATAAAGAAAGTGTTTTTTTTGGTGAAAGCATGAAAATATTGAACAAAAATAGAGCATGAAAATTTAAAAACAAGCTTTATATATTATATATTATATATTTCCCTTTTTCTCATTGGGTCAGGGGGGCCATTGCCCCCCTCGGTCCAAGCATAGTTTCGTCCTTGATCAGAACCCATTTGTCGGAGTTTTTTGAAAGTGGTTCTCCATCCCAGTTTCTTCTCATCAGCGAAAGACAAATTATTACTCTGTCATGAAAAATCCAAACAGTTGTCACATGTAGAGAGTAGGGGTGTCCAACCAGACCCGAAACCCGGTCAACCTGCCCAACCCGTCCAACCCAGCCTGAGAACCGTCCGAACTGACGCCGGCGACGGTCGGCTACGGGTCTCCGCCCCCAAAACCCGAGACCGGCGGGTCGGTTGACGGGTTTGAGCATGAAAAACTGACTTTCAACCGATCCGACCGAAAAATACATCGGAAGTCGCTGTTCTCCGCCAATTAGAGGGTTCGCCGGTCTGATTTTGTCCGATCTGTCGAGATCTGGTGAGATCTCGTCGAGACCTGGCCTAATCCGTTCGAGATTCGCCAAGATCACGCCGAGATCTCGCCTGAAGTTGTTGTTGTTCTTCGCTGATTAGAGGGTTTGCCGATCTGATTTTGTCCGATCTGTCGAGATCCAGCCTGATCTCGCTGAGATCTGCCTAGATATCTTCAAGATCCAGCCTATTCTCTTCGAGATTCGATCAAATCCTACAAAAACCAGCAAATTTCGGAAAAATCCGGATGATTTCTGCATATTCCGGCGACAATTTGCACATTCCGATGCCGACCGAGACCCGACCAGAAATCGGTGACATTCGACCACCCGAATCGTTGCCGTCGGCGGGTCGGCGGCGGGTCCAGGTATTAGAGACCCGAAGTGATCGGGTCGGTTCCGGGTTGGGCACAAACCCAACCCGGACCGACCCGTGGACAAGCCTAGTAGAGAGCATACCCATCAACTCGAGTTTTGCTCCAATGCAAAAGCATGCTCAACGCTTATTCACCCTAAAAATTGATTGCTCAGATTTCACCCATGTCCCTCCAATCTCTCTTGTGGTACTAGCAAAGGCCATAAAAGAAAAATATGGATAGGAGAGTGCTCTCTTAAACTAAGGTCTAAAATAGGCAACGTTAACTCTACAAATTAAAGATGGATTTTCTTCTCTCCTACCATAAAAGAAAATTATGGATAGGAGAGTGTTCTCCTTGAAAGATGAAATACAAATAATGTTTAAAATATGCCATGTTCTCGTCAATATATCTATATATATATATATATATATATATGCCATGTTAACTTTACTAATCAAAGATGGCTTTCATTTACGTGTGTTTTTAGTCACAATGAAAGCCTCTTATTAGTGTAATAATGGATCTCATGTAGTGAAGCTTTGAACTTTCTAATGGGCCCTTATGTAGCGAAGTTTTGGGGGCCTTGTTGAGCTCAAAGAAGGGTAGGCCCATGATTTAATTTTAGGCTTGTGTTTGGCTATTGGACCATGTACACTAACCTATCCATCTCAACAGTTTTTTTTTTTTTTTTTAAAGCTCAACCAACCCTGATATTTTTAATCAAAACCTTTGAGGTTCAAATATTTTATTCACTATCCAATTAATATTTTTTTTTTTAAGTTTTTCAATCTTTTTTATATATGCGGATAGGTCCCAACACATGATATCATTATTAAGTTTGTCATTTAAGAAATCAGAATACTTGTAAAATCTCAAAAATCTTGTTTAAACAAATATCCAATCAAAAGGATGACTACATTTCGCTCCTCTCCAACAACAATACTTTTTGCTAATGAGAGGTGCTACGTCCACAATATTTTCATAACAAATTATAGGTGGTTAGTTGTTATTAGTTTTAATTTAAACCTACCACTGAAATTACTTTTCTACCCTATCAATAACAATCAGTAACAATCTGCCACATAAGATTTGTTATGAAAATGCTGTAAACATATCATTTCTTTTTGCTAATAATAATATATTAATATTGTGTTAGCACACAGAATTTATTAGTTTTAAACAAGAATAATATTATTTTTGTCTATCAAAAATTATATTTATATATATATATATTAATTTCTCATTTTTCTTCCATAATTCATCGACAATGTGTCATCTCCATCTTCTTGTTGCATCACTGTTGTTAAATTAGTAATTGATTTTAAAAATCAACAACGAAAGTGAATGAATTAGGAATACAATAAAAATTACGACAAAAATAATATTATTATTTACACAAAGTCACAAATCATGTACTACATAATAAAATTGGGGTCCTAAAAATTGTGATTGTATAGAGTGTCCATCATCTTTGTATGACAAGTAGTTGTACTTTCTGTACATCTAATTACTATCCCTTTATTAAAGATTAAAAAAATTATACTTATAAGGACCAAAAGATTTGGCGGCCCAAACCCACTTAGAACAGTGAGTTGTACAATTCAACCTTGGCCCAAATCAATAAAATTTGTAAGAGAGGGAAACAAACAACAAGAGAGGATTCTGCCCGAGGATGCAGATAAAGAAGAAAAGGTTAATTTTATAGAATAGAAGAGCATATATCCCTCCACAGGCTTGCCCGAGGAGGCTAAAATTATAAAAAAAAGCTACACTATTCACTCCACTCTCTCCCTGTTCTTGCTGCCTCTCTTTAGTACTTCTCCTTTTTTAGGTATTTTTCTTTTAGATCCTTTTTTCTGTAAACCCCCATTTTCTTATATACTTCTCCTTTTCTTATATCTCCACCATCCATTCCTACCTAACTAGCTTCCTCTTATGACACTTGTCTTTTTCTATGTCTGAAGAAGATGGTAGAAAGAGCTGGCTTAGCTATGACTTGCACTGTTCATGTCACTTCCTCATTAATGCAGCTACTAAAGCTGTTTTTGAACTATTTAATGCGGAGGCGACAGGCTACTCCAAGCCAGAAACTTCCCCTATAACCATTGACTCTCTCTCTCTCTCCAAACCCTCACTCCCACTTGGACTCCCTTAGAGTACTCTGACTCATCTCCTTATTTTCTCGGGTGTCTTTCCTCCTCGGGCCCGTGAACTGTGACATTCCCACAGTCATACTGCAACTCTTCATATTCATTCTCAGTCCTCGGGCACCCACAACACTGTTTCCTTATAATTTAGAATAATTTTATATTAAACCGTAAATTTTAAAAGTTTTTAATTAAACCACTAGCCTATTACATTGATTCACACATTCAATAAGTCTATTAATTAAAGTAACAAATTCACAAAAGTTGTGACTATAATATATCAAAATATAAAAACTCATTTCTTGTGATCATAAGACATCTAGTACACCATATGGGGTGTTGTGAAATTATATAATAATTGATCATTTACTATTATTACCAAATATTCACAATGAAATTACATGTTAAATAAATTCAAGTTGAGGTTGCACCAAGAAGTCGGTCTCGTTTTTTTATTAGTTTTTCCAATTTCCTTCTTTTATGTTTGACAAATTATAAGTGTAAGGACATGAAAATCAGGCGGCCCAAACCCACTTAGAATAGTGAAATTGGTGCTACCCAGTTAGGCCCAAACCAATAGATATTTGTAAAGAGAGTGGAATAAAATAAGTTGGGCATAGCCCGATGATTCAGACAGAGAAGGAATAAACGAAAGTCAAAGATTAAGTATATAAAAGGTTCTTTACAAGCTCACCCGAGGACGATGTTCTTACGTAAGGAGATACAATGTTCTCTCTCTTTTTCTCTATCACTGTTCTTGTTCTAATCTCTTCTTTCTTTGATTTTTTCTCTCCCTCTCATCTGGAAGTCCTCTTTCTTTATATACTCCTAAGCTTATTGCATCCTAACCCTCCATCTACAATCCTCCAGACTCTTCTTAGGACACTTGTCCCTTTAAACTTCTGTTGAAGGTGGTAGAAGGAGCTGCTTGGCTGTGAATTCTACTGTTCAGGTCACTTCCGCATCAATGCAGCTGATAAAGCTGTTGCTAGTCATTTAATGCGGAGACAGTAGGTGAGCTTTCACTGGAAACTTCCTTCACCTACCTTGACTTTCTCTTTGAACACCATCCTCTCCATTCGGACTTCCAGGAAGTATTTTGTCCCTTCTCCTCCTAATCTCGGGTGAATCCCCTCCTCGGGTCCCCACAATAAGCATATTGCAAGAAATAGTTAATATATTTTCTTTAAGTGAAAACCTATTTGCCAAATTTTCATAAAGTCAAAAAAAAAAAAAAAAAAAAAAAAACTACTCCAATAAAAAATATACTAATGAAAGGTTATAGAAATTTAAAAGAAGCTTCATCAATTTATTTTTTATATTATTTTAATATTGACCAAAATTTATTCAGATACAAAAATTGGGATATATAAATCATACTATATAAGTCAATGAAAATATTAAATTTTGTATGACCTTTTTTTTTTAAGAATACAAACTAGTATGACATAATTTCATCATTGACATAAAATATAACTTTAATTAAAAGTCAATTATTAAAAGTTTTAATATATTTAGAAGAAGTCTCATTATTTATATAATCTATAATAATATTTGGGATACGATAAAACTTAGGCCTACTCGATTTGCATATATAATATAATTTAAAAATAATTCTTATTCTTTTATTTTTACTATAGATTTAATTATTAAATTTAATTATACATTCTATAATAATAGTTGGTTTTAATAAAATCTTTGACCTATCTAATGTGGATTTTTCATGTAACTTAATGGGAGGAAGATAACATCTCGGGAGCCTCCAATTGATAGTTAATATAAATCATACTATATGAGTCAATGTAAATATTAAAATTTGTATGACGTAATTTCATCATGTGACATAAAATATTTAGAAGAAGTCTCATTATTTTATAATCTATAATAATATTTGGGTATCGGTAAAACATAGGCCTACTCGATTCGCATTTATAATATAATTTAAAAATAATTCTTATTCTTTTATTTTTACTATAGATTTTATTATTAAATTTAATTATATATTCTATAATAATAGTTTATTTTAATAAAATCTTTGACTTATCTGATGTGCATTTTTCATGTAACTTAACGGGAAGGAGATAGATAATATCTCGGGGAGCCTCCAATTGATAGTTTTTTGAGGAAAAAAAGAGACTTGGAGGACAATATTTAATTCAAAAGACTTAAAACCTATGAATTTGTTAATTTTTTTTTTCATAATGGCATTTTTTATGAACGTCACTAAAAAAAAAAAAACACCACAAAAAAAATGCCACTATAAGCAGCATTTTTTTGTAGTGTTTGGAGGCCCTTCCAGGCATGCTAGTTTTTTGAGGAAGAAAATGACTTCAAAATGATATCATATTTTGCAACATTTTCCTTCCATTTTCTTAATTTGGTAATAACTTCCAATCTATATATAATTATAATAATAATAATAATAATAATAATAATAATAATAATAGGTGAAATTGAGAGAAATTCAAATTAAAATTTCAAATTAGAGTTTTAATTTTGTGCCATGTGTCCTAAATTATTTATTCTTAAAGAGTTTTTTATTATTAATTTTAGAATCAAATGTGGGAACACATCATATATATTCAACCAAGTGAGTTATTAAATACAAAAACCAAAGAGTATAGAATAAATGAATCGTAAAAAAAAAGTGCTTCACAATAATTTTTTATTATTTTAAATGGACAATTTACATTTTATACTTAATAATATCCTTACAAAATTTATTAAAGAGTTAACAAAATATTAAAATGACTATCAATAGTATTTAAATTATATATATAAGAATTATATTATGCATTTTATTGTATGTCTTTCTTTTTTTTAACAAGATAAAATTCTACTCTACCCTAATCTAAGTGTATATGTGTGTAAAACTCCTTCCTGGAGACTTGAACCCCGGCCCTTGCCTCCCACACTCCACAAATACTTATACTTGTGGAGTGACTATCGCACCAAGGGTGACGGTGGTATTTTATTGTATATCTTTAATGCTAGGATTACAAGCTAGTCTTTTTAGTGCATTAACTTTTTTTTTTTTTTTTTTTTTAAGATAGAATTTTTACTCTAGCCTAATCTAAGTGTATATGTGTGTGAAGCTCGTATTTGGAGACTTGAATCCTGGCCCTTGCCCTCCACACTTGACAAGCATTTATACTTGTGGAATGACCACTACATCCAGAGTGGGCGCTGGTAATGCATTAACTCTTTGATGTACTATTATTGCGTTATATCATGCTTCATGCATTGGCTCCATCACGTGCTGTTATTAAATGCAGGGCGTAAAAGTTGCAAAGGACCATAAAAAAATATTGTGATGGCCTTTGGCATGCCGACATTGCATTAATGGCTAAATTAAATGTGTACAATAGATAGTAACTAGATTCTGACCGAGTGATATGAAATAAAAATAAATTGTTTTGCCAAAGAAGATTTGGAGAAAAAACCTTTGCCATGGTATCCGAATCATTACAAGCTCCAAATATGAAATTATAATGAAGATGAGGTCATAGGTTAAAACATATCATGTTTATCCAAAAATAAAAATAAAAAGGGGGTAAAACACTCTCTTCCTTTGTTATGTTTGGAAGTTTTGAGAGAGAGGAGAGTACAGGGGAGTAGAGGGAAGGAAAATAGTGGAGAGTAGAGTAGAGGGGAATGGTTATCCTCCACCTTATTTGGATGTTTTTAAAATTAAGTAAGGGGGAGGGGAATAATTAGTCTTTTCATTTGTAATTTTGTTAATATGGTAAGGGTAAATTTGATAATTCACTTGGTCAAACATTTTAATGCTCCACTCTCCCTCCAAATCCCTCCAATTTGGGAGAATTAAAAATGAGGGGTTGGAAGGAGTTCAAACCCCTCCAAACCCCTCCAAATCCCTCTCTCTCTTTCTTTAAAAACATCCAAACAAGGTAATTAAATTACTTTCCCTCCCTTTACTCTACTCCCCCTCCTTTCCTCAACATCCAAACATAGCATTAAGGTTTGAAGAAATTAACACTCTCTATTTTATATTAGTAATGAAAATATTCTAAATTTTTATAAAAATCTCTTTACAAAAACTTAACAATGGTTAGCGAAAAAAATAATTGATAAATTTAGAATAAAAATGAAAAATTTAGCAAGCACCAAAACACTTGTAATGACAAATCTCTCAATAACCCGTTAGAAAAAAAAATACTAAGCAAAATTCACACTTAATATTTTAAAATGCATTTTAATTAAATTTTAAAACAATGAATTTTAATTATGAAATAAAATAATATTGGAAACATGCCCTTAAGGCTTAACCAAATGACAGGTTAATACACAATATTTTTAATATTAATTTAAGGGTGAAATACTATTTTAGTCCCTAAACTTTACCAAAAGTTTGGTTTTCATCTTTAAACTTTAAGAAGTTCATTTTTCGTCCCTAAACTATTAAAAAGTTCATCTTTTGTCTCTAAACTATTAAAAATGTTTAATTTATATCCTTAAATTTTATGAAAAGTTTATTTTTCATCCTTAAACTATTAAAAAAATTCTTTTTTCATCCCTATTTTTGTCTCTAAACTATTGAAAAAATTCTTTACAAAGTTTAGAAATGAAAAAAAATAAATTTTTGATGTTTAGGGATAGAAAACAAACTTTTGACAAAGTTTAAGAACCAAAATAATATTTTACCCTTAATTTAATAAAGTTTGATCAATCAGATGTCGAGGGAGGAAATATTTTTTCCCTTCAAATTTGAGGTGAAGGGTCTTTTCCTTAAATCTCAAGGAAGATGAGTATTATTACCAATAAATAAATAAAACTAATGGTAGCTCTAGACATCCAAGTGCTTCAAGGGCTAGATTTTTGATACGTGCTCGTTTGGATAACTACAACCTCAACTATTTTAAATGCTGAATTATAGGCCGTAAAAGAAGGTTTATTACTATTCTAATTCTTGAAATTGATTCTATCCAAGTGTTTAGGTTTATGAGTATAGGGCAAGACTTAGATACAGTACTTAGTACTTAGGTGTTGTTCATTAGGTCACATTCTTAAGATTTTGCCATGTGGATTTTTTCTCATGGGTTGGAAATATATTTTTTAGTTAAGTAGCCATATAGCTGAATCTGAAGAGGGGAACTTAAAGAACAGTACCAAAGGTACTGTACCTAGGTTTTGCCCATGAGTATATATGCTTTTATTCCTTGGTATATGACTGTAAGAATATCCTCCCTAAACAATATGAGACCAATAAATGTGTTGATAAAGTAACCGCATGGAAGAGTAAGGGCAATCATTAACATGAAATGGTTATTAAGTTGGATGTAAGATTGAATTTATTCAATCATGTGTTAGCTTTATTCCATGCCAAATTTGCTTGTATTTTAGCAATTAGATACCCTGTATTTAGGTGGGAATTATGTAAGGGTTGTGTGTGAGAGAGTGTGAAGAAAACTCAAGTTGTTTGCATTCAAAGGAGTCTCGCGATTGACTCGCAACTGGCAAATCACCAAAGTGCCACACGTGTGAAGCATGCAGGAAGCTGAAGGGCTATGACAGTTGGAGCACTACAGGACAAAAAGTACAGTTTGGCCAAGCAGTTAGCTCGCGACTCAAACTCGCGACTCATCCCACTTGCGAGACTGAGTCGCCAGAATGCTTTGTTATGCAGAAAAATGACTTTTCACATTCCTTATGTACTCTACTATAAATACCCTTATACCCATGAAATGTAGAGGGCTTCCAAAGAGAATTTTGAAAGAGAAACCCTAGAGAAAACCAAGATTGACTCATCCACAATTTTAGACATTTGATTTTTCAAATTCCTCTACTCTCACCCTTTCCATCGACCTATCCTTGAGAGGTACATTTGTCAAATCCTTATTTCACCATACCCATATCAGTGAGGAGGTATTTTGGTGCTTGGGAAGCAGTTCGGAGATGACCAATTTACTTGGTTGATGCAATGGGCTTGCTGCGGGATTTAGGAAGCTAAAGAAGACACGGTTGGGCTTAACCTTGTTGGAGCAAGAAGCTTGAATGGCTTAGGTGCATTGGGTAGATTAGGCTTGGAGGGTATATTGCTATTCGTGTATCCCAACTTTGTTCTTTAGTAGATCATTTTACAGCTTGGAGGGCGGCGGAGAGGTTTTTCGCCAAGTTCTTCGGTTTCCTCTTCGATAACACGTGCCGGTGTTATCTTTGTGTTTGCATCTCTCTTCCCTTACTCTTTACCTTTTAATTGCTGCTGTATTTGTGATTAATTATGGTTTAGAGTGTTTTACCAATTTGGATATAGCTTATATTCATCATTCCGCACATATATTGTTTATGTATAAGCTTGTGTTGGTATTGTTGAAATTGGGGGTCTAAACATTTATTAGTGTTTTACACACTAATTGAACATTCATTGGAGAAGTGATAACTTGTCTCACATTCCCTTAAAAGTTACTATGACTTTTGAGTGGAGTTTGTGGTGTGTTTTTGTATTAAAACTCCTTTCCCTCTCCTTTGTATGTGTGTGTGTATGTTTCTTAAAAAAAAAGGTAATTGTTTCACATTACTTAAGAAATTGTGTTGTATGTTGTATAACTTGCCCTATACTCCCATAAAAGTTATTATGGCTTTTGAATGGAGTTTATGGTATACTTTTGTATTAGAATTTCTTTCCCTCTTCCATGTATGTGTATTTGTTTCTCCAAAAAAAAAAAAAAAAATAGAGAATCGATAGAAGTAGGTTAACCTTCTTAGTGATAAGAACTATGAATAAATAATCCTAGTTTTTAGGAAGTGATTAGTGATAAGACTTGTCAATAAATAATCCTAGTCTTTAGGAAGTGATATGTGAAAGGATTAGATTGTTGCTTAACCAGTTTGTTACTCCTACAAATTCCCTTTTGCTTGTGGTTATGGTGTTATGCAAATGAAAATAATGAATAAAGGAAATTGAACAAAATTAAACCAACCACTTTCTTTTTATATTCGTCTTAAACTCAATGAAACTATTGTCCCGTCTCATTGCTTAAAGGAAAAGGTTTTGACCCAAGCATGTTTGAAACTTTTTTTCTCTAACGTGTTATATGACAATTGAAGAAACTATCCACGCATAGTGTTAGTTACATGACTTTTTTAATGAGTTATGTGATTTGTTTAAATAATACACTTTCATAATTTTATAATTTACCACATAATTGGTTGAAAATGATAGTTCCAAATAATTTTGGAGTCAAACTTTGAATTTTCAAAAAAACTATTTAGCTTTCATACTAAGTCGAACGGCTAATTCTAAAAGTTATATGACTAAAAATACATATAGATGATTTCTTTAACCATTACACAAATAGCTCCAAACCAATTTGAGATAAACTTTTTTTCTAGAGAAAAGATAATGATTTTTTCAATAATTTTGGGATGCTCATCAACTATCTATGAGTAGAATTTTTTTTTTCCAGAAAAGTCTAAAAAAAAATTATCAAAGTTTGAGCACTTTGGATTATGTAATTTAACCTTTAATGCATATTTATAGTGCTTATTTGTGTGACAAAAAAAAAAAAAAAAAAAAAACTAGTTTATTTTCAAAGTTATTATTGCAAAAAAATGAAATAGACTAGTAGTAGCAAGGTAAAAAAAATTATATACTGGCAGTCTGGCATTGAATAAAATATTCAAAATCTAGAGGTAAATTGTGTTCTACTTTAACAGTTTACACTACAAATAGTTTGAATTGTATTCATTTGGTCAATATTTGATACTGCAAAAATAATTGTACTTTCTTCTGTATCCACAAATGCTTTGAATTGCATTCAGACTTTGTCAATCAGAGACTTCACAACAAGGGTTGACACTGTGCGAGCCGACATATGAATTACATTTCTGGCATCCACAACAATGACAAAAATCTAAAATACAATTAAAAAAGAACACCAAGCTATTATTATTGATGTTTATACACAAAATATTCTAAGTTAATAAGTAATAACCATACTTCTATTCTCTGCTAATAACATTTACATTAATTAATTAACAAATAATTAATTAGCCCAAAATAAGTAAAATCCCCAAACCCCCACCAAAAAAAAAAAAAAAAAAAAAAACCAAGTACTTTTTAGAAAGGATGAACATTCCTGCTTAATCCATTGACATTAGTGAAAAACCCAACCAAGTCTTGCCTATACGGCAAATAAGATTTTCTCTTATCTCCTTCTCTCTTGGCTCTACTTGACACGTAATGCTTTTCATGTGCTGACAACGACGCCGTTTTCACTTTCCCCTTTGCTTTTGCTTTTGCTTCCTTCACCGCCACCACCACGGGCGGCTTCTTGTCGTTTTGCTCGACTTTCTTGTCGTTTTTCTTAGCCGTTTCGTTACGCGACTTGTCGTTCGCAGCAGCCGAAGAAGAAGAAGAAGAAGAATGGTTGAGAAAAACGAACGCGTCTTTGCCATCGCTGTTGCTTCGATGAACCAAGTCTCTGAACCTCCATAGCTTAGAGAACCCAGTAGAGTTACTCTTCTTGCAAAGCTCCGGCGAAGCCTCCACCGCCTTTCCTCCAACGGCGGCCGCGCCGGACCACTCACAGTACGTTTCGGCTGGGACTCCTTCAAGCTCGTCTGATTCCGACGCCGATTCCGACGACCCATCTCGCTCCTCCACAAACAGCTTCCTCAACGGTGGCCGGAGGCTCAAAGAATCGACCTTAGACTTCAAATCTCCGTCGTAACCGCCACCGAACAAAAGATCTCGGTTAAATATCGGAAATATCGGCCGGATCTGACCGTTAACGAAAACATCGTCCGCCGATATCGGCGACCCATCAGGATTCGTACAAGAAAACGAGAACTCTTCCTCTTCTTCTTCTTCTTCTTCTTCTTCTTCTATTTGTTCTTTCTCTTCTTCATCTTCAAGTTTCGGCGGCTTCTTCTCATTCTCATCCGAAATCTCGGGTATGAAGCTTATTTCATTTTCCGGCACCTCAAAAGCGCCGATCTTGTTAAAATCTCCGCCACCCTTAGCGGCGGCGGCGACATCAGAGTACAAGTGAAAACTAGGAGACAACGATAAAACCGAACCCTCAACCATTTTTCTTTTCCTTTTGTTTTTTGAAATCAATGAGGTAAAAAAGAAAGACGAGGATGTTATTTATAAGAGCTGTTAAGGAATTGGTTGGGACTTGGGAGGGTTTAATAAAAGGGTTGGTTGGTGAAGGTTGGAAATGGAAGACAAGTACGAAGCTTTTTTAAGTGTGAACTGGCGATTTTATATTATATATTATTATTGTTATTACTTTTTTCGTTTGCTGAGGAAGTACCTGAGGAAAGTTAATAAAGCGAAGAGAGAAACGCGTGAGTGGGGCCCAGAAAATAGTATTTGGCGAGCTTAGCGAAACATCGAGGACATGTGTTACTTTTTTGACGGTCGTTTTTATTGCTGTTGTTGATTGGGAGCTTTTATGGCTCGGTGCCTAGGAGACACGTGTTCACACTACACACTCGCACGGTGATTTTTTTTTTAAATGCATCGACACGTGTTAGATATTAGTTTGGATTTTAGAAAATTAAAAAAAGTTAGAAATTTTGTGCCAATATGATTTGGCTACGTGTGCGATGATGAGTTTGGTTTTAGGTTTTTTTTAATAAAAAAATAGAAAATATTTGTTTGGGGGTTACTCATTACTGCATTATGTATTTGGTGACGTCGAGGGCTAAAAAAGGTTGGGGTTAATAGATCACTATTTGAAGGAAGAAGGGTGGGTTTGACTTGGGCTTGGGGGTCAAGTTCAATGAGGTTTTTTATTTTATTTTTTTATTTAATTAAGTTCAATGAATGTTTCAAGGGTCAGAAAAGTATTATCTTTTTCATGTTAGCCAATCGGATTTCAGATTCAAACATTGAGATGGATATAGCTCATGGGTGATGTAAGGATTATTTGTTTATGTCATAGAACGTGTGAATTGTGAGGGTAAGTGTGAGTGTGAATGTAATTTTCTTTTCCAACAAGTTTAGAAAAACAATTTTTCTTTATTATAATCTTACTTATAATTCTTGAGGATATAGATATGTTGTGATTCTTGTCAATGTGATTATACTAATAGAAACAACGTGAATAACAAGAATCATTCTAGTATCACAAATTTTTTTCACAACTTTGTATCAAAAATTTGATATGACAGACTGTGAGTGATTGCTTATCATTTATACATAAATTCATTATCTTTCACATTCCACTACATCAAAACTGCGGTAAAGAAATTGTGAAATAAATTGTGGCAATGTATTTTTTTGAATAACGAAGATGGGCCTACTTTACAATACAATTTTCCACATCATCAATAATTATTGAAATAATTGCAAAAAAATTATTGGGTCACTAAGCTAAGCTAATGGAACTCGTGAGTTGTGACTTGGATGACAAGCTTGATGACTCGTGGGGTGATGTAAGGGCTAACTATTATATGCAAATAATGGAGTTTGTGACTTGCATGGAAAGATTCATTTTGTTTTGGATTAGGAGAACATGTAGGAAGTTCATAGGAATGTCATTGTTCACTCACTCATAATCATAGACCGTTAAGAGGTAGAAGGAGATAAGGGGGGCATTTGTGTCCAAATACAATTAGAAACTACTCGGAGGTTGGTTTGCGATTAGACATAAAACGAACCAAGAGGAAAAAAGACATGTGCGTAAAAGCTCATTATCATCTATTGTCAATTTATCACATGACTCACATCTACAAATATGGAAGGCGGCCTTGCCTAATTTTTTGGTCACAATTTGGAACAGAGACCTTTTAACAAATTCAATGTTCAATCCCTCTCGATGAAGATACTATTTGATTGATTGGTTTGAAAGATTGGACCAACACACATGATTCAAGTGAGAAAATGAGTGGTTTTAGATTTTGTGATTTGATCACTGTACAATAGTTCATGTATTGAATAATTATTTAATAGCTCAAATAAATTTATAATAACTAATAATTTTTTAATGAAAAAATCTTCAAAATTTTTATATAATTTTCAAATGGGCAAAACTTAGGTGTTGTTATTTAGATTCTTCTATTAAAATTCAACTATATGGTTGTACTTAATTAGAAATACACTTCCATCCCACGAAGAAAAAAAAAATGGTTGAATCTTAAGTAGGGAACTTAATATATAACACCTAAGTATTGTACCAAAGTTTTTTATTTTTCAAATCATATATAATTTATTGAATTTAAAAATAAATTCAAGTATGAAAATGGTAGTGGATAATGCATAAGAAAAATATATATGCTATTGATTGATTGAATATTTTTTTTCATGCTTGCTTTGTATATTAGTATGAAATCTCACATACTGAATTAAATTTTAATCTATTTTTTTCTCATTTAAAATTGTGCCTATATCAAACATGGAGACCTTGGATTATAGAAGTCTTAAAATCATAATGTTATAAAAGAAAGACTTATGTTAAGGGGTGCCCTGAGATTGAGGTTGTCCAGCAGTTCAATGACCCGCCAAAACCGATCGAGTCTGACTGACTCGAAGCCTAGTGGGTGGATCGGGTCTTTTTCTAACAAAAACCGATTATTCGGTTCGGGTAACGGGTTAAGGTATTAAAAACCCGTATGAATCAACCCGACTGCCTAAATTTTTAAACAAAAAATCACATGGGTTCTTTTAGTTTTAGAAAACTCTCTCTCTCTCTCTCTCTCTCTCTCTCTCCATCCCAAATCCCTAACCCTAACCCTAGCCTCCTTGCTGCCACTGCTGCCAAGTTGGGAGCTATTATCGCCTGTAACCCTAGCCTCCTTAGTCCTTACTGCCGACGTCGCCTAGATGGCCCGATTGCCGCTGTTGCACACTTCGTCCTAAGTTGACTGACTTGATTCTCAAACTTCACAAGCATTTGATCTACTTGAAATCTCTTCTTGAGACTCTGATCTTGTGCAATCTGTTGTGGGTTAGTAAAAAAGTGTTTTTTTTTTTAAAAAAAAAATTGTACTAATCTTTTAGTGGTGGTGAGGGAGGGAGTGGTGGTGGTGGTGGTGTCAGTTTAGTCTTCTCTGTCCTTTTCGTTTTAGTCTCATATATCTGGGTTTTTGGTTTTGTTTTAGTCTCATTTTTGGTTTCGTTTATCTCATAGATCTAGGTTTTTTGTTTGGGTTTTGATTTATTTTTTGGTTTCGTTTTAGTCTCTTAGATCTAGGGTTTTGGTTTGGTTTTGATTTCTGGGTTTTGATTTCTACATTATTGAGCTTCAGATTTGAAATCACCCGACAAGTCCGACCCGCTCAACCGATGACCCGTGCCGACGAGTTCGATCCAAACATTCGATCGGCCGTGGGTCCAATTTCCATTCACCCGATTCAACCAGGTCGAGTGTGGGTCAGTCCCAAACCTGATCTGACTTGACCCGTGGACAGCCCTACTTGAGACATTTGTTAAGGAAACATCGATTATGTTTCACTTTCACCTGTATTGGAAACTAGCATGAAGATAAGAAAATTAACTAAAATATAGATTTTTGACTGAAATTGATTCGACTACCTATAAAGAGTAACTTGATTACATTGGATTTATTAGAGCATTTGTTAATCGGACTCTAAAATAAATAGCATCTCTAATTGATCATTTGTTACTATATCCCAAAGCTTCCACACACATCAAAATGCACATATCTCCATGAAATCATGCCAAAAATGGCTTCAACTGCCACCACAATTAAGGTTGTTGGCTTGTCATAATTGAGAACAATGTCACGGTTTCAACCGATAAGTTAAACTAGGTTAAGAATCCTCTTTGTTACAAGATTTCTTCTTCATACCATCTTATAGAATAGGATCCTATGATCATGAACAAATGTTACCTTGGATCGCAACTCTCTAATTCTAATTGTTATGTTCCGAAGCAAAAATATCCACAAGGAAGTTTGTACTCAATGTAATAATTCCAATTATTCATATGATTGGATCACTAGTGAAAGCAAAAATTTGTAACAAATTAGGGCATCCCATTAGTAAGAAGCAAAAATGATTACAAAAGTGGAAATTAGCCATGTTAAAATTACTTTATTGGGAGGTTTGTTTGATATCCAAAGACTGCTCAAAACAATAATTGGACTAGTGGGTAATGTTGAGATGAACTGAAAAGGTTTGGATAGTGTCGAGCTCAAATGTTGGCTAGTTAAGCGTCTTATAGTAAGAGAAATAATTTTGAAGTGTAATAATACTTGTTACTGCGAACTACTACAGTAAATGGGAATGAGATCAGGTGCACCTGATGCAATTCACCCACTTTCTCTCACAAATTTTTTTACTTTTAACTTTAATTTTTTAACATTCCTTTAATATATTTTATTTAATAGTTGAGATTGAAAGTTGCTTTTTCAACTTTCAATCTCAGCCATAAATTACAATTACATCAGGTGCAATACCCTACGTATTACACCTGATCTGAATCCCAGTAAATGATGCCATTGGTAATATTCAAGTACGGGTGGCAGTGGATGGAGTCGCTGGACAAATCACAAGAGCATCGCAAAATAATTGCAGAGATATTTATTTTTCGTGTTGACATTTTGGCAAGTTGGCACGGACGGATATGGACCATATGGTATTGAATATGTATCTGTAAATATGTTCCCTCTGTAGCTCGACCATGAACCAGTTTTGAATAATTTGAATCCTTGGTCTATTCAGACTGCTTGATAAATATGATGGGATGGTCATTCATTGTTGTCTAGATTCAAATTCTGACTCAAAATTCAAATTATTTTTGACAAGCATGGTGTCTTTAGACCAATTATTCATTGACAGATTTATTATATATATTTATTTACACCTCATGTTTACAGATTATTTTATATCTTCCCATTTCAATTTAATTTCAAAATGCATTACAGTTTTCTAGAAGCTTGATTATCAAACTCTCTAGCCTGTTTTTTTTTAAAGTTAGCCGGCTCAAATGATGAGAATTTTAAATCTTGAAATTTATAGATTCTTGGAAGTTTAAAATTATAAGAATTAAACAAGTTAATAATTTTTGGCCATTATTGATAATATTTTATGTGTTTAAAAAAACTTTGGATATTGATAAAATAACCTTTGTTTTCTAAACCTAATTCCAATTAATAGTTGGTCTCATGTCTTATAAAAAAATAAAAATAAAAAGAAGTGCAAAATTGAATTTAAATTTAACATCAATTGATGATGTAGTTGGACCCCATACTTGTGGGACGTTCATCTAACCTCATGTGAGAGGGTGAATACATGTAACTAAAACATGATAGATTTCTCTTTGTGATAGTTGAGTTCAATGCCAAGCTAACTTGTTGAGTATACTATATACCATTTAGTTAGTAATTGTTTGTTTGAGTATGATATTTTTTTTTTCTTCTTTTTTTGATGATGTGAAACCAAGGCAAGCTCTTCTTGGAGAGTAAATCATAGATATACCCCAGTCGTTGTTGTTAAAACCGTGTATCAAGTAATCTGGAAAAACTCTAAGTAGGGAGCAAATCTAGGAATGACCGGGCTACAACACATTCCAAGTCTCCAATCACTAGGCTACGCCTAATAATTTTTTGTGTTTTTTTGATAGATAAAATAGAATTATCATTTCATTTTTAATTAACTAATTATCCTAAGATTTATAACATATAACATAATCTATGTGAGAATTATAATTCCCGCTATTCATGTGAAATTTTTTAAGAATTCTTGAAAGTTATGAACAAACACTATTGTTAATTCTGCTACTCAAATCCCTTAGGACGTAAGGATGTAAAATACTTGCTGATTAAGCCAAAATAACCTAACACTTTCCAACCAAATCACCAAGCACAGAACGAGTCAATATTTTTAAGGCTAATCGTTGACAAATCTATCACTTTTTGGTGATAGAAGCAATGACTTTTTTGGAGTTTTGGTACACTTCAAATTGCTACCTTGTAGCCAAAGCCTAATTAATGCACACCGAGCCACTTAAAAAGAAATCCAGCCCACGCTTTCGTTCTACGACCAAATTCGGCTTAGCAGATCATTGACCAAGAACAACCTTCAAAACCTCATTGATGACCAAGAAGAACCTTCCAAATCTTTGGAAATGGAACAAACTCGTGCAATGGAGTCAATATCATACAAACAAATTCAAAATAATATCGTTGACTACAAATTAAGGATTTTATTATCCAGTAGAATAAGATATATTTATTATTTTTTACCTATTTCAAAAATAAAGTCAAATTATATGCAAATATCAAAAGAAAGACACACATAATCATTTTAGATTTATATGTTCCAAACTTACGCAACCAATAAAGAATCGATGTGTGTGTTCTCTTTTATGAAAACATTTAATAATTATAATATGGGAAAAAGTAAAAGGATGCCTTAAAAGATAAAGATATTAGTTTAAGAAATATTTTTAAAAACCTTTTATAAATAAAAAAAAAACTATTTTTTTTTACAACTTCGTATATTTTCCACGAAAGATATATCAAAATATTTTAAAAATGGTTTATTAAAAAATGCCTTGAGAGAACCTTGTGGATCTTATAATATTCATTAGATATCTATTACCTTAGTGTAAACAAAACTCAAAGTAAAGTCAAAGTTGGAAAAGAAGGTTCTCCTCTAAACTTGTTGCAAATGAGTTGTTCTGGTTACAAGTTGTGTTCTTCAATTATTCATGCTTTGCAGATCTTATAATATTCTAGACATCTATTAACTCATTGCGTTTTTCAATGAGTTAAGAGTATTAGTTTATGAAATATTTTTAAAAATTTTAATGAAAAAAAAACTGATTTTTTTGACAACTTTTTTATTTTTATTTTTTATTTTTCGTGAAAAAGACATCAAATTTTTTCTAAAATGGTTTATTTAAAAATTCCCTAAGAGAACCTTGCGGATCTTATAATATTCATTAGATATCTATTACCTTAGTGTAAACAAAACTCAAAATAAATCAATGAAAGTAAAGTCAAAGTTGGAAAAGAAGGCTCTCCTCTAAACTTGCTGCAAATGAGTTGTTCTAGTTACAAGTTGTGTTTTTCAATTATTCATGCTTGTGGATCTTATAATATTCTAGATATCTATTAACTCATTGTATTCTTCAATGAGTTAAAAGTATTAGTTTAGAAAGTCAAAAAAAAAAAAAAAATTAGTTTAGGAAATATTTTTAAAAACTTTTTATAATAAATTAAAATAAAATAAAAAAGTAATTTATTTGACAACTTTTTATATTTTTCATAAAAGAAATATCAAAATTTTCTAAAATAGTTAATTTATTAGAAAATTCCCTAAGAGCATTTTATACTATATCTGTTACCTTAGTGTAAACTAAACTCAAATTAAGCAAATCAATGAAAGAAAAGTCAAAGTTGGAAAAGAAGGTTCTCTTCTAAACTTGCTGCAAATGAGTTGTTTTGATTACAAGTTGTGTTTTTCAATTATCCATGCTTGGTGTCGGTGAGCCCGGATTGTCCTAATATCATTGTTAATGTTTGGGTTTGTATCTAAATAATTTGAGGCATTTATTAGAATTCGTGTGACTTGGACTTTTGCTTCAAGATTGGTTCCTTCATTTTCATTAATTATTGTTAGTGTCAAGGTCTGGGGATCATTAATTTGAGACTTTAGTTTATACTAATATTTAGTTATCTACCAACTTGGGGAGCTAGGATGCCCTATCCTTATTTACTTGTTTGTTGTTTTCCAAAGTGGACGCTACTTTAGCTTATCATTCAAATAAAAAATGGTTGTTATAAGAATTACTAGTGACATGTATATCTTCACCTAGTCCATCCGATCAAGGGCCTATTGTTTATTGAAATTTGAAGAGTGTTTAGTGTTTACTACGTAAAATTATTTTCTGCAGTTTTGTGCACATTTTTAAAAACAAATGAATCGTGATTCATGACTTGAAATCACGATCGTAGTTGCTATTTGAGGTGTGTATAAAACTATGTAAAATTATTTGCGTGCAACAAATTTGGTCATTGTTTAATTTTTATATATTGGTCTAGTTAATGTTTGCCCTTAAGAAATATATTAACTATCGATTTTAGGAATTTTTTATATATATAGAGAATTGAAAAAAACTGTTAAAAAGTTAGTCATTTTTTCATTTTTTCATAAAAAATTTTCTAAAATGATTTATTAATGTACATACATACATTAGTAAAACCCTTCATATATATATATATATATATATATAAAGATGATGAAAAAAACCTATGATCGATGTAGGTTATGACCTATCAAGTATGAACTATGGAAACGAGGATTTTGATTTTATTATTAATATATAGCAGGCAGCCGGTGTAGAGTATAAACAGTTGGGAGTGGATAAACTCAAAGGTGTCACTCTCAGTTGAGCTGGGATCCACCATATATAGACTATAAGTGCCCAGTAGAATCGCTCTATAAGCATTTTTATGCCGAATACGTGCCCAA
Source organism: Notholithocarpus densiflorus (assembly GCA_030021035.2). Classification (NCBI taxonomy): domain Eukaryota; kingdom Viridiplantae; phylum Streptophyta; class Magnoliopsida; order Fagales; family Fagaceae; genus Notholithocarpus; species Notholithocarpus densiflorus. Next base: position 1,748,976 of record JARYZH020000085.1, on the reverse strand, counting down.
TCAATATATATTCCATCAATGGTTCGAGGCCTTTTTGTCTCACTTTAATTCTTGATTGGTTTTATTCTTGTTTCCTTTTGATTTTTGATTGGATCACTTTAAGATGATTTTCTATTGGGACGTGTTCGTGTTATTGTTGTTGCTTGCTAATAGAATACAATTGTGCTTTTTTTTTTTTTTTTGGTGGTCTTTTTGAAAGAAAAAAAAATCCTTATTTCCCCTGTTTGTTACAGTATTTTTTGTTATGTATAATAGGTGGCATGGTGTCGCCCCAGCACCAACAAAAGGTATCTTAGGCAACACTTGTCTTTATTGGACCTGAACAATGTTATATGCACCAAAACAAAAATTTCAAAACAGTTATATTTGCAAGTTTTTAATTCTTCTTATTTGGATTCATCACTGAAGTTGTTTTCCATATCTTTCTTAGTATTTGAAGGAGGGTTGGTGGTTCATGGGTCGACGGACACTTTTCCATGAGAACGTGATAGTTCTTATAACTTAATGTTCTCTTTGACTAGGTGAGAGGAAGTGAGCTTAAGATGCGTTCTTTAAGGTGTGGCAAACTAATGTCTCTTTTGTCTCATAACATTAAATGTTAATATGATAGTTAATACATATTTTGTTATTTATACTCTACTAATAATAGGATTTTCTTGAATTTTATCATTTTGCGTATCAAAATATCTCCACATAAAATCTAAAATTACATATCTTTAGTTTAATTTTATTTCCTACAAAAGACGAAAAAATGTCAAAAAAAAGTCATTTAGCATTCTTCAAACTTATTACCGAAATTGACTCCACCGAAAACCTACTACCCACCTAACCTTCATCAATATTCTCCCTCCAAATTAAAAGAAAGAAAAACGATTATATATATTTGTATTCAAATTTCAAATGTCTACTTTCTATTTGTTATTAGGTAATGATTTGATTGATTGGTTAAAGATTTCTTTGAAACACTAGTTGTTGCGAGACAGAATGTGACCAAGTTAATTTTCAATCAAGACATCCACCCGAGTAGAGGTATAGGTGTGTCATAACTCGGATTGGCGTTTGCGTCTCGAGTCCCATTACAAGGGAAAATTGTAGCCACATCTCAATCATCAGATGGGTTTATTTGAAAGCTAAATAGTAGGTTTTAATGTGCACTCAAAAAATTAATTGAAGTTCAGGCCTATGTCTATGAAGTGATCACGTTGTAACTTGTACGCCTGTATCTGAGGCCACGTTGTAACGGGCATGTGTTATTATAAAAGGCCCGAATTTCTTCAGAGCTTGGACTAAGCCCATCCCAACATTTAAACCCAAAGTGCATGGCTGAAGCCTTTACGATCCTTTGTTCATTCACTCATTCTACTGGGCTAAAAAAATTGGGAATCCATTTGTAGAATTTTTTTATTTTTTATTTTTTATGCGCATTCAATTAAATAATTTTCGAATAAAGTTTTCATTTAACTATCTAAATGAGCATTAGCATCAGATTTTATATATATATATATAACTATTTTGACATATCAAAATATTATTTTATTTATTTTAACACGTCACTTTACAATACACCCTACATCATAACTTCTATTACAACACATTAAAATAATATAAAACAAACCTTATCTATATTTAAAAAATTAAGAAAACAAATATATTTATCATGTGGGGATTTTAGTGAGAGAGCGAGATGAATAAAAAATACCAAAATATGCTTAGCATATATAACTAAAACATCTTTAAGCATAACTAAGGGTGTTCACCAAACTGTAAAAACCGCATCAAAACTGCCCGCAAAATGGCATAACTATACTACACCGCAAATAAAAGTGTACGCACTGCATGGTGCAATGCAGTTTGTGGTTTTATAATAAGAAAACCGCATCACACCGCACTCTCTCTATATATTAATATATTTATTTATTTTTAATATGAATATTATTAAAAGTTTAATAACCCTAGTTTTTTTTTTTAATAAATTTAATAACCCTAGCAAATATTTGATTAGGAAAGCCAGCCCAAAATAAAGAAAAACTAACTCAATAGTTTAAAAGTTGGCCCAAAACAAAGGGAAAAATCAGTTTGAGCTGGGTAAGAAAAATCTAAAATTTGAAAAATATATTGGCTTCAAACCGCATCTTATACACCGCACCGCAGATTTGACCACAAAAATGAGGTGCGGTTATGGTTTTGACTAAACTCTAAACCGTACCGCACATGTGACAACAAAAAATGAGGTGCAGTATAGTTATGGTTTTGGTTAAACCGCACTGCAAAGGTGGTGTTAAAAATTTCCCAAAACTGCACCACATCGCATTGCGAACACCTAAGAATAACAATAACAAATGACATTTAACACATCTTATGAAGGTGATTTTTTGTATTTGGTATGCTAAATACTAAAAATTTAGTATTTAGCACACCTGATATTAGTGCATTTTAGGCAGAGGCTTATAAGTGAAGAGTTTTGTACCTTAATTATTGTAATTATTTCTTTAAAAAAAAAAAAACCATAGTACATTGTAAGTTAGTAACATCGGTAAACGGCTATTTGAAATTGGGGAAGGCAAAACGACGATAGTTCTAATTAAAAACGCTGTGAGTCCGTTTCACTTTCACATTGGGGGCAACAGAGGTAGGCCAAAGAGATTCTTCACAGCTCACAATTCACAATTCTCAACAATTCTTCCCTTGGTCCGTTAATTCTGCTCTCAACAATCTTCCTTTATTTTTATTTATTTTTAATTATTTTATTTTTGATACATCATTCTGTGATTTCTAATTATTTTATTTCACTTATTTATTTTTCCAAATCGTTATAGAGTTCAGTTTTTGAACGTGCAAAATAGGTAACTGTTTATTGGTAATCGATTCAGTACCTAGTTTGTACCAACACATGTTTTGTTATTCTTTTTGAAAATTTCCAAATTGGTTAGGGGTAATTATAAATTTACTTACTTCATATATTTATTTTGGAAATTAAGAGGCACTATTACTAAGCCTCCTTGTGATTTGGAGTGAATGAAACACGATGTTATGCTCTCAATTGGCCCTCAAAAATGGGTGGAAACAAAGTTGTTTTGTTTTCCAAATCCAAAAATAGAGTTGTTTTACATTTGTACTACCTTTTTCCATGAAGTTTTTAGCCCCATTGAAGGACCAAATAAAGGCTAGACATTGTATTTCAAGTGACGCGAGTGCATCGTGTGGCAGAATCTATTAATTGGAACAGAAACTAGAAAAATTTCATCAGGTGCCTGTGTAACTTCCCAATAAAAAAAGAAACAAGGAAAATGAAGATTTTCACAGTAACTATTTTGGATGGAGATTCATGGTACTGAAATGTTGCATCTTTTGTTGCATGAGGTTTTGTTTTTATTAGTTGTCATTTCTTTAAAAAGCGCAAAATAGTGGCGCAATCCTAGTACACGGGGGTGTATACAAAGGATAATCTCAAAAGAAAAGAATAAGAAAACAAAAAATAACATCCAAATTCTGCATATCGATAAATTCTAGAATATCTGACATTGAAGAAATGTTTGCAGCATTCTCCCACTCAAGCAAATTTTGTAGTAGCAAAAACTTCATTTCTTTCCGTCCAAAAATAATCCACATTAAGCACAAAGAGATAGCCTTCCAAAATTCTGAACTATTATGCTTTCCAAAGTGGCCATTCCAGTAAGCTTATAATTCACTTACTTTTCTAGCATAAGTGAGTTATGTTATATGTTGTGATTTGTAGGAGCAGTTGAATGTCTTGATGATGTATATAGGAAGATACCGTGGATTATTTGTCAAAAAGGAATTTTCTAGTCAGTTCAAAGGATTATAAATTGTAAAGGATTGCCATGTTTTTGTATGAAGTTCTGAAAGCTCTTGTTTATCTTGATGGCCATGGACTCATTCATAGAGATGTAAGGAATACTGTCCTTTTAAAAAAATTTTGTATGTTTACCTTGTTACTTACAATTCAAGCTAGATGCATCCTTGTGCTACCTAATCATACATACATATGCTTACTACATTTGGGGCATGGTTACATGCATATATGTTTTTATTCTTTTAAAAATGTAGAATATTATGATTCTTCTCATTTATCTTATTCAGCAAGGTGGTTCTTGTTGGTGATTCTTGTTTGCTTGCTTTATTTGGTATACACCAGTGCTCATATGCCTTTTGGTTATGCTGTTTTACTTTATGGTGAAGTTAAGTAAGCACACTTTAGAGTGGCAGCACGCATATTTGATACCAGTTATAGACAATGTTCAATAAATACATATGTTGAAACTCCATGTTGGTGCTGACTTTAGACCCTGCCAATCTCATTGTTTGATTGTTCAAAGGTCTACTTGTTGCATACTCTGTTCAAGTAATTTTGGAGATCTTGTTGCTCAATATTAACTTCTTCTTGCTTCTCATATTTGTAACAGTTTTCATCCTTTTCACAGGAATTACATGGATATAACTTCAAGTGACTGGTAATTCATGTACAATAGCTCCCCCTTATGATCGACATCCATAGCTAGCCTCTAGTAGTTAATGGTCCTATGGTTTAGAGAGATTCTAATGTTTATCAATAAATGACAAGAAACATGCACTCTATATATAGTAGCACTGATTAACAATGTGTGGTTTTGGGCTTGAATATGAGCATGGTCAACACAAGTCTAGAAAAAGAAATTGATAGAGATACCTTTTCAAAATTTGAATAATGGCCTCATATTGAAGTTACATAGTGCAGATACTTTTATCACTGAGGCCTTTTTTATTTATTTATACTATATGTAAAATTAAGCTATGTAGAATTTATAAGGCATGTGACTCCTTTTTTTTAGGTTTCATATTAACAGAGCATACATTTTTCATTTGGGATAACAACCCTTGCACTTAATCATGGTCTTGCCCCATTTTCCTAGTATCAACCTTTGAATGAGCTTTTACATGCCATCCTGCCTAATTTTCATAAACAGGACAGACACATTGGAAGAATATATGTGAAACCAAATCTTCTACCACTCATCTTTCCTTCTATTCTTGAAGAGAGATTTTACAATGTTGATATGTGAGAATTCATTGACATAGGAGTTAGGACAGAAGCTTGAATGGGCTCTATTACCAGGAACTTTAGGAATTTAGAACCAAATTAGATTTGTTGATGAGAGCTTGAAGGATTCTTGAATAAGGTTTGATGTTTAAGGGTTTAGGTGGGGAAAAGATTGGATCTTGAATATGTTTTGATGGCTGTTTAGTATTAAAATAGTGAATAGAATGAGAAATAAAGAAAGATAACCACTTGGCTATCACACCTACGTTATCCTAAGCAATCACATTTATGTAAGAAGGCAATCTCACCCTTTAAAACTTAGAATAACCTACTGAAAATTTTTATAATCAAAGACTAGGATTACTAATAACAAAGAAAATGTACTGAAGTACTTCTGAACCAAATAAGAAAAAGACTCTTACTCTTAACACATACACAAAAGGAGACTCATGGGCCTCTATTAAAAGCCAATGAAAGGCCATTCCAGAATTCTGGAAATTACCAAATTGCTCTTATTCTAGTAAAACTTAATAAAATGAAACTAACAACTTTCCAACCTAAAAACTTAATATACTAAGACTCAATAATAACAAAAATAGCCTATCAAGTCTTTTACTGATGTCTTGTATGCTTAGCTACTTGTTCAACGCAGGTAATGCTGATGACCTTACAAAATGCACTGCCTGGTCCTGAGTATGAAAGGGACAGGAGGTTGTCAAAGCTGTGTGCCATCTAATTGTAACTTGCTTGAAGCTCTGCATATCATTTCAGATTTAAAGTTGTATATGTAGCCACTGCAAGGGAGAGAGTCTTACAAGGCTACAAGCTCAGGTGATCTAGATGCAACAACAGTGTGAGATACACCAGTGTCTTGCTACATATGTTCCATAATTGGTAAATCTTGTTCGAACTGTCACTTCTCTCTGTGTCGGCCTTGATAAACTTGTTGAAGAGTTGCAGAGACAGAAGATAAACAATGCCGCGGTATGTAGCCATCATTGAAAGATCATCCCTGGTAAAATTCATAAATTATTAGTAGTAACTATGCTTACCTACATTAAGAGCTTGTTATATGAATATTTCAACTTTTTCATTGGTTGAGATTTAGATGGCATTACGTATTAGGGAACAGGTTTTCACTGGGGACAGCATTAGAACAGATTTTATATCTATAGGAGCCATTGGGTCACTTGTGTATAAGGGATTTTATTTTGATTTTGATTTTTTTAATGTTTATACATGAAAAAATCTCCTGTGTGTTCTCAATTTCCAGTTGTCATTGAGATGGGAAATTCAAATGCATAACTACATATTGTAAACTAAAATATTCAATGGATAATGCAAAAATTTCTCATTATTTACAACCACCTATTTCAATGGTCATCTCAGAAGCTATCCTGGGGTGTGAAAGTTCTCCTTTCTCATTTTCTTTTGAAACCCTTCTCTTTATGGTTTATGCTTAGCCCAGGTTACGGTAATAAATCCCACAAGGGTACCTTAATTTAAATAAGGTTCTCCCATGTGAGAGTACCCATTGATGAGTAATCCTCAGTCCTCTCCACCCCCCAAAACAAAAAAAAAAAGAGAGAAGAACAAAGAAAAATGGAAGAGATTAAAAAAAAAAATAAGAAGAAGAAGCAAATAAGTACTAAAGTCATATATCTCCCATTACAACAACCATAGTAAACAAAACCAATCATCTTTAAGAACAACTTGAAACAAAAAATCCAAACTAACAAATTTATTTTCTAATGAGGACTCAAATCTTCACTATCACCATATATTCGCCGCAAACATTGATCTTGTACCCTTAGCATCGGTAGATTCTGTACTGCAACTATTTGTATTTTGCTTCATTATACTGCAGAACAAGGGAGCAAATTCAGTATAATGTACATGCAGCTAGTGACATTTGATAAAAACAAGTAAATAGTAAATGATATTAAAAGCGGTCGGTGCTTGCAAAGTTGCAATTGATTTAGACACCCATCTGTTTTCTAGTAAATTATCCAAAGTCTCGTATATTCCCTCAATAGTGGGCTAACACAGGTGACGATTGTCAAAGAAAAAAGAAAAGCTTTTCATATACATCCATAGCTGTTGGATGCTCTATTCCGCGTGATGCATGAGGTCGGTATAAAACTTTAGACTTGGGTGCCTCATGAGTCATGGCTTGCGTTAAGAAAGGAACCTTAGAACAATAGTATCTTTATGAAATAGTAAATCCCAAAGTATTTGCTAAAACACGATGATACAGCCACCACCACATACAATACAAAGTACTTTCCAACAAAAAAGGAAATCTTTTGAAAGAGGCCATTGACATCTTTCCATAGAAAAGTACTTTCTCTTCTACCACAAACATTAAAAGAAACAAAGACTTTTGGAGCACTTCCCACATGGCCATATCTTTGCCGAAAGATACAACCTAACCAAGCACATATTACTGGCGTGATACGTTCAGTTTCTATGGAGTATATCATTGCCACACCAACATTACTCGCAACAAAAAGTACCGTATACATGAAACTTTTTTTGCATTCTTATATCATTTACACTTTCTAGGCTATTACAAATCAGACTATTTGGTATTGTTGTACAGAAATTGTGAAAGCCCATCTGGCCTGTTAGCTAACTATAACAATTCTAAAAATGATACAACACCAAACATCCTATACCATCAGTCATTTCCAAATCAAAAGTAAAATGGCATCGCTAAAGAAAATACTCTATTCTAGAGGCAGCTCAGGCTGGTTAAGAGATCAACATACTCAGCATCAAACGCCTCCTTGTCTGTGACGTTTAACTATTGTAGCTAACAACTTGTCTCCGGTGGCTATCCTCAACTTTCGTATAAATTCTTGTCGCCTGATCTTTCTCTCCTGTGATCAAAAGACAAGCGACAATCAAATAAGCCCAAAATTATATAAGTAAAAACAAAGTTACACATATAATCCACATAAAGATTATGTTAAACTTACCCTGAAATCCTTATAGCATTTGTTGATCAATGCCATTTTAGAAGGATCTAAGAACCTTGAAAGTATGGTTATCAGAGCAGGAAAACTCATCCACGGCGTTGTGGGTTTCGGAACATTTGCTTGCAGCAAACCTTGAAAGTCTGCGCATTTTAACAAAACCATTAAGAACAAGTTCAATTTAACACCAAATTGCATTAGTAAAATCCAGAAAGTTTACAATACAAAGAATGCAATGTTAGAAGAGCATTGAATTGCTTACCTTTCAAGGATGGGGCCTTGAAACTTATCATGAAAGTAGGAAAAATGTGAGAGTTCATATAAGCACTCCACACAATGTATCTTCTAGGATCCGCTAGATTGTCGACACCAGAGTCAAATTTCTGAGAACTCGGATGAAATTGGTTGGAACCAGGAGAAACCACTTCCATGTCCCCCAGTATGACCCGGCATAGTAAAACATGCCTTAACCCATATTCATCAACTTCAGAGGATAAAGCACTGTGAAATATTAAAAATACTTTATTAGAAAGCAAAACAAATCTACTTTTACTTTTAAGAAAGGAATTAGCAAATACAAATCTAATCTTCAAAAAACATTAATTAATCTGCCTTTTTTGACTTTTGGTGGGAGGTAGGGATGAAGGGAAATTGACTTATTACACACATGAAGCACACGTTTGTTCAACACGGTTGACATAATACAACTACATATGCAACACGCAAATTTTATGTTGCTTCCTAACCAAGAAAGGGACAATAAACTAATTAATTAATTAATGGAGGATTTTGTTTTCTCTATTCCCAAACACTTAACCGACTTAACATCTAAACTTCCCTCTTAGCAACCAAAAAAGGAACTCTTAACATTTTCCGATTAACTTTAACCATGTGATTGAATTGACCACTACAACTACATGATTATATTCAATTAGCCTCTACAAGAAAGAAAAGAAAAGAAAAGAAAACAGAGGACATTGCACAATCTATGTGAAACAACAAATTTAACATAGAAACTGAAACAAAATTAAAGACTTACTCTTCCATGGGATATTTGGTAGAAGCCAAATGAACACCAACACCATAAGACTGGCCATGTACAGGCTTTCCACAGTGACTGAACCCATGTTTCACGATTTCAAGAAGTTCCTCCCTCGTACCACCATACCATGCATACCTCTCTTGAGCATTGCCACCACACTTCTCCGCCACGGCCTCCACGAAAAGCAGAAAAGAATCGAACCTTGCTTTCCTCGTCAAACTAGAAGAAGAGTTCTTATGTATTGCCACAACATTGGTTTGCTTAGCCACAGGCCTCATGCCTACGAGAAAACTACCCCTCAATATGTGGTGCTCAGGACTCCCTTCTGAAACTTCAACCAATCCATCTCTTTTGAAACACCAAAAGGGGTTGCTAGGAGGACTTGTTTCATCGGACACTGACCCACAATCTGAAATTTCGTCATCATCAATTGTCAAAGAGATTTGGCCTTCAACTTCAATTTGCTCCATCTCTGTTCAACCAAATATTGTACACGCATACAATTAGAACATATATAACACAAAAAAAAGTACAAGGTGGTACAAAATATCAATTGGGTTGGTGTCAAAAAAATCGTTACCTTGACACAGAAAACAAAAAATGTTTACAAAAAAAGGGTACTAAAAGAGAAAAAAATCTTGAACTTGTTGAAAGAAAAGTGAGAAAAATCTTGAAAGAATGAGAGAATTTTCTTGAGAAAGATGAACAAAAGAAGAGAAAGGCTTAGCGGTTATTTATATTTATGTGTTTGTGTGTGCGCATTAAGAAAACCGCCATGAAATATTGATATACAAATGTCTTTTAAGTCGGTTTAAGCTTAAGCCAAGTAGGGCACGGATTTCGTGCCGTCGTTTGCAAGTAGAATCGGTTTTTGTTCACGCTTTCTTTGACGTCGTGGGAGATTTTGACTCTTTGACTGAAGTTACTGGAATGCCCCTGAAAGTACTTTGTCGGTTACTGTTCACTATGGGGTGTTTTGGATAATTTTGTAAAAGTTTACTATTTTTTTTGGGAGGCAAGTAAAAAGTTTACTTTAATGATGTGTAAATAAGTAAATTTGATTTTGGGATTCTTTTTTACGCTTACTTTCATCGTAAGTTTTAAGTTTAATGTATAATCATGCATTTTTTTTTTCTTTCTTTTTTAGCAAGAAATTATCATGTAACAAATTTGTTTAATATAGAATAATTATCATATTAATTATAAGAAATTAAATTCTATAAAGATGTGGTGTAAAACTCAAGTTTCATATTTCTAATCCTAATATGCCACATCATCATATTACATATTAAAGAATTGTAAGTCATATTATTCAGAAGGAATGTAAACTTTATTTTTTTTTGTAAATAAGAGTCATGAATAGAAAATGTATAAATATATAATATTATCTAATAACATGAGAAATGAGAAATCAATAGTGCTCTTGGAAAATCTAAAAGGTAATTTGACCAAATTTTTTTTTTTTAAATTTCAGCATGGCACATTCATTATTGAAAACTTTAAATTGAGCTTGTTTAGATATTAAGGTCCATTACTAGTCAAAACCTAAATCCATTATCTTAATCCATGTTCATTATACTGAGACCTAATTCTAATTTTACTTGTAATGACCTTACTTGTAGCGCAAGTATTATAACCCTAATCCTACTTGTAGTAACCTTATTGCTTGCAATTCAAGTATTTTAATCTTAATTAGTTTAGGGTAAGCCTTAGTTTTAATCTAATACTATAATACATATAAACTTGAATGAATCATTGTAACAAATAAATTTATTATCATAAATATATAATCATTAAGAACTTTCGTTATATACGTAGGATATAAATTTTAGCAAGCACATATAAGCGGTTAGAATGAACCAAGTTAATGTTAGTTTTGCTCGATATTTCTCTCTCTCCTCTCAATGACACAATCAATAAAGCAATTCTAGTTTTTCTTGAATCATGACCCTTTATTAGATTCAAGTTACAAAAGTGTTTTAATCTCATACGACCATTAACAATTCCCTAATTAGTAAATGGGTTGGAAAATTTAGAAATTATCACAAAAACTAGCAAAATAAATAAATAATAATGATTGTGTTTATTACACATAAGCTGTTACACACATTTTTATACACACCCTATTTTTAAATTGAAATCATGACTTAAAGTTACAATTTTAAACTTGAAAATCGTGACTTCAAGTCATAATTTCAATTAAAAAATAGGATGCGTAAAATTGTGTGTAATCACTCCTGTGCAACAAATATTACCTAAAGGAAAATGGTAGAAAATAGGGAGCGGGTTGGAAGATTTAGAAATTATCACAAAAACAAGCAAAATAAATAAAGGAAAATGTTATTACACACAAGCTATTATACATTTTTTTACACACATTCCATTTTTAAATTGAAACCGTGATTTGAAATCACAATTTTGAACTTGAAAATCATAACTTGAAGTTACAATTTCTGTTAACAAATGGAGTGTGTGCAAAACTATCTGTAATAGTTTATGTGCAACAAGAACCGTGGAAATTAGAGATTGGATAATGGGGAGGTGCTTATGTTTGGTTTGCTTGTTTTCATCACCCAATTCTTATTTTTCACAACTAAATTCCTAAATTTTGTGGGTCCCACCCTATTTAAGTTTGTTTGGGTTAATTTTCAAACTCAAATTTCATAACTCAATACTCAAAAAATTGAGTTTAAGTTGTAGAAACTGAGAACAAACTTTTATTATTTTGATAAACTGACAAGCAACTATGTTTTTTTTTTTTTTTTTGAAGGGTGACAAGCAACTATGTTAAATTTGCTTTTATAAGAGAGAGAAAAAAAAAAAAAAAAAATCTAAGTTATGAAGTGCCAAACACAAATTATTATGCGTTAGGAGAAAACTGGGTAACAGATTTGAGTTAAGAGTTACAGATTATGCGTTATGGATTATAGATTAGGAGTGATGTGATATGAGTTATGAATAATGTTATAACCAAACACATTAATTTAACTATCTTTTTTTTTAAGAAAGAGCTATCAAAAAGTTGAAACCGACATCTTTTTTATTCTTTATTATTTAGGAGAATAAACGGCTGAGAAACCGACATCTATTGGTATTGCTAGTTGTGCATCACGATTTTTTTTTATGCCTTTTATATAAAAATCTTTACCCTCTCCAGTGGGTGGATCTGTGGCTCTGCGCTCAGCACATGGAAATCAAAGGCACTTCAATTCAAATATGCAGCCATTATTATTATTATTATTTGCTTATACCATGGGCATCAAATCAGCCCCTTGTAAAGCAATTGTTCAAGTGGTTTGGAAGAGACCTCCAGTGGGGTACACTACCCTCAATACTGATGGGTCGGCAGTGGGAAATCCTGGTAAAGCTGGTTGTGGCGGGTTACTCCGTAACAGTGAAGGTTTTTGGCTTAAAGGTTTTGCGAGGGGAGTGGGTTGTACTACTAGTTGTGTAGCGGAGCTATGGGCGCTTCGTGATGGGTTGAACCTGGCGTCCTCTCTAGGAATTGAGAGTCTTATTATTCAAATAGATGCTTTAGCCATTGTCCATCTGCTGAATAATTCTGCTGCTAACCTTGCTTTGGAACCTCTTTTATCTGACTGTAAGAACCTGCTGAGGACCTTTCCCAGGACTCGGATTGAGCATGTGTACAGAGCGGCCAATCAATGTGCTGATGCACTTGCTAAATTAGGGGCCAAGTTTTCTGCTATGTTTATTTATTTTGATCTCCCACCGGATGTGGTGGTGAATTTGCTCGCTCTTGACAGGGCAGCAACTTCTTGTAACAGACCTATTGGTTGGTTAGTATTTTAATATATTATCCCTTTAACCAAAAAAAAAAAGAAGAAAAAAAAGAAGAAGAGGAATACGATTTTGATTCTTAAACTGTATCAAAGATTAATTTCGTTTATAAAATAATGGATTGTATCAATTAGCCTTAGAACTTTACAAACGGAGAAACAATTTGTACGATTTTGTTAGTTACTTTTGATTAAATATTTGATGATAAGTAAAATACTTATTGTTATAGGTTAAAAAGTAAATTTTATATATGTTGTCACTATGATTAAGGTGTTCTAGAATTAAGGTGATCACTTCACTATGGAGGGATTATGATTCTCAATGGTTCTTAATGTAACTCCATCGTGGAATTTCTATAATTCTATCTTATATTTTGGAATGAGTAGATTATATTTTATTTTGACGTTAACATTTATACAAAATGTTAACCATCGTTTATTTTTTTAAATTTGTAACAATTATTGATGATGTAGTAAAATTTAATCCAACCATTTGAAAATGGATGAATATAATTTTAAGAATTATATGGTAGAGTTACTCTAAAAAATCTAAATAATCCTTAACCTATATAATTAGCTTTTTAGTATACATTGAGTGAATTTGTCCATGTGTCTAGATTATATCCACACAAAATCCACCTATTTGATTAATGAGTAATGCTATAGCCACAAACTATTTTACAATATTTTTACAAACTGCTGATGTGACCAACCATTTATTGGTTTTCATCTAAGCCTACCATTAATATCATTTTTTCATTTACCAATAATCACTCACCACATCAGCAGTTTGTAAAAATTTTTGTAAAATAGTTTGTATCTCTAGTATTATTCCTTGATTAATTGAGTTTTCAAATTAAGTCCTAGTAACTTTTTGCCTTAAAAAGACATGTTAATAGATATCTTCTTTTCTTATTCAGTAGTTATTCTTTCCTTTATTTTTTTTAGGTTTGTAAACGAGACAAGCTTTGTCGAGTAGTGCATGTTTGAGCTTGACTCGTCAATAAAAATCAAATGCTCAAACTTGGCTTGAGCTTGAGACAAGCCTAAAAATAATGTTTGAACTCAACCTTGTGAGAATGCCAAAAAACTTAAGCTCGGCTTGGCTTAATTAATTAGTCAAACCAAGCTTGAGCTCAAACTCGAGCTCAAGTCAAGCTTTTTAGCTTGGGATCCAAAAAAATTGCATCATCAAATGCTTATATCACCAAAAATCAAGTAAACAAAAAACAATAATATACTAATTTTATCATGCTTCTAATTCCACTCGTGATTAGAAATTGTTCAAATTACAATTTTACATAATTAAATACATCCATTCATAATTCATTGTCTATAGCTTGAGTAATTGTTCAAAATAAAATTTTTACATTCACATTTGTCATCTATGCAATTATAATCTTCACAAATCTAAATAAATTAACATTCCAAAACATATATGAATAAACAAGCTAGAAATTAACATTCTAAAACATATGTTTAATGTCATAATAATGAGTTTATTTAGTAAACATATATCAAGCTATAAACGAGCCTAAGCTCAGCATGTTTTTATCGAGCCCTATTGTTTACGAGCTTGTTCATAAACAATATTTTTTTTTGTTTGGGCTCGGCTTGTTTAGCAAATAAGCCTAAAACTAAGGCTCAAGTTTGGCTTATTTATAAACAAACGAACATAAACGTGCTTTTTATCGAGCCGAGCCCGAGTTGTTCATGAACGGCTTGGTTTGTTTACAGCTCTACTTTTTTCACAAGCAAACTTCTCATATTTATAGGATTAAGGCTTTGTTTTGAATGTATAAATTGTATCATTCTTCTTATTCTTTTTTCACTACCAAACTTCTTATATTTATATGATTTTTTTATTATAAATAATTTGATAGTTACACTAAGAGAGGGAGGAATTAAACTTTATATAGTGTATTATGTACATCTCCGTAAAAGAAAAAGAAAAAAAAAAAAAAACTTCAAATGAGGTACGAAATTATGGGCTATATGATATTTTTTAAAGGTACAGGTCACGAAATTCTCCATCTTAACCAACAATGAAATTCAGGAAATATCTCTAAAGCCGTAGGCCATTACAGTGGAATTCAGGAAATACCTCTAAAGCCATAGGCCATTGGCCTTATATATATATATATAAATAAATAAATAAATAAATAAATAAATATATATATATGTAGTTTTGAGTAACGGCACTCGTTGATAATTTGATATAACTATTGTCTTTCTTGAATGTTTTTGCTTTGTAAAATGGGTATTAGGTGCAGTTGTTGCTTTGTAGGAGGCAAACTACAAAATGTCTATACAATGAATTTGGAGTGAGTCAAAATTTTCTGTCCCACTTTTCCTGCTCCACTCTATACTCCATCAATAAAAGCTTGTCACATATTCACCTAATTAATTAAATGAGTCAAAATTGATCAGAATGAGTGCACATCACTTGGTTATTAGAAGATTCCTTTATAAACTCTTCCATATTCAAACGAGATAGAGGTTTTTGATCTTCCAGAAGGACCAGAACACAATAAAATCGAATCTTCAGCCAAGAGAATGGATCCGAGTCTAGGCTTTTCTTTCATTTTTGCTTTAATCTTGTTTTTAATCTTGTTTCTTTGCTTTGTTTATGCTTAGATATGTTTGTTTAGTCTAGGGTTTAGTAGTTTGTATGTTTAAAAGCATGTTAGGTTGTTAGATTTATTGTTTTAATTCTTGCTTTTTTTTTTGTGTTTCTAGATTAGGGTTCATCATGCGTGTCTACGTACGTATGATTCTGTATGTGCACGCAGACTCGTATTATGTGTACGCATATAACTGGCTTGCATACACAGACCTGTATATGCGCACACATACTCGTGTCCAGAAACCCTAATTTGAATTTTTTTTGTTTCTGTTTCTTTGTTTCTTTACATCATATGCCTTTGTTTGGTTCCTTTTTATGCCTTCTAAGTCTCTATTCCTCTGTTTAATTACTTGTTTGCCTTTAACATGCTAGATTAGGGTTTCTTTTTATTTTTTACTTTAATGCCATGAACATGCATTCACATGGCCATCCATTGATGCATAGGTGCTGAGATGTAGTAAGGTAAGTAAGGTAAGTCATGTATTTACATTAATATGCATTGGGTATGTGTTTGGATGATTTGTTCTTAATGCAATCACATGTTTATTTGGATCTTGCCATGTTTGTGTTTCTGCCATGTATACTTGCTGCCATGATTTGTTTGCTCCCTTGGATGTAATGAGATAGGAATATGCTAGGGTTTATGATGATATGATGCCATGATAGATGTATGTTAGGGTTTTAGGATGATTAATATAGATGTATGCTAGTGTGTATGTGAGTATAGAATGCAATGTTGAATGTGTCTTTAATAGGTTTAAAACGTAAGACACAATGATTGGAAGCCGACCCACAAGTTGGGTGGTTTTTGGTGCCTAACACCTTCCAAAAACTGTACCTAAACTTTGAACTCATACTCTGGTAGTAAAACTTAGTCCTTCCACGTAAGGGCATAATTAAATGGTTCACAGACCTAATCTAGGTGGCGACTCTAATCTTTTCTCCGCCCCGATCCACTCTGCCTAAGTGTACTCCTCTTCTTCCTTCAAGGAGGAACGCTTGCGTTGCGCTCACACCCAAAGGATGTATGTGTTGGGGTTTATGTCCTAAAATCCAATTTATTGGCATGTCATAAATAATTAAATTGTTTAATTATATGAGACTATCTATAAATGAACTAATGGGACATTATCTTAGTCCATGAGATGCATAGTATGTGATTTATGTGATTTAGTCACAGAAGATATAAATCACAAGTTCTTTGTAAATTCAGAATTTTAGTTCGTAGTCGGTGATGAAATTGGGCGTTTCATCTGCGAAGACTATAACATATCAACTACGATGATTTGTCTTAATCATGGAAGTGGAAACTTCTAGTTGGTATGTTGATATGTTTTAAGAGTTAAGACATATTGAACTGGACCGCTGTGAGATTTATTATTCTCCTAACGACTGTCAAATGAATGATAAATCTCACGACTTCTATTTACATCAACTCTAAATCCTAAGAGAATAATGGACTTGATCATGAAGTGTAGGTTGCTTTGATATATCAGGAGTGAGATCTATAAGTCACGGTCAAAACCTCAGTATGTTGGGCAGCCGCATTTAGTGTTGATGGAACATATATTCTCAAGATGAAATTCATAATCTCTTAACAAAGACATAAAATATTCCTTTGAGATAAGTTTAATGGATTTGGTTATTCAAGAAAGTTGGGCCCAACCACTTTAGTAAGTTGTTACTAAAGTATATATTTATGAAATTGGATTTCATAAATATATGATGAATAACGTAAAGGATTAAACCGGGTACTCAATGATTAAAATGTAGTAATCTTCAAAGTGGCAATCTACATTCATGACTTTGTATTACTACGAATATTTTAATGAAGGGGTTGCATGTACAATAAAGTCTTGGGATATAATTTATAGATAAGGCCTAGAGTGCAACTATATTTATATAATGGTATTAAATATAGTTAATAGTAACTTTGGACTTGTCAAGAGTTGACAGAAAAGCCCAAGGCCCATTGGAGCTAGTGTCTTATTGGTCCCTTTTGGTCCCACTCCAAGCCACATACTAGAGCCCAATTGGAATGGGCCAAAAGGCTAGCCCAATTAGATAATCAGTTGTCTATGAGGAGAGAAACATACAGAATTTCATTAAAGGGTTTTTCATAAGAGTCTTTCATAAGAATTCTCATACGCAATGAAATGGTTTATATGTGAGTGTTGGACACTCATTATTCTCTCCTTGGAAACTGATTGAGAGACCACACATCTTGGGTATTAAGTGGAATTGGAGTGAAGATTAAAAGTCTTCCCAAGAACTTCTGATCTTCGTTTTTGAATTTCACCACACCAAGGTACGCATTCTTTTTCTCAAATTTTGAAACTTACATAGTACATGTTATCAATTGCAAATGAAGTAAATCCATTAATTTTTCCGTTGCGTATGCTTTGTATGCGATACAAACATGTATTTTTTCCAACAAATGGTATCAAAGCGGTCTTCAATTTTGAATTGTATAACATGTTTTATGAGTTTTGGAATTAGAGATTATAGTTTCATATTGTTTGAAGATTATGCATTTAATTTTCTGCATGGTTATTGAAACTATGATTTGATAAAAACTGATATTGATGTTATGATATTGTTTAAATTTGAATTTAAGTATGTTAAATTGATCTTTAAGGCTATAGCATCAATGAATTTCAGTTTTGATATCATTCTCTGACTATCATGTTCGTATGTTAGTTGTTTGTTCAAGAAAAACCGTAGAAAACTGCCTTGGAAAATTTCTGGAAATTCAGTTTTCACGAGTTTCGATCGATCGAAAATTACTTTCGATCGATCGAGTGAAACAGTGATCAAACTTTCTTAAATAAATTGATTTTCGATTGCTAGTCGATCGATCGAATTTGTTTTTCGATCGATCGAGAGGCAATTTCGATCAATCGAAGAAGTCAGATGGTCAAGTTCGAATTTTTTTAATTTTTTTGATCGATCGAGGGGTACATTCGATCAATCGAAAGAAGGAAAATCAGAATTTTTCTAAGTGTTTTCACATAAAGAAAGTTTCTGTCTGAATTTTGTGTTTTCACTATTTTTCATTACACCTTTTTCGCGGGAAGAGCTTAGTCGCGAGATTCTCACGAAAATGCATTTGAAGGGAATTTTGAATATTTTCTAAATGTTTTCAAATGTATAAGGTGTAAGGCAATGTGTGATGTGATTACACATGGTTCTAACTAAAAGACCTAATGAGTTCAAAGATGGTAGTTAAATAGAACTCTTAGTCATAGATTGTTTTATGATTAAAAGTCCTTAATTTATTTTAATTAGAAGTTTTTAATGAGATTAAAATTCTAATTAAAGTTATATAGTTTCTAATGAGATTATAATCTTTTATTTAGTAAATTAAGGATAGAGTTCTTTTTAACTAGTTTTTGATCCATTAGTGTTTAAGGAATCCTAAATAGTTTAGGACTTCCATTTTAGTTAGTGATTCTAATAAGATTAGAGTCTACAACAAGTGCAAGGTTGTTAATTGTGATGGGATCAAAATTATTTAAAGAAAAACCCAAATAATGAGTGGGAGTTTTGAAATAGCCCTTTTGTTAAGTTTATTGTAATGTGAATAGATACCTTGTCTTGACTTCGAGTCTTGCATTCCATGCGGAGGGTATTTACTTCACGGATTACAAGGTCAAACTTCTTTGTGATTGCGCGAATGTTCGTTACGCTATAGTGACGTGACTTAGTTACATCACATTAAATTTAAACAATTAAACACATTTAATGTGTAGGGTTAAAATTGTGATTAGATCACAATGATTTCATGACAATCCACTTGTTTTAAAATTTCTAGTGGGAGAAAGATACAAGGGTTGGATCTCACGGCCTCCATTATCGGTTCATAGTAGTGTGGGTAAGCACCTCGTCTTGGCGTATATGTCTCGCAATCCCAAAGG
Organism: Notholithocarpus densiflorus; assembly: GCA_030021035.2. NCBI lineage: Eukaryota > Viridiplantae > Streptophyta > Magnoliopsida > Fagales > Fagaceae > Notholithocarpus > Notholithocarpus densiflorus. The sequence continues at coordinate 1,729,575 of JARYZH020000085.1, read as the reverse complement.
AGGGTGTTTACTTCATAGTGCTACAAGATTGAACTTACCCGTTTAAAGTAGTGTGAACAAGCACCTCGTCTTGGCGTATATGCCTCGCGATCCCAAAGGAGGGTGTTTTGTTTCATGGTACTACAAGTTTAAACACTATAAAGGGAGATGAAATGTGGCTACACATGATTCTAGATAATGGTATACACTAGACTAAGTGTAATGTTAACCTCCCAAAGGAGCTATGTCATTATTACTTAGAGGCTAAAGGTAATTTGGCATATTATTAGTGTATGATGAGAGTTATCATGATAGCACTAATAATGAGAATAATTCTCAATCAATTAATGTGTTTATGATAAACTTACTACCAAGGAATTATAGACATGGATTGGGTTGTCGTTGCACCTAGTATAGTATGTTTTTCGGGTTCCATACTATATGGTTATGGATGCAAAATATAATGTCCCTGTATTTAAGTTCATAGTCTCAAAATAAAGTTGTCATAAATTTTGTTCTCTAGCTATTATTTTAATTGAATCACATTAACTAAGAAATAATTTTGGACATGGTGCTTAAAGGAGTTGAAGTACATATTTATGTTTTGATTCAGCATTGTCATAATTTCCTATACATGATGCATTTATGGAAGATAGCTTATGATGTGATCATAGTCTCCATTGAAATGCTTAAATGTTACTTTGGCTTTTATCTCAATTGTGCTACAGCATGAGATGCAAGAGTTAGTACTAGACTTAGACTTTATATTAAGTCTAAATGAGATGTTTTGGTATGAAATATCGTGCTACTAGACAATATTCAATATAAGTCATTTTGAGTGCCAAGAAAAGCTTAAGGAGTTCCATTTCCACATCATTTTATGAAAATATTTTTATTTTAAAATGAATTGGAATTCTTGGATGTAGAGATTAATTGTTAATCTCATATGGATATAATCCATAAGTCCTTGTTAGAATCATTTGATCAATTCAGATTGTTTTGAAAATAAATTATTTTTTTTATATTATCTGAATTGATGAGTGAGTTCTACGCAACGGAAGACATCCTAAAAGCTAAGGCTAGGATCAATATGATTTAATTCGAATTCTTAGCCTGAACCAAAAGGTAAGGGTGGTAAGAAGAAAAATTATATAATACCAAACAGTTAGGCAAGCAAGTTGCCCTAGTAGTTGCCAAAAGGAAATTAAACTCAAAAGTATGACCAAAGGAAAGTGTTTCTGTTTTGGTTAAATTAAGCTTTGTCCATGATTGTTTTCTAGATGAGAATTTACATGTTTTACTTTTTAAAGAGAAAGTTTCCATCATTTGGTATTGTATGTTTTGACACTTATGTCTAGATCTTATTAATCTAAATGGTATTCAAGATTAGTGAAAGATGGGCTTTTAGAACCATTATTTTTGTTATATTCCCAATCTATGAATTCTATTTAGAGGATAATATGATCTAGGACTCCTTTATTGTAAAGGAATATAGTATTAATGACTTCTTTAAGTCAATGCATACATGAAGGAAGAATAAGACTCTTTTAGAAATAGTAAAGTACATGATAAGTATTTTCATTTGCTTATTTCTTTTGGAGATATACTCTTATAATTATTATACATTTTCTAAAATTGATTTCAAAAGTTTGTTCCTATGACATTTGTAAAATTGTGGATTGGGTTAAAACCTAGTATATAATACTTACACTTTTGGAAATGTCTAGCACTTATGTTAGAAAGGAAGTTTGACAAATTGAAATCAAAAGGTAGAAAAATGTATGTTTATGTTGGGTATCCAAAAGAAATTGCAGAAGATTGTTTTGGTAGTTGTAAAGAAGACAAGATGTTTGTAAAGTACAAATACAAAGTTCTTGATGATGAATATGTGAATAATCTTAAAGAATTGTTCTAGAAGAAAAATGTCAGAATTTGTTGTGAGACAACTATAAAATACATTTAGAAATGAGATGGTTGTATTAGATACACCACAACGTATTATTCTATATATATATATATATATATAGCTATTACACCGGTACAATATCGTAGTGGGAGGATTGTAATATCATACTTTTGGGATAAACTTTTAAAGTCATTCCACAAGGATATGAATTTGATCTTCGGTCCTACGTAGAGGCAATAGATGATATGAATATGAATTATTGGATCAAGGTTATGTGAATAGAATTAGATTCTATTTAAAGTCTAGAACTTGTAGAGGCGCCTATTGGCATTGAGCCTATTGTTCTCAAATAGTTCTACAAGAAAATGAGATTGATAGATTTGAAGGTGCAAACCTTCAAAGTCAAGACTAGTGGCAAAAAGATTTATTCAGAAAGAAATGGTTCGATTATGAAAAGATTTTTTTCACTAATAGTCAAGTTTGACTCTATCTAGATTCTCTTATCCATTATATTTCATTTGGATGAAATATGGCAATGGATATCAAGAAAACTTCTTTTAGTAGCAATCTTGAAAAAGACATCTATATGATGTACCTAGACTTGTACATAGCAAAGAACCAATAGTGATTAGTATGTAAGTTGCTTAAATTCTATTTATGGAGTAAAGCAAGCATATGAATCATAAAATATCATCTTTGATCAAGCAATCAAATTGTTTGATTTTGATCAAGTATTAAAAGACCTTATGTGTGTAAAAGCTATATAGAATAATAAATCTCATAATGTATGTTGATGACATTCTAATCATTTAGAATGTTATAGAGTTATTGTCATCAATAGAGTTTTTGTTGTCTAGTCTAGTTTGATATAAAGTACTTAGGAAAGACTAGTCACATCCTAAGAATTAAACTTTGTTAAAATTCAAAAATTAGGATGTTGGGTCTATCTCAAACTGTTTAAATAGATTAGATTCTAGCCAAGTATAGCATGTAATACTTCAAGAAATGATTCTTTCCTTTTAAGTTTGAAGTTCCTTTATATAGGATTATAATCCTAAGACATATAAAAGAAAGAGCATATTAAGACGGTTCCTTATATCAAATCGATAAGAAGTCTTTATTCTATGCTAAATACTAGGCTAAATATCTATTTTGCGGTGGGCATAGTAAACAAATATCAATTGAATCAAAGATCACTTAATTTAGTGGGAGTAAAGCATATACTCATATATCTTAGGACAATGAGGGATTATATGCTTATCCACCAAAGTGAGGTTTTGATAGTCACTGGATGTACAAATACTGACCTATAGTTTGATTGTGATTCATGAAGTTGGACTTCAAGATATGTGTTCATCCTAGATGGTGAAGATACACGTGTGATTCATGAAGTTGAACTTCAAGATATGTGTTCATCCTAGGTGGTGATGATACACATTAAGCGTAAGTATTATCTCATTAGAGAGATATGAGTACTTAAGAAGTAGTAGTAGAAAATATAATTTATGCAATAAATCTGGCTGTAACTTGTTTCCAAGCCTTGCCTTAGAGTAACTATGAAATACTCTAAAGGGAGATAAGTGTTGGACATATGATAAATTGTCTTTGAGTGCAAGTAGGAGATTGTTGGGGTTTATGCCCTAAAATCCAATTTATTGGTATGTCATAAATAATTAAATTGTTTAATTATATGAGACTATTTATAAATGAACTAATGGGACATTATCTTAGTTCATGAGATGCATAGTATGTGATTTATGTGATTTAGTCAAAGAAGATATAAATCGCAAGTTCTTTATAAACTCAGAATTTTAGTTCGTAGTTGGTGATGAAATTGGGCGTTTCATCTGCGAAAACTATAACATATCAACTATGATGATTTGTCTTAATCATGGAAGTGGAGACTTCTAGTTGGTATGTTGATATGTTTTAAGAGTTAAGACATATTGAACTGGACCACTGTGAGATTTATTATTCTCCTAACGACTGTCAAATGAATGATAAATCTCACGACTTCTATTTACATCAACTCTAAATCCTAAGAGAATAATGGACCTGATCATGAAGTGTAGATTGCTTTGATATATCAGAAGTGAGATCTATAAGTCACGGTCAAAACCTCAATATGTTGGGCAACCGCATTTAGTGTTGATGGAACATATATTCTCAAGATGGAATTCATAATCTCTTAACAGAGACATAAAATATTCCCTTGAGATAAGTTTATGGGTTTGGTTATTCAAGAGAGTTGGGCCCAACCACTTTAGTAAGTTGTTACTAAAGTATATATTTATGAAATTGGATTTCATAAATATATGATGAATAACGTAAAGGATTAAACCGGGTACTCAAGGATTAAGATGTAGTAATCTTCAAAGTGGCAGTCTACATTCATGACTTTGTATTACTACGAATATTTTAATGAAGGGGTTGCATGTACAATAAAGTCTTGGGATATAATTTATAGATAAGTCCTAGAGTGCAACTATATTTATATAGTGGTATTAAATATAGTTAATGGTAACTTTGGACTTGTCAAGAGTTAACAGAAAAGCCCAGGCCCATTGGAGTTAGTGTCTTATTGGTCCCTTTTGGTCCCACTGCAAGCCACATATTAGAGCCCAATTGGAATGGGCCAAAAGGCTAGCCCAATTAGATAATCAGTTGTATATAAGGAGAGAAACATACAGAATTTCATTAAGGGGTTTTTCATAAAAGTCTTTCATAAGAATTCTCATAAGGAATGAAATGGTTTGTATGTGAGTGTTGGACACTCATTATTCTCTCCTTGGAAACTGATTGAGAGACCACACATCTTGGGTATTAAGTGGAATTGGAGTGAAGATTAAAAGTCTTCCCAAGAACTTCTGATCTTCAGTTTTGAATTTCACCACACCAAGGTACGCATTCTTTTTCTCAAATTTTGAAACTTACATAGTACATGTTATCAATTGCGAATGAAGTAGATCCGTTAATTTTTCCACTACGTATGCTTTGTATGCGATACAAACATGTATTTTTTCCAACAGTATGTTGTTAGATGGTGCATACTAATCATGACATCGATGTAAAAATGTGTTATGGACAAATTTTTTTTTCCTTTCTATGCATAGTACACTATGATGTAAGACTTGTTGTCAAAATGATATGGATATATAAAAGGGTAAAATATCATTTTCGTCCATAAACTATCACAAAAGTTCATTTTTCGACCCTAAAGTTTCAAAAGTTTTGTTTTCATCCCTAAACTTTTCCAAATGTACTGATTTTCGTCCCTCCATCTGTTTCCATTAACTTATGTCTTATGTGGCCTGACGGAGTGCTGATGTGGTATCTGACTTTAATTATAATTATTTTGTTTAAAAAAATATGAACACGTGGCAAATAATTATAGGTACATATGGGAAACATTTTTTAAAAGCCCAAAATTACCCCTCACTCCCTCAAATGGTCATGCCCATGTCAGGAAAGGCTCCCTTCTAGGTCAAATTTCTCCCATTTCCTCTGTTTTTATCCAGATGCAAGACACGTGTCAAAAAAAATATCCAACGGCACAAAACAAGCCACCTAAAAAAAACACAATTTATTATTCTCTCAGCAACCAACCTCTCTTGTCAAACTCACCGGACTGCTGGCCACTTCCCATAGCAGAGCCGCCACTGCCATGGCCATACACCAACACCATCACAGCGCTGCCAAGACTGCAAACATTTCGTAAATAAACTGGGTTTCAATAATTTTACGGTGGACAAACCCTTAAAACACACCCAGCATACAAACCCATTATTTTGTGTCTCTTGTCATTATTGTTTTCATTCATTAGTTTTTTCTTTTTTTCCAATTTCCATAAATTTCATAATTACAACCTAATTTAATCCCATACTCTTTCTAGGTGGCTTGTTTTGTGCTGTTGGATATTTTTTCTGACACGTGTCTTGCATCTGGATAAAAAAGAGGAAATGGGAGAAATTTGAACGGGAGGGGAGCCTGTCCCCACACACATAGGCATGACCATTTGAGGAGGTGAGGGGTAATTTTGGGCTTTTAAAAAATGGTTCTCACATGTACCTATAATTATTTGCCACGTGTTCATATTTTTTTAAACAAAATAATTTTAATCCAAGTCAGATACCACATTAGCACTCTGTAAGGCCACATAAGACATAAACTAACGGAAACAGACGAAGGGACGAAAATTAGTACGTTTGGAAAGTTTAGGGACGAAAATAGAACTTTTGAAACTTTAGAGACAAAATACGAACTTTTGTGATAGTTTAGGGACGAAAATGATATTTTACCCTATATAAAACTATTTAATTGTCCTGGTTGTGTAGTATGTGTTGTCTTCACTTTATGTCTTTGTGTTTGGTGTGTTGTTTTGAACGTAGTCATAAGCTTTATTTATTTTCTCTACCATAGAGTAGTCTAATATAAGAAAAATATGTTTTTTTACACGCCATGCCATTTAATATTTTACTCAAATGAGTATGGAAATATGCACAATACACTAACTTCAATAGTAGTTCGTGAATAGTAATAGAGCATATGATACTGATAATTTATGAATAATAATTCATGAATATATAGTTGACTACAAATAAACTACAACAAAATAATACTCATGTAACTGTTAAAAAAACGAACATAGTTCACAAAATACAAGTACTTAAAAAGTTTACAAAATACATGACTATAGTTATCCACAAATACTTGCTTCCTATGTTCAACCATGTTGGGTTCTATAATCTACCCACATTGCTTCAGTGATCTCATCATGATACAAAGTCACGGCTCGTTGTGCTTGTTGATTAAAGGCTTCTTCATTCCTGCCACTTCCAACTCTTGCATCACTTGAGTTATTTGTATCACATACTTCAACATCTTGTTCTTCCCATGCATGAAACAGATTATCTGACCGGTTATGCATGTGTATGAAGTTATGCAATGCACAACACGCTGTGACAACGAGCTGTTGTTTGGCTGGTGAATAAGAGTGCATGTCATTTAGAATAGGAAACCTTGCCTTTAGAACACCAAAACATCATTCAATAACCATTTGCAATGAGGAATGCCTATAATTAAATAATTCTTGGGGATTTGTAATTTGTCTGTTAGCACCTTGGTATCCTTGAGCATGGTATCTTTCTGACTTCTGTGGTGGGAGGAATGCAATACCTATTGCGTACCCCGAATCAACAAGATAATAGGATCCTGCAATAAATCGAAAATAAGTCTTAACATGAGTAAAGTAAGACAAGTTTAAAAACATTAAGTTAATATCTACGGCCATGAGGTAAGAAATTATAATTATTTTTGTAACCTCTAGCAGGACAAGGGAATTGGTACTTAGCATCTCCAAGAGCCTCTTGCATCACCCTAGAATTGTTTGCATTACCCTCCCATCTAGTATGAATGTATGTAAACCTTATATTGAAGTTGTATGCACGCATAACATTCTGTGTTATCTTACTTTTCCTGTCTCTAAATGCGATACTCTTACGGGATGGAGTTGATGTACTGATATGGGTACCATCAATAGCTCCTATAAATTTTTATGGCGAAACTACACTGTCGGTCCCTTAGGTTTATCCTGTGAGCACAATTAGTCCCTTAAGTTTCAAGTAAGTGCTATTAGTCCCTCAAGTTTCAAAGATAAGCACTGTTAGTCTTTTTATTAACTGTCGTTAGTGTAAGTGTCCATGTGGCTAACGGTATAGTGATGTGGCATCTTTTTAAGTGATGTGGTAATTTTTTTATTAAAATATTATAAAACACACTTAACACGTTAGAAGCTCATGAACCTGACCCATTTCCTAACTGGTATTACCCAAATCAAGGGCCATCCTCCCACTGCATAGCCATTGATACCCCACCGCTCATTCTTCCCACTCCGGCCAACTCTCTCAGTTATTGCTCTTTTCCTCCCCACTCATTGTCCCCTCTCCGGCCAACCCTCTCATCCTCCCCTCTTCGACCACTGATACCCCCACTCAACCTCCCTCTCAATTGTTGAATCTGCATAAATTTGCTCTCGCTCTCTTTGATTTCTCATTCTCTTTTAATTTATATGAGAAATATTGTCCAAAGGGCCAAGGGAAAGCTTCAAATAGTGCAAGTGCCAAACCCAGTAAGCAACAAGTCGATTTCAATATAAATGTGAGATTGTTGGGTTATCTAAATTGTTGGGTTATCTGAAAGCCCACCATGGTTTTTTAGATACGTTTATATCTTTTCATTTCTATCATAATCAGTGAGAATTTTTGTTTAATCACCTAGTCAAGTAGACGGTGTAAAATGCATTTGGACACAATTTGAGAATGTAATCTTGATTGTGGTTGTTTTCCTAATAATGGCGTCGATTGTGTGTTTGGTAAAGGGGAATACAGATAACAATATAAAACAATCTTTCACTTGCAACGCGAAGAGAGGAAAAGAGCAATAGCTGAGAGGATTGGCCGGAAAGGGGAGGATGAGCAGTGGGGTATCAGTGGCTGTGTGGAGGTAGGACGACCCTTGATTTGGCGTAATACCAATTAGGAAACAGGTCAAGTAACTGAGTTCATGTGTTTTTGACGTGCTAAGTGTGTTTTATAATATTTTAATAAAAAAATTACCACGTCACTTAAAAAGATGCCACATCACTATTTCGTTAGCCACATGGACAATTACACTAACAACAGTTAATAAAATGACTAATAGTGCTTATTTTTGAAAGTTGAAGGACTAATAGCATTCACTTGAAACTTGAGGGACTAATTATGCTCTTAGGGTAAACTTGAAGGACCAATAATGTAATTTCGCCAATTTTTATTAACAAACCATGAATTTTAACACAAGTTAACGTGACCTCAATATATAATAAGAAATTTTTTTATTTTTAATAAGTAATTTAAGTTTCATTGAAAATTTACCAAAAACAAACTCATGCAAGTATAACCTGAGTATACACTAGCATATTATGAAATATTTATTATTTATCTTTGATAAGTATGAAATATTTATTATAAATAGGAAAAAGTATCATACCTTAAACCATGGATAATACTTCCCATTTTCACAAAAATGACTAGGGTGCTCATTTGCATCATTATTTGGCCTAATTATCATGAATCTCAATGAATGAATTGCCCTTAATGCACGATAAAATCTCTGTTGAATGGTTTCAAGTGAATGTTGGAAGCGGTTTGCGGCCAACCTCATGTTTTTATTATGCCCAACAATATATAAAAGCATCCCAACCGCCTCCTCAACTGAGACAATTTCAATATCTTCCTCTAACAAGTATAGCATTTTCAAATCATTGCATAAATGCTGAAAGATGTGAACGTCCATGCGAAACATTTCATAAAATACTTAGGGATTTTCTTCAATTATTACATCCATGAAAGACCTCCCAGTCAAAATACTGTTGCATCTAGGACTTTTGAGATAATATTTTTGCACATACTGGATACACTCAAACACATAACTTGTTGCTATTTCAAGCTCTACATCACTTTCATCATAGTCTGAACCATAATTGGCCATGATTGAATCACACCTATGATTAATACAACAATGATAAATCATGAATATAGCTATAATAAAATATGTGTAATATCAAAGACAACATAAGTAGTATTAGCTAACATAACATCAATTGGTCCACAATATTATATATAAAAGTGCATGCCATATGTAAATCCCTAAAAGCACTTATTTCATAATAAAATAAAAATATAACTGCGCTTAGTTCATAATAACATAAAAATATAACTACTACCATTGTTCTGCCACTTAGTTCATATTCTACCACTAACATAAAAACATAACTACTAACATTATATGCAAAATATGCCAAACAAACCCAACACAACAACAAAACAAAGCAAACCCAACACAAGCAATCCTGCCTAATATCCATTCCCAACTAATTCCATCCAAGCTCTTCTCCTTTCCAACTTCATGGAAATATAAGCAGCCCTAACATTGGGATTAAGGAGTACCTTTAGAACCTTGTAGTGGGTGAAATCATATAAGTGATCATATGAGTTAAGCACCTCAACAGCTTTGTCAATGGAGAACCTATCACCCCTCACAAAAGACTCACCGGTTTGCTTTCTACTCTTATTAGCTATGAGCCTTACCTTTGACACTTCCGTGAAGCCCTTGATAGCCTCAGTCATCTCACTAAGTATCTCTCCTTTCTTCTTCTTCTACTTGGAATGCTCTGGTTGGGCTACATGCTCTTCAGTACACCTGCTTTGCTCTTCAATTGGTGTGGCCAGCTCCTCTATGGCATCTCCACTATCAGCTTCTAAATGCACATGTACTCTAGCTGATAGAAATCCCTCATCTAGCTCTCACTCTTCATCACTGTTTGGGGCTGGTTGGGCTGATGAAATTTGAAGGAATCCAGTGGCAGTGCTTTTGTTGAAAAGTTGTCCCAACAAGTCATAGTGATCAAGGCCCTTTTTCCGGAACTCCTTGCATTTAGGGTTGGGCTATCAACAAGCATATATAACGGGTTAAACACATGTAATATTTATTTATGTAAAACAATAATTCAACAAAATTAAAATTATTGTGTACACATAACACTTACCGCAATTGCGTTTGTCCAAACCTTCACTTCCTATCACTATGTTTGTATGGGAATCCCAACCCATCCCTGAATGTCCGATTAGCTCAGAAAATACACGATGTCTAACCTTCAGCCTTTGAAATTTCTACCTTACTTGGTCTTTATGGTAGTTTTTACTAGCATGTCGGTTAAACTCTTTTTGGATAAAACCCCAAAGACCTTTCTTAAACATACCTTGTGGCATGTTCCCTTTAAGTTCTTCTTCCACCAACACATCAATAAAATGCTTAGCAAAAGAGAGAGGCCACAATTTCCTATCTTCAGCGTCGCTTGATGCATGAGCCATCTAATGGCATAAAAGTTCCACATACTTAACCAATACCCAAATATCCAATAACATACGTCTAAAATATTCTCAATTTATTCAAATAGTTGAACACAAAATATTGTACAAGCATATATATCAATTTTTTTTAACACGTAGTATCCTATTAACACATAAAACATTCATTTAAAAAAAAAAAAAACCAAGTAAAATTGGTAAATAACAAAAGGGTAGAGTAAGGCTAATTTGAAGATATAAAATTCATATGTAACAAAAGAAAACAGAAACTTATAACTCTCTCTCCCCCAATACAAAACCTGATGTTGGAGTTCAAAACACTAGAAAAGAGCAAAAAAAAATTATTTGTGACTTCTGAACAGTAGAAAAAAGGCTCACAGAAGCAGTTCAGCTTTCTCTTTACACATTTCCTGTGACAAAACAATATTCTTGTGAATTGAAACCAAACTACCAATTTAACTACACAATAATACTTAATTCCACAAATAAGTGCCTTTCTAATTCTACAAAGAGGTGTCATTCTAAAGTCAACACTTCTCTAGGAAGAAAAAAAAACCAGGACAAAAGTGTCATGATGACCACGAGGAAACTTGGTATTTGATTGACAATTAGAAATCCTTATAAAAGTCAGTTATTTTCTGCACCAAATCTTCTTTAATTTATTTAATTTTTTCATCAAATTTAATAGTTGACCACATGGTTACCTTTATCCCCTCCCCAAGTCCATGGATTGTACCTAATGTTTTAATCATGTTATGTAGAAAGGTGGTTTGGGCATTTTTCAAGACCTTCGTTACATAAGATGGAATGGCTTCTCATATCAGTTTATTAGTTTCAAAAAATTAAAAGTTTTAATTTGCCATGGCATACTCTCAGCAATGCAAACGCAAATAACATGGTATTGAAATGGTCACTTGAGCATTTTACAATAAACAATCATATAGGTGCTTGCTTTGGCATTTCCAGAAATTTAACAAAAGCTAAACGGGAATTGAAAGTAAAGAAAAATGGACTCATTTGCAGCATATGCAACAGAATATGCTAATTATCCCCTAAAGCTTACCTACAGACCAAAAGAAAATATCTGACCCCTTTGAAATACAGCAAGGGAAAAGTACTATCAAACAAAACCAAATACTTGTTAGAATACGGCAGACCAAAATCCAATCCCAGAAAACAGTAACCCAGAAAATATCTGGAATTCAGAAAGGGGACAAAACAATAACAAATTTCCTCAAATGACAGTTTCAAAAACTCAACACGTTTATGACACTCATAGAAAACAGTCTAACAAAGAGAAACAAAAAACTGAAATGCCAACACAAAACAATAAATGGAAGGACTAAATACAAGAACAACAACAGAGGAAGACAAAAATATACTAAAATCATGTAAATTTTTTTTTTATAACTCATTCTGGCCTGTTAACTAATAAACATATATAACAAAAACTTAATAAAACTTGTATATAACAAAATAAAACAAAAACCTAGACAGGAACAAGAACTATAGTTCATCAGCAACCCATAAAACCCAAGAAATTTTCATACAACAACCATTAAATTATAGAGAAATTGATAAACACAGAAATAATGGACACTGTTATAAATTACTTAAAACCCAATGAACAAGTTGAAGAGAGAAACAACTCACAGCGATTGTGTCAAGCAGGATTGAGGCGGAAGAACATCTGTATCTGATTCCATATATAATACGTTGAGGCAGAGGGATTAATGAGGTTTACAGAAGTAGTTGAGGAGAAGATCTGGATTTATGTGATTTGAGAGAAAGTGAGGAAGTATTTGAAAGAAAGATGGGAAGAATTTGAAGTAGGATTTGAATTAGAAGACTTCATTTATGAGAACAGGCCGGTGGTAGATAGAGGAGTAAATATGAATCTGAATCATTTATGAAAATTTATGAGGTAGAGTCCAAATGAATCTGTTGTGAAAGAGGGAGAGAGAGGAGTTTGAAGAGGACTCTGCGTGAGAGAGAAGCTTCTGGGCGTGAATGATAGAAGAAAGAAAGATAAAAGAAGTCCCAGAGGCTCGAGAGAGAGAGAAGTTATCTTGCGAGTGGCCTAATGAAGTAGCACCTACAGTTTTTAACATATTTACAAAAATGTTACTGAGCAGGTTATTTGAAAATTGAAAACAAGCATTTCTCGAAATAACTCATACACTCATAAACGAAGTCATTTACCAAACGCTTTTTTTTTTTGCCCACAATTTTTAGTGTTCAAACATTGAAAACTGTTGTTTGGACTATCTTACTAAACAGGCCCTAAGTCTATGAGTTTGGTCCCAATAATATTATATTAACTACTTTCTTTTATCATTTTTATTCAATGTAAGACTTCACTCATTCGTGTATACTCGACACTAAGATAAAGAATGCACTAAAGAGAAAGAAAATGGGAAAAGTTGTTGGATCGGATGGAATCTCCATTGAGATTTGGAAGTACTTGGTTGATGTGGGTGTATGTTGGTTGGCAAACCTTTTTAATAAGATCTTTAGTGTTAATAAAATGCTTAATGAATGGAGGAGAAGTAATTTAATACCTATTTACAAAAATAAGGGGGATATCCAAAATTGTACAAACTACTAGGAAATTAAACTTAAGTCACATTATAAAACTTTGGGAAAGAGTGATTGAACATAGGTTAAGAATGAATTAATTTGGTTTTTGCTAGAATGATCTACTGTAGAAGCTATTCACTTACTTAGACAACTAATAAAAAAAATATAGAGAGACCTATAATAGCCTTCATATGGTTTTCATTTATCTTGAGAAAACATTTGATAGGGTCCCTAGACAGATTATGTGGTGTGTTTTGGAGAAGAAAAAGGTTCATTCAAAGTATATTAAGTAGATTAAGGATATGTATAACACAGTTGTAGCTAGTGTGAGAACAAATGGAGGAATCACAAGTGAGTTTCATGTCACTAGTTTTGCATCAAGGATTTGCATTAAGCCCATATCTCTTTGCACTAGATGAGCCCACAAAATCAATTCAAAAAGAAAGTCCCTTTATGCATATGATATAGGTATAGTGGATGAAACTAGAAGTGAAGTTAATGTGAAGTTAGAAATTTGGTTTGACACTCTAGAATCTAAAAGGGCTTTCATTTCTACATTCTAAAAGGGCTTTCATTTAAGTAGGACTAAAATGAAGTACATGGTCTGTAAGTTTAATAAAAGTAGAAACTCAGAGAGAGAGAGAGCTTTCAATACCTTGGATCAATAATTCATAAAGATAGAGAGATTGAAGAGGATGTCAATTAGACATGGAAAAATGGGCAAATCAAGCAAATTAGGTTCGGTTAAAAAATGGGCCATTTTAATCTAGTTAGAAATGGGTTAGGTCAATCGAATTACAAATCGGGCCAATCTGTATTTTTTTTTTAAATATGTATTTTTCATTTGGTAAGTTATGCAGCAAATTATTTTGTGTAAAATGCATTTGTTTCAATTCACCATTCATATCAAGAATGAACTCAACTCAACAAATTAATATTTGTTCAATATTTATAAAAATTATACAAATCCCATTATTGCTAACTAAAACAAAATAGCACAAACACAAAGTAGTTTAGTCTACTCTTTGAAAATCTAATTAAAACAAACACACAATGTTTTGAAGGGCTTATGCAAGATATATGCTCTTTATCAATTTCTTCCTCTGTCTATTTTCTTTGGGTCAAAAGAGACGTTAATGTTACAACTCATGCTCTTGCCAAATGAGCACTCTTTTGTAATTTCGCAAACCTTGTTTCTTTTATTGTTTGCCCCCATTCTATCTTCAATGTTTTGAAAGGGGATTGTGCTATGTAGTTTTTCTGTTGTTTTCAATAAAATCTTTCTTTTGAAGCAAAAAAAAAAATATTTAAAAAATAAATAAATAAAACCCCATTTAAAGCTTCTGGAAATCAGCTTGTGGTTTTAATTGTGAGCTTAAACAAGGAATTCTCTGTCTTTATCCTTTTTCACAATCATAACTAACACCATTTTTTTATAACTTAATCTAACACAATTTCTATAAGCCTAAGAGTTATTATCATACTAATTGTGCGTTTGGATAATGCTGAAAAGCACACTTAATTGAACTGATGACAAATGGTAATTGGTATTATTTTTACATGAGTTTATCAATTTTACTATGCACAAAACACAACATGAAATCTTAATAATTATGAAAAAAAAGTTGTGAAATTTTATGTATCACTGAATTTATTCGGTAAGAAATATTGTAACCCAAAAACGAGAGGTCTTTTTCAAAAAAAGAAAGTTTAGAGGCACAACAAAATCTCACAACATTATAAAAAATTACACTCCTAAAGTTTAGAAGTGTTTGAATTTTACACCATGAAGTTTGAGAATTTAGATTTTACTCCTTGAAGTATTGGAGTGTTTGAATTTTACACATTAATATTTCAGAATTTGGATTTTACCCTATAAATTTTATGGGTGTTTGGATTTTTCTCTCTAAAGTTTCATAATTTGGACCATAAAAGCCTAACACCCCGAAACTTTAGGATATAAAATCCAAATTCTTAAATATCAAGGTGAAAAATCCAAGCACCAAAAAATTTCAGGTGGTAAATTCCAAATTTTGAAACTTTAGAGTGTAAAATTTAAATATCTTCAAACTTTAGGGGTGTAATTTATAATTTATCTTATATATCTATACTACTATACTATTTAAGGGGCTTATCTTGTTTGGACTGGACTTTTATGTGATTTAGAAATACTCCTAAACCTTACATTTAACAGGGAAAAAACTTGAAAACAACTTGGTAAAAATATATTTATAACTCCACTTAAAATGCCTACAAAATAGGACACTCTCCTACTAATTTATGTTTTCAAAACAAACTTAGTCAAAATTATCAAAAAAAAAAAACCTCATTGCACGCACAAAGAGCGTGTAATGAGATTAGTAAACTCTTGAGAGAGAGATGTGGCAAGATTATAGTGGATATTATTTATTGCTGGTTCCTTTCCGGGTAAAGACCCAAACCCGGGCAGAACAAAACCCGTTATTCTTAATTTGCGCGGTAACCCGAAATTGAAGGAGAATTTGCACCATTAGAAAACAAAGGAAGCGAGACAGTTGGGACATAACAATTTGTAACAAACCGAAAAGGATACTGCGCTCCAATGTCCAATCCAACCAAAAATGAGACAAGATCTTTACCTTAATAAGAAGCAAGAACCAGAATTTCTTGCAATTTTTGTTGTTGTTGGATTGTCTTTTATTAGTTTCTTTGACTTTGTTTCATTGAAGCCGTTCCTTTCTCTCACCATTATTTCCTCAACCCCTCTGAAAATGGCTCATCATCACCATGCGAATCCACGCATTCTGATCTAGCTCCAACTTTTATTTTCACTTTTCACACATAACCCAGGTTTCGTTTTTTCTCCTATTGTTTTTGTTTTGTTTGGTTCAAGTTTGTGTCTTTAGAATTCAGTAGTTTTTTTTGTGTGCAGATTGAGCATATTGTAGTTTGTTGTGATTGAGATTGTGTGGTTTCTGCTGTAAACCACAGAGCAGTAGTTTGTTTTTTTATTAACATTTGAAAGAAAGAAAGAAAGAAAGAAAGAAAGAAAGAAATGTAGAATCCATGTTTGTAGAATTGAAGAAAGAAGAAGGAGAAGATACAATAGAAAGCATTTGAGAAGAAAGCTTTGGCAGGAAGAAAAAAAAAAAAATCACAAAATAACGAAATTTGTTAAGCTAAGGAGAATGGCAGACTCAGCGGAAACGCTGGGTTCTTTGGTCTCTAGCTCCCCTTCACCGGAGGGATCATCATCGCCGGGTGGGAAAGATAGTCATCCTCCCCCACCTGATAATTCCTCTCCTCCACCGGTGGATTCTTCATCTTCTCCACCTTCACCTAGTTCAAGTCCTCCTCCTCCTTCTCCTCCTCCTCCTACTTCTTCTCCACCGCCTTCAAATTCAAAATCCCCGCCTCCTACCTCGTCTCCAGGCTCAGGTTCTAAGCCCCCTTCACCCCCACCACCATCGGATACAGTAGCTCCAAAGGCTTCACCTCCACCACCATCAAATTCAAAACCTCCACCACCACAAAAATCTCCTCCTCCTCCTCCTCTTTCTCCTCCTACTCCTACTCCTCCTCCTTCTAATAATAATGGATCTTCTCAAAACTCGCCGCCTCCATCACAATCCCCACCTTCTTCTTCTTCTCCTCCTCCTTCTCCTCCTCCTCCTCCTCCTCCTCCTACTGATAATAATTCTACTTCTCAGCCAACTTCACCACCTCCATCTAATACCCTTGTTCCTCCTCCAACTGCCAGTTCCTCGCCTAACCCGCCTGGTTCACCACCCAAGACGTCGAACACTTCTCAGCCACCCCCTCCAGCCAAATCATCACCATCACCTCGGTCATCCCCTTCTGGATCTGGTCTGTCCCCTCCTCCCCCCAAAACTGTAGGTTCCTCTACTAAGGTTAGCTCCAGCCCACCACCAGCACAGAGTGGGAGTGAAACTAGTACTGCTACTTATGTTGGGGTGGCGGTAGCAGGAGTGTTCATCATTGCCTTAATTGCAGTCGTTTTCGTAACCACAAGACGGAGGAGAAGACGAGCTCAGATCTATACCTCCCATTACATGCCCCCCAATACTGTTGCGGTGAAATCAGGTAAAAAGAAGTTCTTGAGCATTCGAATTGCTCTCTATGATCTATTAATTTTGGCGTTTCTGATATACAGATGGATTTTACTACAACCAGTCACAGACTACGGGGAATAATGGAGGAGATCTCTATTATCATTCATTTGCAAGTAGTCAAGGGAGTCAAAGGGGGAATGCATACCAAGGACAAGGAGGGGCACCAGACTCGAATTCCCTAGGTGCTACTAAGTCATTTTTTACCTATGAAGAGTTGATGGAGATAACCAATGGGTTTTCTCGCCAAAATGTTATTGGTGAGGGTGGGTTTGGGTATGTTTACAAGGGTCAGCTACCTGATGGAAGAGTGGTGGCTGTTAAGCAGCTCAAGGCGGGTAGCGGACAAGGGGAGCGGGAATTCAGGGCTGAAGTTGAGATTATTAGTCGTGTTCATCATCGACATTTGGTCTCGTTGGTGGGTTATTGCATCTCTGAGCAACAAAGAATGCTCATATATGAATTTGTTCCAAATAAAACACTTGAGCATCATATGCATGGTAAGGGGAAATTCTTGTTTTCTCACCTTATCAATCATTGTCATGATTCTCAGTATGATATTAGTATCTGCTGTCAGGTCAAGGAATGCCAGTGTTGGATTGGACCAAAAGAATGAAGATTGCTTTAGGGTCTGCAAAGGGTTTGGCATATTTACATGAAGATTGTATGTATCTCTTCTGGCATTATCATGACTATTGTACTTGTGCTTATTGAAAACAAAAACATTCTCTCTTAAATATTTTCTTTTGTTTAGCAATGCTTGAATATGCCTGTGATCATAGTTGAGTTTTTTTTTTTCAATGAATTGAAATCTAACTTTCTTGCCCACCTCCACAATGTAAAGACAGGTCACCAGTAAAATTTAGGTCATATTAACTTTTTATGAACTCCTGTCGATCTAATATAACCGTCCAATGCTTAATTAACTGTTAGATAACTATGTTATTTGATTATTTCTTCTCACCGTCACTTGTTTCTAGGCCATCCAAAAATTATTCACAGAGACATTAAGTCAGCAAATATTCTTTTGGATGATGCTTTTGAGGCACAGGCATGTGTTTTGATCTCTTTGCTTAATTTCTTTTTTCTCTTCTGATGCTACCCATGATGTTTCTCTAACAGGTTTTAATTTGAGAATTGCTTTGAGCACAGGTTGCAGACTTTGGACTTGCCAAACTAGCAAATGACACTCACACTCATGTATCCACTCGAGTCATGGGGACATTTGGGTAGGTTTGAATGTCTGGAACACCTTGGCACTTATACAATGTTGAAGCATTTTATGAGTCTCTTCCATTTCTTCTTCTTCATACAATTCATGAGTACAATTCCAGAGAAAGCTAGTTGAAGTACTAAAAATGGCAAATACCTCCAACAGTCATGATATGTGGTCATGTGAAACAGAGTTGGGGGGTTTAGGACCTTCAGTTATTGCCCAGTGGCGCTCCATGACATTCTGAGAAATAGAACTTAGCCAGGATGGGTATTTACAACAATCCAATCTATCACTTCCTTTAGAAGGCAAGGAAGTGATTGGTTGAGATATAGAGGACAGACTTGAATCTAAAAAGAGAAAACTCCCATTTTGGATCCATTACATGATAATTTTTGGCTTAATTCAGTTAATAGTAAAGGGATTTTAAAAACTTTGTTTTGTCTTTGCATAATCAATGTTCAATTTGGCTGTCAGGTACTTGGCACCCGAATATGCATCGAGTGGAAAATTAACAGACAGATCAGATGCATTCTCATTTGGAGTTGTGCTTCTAGAGCTAATCACTGGGCGTAAACCTGTTGACCCAAGGCAGCCTTTGGGGGATGAGAGTTTGGTTGAATGGGTATGAATTATCACTGTACTTACTCTTCAAGTTATTTAGAAGACTGATGGAATTTCTAACTTACACTCTTTCCAGTGGTCCTATTACTTCTAGTTTTCTTTCAAATGTTGGTGACCCTGGGGCCTGAAATATGGAAGAAGTTTAACTTTGGCAAATATTATTACTTCATATTTGAAAAAAGTGAAAATGATAAAGTATGCTTATTCTAGTAGAAGAATTTCCATGTCAGCTACCTCTCTTGCACTTTGGTATTGTCACATGGATATCTCAAGAAAAACAATGGAGTGACTAAATTAAATTCTTCCCTAATGCCTTGTATGTTTTCTTGTAAAATATTTTTGCTTACCTTGAAGGTGTCTCATTTGTCTCCCATTGCCATCTGTTTTCAATGAATGCAAATTTCCTAGTCCAATACACCCCTATTGCACCTTTACAATTGCAATTGATAACATGTATATTTGAGAGTTGGTACAAAAATTTCAATTCAGTTCTGTATATCAATAAAAATTATAATAAATTTTTAGCATTGCCAGGGGTTTGGTTTTGACAACAGCCCGGTATTTTTCTCTGTAACCTGCTGAATCTATACTTACAACCCACCTCCCCCCTCCCCCTTCCCCCATCGAAGAAGAAAAAAAAAAAAAAACCACCTTCTGAATCTGTGTGAGATGATCAATCCTGATTTCTGAAAACTGACATGCTGTGATCAAAACAAATTTGTGAAGGCTTTTTCTTTGAGAAGGACAATATTAGGCATACCAAAAGCTACTGCTGCCTAGGCTAAAAATCTTCTTTGATATCATATTTATGCATTATGAGGCTGATGCGGCTCAGAGCTACTTTTTATGGTCAGTTTGGATTTGTTTCAAGTCCATGTTTCATTTGACCAAGTCCAACAGATGAAGACTCTTTGACCTTATAAGCGATCAAAAGGTCCTAAATACTTTTTTTTTTGAGAAACAAACACACACACAAGGGAGAGAGAAAGGGGTTCTAAATACTTAAGTGTAATGATTTCCTATATCATCTCTTGGTATCTAGAGTGGCGGGTTTGAATCATACAATTTATTTATTTTTGGGTACTTACATTTAATCTGTTAGAATGATGCTGGTAATTCTTTTCTTATGATTCACTTGGCTCCCTTTGAAAAATGTGTTGTCAGGCTCGTCCACATCTTATTCATGCCCTTGAAACTGGTGATTTTGGTGAATTGGTAGATCCACGACTTGAAAAGCAGTATGTGGAGGTTGAAATGTTCAGAATGATTGAGGCAGCTGCTGCGTGCATTAGGCATTCTGCTCCAAAACGCCCACGCATGGCGCAGGTAATACTAATAAACAGCACTTTGTGATTTCTCTTTGTTGTTGCCAGTTCAATCTCATGCTTCTTATTTACATATAACATTAAGAGAGAAATATGCTTAATGGGATTAAATGACATAAGGTTAGCTCTACATCAGCTTTACCCTTTCTTCTATTTTTAATAAAGTTTGACTTCTAATCTTCTATGACTAACATGTAGGTCTTTTCTTATAAAACTTATTCCCATCTCCAACGTTCTTGTGGTAGTTCTCTGACTACAATAAACTATTTGGGCTCTCCATTTCAGGTGGTAAGAGCATTGGACAGTGAAGGTGAAATGTCTGATCTGTCTAATGGGGTGAAATATGGCCAGAGCACAATATATGATTCTGGCCAATACAATCAAGAAATTATGAGATTTAGGAGGATGGCACTCGGCAGTGACAGCTCAGATCTTGACGCGTACAGTGGACCATACAGTGGACCATACAATTCTAGAGAAATGCCAAAGCTTAAGGATGAATATTCAAGTTCTGAATCAGAAACTCGAGCCTTTAATGCACGTAGTGGTGAGCAACGATATGGCAGCACAAGAGAAGGCAGTGCCCGCCGGTTTTAACTACATGTGATTCCAAATGGTTTTCTACTGCGCACATTATTTGACCCATATAGGGCACTAGAAAAGGCAATATCTGCAAGAGAGGCCTTTGTTTGATTAAATCTGACTTAACTAGTGTGTAAAGCTTTTTTTTTTCTTTTTCTTTTTTCCCCTTTTTCCTTTTCTGGTGAATCCTGGTATATCACTTAGTCCCTCAAAGTATTTGCAGAGTAGGGGAAGCTTAAACTGAGAGTAATACTCAGAAGGTAAATTTTAATACCAACAATGTCTTGATACTGGGGCGAGACCGTTCATTTTTGTGTGAATACTTATTGTGATAAACGTTTTATCATGGTGAAATGATTTAGCATTTTCTGTATTGGATGCATATCATTTACTACTATTATCATCGTGTTTTTCTACTCTTTTTGCCAGAAGAAATTACCTGTATCTTAATATATGAACTGTAGAAGTTGCAACATGCTGGTAGTTTCTTTTGCTAAATAATCAAGTTATTCGCTTGAGAAGAAACGAAAGGCAACACAGGAGGGAAAAATTCTCAAATTCAAAAGTAGTATGCCTAATTGTCTCACAAATGAAACAAGAGGTAAGAAAGTTATGTACAAGACACACTTGATGAGCTCCATCTATCATAAACCAACATGAAGAAAAACTACAAAAATTGGAAAGCTGCAATTCTACCCTTTTCTACTTTCATATTTTCAAGATCTACTTTACTAAATTGGATTTCAAAGTTGATGTATCAATGATCATGCAATATTGAGTGATACTATATGGTTAGAGGAGATGTCAAAACTTTGTCATACCCTTTGCTTTCTGAAATCAATACCACACATTCTATCTTCCGTCTATTGTGATAGTCTACAGTCTACTAGCTCGAACAAAGCATCCCTCAACTTCTTCGGCTTAATGTCCGTGTTTGCCTGGGCAATATACAATGTTATTCTGTATCAGACAGATGATCCAATGAACAATCATGCAAAAGGAGAAATGGATGTGTTATGCAATTTTAAGCAGGATTCAATATGAATACATTGTTGTTTTACTTAAAATAAATAAATTTATTGACTTGTTTACTCTCTCTCTCTCTCTCAGTTTATTATTATTTTTTATGGTTTTGGTTATGATGGTATTCCCTAACAAGCTGGCTCTTTCAGTGCTATGTAAATCAATAAGGACTGGCTGATGCTATGCAAAGGCAAAATGCAGTTATTATATTTCCCACTGAGCTCCAAACATCCCAAGGAATTTTAGCAATAAACCATTACTTTCGCATCACCTAAACCCGTTTTGGTATCTCTTTACTTGAATCTTACCTCAACTTTGAGAATGTTCAAGACCTTGCCACAGAATGTGGTGACATTGGCATCGGCTACTTGGAGTCCTAAGGAATCTATAGCCTCCATGAACCTTGCAAACCCACCCCGCTTCTGCTCACAGATGATCTTAATCAAGAAGTCTCTTTGGCCTATCTGGCTCACTTCCACTTGCACCTAAGATAAGGTTTATGCCAAAGGTTGTTGAGGCATGTTGCAATAATAAACTGAACACAGACATTGGAAGTGACAGCTAAATGTTATGCTAGCACTACATACCTCTGTTTGCTTCTTTTCTCCAAGGCTAGATGATTCCGGTTTTTGCTCAGTAGGAGCAAAACATGTGGTGCCACCATTTGTTCTGTTTGGGTTTAAGATCTTCAACTCTGCTTTATTCTTTTCACAGTCCTCTTGTTCCATTTCCCTGAGCTCATCATGAAGTTGCTTAACCTCCTTCTGCAACTCTTGTATATATTCAATTGCATCTCCAACAATTGAAGCTCTATCCATCTAGAAATTCATTAAATGAAAGAATAAAAGCTGAATAAATACAGAGAGACACATCCACATTGGGTGGAAAAAAGGAGACCAATTCACTATTATAGTATTTCACAAGTATTTATTATCTTAACCTTGGTTATCTTTGGGACTAAAGCACGTAGAGTGAAGAGCCCATCTGTAATCCTGTGCCTTCTTTTCCTCTCTGTGGCGAGATTTTTTGAATTGAATTTTTTTGTTTTTGGTTCCCGGATAACTTTTTCCTTCTCTTTTTCTACCACATTGCCACAATTTAATGCCAATTTTGTCTTCAATGAACTCACATTGTACTCAGGATTTTTAGAGCCAGAAGATTTTCCAATTGATTGATTCATAGAACCATGTAGAGGTATATAACCAGATGGACATTCACTGGAACGAGTGGATCCACTAGATGATCCCTCAACACTAGGATAGGAGCTGGACTGGGTCACCGGAGAAAGAGCTTGTATTCCAGGCCAATGTTGTGAGAACTCTTCAGGCAATGGAGCAAGACGATGTTCACTGAGTTTCACATTGGCAGAGTTCCAGACACTCTTGGCATCTTGGTCCAAAGAGATGTTAAACTGAGCTGTAATGAACTCTATGGTCTTTTGATCTTTTGGTATCTGAAAAGAAGAATTATATATTTATAGACTGGAAGAGAATATCTCAATTATAATGCTGAAATTAAATTAAGCACAAAGCAAATCTTACATGCTTTGCGACAAAGAGCTCAATAAGACCACCAACAACTGGGATCAGAACTCGGGTTCCGAGTGTGTCCTGTCAAAATAATTTTTTTTTTTTTTTTAGTTAAGTAGCAAGTAACACCTCTATGTTTTCTAATGGTCTGTCTCAATCCATAATGATCCTTTCAGATATGGCCAACTATGATGTAACAAATCTGTGGGATGTCCCATGTTTTCTATGTATTGGTAGTATAGTCAAATTTTCAAGCAAATCATCAACTATTTGATGAGGGACACTTAAGGAAAAATATATGTTAGAGCCTAGAGCCTGGAATATGTGATTAGCCTCAAGCCCATATCAATGGCCTAAAGCTCCTTTTGGTTGCTAAGAAAATATTTGGTAAAAAAAAAAAAAAAAAATTGAAATTCAGTTATCGTGTTTGGGACCTGAGGAAGCAAAAGCCTACTCTTTGAACATTTTATTTCTTGGAAAATCAAACTGTTTAATCCATAGGATGGAGTATGTACTTTCTTTTTGGTTTCATCAGTTTGTTATCTGAAAGCAAATTCACAGAGAGAGAGAGAGATAGAGAGAGAGATAGAGAGAGATATTGGTGTACCCACGTTTGAAATATCTGAATCCAAGGCATTGGCATTGCAAATCCACCTGGGTTGGGTTGATATGACAACCTCACCATGAACCCTGGTTCCAGTTTTACATATCAGTGTATCTTTATCATGTATTCACAGAATGAAAGGTCAAGGTTTTGAGAGAGAGAGAGAGAGAGAGAGAAAGTTGTACCCAGAATACAGTGGCATAGAAGAAGGAAGTTGAGCAAGAGCTTCACAAGCCTTTGTGCTTATGGGATGCTGAAAGTGACCATCTTTGCAAAGAGGACTCAAATGGTGCTCCACCCCTCTTTCCTCTTTCACATTAGCAACAAATCCATAACCACCACTACAACAGCAACCCATCCATTCAATAAACCTACAATAATCAATGACCACCAAAAAAGAAAAAAAGAAAAAAAGAAAAAAAAAAGCAAAGAGTGTCAAAATCTGATGTTGGGTCTAGTTGAAAATGTTTGATACAATGTAAAACAATATGCTAACAGTAATACTACCTAGATGGATCATCTCCTAGTTTCCAAACAACACAATAGTCCCAGGTCTTTGTCTGAACAAAGGGTCTAAGCCACTCCACTGTTCTCTCCAAACCCCTCATTGTCTCCTCCATTTACAACAATTTTGGTTTGTTTGTGAGTTTGCTAAGAGTACTAGTAGAGTATGATAATGACTGTTAAAAGCCTTTCTTTCTTTCTTTCTTTAATTTGGATGAGTACAAAGGAGCTTTTAACTTTTATTATACGTCTCCCTTTATAATATAAGTCTCCAAACTTGAGGCAAAATGGTACGCGACAATGCCAACACTCCTGTGCTTTTCAGTTGGGAGGGTATCATAGTAGTCAGTTGCAAATCCGTGACAGTGGGAATCTGATGCCAGAAGAGAGAGAGAGAGAGAGTGAGTGAATGTGTGTGTGTTTTTTGACCGATTACTAGAGTTGGTATAAAAAACAACCATCGAATGGTTCAAAAGCTCCTGTGAAAGCAACCCATAACAGCACATAATCATTATTTCATTCTTTATTATTTGGAAAATGAATGCAAGCCTACCATTTTGAAGCATGTATACCATTCTCTTTATGTATATATATATTTTTAAGAATCAATACCGTCTTCTTCATTTTAAATAATGTTCACTGGATTAAAGGGTTCGCTAGAAAAATCGGGATCACCAATAGTTTTATTGCTGAGCTCTGGGGCCTTAGAGATGGACTTCTCATTTGCAGCAATTGTAACTTTGATTATGTTGAGATTGAACTGGATGCTAAAGCTATTATAGATGTCTTGGCCAATCCTAATTATGTAAATAACATTGTGTCTCTTATCTTGGGTGATTGCAGGCAGCTGATCTCAAATCTTCCCCAAGTCCGGTTTAGTCATTGCTACTGTGAAGCGAATCGTTGTGTTGACAAGCTTGCTAGGATGGGTTTGAAACATAATTTAGATTTTGTTATTTTTGACAGTCCGCCTGTGGACTTGCTTTTTGTTTTTAAGGATGACTTCAATGGGATATACCTAAACAAGTTTTGCCCTAAGATTTCTGTTCTGGTTTAGTTTTAATCTATTATCCTTTGCACAAAAAAAAAAAAAAAAAATATACACCCTATAAATAAGATTTCTTAATCATGAAATTGACTCTTTCAATTTTCAATTAAATGGAGAGGGTTGTGTGGTTAATTGTGGTGAAATTTTTTTTTGGCTCCTTAGTTTAATATATGAGTATAGTTTGATTGCATTCATGTTCAATAAGTGAGGTCTTTGATCTTAGATTATTGAAGGAAAAACAAAATTATGGTAATTCCCAATTGAATTCATGCAGTGCTATTTGGTGCTTTTACGACTGTTAAGTTGGGTTTTTGACAAAGAAATGACATTTAAGAATAAGATTACTTGTAAATTATCCCAATTTACCAATCAGCTATTAACCTATGTGATCTACTAATGGTATTCTGATCCTTACGTGGGCTTTGATTCAGAATCAAATCCTTCATTTACAGTTATCAACAAAAAAATAAAAATAAAGCCTTCATTTACACTTAAAAAATAATAATTTAAATGACAAAGTTAATATAGATTATAGACATCGCTACAAGCCTATTAAAGTATTGTAAATGAAACAGTAACACTCTAAAACCAAACATCATTTTGTAGTTTAAAATTACAAAACGTAATAAGTCTGTTATTAATTATAATAAATACTAATACTTTCTTCACAAGTTTCAAATAAGTGGTACGTTTATATCCAACAAAAGAAACAAAAAGTGGCACGTATACTTGTAGGACAAGGATTTCAGAATATGGAATATTACACGGTTTGGCTCTGTTTCACCAGAGCAGGTACAATTCTGTATTGTTCCTAAACGGTAAAATAATGAAAGGCCGTAGCTAAACGACAATCATGGAAAAATGCAGACATTTGCACACAATGCATGAAGATTTTAAAATCCATAATAATGATAAACAGAGAAAAAAAAAAAGAAAAAAAGAGAAAAGGAGTTTAGTTGAATGTGCCACAAATTCTTTTGCATGACCTTGAAGGTTAAGCTTAATAGCGATATAGGATTGTAGAATTATAAGCTTAATAGTGATATAGGTGCGGTTTTATTGCTTGTTCCTTTGTTTGGTTCAATAATACCATTTATCCTAATGTTTACGAGCCCACTGGACCAGAAGCGGTAGAATTAGGGTCCGTTTGGATACCGTTGAAAACTGAAAATACTGTAACAAAATAATTTTTAAATGTGTGAATAGTGCTATGAGACTCATTTTTAATGAAAGTTTTGTTGAAAAAAGAGGTTTGTGGATCCCGTGAACAGTGCACGGGACCCACTGGAAAAGCATGAAACGCTCTTCCCAAAAAAAAAAAAAAAGAATGAAACGCAGACGTGGTATCCAAATGGATACTTAGTGTCTGTTTGAGAAGAACTTATTTAGCTGAAACTGAAATTTTTTTACTGAAAGTATACTATAGATAAAAGTTAAAAGGTAGCTAAAATAGTATAGTGAGATCCATGAATATTACTTAAAAAGTGCAATGAGACTTATGAATAGTAGCAAAAATAAGCTAAATAGTAAAAAAAACTGACTTTTTAAGCCAATGTCAAACACACACTTAGAGGGTTCATTTAGAAAAGAGAGTATTTATGAATTAATTAGTATTATTGGGTCACAAGATATATAGATTTGAGAGGGTCAAAGAAAATTTGAGTAATTTTACAATCACAAATTATTTTATAATATTTATACAATTTTTTTTTTTTTTTTTTTTGAGAATACAAAATTATTGATGTAGCAAATTTTTATTGACTTTTATGGCCCCATCAGTAATATAACTTTTTTACTTACTAATAATTAATAACAATATCATCGACTTGTAAAATTTTTTGTAAAATAGTTCATAACTTTATTATTTTCTAAAAAATTTAAACCATTTCAAAAAAGATTGAGGGCTATAGCTTCAACGTGGCACTGCCCTCCATGGGCTTAGTAGAGCTTATCAGTTGGGTTGGGCCGTATTTATCAGAATTTGGATCCATGACAAGGCCTACATATACAGGTGTAATATATTTATATGGCCACTTACTATTTGTATTTTTTGTTTGAAACTTTTTTTTTTTTTTTTTGAGGAAAAGACTAAGAATTTTATTTAAAAAAAGGCTATATCAGCTTGAATTATATATTGAAACTATGGTCGTATATCTTCCATTCACACTAAGAATTTGGAACATTTATTGTGTGTCTAGCCAAATTATTAGTAACTTTATATTACTTCTTGTATTTGGGGTCTTTTGTTGGTTTCCAAAGTTCTTAGTTATAGAGTTAAAAGATTATATGTAGCTAAAACGAGATCTAATTAATTCTTGCTTTTCATTCTATGTTAAATCCATCCATACTTTCAACTAATTCATTTGGTTTGGTATTAGTTTGAAAACATTTCCACTCGTCCTGGCTAGGCCAATTAAGAATCTCCCTTCAATCTACCCAGCTCGATTGATGCACATTCCTAAATACATATACACGAATTGGACAAGTCATTTGATGAACTACAATGACAGTTGCATACCATCTAGCAAGTACCTCAAAAGGTTAATTTTGTAATTATTGGATAACTTATTGGGTGATGTTGAAAGATTTTAGACAATTTTTCTAAACTTATTAAAAAAAAAAGTGAATTACAATTTACACATATGGTTTGGTTTAATCACAATTTTATTAAAAAAATTTTAATTTTTACATTTGATCCCCTAAGTTTAGATTAAAATATAATCATTAGGTTCCATCCAAATTAATATATTTCGTATTTTGTGGACAAACCTTCAATTAACTCTTCCCTTGTAGTTTGGCCATATAACAATTTAGTTCTACAAAACATTTCAATTGTTCTATTTTGACCCTAAAATTTGAATTAAAATTGAATAGTTAAGAAGGATTTTGATAGAATCCAAACCTTAAAAGGTGAAATGTGACAATTGAAAGTTTGTGTACTTAATTGTAAGAGGACTGAGTTTAAATGTAATAAAAAAAAATTTGTTGTTAAAGGTGCACAATCTAAGTCAAGAGCCTTGTAATCAAAAACGACTCTTCTTTATCAAGAGAATTAGAATTCGAATCCTTTTATAGCAACTATATTATATATAAATATATATATATATATATCTCTTGATTTTTCAGCTCAAACACCCTTGCTAATTAAAACTATTGCATGTCACAACACCACCATATGTAATTACATATTCCAAGTTGTGGCCCTTGTGGGTGGAGACTGGAGATATGAAAATACAGAAGAAAAATTAAAATAAAAAACAGAAGGATTTTGATAGAAATGTAAGTCAGGTACATAACTATATCATATGGAAGCTCCTGATCTTTGATTTTCTATACCATCATCATGCACCGGCTCTGGGCTCTCCTTCACGATCACCACCTGGCCTCATTTCACCTCTGTTGTGATGGTGATGATCACCATTTTCGGATGGCCTATGCCCTCTGCTATTATCACCATTTTCAAATGGCCTGTGCCCTCTGCTTCCTCCATTTCCAGATGGTTTGCCTGTTGGAACTTTCTTCTTACCAAACCCAAACTCAATGTCCCCATTATCTTTGGGACGAAAGTTGTGGTTTTGCTTTGCTGGTTTTTGTTTGTTATAACGCCGGTTGCAGAGCCTGCCAAGAAAGCAAGCTATAGCTGATACAACAATGATCACAGCAAGGACAATAAAAACTGTCCCAAATGACCCATTTGAATGGTGTGAAGGTGGTTCCCCAGTGACAGTATTGGGGTAAACCAGAACTGGCTGTTGTTGTGGCTGAGGGAGTTGTTGCTGCTGGGGTTGTTGCTGCTGGGGTTGTTGCAAAGACATCTTTAGGCTTAGTTGAGAGAAGAGAAAGGGGAGGGGCTTGGTTTTAGTATTAGTCTGCAGCTCTTGTGCTTTGAGTGCAGACAAAGGATGTTTTTTGGTTTACTCATGAAACAAGCAATTAGATTGCTGTGTGAAAGGGTTATGTATAATTGGGTTGATCCATTCAAATATGTGGGGGGTTTTGCATTCAATAAAGGAGGAACTTTCTTTAATAAAGAGACTACTAAAGATATTCCTTGTGTTGATTACTGCGGGAGATTCGATACTGCTGTTGCTTTGTATGGAGAGAAAGTAAGATTTTGGCTCCTTTGAACAACACACTTTTAGATCTCAAGGCCCCCAAGAAAGAAAAGCAATTATTTTACTTAGACTCTCTCTCTTTTAATCATTCGAGTGGGATGATCTCCGGTGAAACTCATGCATACAAATAGATGTTATTGTGTATTCATATACGGTTTCTTTGTTGGGTCAAGTGGGCTGAGTTCAATTGATTTTTTTTTTTTTTTGAGAATTGAGTTCAATTGATTTTGATTGTTTGAATTGCAACATATATGCATGTTTCATATTTGGTATGTAAAGCCGTAATTAATGATGGTTTCATAGATTTGTGTGTATGAGTGGTTTGAACCGTTCTATTTACATGAAAATTTGTGCTCCTCTCTTTCATTTGGTGAAGAATTCTAGGCTTTTTTGCAGATATTTTTTAAAGGAAGATAGATTATGTGGTTCAAAATTGGGATCTGTGTAATTAATTATGTACCATTTCCCCAGGCTCAAGCTTATCTGCTTTAATGGGGTCGCTCGTCTAATTGTTGTCTTTATTCCTTTCTCTTTTTTCAAAGATAAAGGATTCTGCTAGAGTGGTATGAGCGGCTTGAGTTTATCATTTTTGTTGATGATTGGAGAGCAATGATATTATAATCGTACTGTACTCATAATATTCCATAAAAAAAAACATACTGTACTCATAATAGGTTGGTAGTTGGTACAAAAATTCAACATGGGACCCAATGAATCAGACGTTCCAATGCACAGAAATAAAGGTGACCTTGCCACTCTTTTTATGCAAGTGCAAGACCAATTGACAGTCCCCTTATTGCCTTATGCATGATTGCATTGTTCCGAGATCATTGGATTACAGGCATTATGCCAATGAATTCACAGCACAGTGGTCTGTGACGTGCCTCTATTTTCCTCTTTAATTATACCATTTTGATATTGTATTTTTGCTATTAGGAATCAAGTAAATAGATAATGGGGAGTGATTATTAGTTTAGGTTTGAAGGGTCTGTTTAGATACTACTTGTTATTAAAAATTGAAAACACTGTAACAAAATAATTTTTAAATGTGAATAGTTTGGACCCAGTTTTAAAGAAAAATTTGTTGAAATCCGTACTTGCGGGTCCTGTGAACAATACACAGGACCCACACAAAAAAACGCAAATGTACACAACTCCTGTTTTCAATGCAATCCAAACATACTCAAAATCAACTTAACTTGTAGTAGGTAAATATAGGATTCTTTTGAATTTCAAAGTTATGTTTATCTTATAAAGCCTTTTTTTTTTTTACAAGTTATAACTTGACATTGAATAAGAAGACTGGATCAAAAATCTTATCATTGAATGAAATTTTCACTTTGCATGTTGTTTTTTCTATTAAAAAAAATGATGATTTTTTGTTATTTTATCCATTTGTGACACATAACAAACTCTCTCCCCTTCCCCTTGGCTGTAGTTGATTTTGATTTTGAGGAGGAAAGCTGATCAAAGATTTGTTGCTTGGCAAGTCGCACCTTTCCACATTGTCGTCGATCTTTAGTATACGTGGTAGAAAAATCTCATACTGCCGTGCTTTGCTTCAACCTTAATCAACTTGTTAGAGCCATGGAAGCAGCAGCCCAGCTAATTTTGTAATATATATATTTTTAATGGAATTGTGATTTTTGTTGTTCTCCATGAGAAGTTTAAACAAAGAAATTGATTTTTAAACTAAGTTAGAGAAAAAGGAAGAGAATGGTATTTCCGTATTTATGTACTAATTATCTATTTTTTTATGAAAGTGGACTCTCTGACCTATAAGAGTGGGATAAAATATGCATTAAACGTTATATTTACTTGTGTCCTAAGAACATTTGTTAATTAGGCCTAAAAATGAGAAAAAAAAAAAGAAAAAAAAAAGAAAAGAAAAGAAGAGAGAAAGACTATAGGTAAACTTTTTTTCTTATTTATTAAAGTAAAACATTATAATTGGTATAGTTAAGAGTCTTGTAATTCAGTGATATTGTCTATTTTCTCACAAAACTTATATAAATTCTTTCTTCCATATTTATTATAATTAAAACATAAAAAATTTATGATTGATACGTGAAAAAAATGTAGTGAGTGATGAGTTATGTGAAAATCATGTTAGATAAATCCTAACTTATTTCTAAACAGTTGGAAAATTTGAAAGGTGTCTCACCCCTAATGTGTGACTCTTGTCAGGCTTATGGGCCTATGGCTTGTTCAAAGGTTTGTTTGCTCAATGGACCAGAGTCAAAGTGGGATCACTTGACATACTTTAATTGTTAAAAACAGCAAACCCTGCATAAAAATATCCGATCCTAAACGACCATGCACCCTACAACGCCTAAACGAACTAACCAGTAACAAATAATAAGATAAATACCATTGTATGCGCCAAGCCACACAAACCACTTCAAACCAAATTTGTAACAAAACTTCACAACCAAATTTCTATCTTCTCCACACCATCTATTCTCACCAAAATTCCATTCTGAGATATAAATTTAACCCTCCCAATCCCATCCTTAGTTCAATTATTCACAAATTCAAATCAGCAAAAGAAAAAGAAAATTTCACAAATATTCAATGTCAACCATTAATATTCAGCACCTCTCTCTCTCCCTCATCTCAATCCACCTCCTTTTAATCATTTTTTCATCTTCAACAGGTTTCTCAAACCCTTCCATTTTATTACCTTCCATTTTATTACATTTACTCAGATGTAACATGCGTGCACGCACACATATATATAACGCATTATTCTCTATTTAAGTATAGAATTGTGACATTTTTTTTTTGGGCATGCAGGTGCAGCACCCATTGGAATATGTTATGGTCGCGTTGCCAACAATCTACCACAACCCTCCTCCGTTGTCAACCTCATCAAATCCAATGGCATCAAATACGTCCGCCTCTTCGACATTGACCCCACCACCCTCAAATCATTCTCCGGTACCGGAATCAACCTTACGATTGGTGTGCCTAACGAACTCCTCCCCTTCCTGGCCAATGCCAACGAGGCCACAGCCCTCAGCTGGCTCCAATCCAATGTCTTCGCCCACATCCCCGCCAACCAAGTCCGCTACATTGCTGTAGGCAACGAGGTCTTCCTCAAAGACCCGTTCTACACCCCCTACGTCGTCACCGCCATTCTCAATCTCTACCAAGCTCTCAAAACCCTTAACCTCACCAATTCCATCAAGCTCTCATCACCACAAGCAGCCTCAGTCGTAACAAATTCATACCCTCCATCCTCAGCAACCTTTGACCCGTACATTGAATCTGCTATCATCCCTCTCGTACAATATCTATACGATAGCCGTTCACCTTTCATGGTAAACGTGTATCCCTACTTCAGTTACATAAACAATAAGAACCATGTTTCTTTGGATTACGCATTGTTCAAGTCTAAGAATAATACAGTTAGAGATGGTGCATTATCGTATAGTAATCTTTTTGACGCGAGTGTGGATGCGTTTGTGTCTGCAATGGAGAAGGTGGGGTTCGAGGGAGTGCCGGTGGTGGTGACTGAGACGGGGTGGCCAACGAGGGCTGGCGAGTCTGCGAGTGAGGAAAATGCGTCGGTGTACAACGGGAACGTGGTGAGGCGGGCGGCAGACGATGCGGGAACGCCACGGAGGCCGGAGACAGGAGTGGAAGCTTACCTGTTTGATTTGTTTGATGAGAACAAGAAGGGTGGAGAAGAGTACGAGAAGTATTTTGGGATTTTTGGTCTTGACGGGGTTAAGGCTTATGACATCGATTTTAACTAAGAGAAAGAGGCACGTTTGTAGTAATGTTGCCTTTTTTTTTTTTTTTTTTTTTTTTTTTTTGGTTGAGAAAAATATGGTCTAAGAAATTGACGTCTTCTACCTGTAATCATGTTAACATTCTACCCTTAACTTTTGATTCTCAAAAAAAAAAATTGTTAACATTCTACCCGCTGAGAGTAGTAATGTCTTTTTTTTTTTAGTAATGTCTTAGATAGATATAGCAGCCTTCATTTTATAATATATAGTAGTTTCGGATCGTATTGCAAGATTTTACAAGGAGAATATTTCAATCTCTCATCCCATTGTTGTAACTATTAAATTTATCATCAAAAAGATGTGAAGTAAAATATAGTTTCAATCTAAATAATTTATTTTTTTGCTATGATTTTTTATCTGAACATGTAATATGCATGAGGTAAAGTTCGCAATAAATTATATATTGGACTTGAGAAAATTGGGCCCAGACCTAATAACACATCCAAAGTCGAAGGAAAAATATTGGAATAGATGGAAATTTTTGGACCAGTTATAAAAAATAGTCAACCCATTGAAACGTTGGTCAATCCATGGGGTCACACAGGTTGATTATTTTTAAAAAGGGATTTTTTTTTTCCCACATTTTTCTCCTCTCTTTTCTTAAGTCTTTTTTCTAACAGGCACTCATCGGTTCTTTCTTCACAAGATCAAGCTTGAAAACTTAATTAGTGGAACTTAGATCGTGTAAACTTAAGAATTATTTATTATTTAATTTTTAATTAAGATTGTTTTGTTAATTTCTTTCATTATTTATATTGGAAGGAAGACAAAAATAATATTATCAAGTTTCTTTTTTATTTGCTAAGACTCTTATAACTTAAATAACACTTCATAGTGTTTCCAGCATAGTAATCTAGAGTTTAAATTCTCCTACCCCCAATTATTGTTGAATATTTTTTTTTTTAAATTTTAAATTCCTTCATATTTTTTGGCATGTAAAAAAGAGGGGGTTATACCGGGTTAATTTAGATGAAGATTACGAATTCGATGAATCTTTTTCAAAAGTGCCATGGCTAGGACTCCCACGCGGTGACAGGAGGATATATCTTGCACAACTTGCTTTCCAAATCCAGCGTAGGGATACCCTTGCTGTCATAGCTCTTGGACCAACAAGGAAAGCAAAAGCTCTCACATTGTTATATGGTGCTGAATCTGCTGATGCTTATCCTTTTAGTGATGAACGTTTACTAAAAGTTGAAACACAAACTGAGGAAATGGCAATGGATGATTGGCCTAGGAAGGTTAAGCGGGATCTCCATGTGAATTATGATGTGGTACGGTGCTCCATGTGAATTAGGAGGAGTTTTGTGGACTTATTGTAGTCTGGGGTGTAACTATAAATACCATCCTAATTGTGCTTTTAGGGCAAGACATCCAGGACAGAGCCACAACTTAGAGTGAGGAGGGGCGGCTTTGCTACTCGCTGTGTGCGTCGGTTCAAGACTTTGACTCTGCTATTTAACTACTAAGGATTTTTATTTAAAACTTTTTAAAGAACCAAGTTGTTTGTTTTGGAAAAAAAAATTAGGTTGATTGAGCTTAATCATTTTTTAGCTTTATTATTGGTAATTTTTGTTATTAAGCTAATTTTTTTGGGTTTGTATATTTTGTTTTAAATTTAATCTATTAATTTTTTATGGCATTTATTAAGTGGAAAATGCTAAAACTACAACATTTTTATAAATTACTAATGTGATAAGTGGTTATTGGTAAGTAAAAAATGATGCAAGTGTGTGAAATAATAAAAATTTGCTACCTCAATAATTTGTAAAAACTTTCGTGGCTTAACAATACTCTTAAAAGAATTGATGGTATTGTTAAGAGCGGACAAAGTGTAATTTTATTGAACAAAATTGCCAAAATTAGTACCTATTAGTATATTAATTAAAAAAAAAAAATTTGGGGGGCCCATTGCTCTCCCAAGTCCATATATAGCTCCGTCCATGAAGACACTGGTACCCAAAAATGTGTGTTTCCTGGTCAATATTACATATACTGCCAGAGGATGGAAGACCATGTATAATGGATGGTCATACTTAAAACCGTGAGAGAATCTATTGGAAGTTATTCACACTTGCTTTTAATTAAACTAGTTTGTAACCCGTGCATATACACAGCTGCAATTAAATACAATCACAATCATACTTTTTTTTTTTTTTAATAAAAGAGATTCAAATTATACATAGTATTAGCTTACACTTTTTTTAAATCATATATTTCTAAAATATGCAATGGTTTCTCATTATATATATATATATGATTTAGAATTTAATTGGATTTAGACTCTTCGGTTTTTTTTACCCAATAATTCACTTGCTATAAAAATTTAAAAAATAAATGAATACTTGGCGGAAAATTAGACTTCAATTGAAATCCAATTTAAAATCTAATTAGTTTTGAACTCTTCGATATATATATATATATATAAATATATATATGATTTAGAATTTAATTGGATTTAGACTCTTCGGTTTTTTTACCCAATAATTCACTCGCTATAAATTTTTTAAAAATAAATGAATATGTGGCGAAAAATTAGACTCCATTTGAAATCCAATTTAAAATCTAATTAGATTTGAACTCTTTGATTTTTACACTAAATAATTCACTTGGTACAAAATTTAAAATTAAATGTGACACGAGGCACAAAATTGAGAATCCAATTAAAATCTAATTAGATTTTCTCTAAACTTTGGTTATATATATATATATATATATAATCATGACTTGTGCTTGTTTTTAACTGAAATTTTCTTTTTTTTAATTGATATCTTATGATTTCTATTAAAAATATGATTGTGTACGGTGTGTGTAGAGTTATTTCCTTTTTAAAAAAAAAAATTATAATTTGATATTTAATATACCTAGGTTTTGTTTGGACCCATAACAAAAACAGGCTAACATGAATCTATGCATTTTTTTTTTTTTTTTTTACGTATCAAATTTTAATGGGACAATAGGATCTACGTGGGTCCCCGAAGAGTAACAACTAAAAAATAATAATTGAGTTAGATTTTATAAAGCAAAAATAAAGGAAAATTAAAATATATCACCTACAGCATTTTCTCCACATAAAGTTATAATTAACACCAAGGTTTAAACCATTCATACAAGTGAAACATATCTTATCACAGAAATAACTATCAATTTATTGGTTAGCAAAAAAAAAAAAAAAATCAATTTATTGTATAATTTTAATGGTGCAATAAATGTTGTAAGCACATGTTATTTAGGATTGGAATTTTTCCTTTCTTCTAAAGGACAATGGAAAATTGTTTCATCAATGATAGAGCACGAATATGTTACACATATTTATTTAGAAAATTTTTGCACATGTTACCAACTAGTGTATAAAATTAGAGATCTCAGGTAAGAGAGTATAAGGCTTTGCCATATGACGTATTACTCAAGATTTAGATTATGACATCCCTCTTGATGTTTAGTTGCTTTCATAACAATTGACACAAAAGTCATCAAAATTTTAACACATGTGAATTCAATAAAATTAAAATTTTTTTTTGATGTGAATAAAATTAATCTTAATCATTTAGATTTTTCAACTCCTTTCAGTGACATGTATGGAACCAATATTGTAGTATTTATTTTATCTTCTATAAACAAAACATTGTAGTATTTATTCTGAGTAATTTAAAAAGTACTAATAGGATAAACACGTTTATTTTGTTATAATAATTATTTTAAGTGATGCATTAATTATTTAAGTATAACAAAATTTTGATGTCATTTTTCTAAGATTCATATGAGAAACAATTGATTTGTAATATGGTATTCTTGCTTAAATTTAATTGCCTTTGCAACAATCAAAAATTTAAAATAGAGTCCAATAAAAGGAAAAAACAAATTAATAATTTACAATCAAGAATGTAAAAAAATAATTGAAGGACACTTTCATTTATTTTATCAAAAAGATATTTGCATTTTTGAGTAGACATATTTCGTGCCTACTTGAGATTGCAAATCTCGTTTTGTAAACACATATATAGTGTGTGTTTGGGAGCAGATTATAAGCCATCTTTTCTTTTTAGCTTCTATGTAGAGTTTTATAAAACTTGATTTTTTTTTTTTTCAAAGTACGAGTTCCCAAATGGACACATAGTTTGATTAAATCACTACACCACTTTTATTATCCTTTTATTTTGCCTATAAAATATAACACTAAAGATCGCAATTTTTTACAATGAAAATTATTGAAATATTGAAGGAAACTAATAAAGTTGAAATTCCCAAACTCGAATTCTTAGTGCCCAAATTTAAAATTCCCAAACTTGAATTCTTAGTGCCCAAATTTATTTTGTCATTTTTTTTTCTTCGAATTTTCCTTTGAATTTTCCTTTTCTCTCAAATTGTCAAAGAATTTTCTTGTCATTAATGGCTTCCGCTGCTTCTTCATTTGCTCCCACATCAGAGAATGCTGCTCCATCTACATAAGATTCGCCGATGAACGATCCTTTGTTTTTACACCATGGAGAGAGTCCAAGCACAGTTCTTGTGACTCAACCTTTGACAGGTAGTGAGAATTACTCAGCTTGGGCACAAGCAGTAAGGAAAGCTCTACTCACCAAGAACAAGTTAGGCTTCATCGATGGCACATTCACTCTGTCATCTCCATTGGTATCCACACCTTCAGCAGTTCAAGCTTGGATCATGTGTGATAATATGGTGGGAACGTGATTAACAAACTCAATTTCTCCTAAGCTTCAAGCCAGTATCATCTATGAAGACATTGCTTTGGAGATCTGGAATGATTTGAGAGATCGTCTTGCTGAAAAGAATGGTCCAAGGATTTACAATCTTCAGAAGGAGATTGCAAAACTCCATCAAGGTGAGGTTTCCATTATTGATTTCTTCACTCAATTGAAAGTTCTTTGGGATCAATTGCATAATTATAGCCCTTTTCCTTCTTGTACTTGTGGAAAATGTACATGTAATGTGAATAAGAGGCTTAATGACTTGCAAGCTAGAGAATCAGTAATGAAGTTTTTGATGGGATTGAATGAATCTTTTTCACAAGTAAGGACACAGATTTTGTTGATGGACCCTCTTCCATTCATCAATAAAGTGTATTCTTTAATGATCCAAGAACAGATACATAAGTGTGTTACCAATTGTTTTAATGCAAAGGTTGAATCAGCTGCTTTGATTGCTAAATCACAAAACCTTAATGGTAATACTGGAGTCAATTATAGTGGTAACAATGGCAACAAGGGAAAGGATAAACCAGTTTGCACTCACTGTGGTAGATCTGGTCACATTATTGATAAGTGCTATAAATTGCATAGATTCCCTCATAGTTACAAGTTTAAGGGAAAAAATCCAATGGCACATCAAGTGTCTCTTTCACAGCCCCATGATTTGCCCTTTTTGCCTTACCAGTGACTCCAAGCTTCACTCTAGAGCAATATCAGTAGCTTCTTGCTCTCATTGGTACTCCTAGTTCTCCACTAACTCTACCTGTTCAAAGGAAAGAAGCAATCAACACTACTATGGCTAATGTGGTGTCCTCTAATGCCACTGCAATGGCAAGTATGGATCTTTCTCATTCAGTCTTTTCTACACAGATGGTTAATAGAAGAGCATATGATTCTAATACTTAGGTCATTGACACTGGGACCATTGACCATATTGTGTGTTTTGTCCATCTTTTGACTACTATTACTGTTATTAGTAACACATATTGGCACTGTTACATTGTCATCCTCCCTTACTCTCCAAAATGTTCTTTGTGTACCTTATTTTACCTTTAATCTCTTGTCTGTAAGCACTTTTACTAAATCTCAACCATATTAACTTGTATTTTTGTCTACTTTTTGCTTCATATAGGACCTTACCTTTTGGAGAATGATTGGAGTGGGACATGCAATTGATGGTTGTGGTGGGCCTTTTTTTTCCAACTCTAGGCTGGACTGTCTCCTGCCACGTTACGGCCTAATGGATCTGGGGTAGGAGAGTTGGGACTGGCTTGACTGCAACACACCCCAAGCCAGCTTGTGCACAAGCTAGAACCCTTTTGTTGGGACCTTGGACACGTGCACATGGCAGAGGATGTTGTTACAAAAAAGTTATGGCAGACAGGTGTAATATAACAAAAATAAGAAGAATATACATACTGTCAGCCAAAAAAAAAAAAAAATACTAAATCATTTTCTTAGTAAAGGAGGAAATAATACAGTGATATAAATGCGGCAAAAATGAGTTAATAACAACAATAAAAAGAAAAGGAAATAATATTAATGCTTGATCAATAAAAGGAAGAAAGATTAGTCTACCGTGCTTGATTTCTCAATGGAGTCAAGTCTAGAAAGGGGACCACTTTTCAATGTGGGCAATCTCACAAGGAAGCCCTGCCACAGAAATTGCCCACTTTGAGAGAATGGGCCTAGATGGCTTATCCTTGAATTCCTTAATCCTCACTAGAGAGCAGACTGTTAGAGGGAGAGAAGGGAATAGCCTATTGGTCCATGCCCACCGTCACACTCTTGCTCACTCTCTATTTTTCCTTTTTTGATTCCTTTTTCATTTCTAACTTTCCTGTTTTCTCTCTTATCTTTCACTCCTTTTCTTACTTGTTTTTCTCTTGTTTTATCTCTCCGGTTTTCCTTCCCCTTTCTTCTGTTCTCCTTCCCCCCCCCCTCCCCCGGTTGTTATGTTTACTGTGCACAACTAAGT
Source organism: Notholithocarpus densiflorus (assembly GCA_030021035.2). Taxonomy (NCBI): domain Eukaryota; kingdom Viridiplantae; phylum Streptophyta; class Magnoliopsida; order Fagales; family Fagaceae; genus Notholithocarpus; species Notholithocarpus densiflorus. The sequence continues at coordinate 1,689,044 of JARYZH020000085.1, read as the reverse complement.
CCATTTTTATACTGCCTACCATGACAAGTTTTTACTGTTTTACCTCTTAACTACTTTTGTCCTAGTATAGATGTCATTCCCAGACCACCTACTAGTCTGTCGGCTGCCCAGCTATCACCGCTTACCTGTGCTAGCCGTGCCACATTCCATACTCAGACAAAAGAGTTTTATTTTGTTTTCTTTCTTTCCGTGACATTCCCATCCGGATAAGGGTGGGCATTCTCTCTTATTAACCCCTATGACATGCACCTAGTGATTCCAGCTCATCTTTCCCTCTTTTGGGTAGTATGTCATCCTAACAGGACATTTCCCCCAAAAGAGTTTAAGCAGGAACCCCAGAATAGGCTTCTCCCTTCTCCCCATCGCTAGACCGTATCCTTTCTTACCTCTAACCCATGGCCCACCACTCCTGTATTGGCTGAGTACAAGTGGGTGGTTCCTGAGCCTTGTGCGTGCTCCACTTCCATGTGAGTCCAGGTTTTGTCTGCTGTTTATGAGTTTTCCATGGCCTGGGGGCTTGTCTAGTCTTTACTACCCATTTGGCCACTCATTCTTAACCTCTTGTAGCGTGGATGAGTTACTGGGTCTTCATTCTTTGTATCTTGCTTTCTCCCTAGGCTGGGTTTTGCTTGGGCATGGGTATTTCCTTCTCCAATCCAGCCCTTGTCTTCTTTGTGGGTCGGCTGACACCTTTGCCATGTCGCCCCATTGTTTCTGCCATGTTATTATTTGACTTATGCTTGCTAGGCCTCCTTTGGGCCTACTGTACACTTTCCTTCTGCTTAGTTCCAGTAGCCCAATACTATCATTGGGCTTGTACTCACGCTGTTTTGGGCTTCCTTGGCCCATTTCTTCCCTTTGGGGCTTCCTTGGCCCATTAAATTCCTTTAGGCATCCTCGACCCATTTCATTTCCTTGGGCATCCCTGGCCAATTCTAATCCTTCATTCTCATGGGCTTTTGCTAAGTCTTTTGGGCTTCCTCGGCCCAAATTACCATATCCTTTACTTTCGAGGTTTATAGGCTTTTCCCCCAACCCCATTTACTTAATTCCTTCCTTTGAGCTCCTTCGGCCCATTTTTACTTGCTTTCCATTTCTCATAATACCCATGAGTTTACTACTTCTTTTTTCGGGCTCCTTTGGGCCCGCTTACTTTCTTTGAGGCCCTTTTACTATTTCATAGGCCTATGGACCATTATTCCTGTCGTTCGAGCTTGATGGTTTTCTTCTCAATTTGCTAATTCTTCTTCTTTATTCCCTCCCATATTGTTGGGCTTCTTCCTATTACTGGGCCTCCTTGCCAAAGTGGGCATCAACAATGGTCTATACCTGTTACAGTGTGATAGTTTCCAGCAAGCTTCTTCTATTGCTCTTGCTGATTTCTTAGCCAATATCAAATTGGGTAATGTTTTCCATCCTTTTTCTGCTACAACATCACATAGTTCTCTTTCTTCACTCTGGCATGCAAGATTAGGCCACCCATCAGATTCTAAGCTACAAGGTTTGAGTCATATCTTTACTTTTTTGTAAAAATCTTGTAAAAATATTTGTAATGTTTGCCCTTAGGCCAAACAAAAACGTTTACCTTTTCCTTTCAATAATAAACTCAGTGCTTGTGCTTTTGATTTGGTTCATTTAGATGTTTGGGGACCTTATTCTACTCATATTTTGAATGGTTTCAAGTATTTCCTAACTATGGTTGATGATGCAACCAAAGCAACTTGGGTATACTCAATGAAATCCAAGTTTGAAGTTAGGTCTCTTGTCACTTCTTTCTATTCTATGGTTCTTACGCAGTTTGGATGCAAAATCAAGTCCTTAAGAATAGATAATTCTATGGAATTTAATATGCCAGATTTTTATAGTTCCAATGACATTGTACACCAACATAGTTGTGTTTAAACTCCACAACAAAACTCTATTGTGGAGAGAAAACATCAACACCTTCTCTCTATAGCTAGATCTTTACATTTTCAGTCTATATTCCTATTCAATTTTGGGGTGATTGTATCCTTACTGCTACTTATTTGATTAACAGATTACCTTCACCCTTATTAAATAATAAAACTCCTTATGAGCTTCTTTTTAAACAACCTTCTTGCTATGATCATTTGAAAGTTTTTGGTTGAGTTTTTTGCTTCTACTATTGCTCAAACCAGGTCTAAGTTTTCTTCTAGAGCCAGGAAGTGTGTTTTCCTTGGTTAATGTGAAGGGTTATAAAGTGTTTGATCTTCAATTTCATTCAGTTTTTATTTCTAGGGATGTTGTGTTTCATGAGTTTGTGTTTCCCTATCAATCTAATTCTTGTTCTTCTTCATCTGCTCCTTCCATTCCTTTGCCTTGCCCTCCTTCTGTTTCTTCTGATATTTTGGATTCAAACCTTCCTCATTCAACGTTACATTCTGCTCCAATCTCATCTAATCATCTTGATGATTCTGTCATTCAAGTTCATCATGAACTTGATGATGAATTCTTACAAGATGTACCTGTTGAAACACCTGAGCCCCTTGTTGATCCAATTCCTCTTCGAAGGTCTGCTAGGATTTCTAAGCAACCCTCTTATCTCCAAGCTTATCACTATAATCAGGTATCCTCAATTCCCATTGCTAGTGCTCTTCATTTAGGTACTTCACATCCTTTATCCTCTCATCTCTCCTATCAGTATCTTTCTCCTTCCTATAAGCACTCCTGTTGTTCCATTTCTTCTGTTGTTGAACCTTCCTACCATTACCAAGCTGTTTCTAATCCTAAATGGCAAGAGGCAATGGTTGCTGAAATAGCAGCTCTAAAGGCAAATAATACTTGGGCTTTAACACCCTTACCTGCCAATAAGAAGCCAATTGGTTGTAAATGGGTTTACAAAATTAAGTACAAGTCTGATGGTTCAATAGATAGGCATAAGGCTAGGTTGGTGGCTAAAGGGTTCACTCAAAAGGAAGGAATTGATTATACTGAAACCTTTTCCCTTGTTGCCCAAAATGGTTTCTGTCAAGTGCCTTTTGGCAATGGCTGCAGTGAAAGGGTGGTATCTTGGTCAACTTGATGTTAATAATGCTTTTTTGCATGGGGACTTGTTTGAAGAGGTTTATATGTCTCTTCCACCAGGGTTTCAGAGCCAGGGGGAGCTAGTTTGTAAGTTGAACAAGTCTCTTTATGGACTTAAGCAAGCTTCTAGGCAATGGTTTACTAATCTTTCCACCACCTTGATTCAGCTGGGGTTTGTTAGGTCCAAAACAGACTATTCCCTCTTCACTAGACAAAAAGGACATTGTTTCATGGTTCTTTTGGTCTATGTAGATGATGTTTTGATAGCTTGTAATGACAAAGAGGGGGTGGATTAGTCCAAGGTATTGCGGGATCAAAAATTTAAGCTGAAGGATTTGGGTGATCTGAGATACTTCCTTGGTTTGGAAATTGCAAGATCAGATCAGGGAATATCCCTTTGTCAAAGAAAATGCACTCTTGAAGCGTTGAGTGATGCTAGTCTTTTAAGGTGTAAACCAGCTAAAACACCAATGGAGCAAAATGTAAGATTGAGTAATTATGAAGGGGAAGAGCTCAAAGATCCAAGTGCTTACAGAAGGTTGATTGGAAGGTTGTTGTATTTGACTATCATTAGGCCAGACATTACCTATGCAGTTCATAGGTTGAGTCAATACATGGCCAAGCCAAGGAAGCCACACCTGGATGCAGTGCATAGAATTCTGTAGTATTTGAAGAATGAATGAGGGAAAGGCATCTTGTTTTCATCCAAGACAAAATTATATATCAAGGGTTTTGCAGATTCTGACTAGGCTTCTTGTCTTGATACTAGGAGGTCTGCAACAGGCTATAGCATATTCATTGGGGACTCTTTGGTTTCATGGAAATCAAAGAAGTAGTCCACAATGTCCAGATCCTCAGTAAAAGCAAAGTACAGGGCAATGGCCATGGCTACTTGTGAGATAGTGTGGATACTATATTTCCTCAAGGATATTGGTGTTGAACACGAGGAAAGCTTTGCTATTCTATGACAATCAAACAGTTTTACACATTGGATCAAATCCAATGTTTCATGAGAGGACTAAACATATTGAAATAGACTGTCATGTAGTTAGAGATAAAGTGTTGGAAAGGGTTATTAAACTAAACCATGTTAGGACTCACTGTCAACTTGTAGATTTGCTGACTAAGGCATTGAATTTCAATCAGATTTCAAGTCTTGTTTGCAAAATGGGAATGATCAATATACACTCAGCAGTTTCCCTTGAGGGGGAGTATCAGAATGAAGGCAATAAACAGAAGCAAGGGCAGATGAGGTTGACTGAAATGAATGAGGGATGCAAGGAAAACTGCAGAACAAATATAGAACAAAACGATAGTAGTTTAGATAAAAGCAATAAAAACGACTTATAGTTTACTTACTTATATAATAGCTGTTAGTAATTGGCACATGTAAATGTTAGTTAGAGATATCATACAGCACGTGTAAGTGTGTGTGTGTTAGTTTTGGTAGTTTCCTTCCTTCTCTGTACAGCTTATATACTAAAGCTCTGTAATTCCTCCTTAATTAATGAAATCAGTTTTTTTACCAGAATTTTCTGATAATTCCCAATATAGCTTTGTGACTCACTCAATCACTCTCTCTCATTCTTTGGTGCAAAGTAATGTTACCCTAATTATTCATTTTACATATACTAGGACGAATCAAGTACAGAGCTCATGTTTCTCAAAAAAAAAAGGTACAAGAGCTCATAAGATTCAACTTCTAATCAAGAACACACAGGAAAAATGACTTAGTCACTATGTATTAGATTAATGAGTTTATCTTTATTATCTAGCATTTATATTTTTGAAAATGTAATGAAAAATTGTAATTTTATTTTCTTATTTTTAGAGAGCAGTGCTAAGCATTATATAAACCATTGGGGTGAAATGAATAAAGGAGGAGCCCACTATCTACCTATTAAAAGAAAATCTCTCAATATCATTTCAGAGTAATTAGATTCCAATTAAAGCTTTCTCGAAAAAAAAAAAAAGATTCCAATTAAAGATAATATTGTTACAAGAACATTATTATTCAATTCCATGACATCGTAGCTTAAAGCCACTTGTTCTAACTTCTCTTCTCCATATAAAACACATCATTTTGCTTTCCCGGTTTTGTTCATATGTCTCCATTTCTCATTGAAATTTAAGAAGCTTTGATCCTTTGTTCATATATGTCCCCATTTCTTATTGGAATTTAAGAACCTTTGATTCGTTGGTGGCCAACAATTAACAATAAATGGTCACCTCCATTAAGTTGGATCAAGCCTACATTCCATGGTAAACAAATATATGTTCTGCTACAAAATTTCATCCCCTAATATAGGCCTTACAAAAGAAAGAAAGAGAATTTTTATTTCCAGACATTACTTGACAACTTCAAATAAGATTATGTTGAACAACTACATGTATTTTAACTTGGAAATTTGAGCTTTATATTAATGTTGTATTTTAACTTGGATTATTATTGTGATCTATCCATTTGAATTTCCCATCAAACCAAACCAATCTTCCCTTGGATTGAATATCAATGGGTTAGACGAACAACAGACTTTGACAGATTCAGGGGTCATTAGCTCATCTTGAGGTTGCTCTTGATGTGGGCCTGCTTATTGTCATCAACTTAATCGGTTGTAGTGGGCTTCCTTGCTTGCGGTGTAGTTTGTGGTTCTGATGCCCTAATTTTGATTTTGGGTCTTGAAGCTCCCAAAAATTGGGTCATGAGATAGCTGATATAATCATATCTTGTCAACAAATAAACTTGGGTTTGTTCTTCAATCATTCCAAAATCATGTGAAATGCAAGATCTCTACTGCATCTCTAAGAAAAATGAGCCTTATTATAAGTTTTTTACCTTAATATAGGTTTGCTCACATTTTAAACACATTACCATTGGGATCATAAATCATAGTTGTCAGTATTAATTGTATAATACACTATACGTATCGTATCATGTAAAAAAAATTCTATATAATAAGAATATATCGTAAGTATTTATGAATTGTACAATTTAATGGTGTATATCGTATGAATCGTAAAATCATATCGTATCGTACGATATATAAACATGTGCTTTAAAATAAAATTTTTTTTGGGGTTAAAATTTGTGCTTTTATTTGAATCCAACAAGTTGTTTCTTCACAAATTTACACGTGCAAGTTATATCACACTCGTATGTGAGTTCAAAAACAATATAATTTTTTTTAAAAATATATATATAAAACCTAAGAAATTTTGGTGATGATATACTGTACCTAAGAAAATTATGATAGAAGACATTTAGTATTATTTTTATTCTTTTATAGTGATGATATATAATTAGTGAATTATTGAATATGTAAAATTAAGAATTTTTGTAATATTTAACTTTTATTTTTGGGTATTTATTACTTGTTCTCTTATTTATATATATAATAATAGGTAAAGCAGAGAGAAAATCCAATTAAATTTCAAATTGGAATTCAATTAGAGTATAATTTTACGTCATTTGTCTCATCTAATCTAAATTTTAGAATTTGAATTTTGTGCCAGGTTAGTTAATTTAGTATAAAAATTGAATTTCAATTAGAGTTTAATTTTGCACCACGTGTCCCATCTAACCTAAATTTTTAAATTTTTGTGCCAAATTAGTTAATTTAGTGTAGAAAACGAGGTGTCCACTATAATAAACCATAAAGAACATAATCATATAACTAAAAAAAATTCATTTATATATATATATTAATAGGTAAAACTTAGAGAAAATTGAATTAGAATTTGAAATTATAATCCAATTTTGCGTCATGTGTCTAAATTTATGTGGGAACTACACCATAATTATCCACTTAAGCTTGTGCTATGTGTCTACTTAAGTTTTCTAATCTTTGTGTCAAGTGAGTTAATGAATGTAAAATACTAAGAATCTAATATTAATGAACTATAAATTTTTTTTAAAAAAAATCACATATACTCAATAAAAATCACCATATGTTTCTCAAAAAATAAATAAAATAAAAATCACCACATAACAAAAATCACCACACGTTCTATTTTATTAAAAATTAGAAAAAAAATGATTATAAGTAGTATTAAATTTAGGTAAGAATTTTAATATGTGACTAATTACGTTTACTTTAAAAAAAAAAATTTGACTAATTATCTATATTTTATGATAAAATTTTTGTTTAATTTTAAATGTATCTATATGTATGCATAAATGCATGTGTTACATGCTTTAAAAAAAAATTAATTTGACTAATTATTTATATTTTTATAATAAAAATTTTGTTTAATTTTAAATGCATCCATACGTTTGCATGGAGTTACATGCTAGTTTGAATTGAAAGGGAGACAAAGACCATTTGATTAGGGATGGCTCAACTGGTAAAGAAAAAATGTAGGATTTATAAGAATAATGGAAGTTATAAGAAGAACAAAATTAGAAGAATTTGATTAGCTACGCTTCACTTGTCTTATTTCAGAAGAACAAAGCCAAGCTATTTTTCTCAGCAATCAATTAGACTAAAAATAAAGAGATTAGAACAGTTCATCGAAGAAATCACTTTACAAAAATCATTGAGTCAAAACTTTTGTAAAATGATTGCTGTTCTAATTTACTCACCAACAGAGAAGAAGAATGCATGAAGGGAGGGACACCAACGATGTACCAAGTGCCTGAGACCTTTAGCGTCTTTGAAACCCTCAAGATTCCTAGAAATCGCCACTGCATTCAGAACCCCGACGCACTCCAGACAGCCCATAAATTCCTCGTCAAAAAGTTCCCTGTCCACCCAAATGGGCCAACCAGTGATCTTCCCAGGAACGAAATTGAAGAAAATGGGAACCGCCTCCCAAGATCCTCGTCTAATCTAAAGATCTGAAATCTCTCTTGGGTCTGGGACCTGAGCAGAAATGGCGAAACCTGCCTAACCGGAAAATACCCAAGTGTGAGGGGACGAAGGGGCCTCACCATGGGACACCAAAGGAAAGGGAGAGCCGGGCACTCCATGACCCCCTGTGACTCACCTTGTGCAGAACCAGAAGAACTCTCGCCCTCAAAGGGGCTAGGAGTATGCTCCCTCCTTTTTCGAGAGGAAGAGGAAGCCATAGAGCAGCAAGTACACTAGAAATAGGAAAGTTGAGAGAATAAAGAACCTGGGAATGGAAAACAAAGAAGCAAATTAACCGAGAGGAAGGAGATAAGCTTGAGAATGGAAGACTCTGGGAAGTAAAAGAAAAAATATGAAATGATTGCAATAATGGCACCAAAACCGGTTGGAGAAGACGATGTATGGAAAGACGCGCCAGTTGCCAAAATTTAATTTCAAAGAAGAGAGTTATTAGCAGTTATTACTGGGAGTTACGGGAAACGTAAAAAGTGGGTAGAGGAAGTTTTCACTCCAAAATTCAACTGTCACGTCCCGTGCAAAAAGGAGTTACAAAAGAAGGGAGCGCAACATGCAAAGAAGACCAGGATACCCAAAAGCAATGGGAAAGTTAGGATCTTGAAGGAAGGTAAAGGGGAACCCCGAGGATAATTAAAATAGTGAAGAGGGAAGTCCTACAAAAACTAAAATTCTAAATTACTCACGCGTGGGCTGCAGGCAACCCACGAGCTCGGGGGGCTAAATGTTGAGGTCTAAAAAATCATAACACCAAGGCCTAGAGAAATAGCACAATGGGCCAATCCCATGGCAAGCCCAAAAGACTTGAAGCCTAAAATCCATGAAGGGACAAGCCTTAGAGCCCATGAAACAAAGGGAAGAAAGAAAAAGGCCCATCCCGCCAAGATCAGGATCCTCAGGACGCGCAACACAGTTGAAGTGGGATTAAGACAACTCAAAATGGGTGCCACGAAACACAAGAAACGAAGGGCAGATATGTACTTCTCAAGCACCCAGTGATGTAGCAAAGAACCAGAAGGCTTGGAAAGCAACAACTTGTGAACAAAAGGCTAGTACCTCGGGGAACCCAGGAAGAAGAACCATAAAGGGAAGTAGCTGGGAAAACCTTCAACTTGGCAGGGATGGATTCAGCTCACTTAGGAAAAATAACAAAAAGGGAAGGACAGCCAAAAGCTGAGTCTAAAAGGTAAGAAGCCTTGAAAGAAGAGAGATTGAAGGTCAGCTCCCCAAGGACACCCCGAAATGGAAAGTCAGCAAGTGGCTTTTAGGGAAACAACACCAAAAGAGGAAAACTATGAGAAATAGGGAAAGAACCAACCATCAAAATGGCTGGCATAACAGGGGCTCTGGTACCCAGGGAGCCAAGGGGGAGAATCAATGGTACCCCGAACCCTAGAATGACACTATAAAAGAAGGGAAGCAGCCAACATTGGAGGGACATTCAGCAATAAGAAATCATAACAGAATCATTGAGAAAACATTGTCTAAAACTCAAAGAAAGTAGAAAAACAGCGCCCGGTATCCCAGAACATCCACTATAGAATATACTTGGATTCAGACGGATTCAAACTTTGCAAGTCTTAAAGGCTTAGATAGGCATCTAAGTCTGTAATTTTTGAGCTTATTTGGACCTTGTAACACATCTTAGTGAGCACATTGTAATTCACAATTAAGAAAAATAATGAAATATTTTATACTAATTTGAGGATCTTTAACAATTATTTTGTGTGTTTCTTTATTACATTGTCTTCCTTTACTGTTTCTTGCTATTCATATACCTATATTCTTGCTTGCTAGTATGTACGTATTGTAGGATCCTTGCTCTGTGCGCCACTTGGTTTGAAAAACAGCCCATTTTGCTGCAATAAACCAAGCCCAGTCCCTTCAAACTACAACAACAAGGCCTAAGGTCCTTGCTTCAGCTTGGGCCTAGGCACTGTCCAAAAAGGGACCCTCACACCCTTATACCTGGGTGTTTTTTAGCCAGTCTGGGTTTGCTAGTTCTACCTAGGCTCCAGATCCGAGGGAAATTTTAGACCTTCAGATTAGGCGAGGATCCCACGAGGCGGTTCCCATCTTTTTCGACTTCGTCCCGGGGAAGATTACTAGTTAGTCCAGTTGGGTGGAGACAGAGCTTTCTGATGGTAAATTTGTCAGTTGCTTGGGGCGCGCAGGGATCCTGAAATCAGTAGCAATTTCCAAGAATCTTGAAGCTTTTAAGGACGCCAAGGGCCTTAGACACTTAATGCGCCGCTGGTGTCCTTCTCTCCACACTTTCTTCTTTTTTGTTGGTAAGCTCACCATCACTTTGGAGAATGTGGTTAATAATTTTCTCCTCCCAGTGTTTGGTGATGAGAATCCCTTTGATATCAGCCTTTTCAGTGAGGATCTCGAGGTTGAAGACAAGCTTTTTAGTCACTTCGGCGGGCGTACGGCCTCTCCCGGGGGGAAACCGGCCAAAATGGGTAAGTGGGTCTTGAACCTTTCTGGAGAGAAAAACAAGGCAGTTAGGCAAGGTAGGTTCCTGACACTCTGGCTCAATAAGTTTTTATTCAGTGAGTTCCCTAGATACGGGATTAAGTCTATTTTCTTTCCTCTGGCAATCAAGTTGGCCCGGGGTGCTCAGTATCCTTTAGCCCCCATGTTCTTAGGCCATGTTTAGTCTCAATTGGATCTGCTTCATGGGGATGAGGTTGAGGGCAACTCCTGCTATACTATCACTTCTTCCTTCCACTGTGCTATCCTTCAGGGGTTCATGTGGGATTGGTCTTCCGTCACTTTGGCTAAGTGTAGGAATTTAAAGTATATGAAGGATAAGTTCCAGGGATACCCAGACGTGATCAAAGGGCTGTGTGGCAATTCTACTGACAGTCATCCTATCATTTTTCGCTGGTCTAATTTGAAGGGGGGCAACCTCAATTTGGTGGAATTGTTTGATCAAGCAAGGCATTTAAGTTGGCATTCTCCCCGAGAGTTCAGTCCTGGGTTCGCCTGTGATTCTATGTTGGCTTCTTTCCTTAACTCCCCAAGGAATACCTTTGATTTGCGTCGGGGAGATGAGGGCAGTTTGGCATACTTAGCTTACATCAGCCCCTCGTGGCTTCCAGTACCTTCATCAAGTGGTCCAACGTTCACTCACTATTCAGCACACTTGGTACTTAGACAATTTGGTTTTGATCAGGACATCCCGCCGGTATTCAAGGAGGTAGTGCCTTCTCTCCCTTCCCTGGATCCGTTTCTAAGGTCCTAGGCTTTTTCTTACTGGTCACGGAGGAGCCCTCAATTTGTGGTGCCAAACTCCCAGCGAGGAGTCTTTGCTTCCAGTAGCTTTGCTGGTTATTGGAGAAGAGTTCAGAAGTCCTTCTTAAATTTTGTTGGTTTCGGTAAGATTGGGAGGACTCTTGATCCTACTCTTTTCTCTACTCATACCTTTAACAAGCGTTTGGCACTCCCCACTGCTGGCATTGTGTCTGCTGCCATAAGTAGCAAAACAGGATTTGTGGAGTGGCATGCCTCTAGGGGTGGTTGGGTATGTCATACGAATGATTTTCCTGATGCTTAGTCAGGGTGTGACCTTATTGTGGGTGCTTCTTCTGGTGTGCCAATCAAGAGAGGGGTGGTAGAGGTAATTGGTGCTGCCACTCCTGTGGGCAAAGGTAGGGAGAAGAAAATCAAATAGGAAGTTGTCAAAAGAGCTAAGATTGAGGAAAGCGTTGAGGGTACTGAGGCTGGCCCTGAGACTAAGAAGAGGAAAACTACTAAGTCTCGCAAGCAGCTAGTTATTTTTGAGGAGCTTAAGAGAGTGGACCCCTCTACAGTTGGAAAGGAAGTTGGCCATCCTTTAATCCCAAAGAACAGAGTGAAAACTAAGGTAGAGTCTTCTATCTTTCAGGTTCCTGTGAGTTCCTCAGCCCATGGTTCTTCGGGGTTTGACATCACACTCGTCTCCCTTAAGACCCTTTGGGCGTACCCGTAGTAGACAAAAGACTATTAAAGAATCTGTAGAGAGAGAGAGAAGGGCAAGGCCTCTTTCCTTCTTCTCTCTTTCTTTTTTTTGCATCTGGCCATCTTGGCTTGCTGTTCTTGTTGTGTCTCACTTTTCTCTTTTCTTTAACTGATGAATGGTCACTCCTTTTTTTTTGTAGTCTAAGCGCAAATCAAACCCCAATGGAGGTAAAAGCCAATCCTCTGGTGATGATGTGGTATGACCCTCTTTCACTTGTGCCCTTTTATTGTTTGCTTTCTTTCCCTTTTCTAGTGCTGCGTACATATATTTATTTATTTATTTATTTTATGTCTGCCACATACTCCTTCTTGCTCCTCTTTTCTTTTGCAGGTCAAGGTGCCTCCTCCTGCAGCTGGTGGTGCCTTAGTGAAAGAAGTTATGGTAGCTCAGCCTGCTGCTGCCTTAAGTGTGGATAAGGAGCCCCCTAGTGGTGGCATAGTTGAGGAAGCTAGGCAGGTAGTGAAGGATGCCTAGCCCATTTCACCTTCTGCTTTCTTGGCCGTCTAAGACCCTGAAACTTTTCAGCCTCCTGTCCCCTAAGAGCCTAAGCCCGTGCAAACCCCTAGTCCAACTAAAACTGTGACACTTGAGCCCACTACTAAGTTTGCGTTGGGCAAGGAGTCTTTAGGAGGTGCGTCCTTATCTACTCGAGCAGGTAAGCCTCATCCATTCTTTATTAGCACCTATTCTTATTTCCCTTATCCTTTCTTCCTAAAGGTTCTTGTTCCTTTTCCCCTTTGTTTCTTTTAGGTCAAACCAGCGCCCAATCTGCCCTTGAAGCTGCTCCTTCCTTGGAGTCAGAGGCTTCTGAAGGTGTGTACTACCCGCCATCATTATTCTTCTCCCCTTTTCAGTTCTTTTTTTTTTCTTTCTTTCTATACTTCTTTTATGGCGAGTCCCCCGGTGTCCCTCCCTTCCTTTAGCACTTTTGCCAAGGTTTCTTCACCTTTCTTTCAACGTACTTTATGCCCTTTCACAGAGTCTTCTGAAAGGTCAGAAAGGCGGGAGGAGGAGCTTTCGTTGATGGTTGAAGTGGCTGCCTAAGCTCAAAAGGAAGCTCTACCACAGGGGAATGGTACTGGTTTTTTTTTTTCCTTCTATCTTTACTCCTTCCTTTCTCTCTCCCCCTTTTTTTGACTCTGTTTGCTTTCACAGGTGCTGACACAGGTGCTAAGGATCCTAAGCCTGCAGTTACTAAAGAAGCTAAGGAACCTGTTCCCACTGTCTAGGTTGTTGAAGCTCAGACAGGGATTCCCCAGACTATTCAAAGGGTTGGAAGTCCTCCAGCTCCTAAAGGTGGAGACACAACAATAAAGGAGGCCCCCGAGATGGCTATCTCAAATCCTAGCTCAAGGCTCCTTGCTTTTCTGGCCCACTTTGATTCTCTAGAGTTCAACAGTCTTCCTACAAGCCACTTCCATCGCTTTGGGCCTCCCTTTGGTAGCTTCATGCACTTCTCTGTGCCTGTTGAGGGCTTGCCACTCTTGGAGGGGCTACTCAAAGCCCATGGGGACTTCACCAGTGGGTTCAGGGGAATCGTATTCTTGGGCAACATCCTGATGGAGCTCTTGTGCGCCGTGCTGATTTCTCTGAGGGACTCCTCTCCTGATTCCCTCTCCGAGGAGAGACTTTTGGAGTGGAGATGAGTGGTGCAGGATCTTATGGAAGTCAAGTTCAATTTGTCTTTTTTGCTGGATTACCTGTGGTCCTTAGCTTACATGCTGTTCTAGAGGAAGGTTTCTAAGGACCTTGACATTGAGATTGCTGCTGCTGAGGAGGCCCTGGCTCGTGCTCACAAGGCATTGCAAGATCTGAAAGTTAAGAAGTAGCTAGTTCTTTCTTCATCAACTGTTCCTGCAATTTCCTCAGGAGGCTCTTTGCTGACCGACCTTATTCCTTAGTTCCTCTTTCTTTTTCTTTCTTTGAATAACTCAGGGTGTATAAGTTTATTTCCTCCATTGTTTTGTTTTTTTCAGACAATTCGAGGTGTTTAAATTTTTTTTTTTAAAGTAGCTACTTCTGACTGCTTTCTTTATGATATATATGGATCTGTGCTTTATGCATTTTTTTTTCTTTCTGTTTTCTCTCTCTCTCTCTCTCTCTCTCTCTTGTTTTTTTTTTGTATTGAGTCTTGGACCATGGCTCCTACAAATTCTTGTGGTAGGTCTTGGAATAGGTACCCTTGTGGTTGTGTTCCTGCGCAGGTACTAAGCTAGGTACATTGGATGCTGTATTATTCTTTTTTTTTTCCAAGTCCTAGGTCATGAACCAGGAGGACCTATTTTAGGGGAAGTACTAGGCTGGGTACCCCGGGGCACTCATTCTTGCTCGAAGTCCCAGACCATGTACTTGGACTGATTGTGGTGTGAGTCCTAGGTCATGCGTTAAGATTTCATCCTTCTTCCTTTTTTTTTTTTTTTTTTTTTTGCGCTAACCCAGGTACCTCTCCTAGAGTTGGCCACATTTGGGCTGAGCCATGTAATATTATGCAATCATACATCTTACTTGAAGCTCCATTTTTTTTTGAAAAGATTCCATCACAGTTACTAAGATAAGGAACATAGGATAATTGTCAAAAAGATAGTAAGGATCTTAGAGTGTCCTTCTATCATGGATTCTAAAAAAAGATGACTACATAAAGTTCTTTGCAAAAAACAACATGGCAAAACACAGAGAGTGAGGATTTTCAGTATCACCCAGAGTACATCTGTCAGGTGGGCACTCCATTTTCCCCCATACTCATGTTTCATTTTCTTGAGGATTTTCAATATCACCCTTTTGGTAGCCTCGGCCTAGCCATTTCCTTGTGGATAATATGGTGTGGACCTCCCATGCTTGATGTGATACGCCTCGGTCAGGTCCCTCATATGCTTATTTATGAATGGTGTACCATTGTCACTGATCAGTCTCCTTGGGATCCTAAAGCGTGTAATGATATGTTCTCGGATGAAGTTTGCCACGGCTGTTCCGGTGGCCTTCTTCAAAGGGATGGCTTCTACCCATTTTGTAAAATATTTGGTGGTTGCTAAGATCCATATATGGCCATTAGAATGGGGATTTATGGGTCCTATAAGATCGAGCCCCCAAGTATGGAAAGGCCATGGTGTGGTCATATCTTGCAGCACATCTGGGTGAGTATGTATTGCATCTCTAAGTACTTGGCATGCATGACACATTTTAACCAGCTTCTTGGAGTTCTTTTTCATTGTAGGCCAATAGTGC
Organism: Notholithocarpus densiflorus; assembly: GCA_030021035.2. NCBI lineage: Eukaryota > Viridiplantae > Streptophyta > Magnoliopsida > Fagales > Fagaceae > Notholithocarpus > Notholithocarpus densiflorus. The sequence continues at coordinate 1,673,906 of JARYZH020000085.1, read as the reverse complement.
CCCAACTACAACAACTGCCTGTAAAGCCTTCTTTTCCCTGGGTAACTTCTACAATCACCGGAGTGGACTTCTCTGACTGCTTCTCTGGCCTCCCAAGGCCCCAGGCATCTTAGGGGATCCCCGCCGTACCCCTTTTTAAACAAGATTCCATTTTGCAAGAAGTATCTAAAGGCAAGTTTCTTGAGCTAGTGAGCCAGTGTCCTGTCAGTTGGTAGGATCCCTTGAGCCAAGTATTCCATAAATGGGGTCCTCCAATCTTCTGTCACGAATACGGCATAACTTTCTTCTTTGTCCATTGAAAGTCGACACTTTTGACATTCCTCCTGTACAATTGTAGCCTCTTTGTTCATATTTGGCCAGTAATACCCCATGCGCTGCATCCTTTTGTATAGGCTGATTTTTTCTGCAATCCCACAAACCTGGCTGTACAGTTCTTCTAATCTCAGCTTCCCTTCTTTTTCATTGATACATTTGGACAGGATCCCTCCGGGCAGCCTCCTGTACAACTCTCCTTCTATCAAAGGGTAATCTTTTAGTTCCTTGATACTTCCTTCATGCCCCAACTTTCCTATCTTTCCTTTTACCTCATCTCTCCAATCTTTCTGTTTTGATTCTTCAAGGAACATCCTTTTGAGGATCCCTATGATGGAATGTTCCTGCTTGCTTACCTTTATCAAAGTACTTTTTCCTTTAAATGGTATCTGGGATCCTAGGGTGGCTAGTGCATCAGCAAACTTGTTTTCGCTTCTTTGGGTGTATTCCACACTGAAGGTTTGGAATTTTTTGCTCCAACTTCTGTGCCCAAGTTCTGTAGGCTGCCAAACTTTGTTCTCTTAGTGCAAAGTCACCCTTTACTTGGGAGACTACGAGGTTGGAGTCTCCCAAAACCTTCATATGTTTTACCCCTATGCTGAGTGCTATGTCCAGTCCAGTCAAGGTATGCCTCGTACTTAGCAGCATTATTTGAACAGAGAAACTCAAGCTTGAAGGATAATGGCATGGTATCCCCATCTTCGCAACTTAACACAATTCCCAAGCCATTTGAAGTTGTCGTTGCTGACCCGTCAAATCTCATGGTCCATTTTTTTCCTGAGAGTTCTACTACTTCCACCTCTCCGGGGATCTCCTTGCTTAGTGATCACTCTTCTTCCCCTAGGAACTGGGCTAGCAGATTTGCTATGGCTTGGCTTTTGACAGCCTTGGGGGTCCTCAGACCGATGTCATATTGAGAGAGCAAAACCAGCCACTGTGCTATTCTTCCCTTTAGGAGAGGCTGGTGAAGGAGTGCTTTTATGGGATGAGACTTGGTCACTAGGAGGATCTGGTGGGCTGAGAAGTACCGTTTAAATCATTGAGTCAAAACTTTTGTAAAATGATTGCTGTTCTAATTTAAATCATTCAATAAAAAATTTTAAGCACAAAACGTTTTACTTCTTTTACATTTACATTGAGTTTTACAGGTCAACTGAAAAATGTTTTCAGTTTGACAATAAAACAAACACCATAAAATGATGAATTTTTTTTTCAGAGAATATTTTACGGTGAAACAAACAGAGTTTTGTCTCTTTTCTTTTGGGTCTATAATGAGATGGCTGATTCTTTAGTATATGTGAGGAAGTCCTTGCTTTCATCCTAAATAACAATTGGTCACTTAAAATTTGTTGGCATCTTTTGATATTTTCAATGGAAAGATTTATCGTTCAAATCCCACTCACTGTTGTAGCTATTGAATGATCCCAAAAAATAAAAATAAAAAATTCTTTATTCATCATTGGTTAGGGCAAGTAGTTTTCTCCTCTTTCTACACACACGCACTATTTTGCATCTACCGTTATTTGAGAAATCAAGGGTTCCCTTTCAAAATTTTAATGAAATGCATCATCAAACCATGAAGCTATATATTTTCTTTCACAAAAGATCATTAAATCAATACATGATGTGAATTAGGGCTGCGCAACAACCCACTCAATCTGCCCAGACCGCTCGTCTGCTCTATTCTGCACCACCTTGCATGGATATGAAATTTTATCAAACTAATTGGGTGAATTTAACTAAGTTGCATATTGTTATTAGTGGACAAAAAAATAATTTTAGTGGTAAGTTCAAATTAAAACCAGTAATAACTTACCACTTAGGATTTGTTGTGAAAATGTTATAAACGTAACATTTCTCATGATTTGATAGTTAAAGATAATTACACTTAACGGTATTACAAAAGTTTTGACTCAATGATTTAAATTATCTTTTTTTTTTTTTTTTTTTTTTTTTTGATCTGAAATACTTCAAAACTTTATTGAAACGAAGGAATTAACAATACATCATTCAAAAAAGCTTGTTCAATAAAACAAGGATTCTCTTCTAACCACACGGAAAAGTCATCAATGCCTAAAGCATATTTAGCTAAGATATGAGCCGGTTTATTGGCTTGCCGACGAACATGGGAAAACTCCACTTGGCGAAAATTGTGGGAATCAGATAGCAAACCATACACCACAGCAGCTATAGAAGAGGGTGGGGGAGAGGTCTTTTTCAAAGCATTTATGAGAGTCAATGAGTCACTCTCCAAAACAAACTCTTGAATCATCAAATCCCGTGCAAAGTGCAAACCAAATTCAGCAGCCTTGGCTTCAACTTCCACAGCTCCAAGGGGTGCCGTGATTTTCTTGCTACAAGCTCCTATAATCCTACCAGCTGAGTCTCTAACTACCACGCCAATTCCAGTAGACTTTTGGTGCATAAAAACAGCACCATCCACGTTGACTTTGAATAGACCGGCTTGAGGAGGGCTCCAATGGGCCTGTGTAATCGGGCTAGGCCCATTCTCCACGTGAACACTCTCTTGGTACTCAGTAAGGTGCTCCAGTGCCCCAAAAACCAACTGTTGACACTGCTTTTTTGGACTTCCACACCTGGTCTTGTTCCGATCCGTCCATACAGCCCATGCTACCATGATGATTTTTTCAAGTCTATCCTGATCCCATTTAGCCTCCATTGCACCGTACTACACCATATCCATGAAGGAGCTAAAATGGAACCTCGGCCCAGTTGGAAAAAGCTTCGAAATTCTTACCACTTAAGATTTGTTGTGAAAATGTTATAAACGTAACATTTCTCATGATTTGATGTTATAAACGAAAGTTTAAATTATCTTATTGGTAGTGTTCCACTTTATACTCCAATTGCAATTTATACTGTGTTATATGTTTTTTTTTTTCCCTTTTTTTTCTTTTTAAACTTTCGTTATGTTATATAAGGACAAAAATGGACATGTGATATCTATCCAAAAAAGAGAAACGGGGATATGTGTTTTTTTGAGAATCCAGACCGAAAACAGACTAAAACGGGGGGATATGTGATAAGCTGTGGTTGGTGATCCTAGTCACACAACCTTTTTTTTTTTTAATTTTTTAATTTTTTTTTAAGAAAGAAAAATACTAAATGCATTATGGTTTTTATTGTCTTTAACTTACAAATTGATATAACAATAAATGTAATTGATAGGCTTTAATCACATCATAAATGAATATTTAAATTATCTTTTTATGATTTGTAACATTTTAATTTGTATTTTTTTTTTTTGACAAACAAGGGAGTTCAGATTTTTTCGAGTATCTGACTATTCCTTTAGGTGTATGTAGTTCTCCCATCCACACGCGCCAAGTTATTACAAAGAGGAATCTCATAAGTGGCCCCAAGATACCAGCAAAAACACTTTTACTTCACCCACTTACTAATAAAAATAACATTTTGGAGACATGTGATAAATCGAAAATGCTAGGACCACAACTTATTATTACAAAGATTTGCCACAACTCGTCACGTGGTAAGTTGTAAATGGTGGAGAAATCGCGTTTGTGTTTTTTATTTATTTTTTGTTGTTGAATTTAATTATTTATTTATTAAGGTAGTGAAAATATAAATGGAAAAAAAAAATCAATCAAAAAGCATAAAAATATAAAATAGAATTGACAATATTTGTTCCCATCTATACCATATGCAGCCCTTATGGAAATAAATTGAACTAATTGATAGCATCAAATTCCTTCATTTGTAAGCAACCCTTAGACAGGGCTGCAAAATAAATCGTGCGTTTGAGTTTATCATTGGGTAAATAATCATCCGGAAGTACAGTTTTTGTATTTCGGTAACAGTTATGGAGGATGAAGAAGTAGCAATAGTTGATGATGATTTTCAGTGTGACATCAAATCCATCCTTGCTACTCCCCAAAGGGACTTCCTCATCCGGAACAACGGAGAACAGGTACTATTTTTTTTTTCTTTTGCATCTCAAATAATATTTTGATGTAATCTTATAGATTTAAGAAAACATCAGTACTTTAAAAAAAACCTCGTACCATCACGATCAGGAACATTATTTTATTTTATTTTTAACAAGGGTCTTCTTAATTCTATGTCTTGGAATTATGTACACATGAACTATATTTTAGTAATTGACTTAATTTTGAAACGCACAGGTTAAAATTGACAGCTTGAGCGGAAAGATCATTGCCATTTTGTATCGCTCCATGCCACATCTTCTACATAGACAATATTTTCTTAATTTAGTAGAAACCTACAATGAGTTCTCTCCAAGAGGCAAATTCGAGGTTGTGTACGTTCCAAGATTTGATGATGAGTTATACCATGAGGATTTATCGTATATGCCATGGCTTGCAGTCCCACTTACTGAGCAAGAAACCCAGATGCGCATTTGGAAGGAGCTTAAAATGTTTACGGTGCCCAGCATTGTAATCGTTGATGCAAGTGGGAAGGTCTTGTGCAAAGATGGATACAAACTCACTGAAGAATATGGAGCAGAAGCATACCCTTTTACTCAGCAAAGGATCAAAGAGATTGAGGAGCAAGAAGCGGCTGCATGGAAAGAGCAGTCCTTGAGGACTCTGTTGGTCTCACGCTCACTGGACATTGTAATTACAAATGATGACCAAAAGGTATAATTTTTCTTTGATGTTTGTTCTTGAATTATGAGAGAATTTAATCAATGTCAAGTTAGTTCATTTGACTTACATTAGAATTTGTTATGCTATTTGGTATTGTCTATTGTTATTGAATTTTTGGATCTCTTTCTGTCATCAGAACTATTTGAATTTCATGTCATAAAAAAATATGCAAGGTACCTGTTTCTGAGCTTGAAGGGAAGATCGTTGGTCTATATGTTCGGTCTTTAGAAAGACCATTGTTTGAATTCACCCCTAGTCTGGTTGAAGTCTACAAGATATTGAAGGAGAGAGGAGAAAACTTTGAGATTGTGTTTGTCTGCTTAGAGAATGAAGATGAATACAGTAAGCTTAAATACGACAGCTTATACTAGCAAGACTTTGAAAGCATGCCCTGGTATGCCTTGCCCTTCCAGGACAGAAGATGCAATAAGTTAGCTCGCTACTTTGGTCCCAAACAAAGTATAAAGTACCATTAACCCGCACCCCCACCAATCCTTGTTATAATTGGTACTGATGGAAAAATTATAAACCAAAATGCAGCAGAAGTTGTTGCAGAACATGGAGTTGAAGCGTATCCTTTCACACTAGAAAGGTTGGAAGAGCTGGAGGAGGTAGGGAAGGAAAAACAGGAAACTCAAACGCTTGAGTCACTTTTGGTTTCAGGGGACCGAGATTTTTTGCTTGGGAATGGTGATACTAAGGTGAGACTTTTAGAGATTAATTGAAGGGTCACCATTTATGTTTATTCATTTGCTAAAATCAACAAGTGAAATATTTTGACAAGTAAAGGGAGTCTCATAGAACAAAAAACGCATAAAATATAATTCCTCTTTCATTGTGCACGCACACCAAATGTTTCATAAATTAATTGACACAGTTTATTTAATGAATAGGCAGTAACACTTGTCCATAACCTTTTTAAATGATCTTTCCCAGGTACCTGTGTCTGATCTTAGTTGGAACAAAAAGGTTCCTGTGTCTGATCTTGTGGGGAAGACAATCCTCCTTGTCTTCCTGGAAAGGTGGTGTGAAATTGTTGACTTCATTGTGCAAGAACTAACAGAATGGTACGATGATATTAAAGAGAAAGATGATGCATTTGAAATGATTTTAGTCCCGTATAATATTAATGATTTTGACCGAGTCGATCATGAAGCATACTTTCCAACCATGTACATGAGTATATCATGGCCAGGGTTGATACTCCCCTTTGGTGATGAGAGAATAAGATCCCTGAGTCGCACATTCAAATTCTATGGAAACACTATGTTTTTAGTTCTTGGACCAACAGGGCGCACACTCAGAAAAGATGTCTGGGATATTTTGACCATTCTTGGGGCTGAAGCTTTTACTTACACCGATGATCATTTGAGGGATATTGAGGCACGTTTTTTGCAGATAGCAAAAGGTTGGCCTGAGAAAAAGGAACTTGCTAATGGCAACTATTGTGAGCTTGTGCTCACCCGTACAGGGTTCTACAAATGCTTTTCCGGCGGTGAATGGTCCTCAGGCCATTGGCTCAATGAGTACAGTCGGGGTTGGTCATATTATAGCAAGGAGCGTGATTTTTATTTGCATCCCCAGTGTGTTTTGGAGAAGAGTTTAAAGATGTGGCAAAGGAAGATAAATCAGACACAACAGATCAGTCACTAAGATCTGCTCTGCTCTCCTGATCATGTGATTTTCTGATGTCATATAACCGAAAGATGGTATGTGTGTCATTCTGTTTTAATTCTTAACCCTCTTTCATGTTCTATACTGAAAATGGAACCTTTCCATGTGTATAATAGGTACCTATCTCTGAGCTTGAAGGGAAATTTGTTGGACTATATTTCTTCTCTTCAAGTTACAAAACTTACAAAAAATATGACTTATATTGTGAGGTCATAAACCTTTATGAGTACTTGAAGAAGAAGGAAGTGAATCTTGAGATTGTGTTAGTTCCCCTTGATGTAACTTACTATGATTTCAAGAAACACTTAGGAGGCACACAATGGTTTTCAGTGCCATACAAGGGCAAATGCCGGGAGAAATTGGCTTGTTATTTTAAGATTTCCACCTGAAACTGTTCAAATGGTTTTTGGTCCAGATGGAAAGATAGTTAATTCTAATGCTGTTAGTGTCATTGAAAATTATGGATACAATAATGTGTTTCCATTTACATCAGAAAGATATGCAGAACTTGCAGGGATGGTAAGAGCAAGAGTTGAAGCATGTACACTTGAGTCAGTTTTTATTTCGTGGGAGAAAGATTTTGTGATTAATAAAGATGGAGCCAAGGTAAGATTATATGTTCAGTAGCAATGAATGTATCTTAAACTATTCTTCTTTTTCCCCAATATTAAGTCGATTATTTGTTCTAATATGCTCATTTGGCAGTCTGCATTTTCATGGATGACAGATTCTTCTCCAATGAAGAGGATTCTTTTCCCTTTGAGTTAATGACAATTGCTTTTTCCGGCATGACAGATTCCAGTGATCGATCTCGTGGGCAAGAACATTCTCCTTTTTTTTTTCTCACATAACACTCCCGGAGATTTAGGAAGTGTAATGGTCATAAGTTGATGGTAAATGTATATAATGAAATTAAGGCAAAGGATGATGCATTTGAAGTAATACACATCTTAGATGAAAGGGGCTACAATTTTCATGAATTATTTTCTAGAGTCCCATGGCTAGGACTCCCATGTGGTGACAGGAGGATAAATCTTGCACAACTTGCTTTCCAAATCGAGCGTAGGGATTTCCCTGCTGTCATAGCTCTTGGACCAACTGGCAACCTCATAACAAGGAAAGCAAAAGATGTCATTTTGCTATATGGTGCTGATGCATATCCTTCTACTGATGAGCATATACTAGAAGTTGAAACACAAACTGAGGAAATGGCAATGGACTGGCCTAGGAAGGTGAAAGCATCCTCTCCATGTGAATTATGGTCTAGTTCTCCAAAACATTAAGCTATACGCTTGCAGAAAGTGCGGTTTTGGGGGAGTTTTGTGGACTTACTGTTGTCAAGGGTGTAATTATAAATACCATCCTAATTGTGCTATAGGGGAAGACATTGGTGCTCAAAAATTTGAGTTGCCTTGTAAAAATTATATGTATGGCCCAGGAAATGGAAGGCCATGTATGATGGATTGATGTACTGTTTTCTCTGCTGTATAATTTGAATTGAAATGATAAAGATGGAAACAAAATAAAATAAAAGAGAGAATCTTTTTGAAGTTATACCTTGGAGCCGGACTTGTAAATGATGTGATTGACTATGGGTGTTTAGGATATGTATTTTGTTTTAGAATTAAAGAGAAAGAGAAAGACACATTCTATATTAATTTTTATTCTATAATATTCTTCCAAAGTTGTATTTTTTTTTTTTTTTCTCATTCCTTCAATTGAATAATTATAATGGATATGTGTATGCAATTTATAATTATTACTTTTTATGATAAACTCATTACTAATAAAGTTTTATAAGAATTATGCTATAATACATATACAATATATTCCAAAACCGTCTTACATAAGATATTATAACATTATCCGTGCATCACGCATGAGAAACTTACTAGTTCTTCCAAATGGGAGAACCAAATAAAGCCATTAAATTAAACTACAAGACTGTTGACATTTTTAGATTTGCGTATTATTAACCATTTAACATGATTTTGATGTTTAGTTATTTATTACAAAAATTTATTTAAGCCTTATTTATATATTATTTCAAATTGTGAGAATACCACCTTATTACATACTTTTCAACATACTCAACTAGTTTACACAGTATACTATGACTTTGGAGTATAAAGTAGAATACTTCTTGGTATATCTATTGAAATTGGATCCGAACTCAATAACCCAACCCGAAGGAAAGTACCCAACCCAACTCAAGGTTTTTGGGCTTGAAGCAAAATCGTGTTAATCCTTACCCGTTCTGGACTCAATCTTTTTTTAATGTGATTTTTTTTTTAACATATGAGATTAGGATGGGACAATACAATATAGTCATTCTTCACAATTTCACACGAACAAGCTATACCACACCTTTTGCTCAAAAAAGCTATACCACACCTGTACACGAGCTCAAAACCATTATAAAAATTTAATAACAAAATCTAAAACCTAAAATTTGTGGTCATGATCATAGTTTTAAAAACCGGACTGGACCGGCCGGTCTGACCGATTCAACTGGGAACTGAGAGCCAGTTCGGTCTAGTAAAAACCCCCCAAAACCAGTCAAAAACCGGACAAAAACCGGGGTTGAACCAGAATTTTTTTTTAAAACGGTTTGATGCCTGGTTCGGTTTTTAAAACCATGGTCATGATATACTGTACCTAAAAAAATAATGGTTAAGGACATTTAGTATTATTTTCATTTTTTCATTGGTGAATTATGCAATGTGTAAACTTAAGAATTAAGGTAATAGAATTTAGGATTGAACCATATTTAGGGCAAAAGATTGATTTATGTATTTTTATTGTTCAAAAATTGTAGTTATTATTTTGAAGTTAATGCAAATATTTTTTTTTTCCTAGTGTTTTGATTTGTGGAAGTTTTTTTTTTTTTTTTTTTTGGAGAGTCAATTAGTGGGTGATATTCACTTTTGTTATTTAATATAGCTTTTGTCCAATTGTGATTCAAGTGTGGGTACACGCGCATGCGCATCCGCATGATTGTGGAATTCACTATGTATATGAAAGTTTCTAATAGCTTTGTCAAAATTTTTGTATCCAATATTTGGTTAGAATTTTTTAAGTTCATCTCTAAATTATACATATTTTTCCTTTCATGTTTCAAATAAGAAATTTTATTTATGTTTTCTGCAAGAGCAATCTCCTAAAAAATGGTTATATATTGTTTTATATATTCTTATTGAAACTAACGACTAACATACATGGTAAAAACTAACACTCTAAATTTAAAGCAAACCTATATGTGTGTGTGTTTTTCATCTTTTCCCATAATTTGTATCTTTTTTTTTTTTTTTTTTTTTTTTAACTATCATATCTTTTTCTTTGGTCACATTAAGAATAATATAAATATTGTAATATTAAACTTTTATATAAAGTAGTATAATCTCAAATTTTGTAACAATCTTTTTAAGTGTTATATAAATGATATTAATATATGGACAAAGTTTAGCTACAAAATTGGTTATAACTTTAGCCTACAACCTTACTCAATATATTCTTATTGGAGATGAATTTTGACAAATCTATCATTGGATTACATCTTCTTCTTATATCTTCCATACTTGCAAAATTTCTAGAAAATTAAAGATCAATAGTTATGTCATCAATAAATTATTTAAATTGTAAGTTTTTGTAGTTATAAATTATGCATAAAATATAAGCTTGTAGATCATATAGTAAATAATATCTGATTGACACAAAATTTGACATGTGTATTGAGAACGTAAAGAAAATGCAATTCAACGGTTAGATTTTCAAAATATGTAATAATGTTTATTTTATTGAGTAAAGTTGTAACCTTTAGACTACTACCAATTTTGTAGCTAAAATTTGTCATTGATATATTAAGATATTTTTATAGGTATTTTATGTAATATTATTAATTAAAATAAAATAAATAAAATTTTATTCATTATTTTACTAATAATGTCTATTGATTAGCAATAATGTTTTTTTGGAGAAAGTATTGATTAGCAATAAATGGAGGCAAAAACAACTTTTTTTTCCAGGTTTTTGATTTATGATTATGCTTTTTTTGTTAAACTGTTACTTTTACCTAATATAATAATTTACAAAAAAAAAAAAGAAAAAAAAAAGAAAAAAAAGAAAGGCGCAATCACTAGTAAAAGGAAAACAAAATCAGGCAAAAAGCATAACATTGAATTGAGGATTTTTGTTCCCATATATACCATGTGCTGCTCATATGGAAGATCCTCTATAAATTGAACTAAAACTAATTGATTGCATCAAATTCTGTTCATGGGTAAACAGGGCTTGCAACTAAATTGAGCATTTGAGTTTATCATTTGGTACATGCACTCACAGTCACTCAAGTAAATAATCAACTGGAAAGACAGTTTTTGCATTTTGGAAGTAGCCAAACAAAGGGTCATGGAGGGTGAAGGGGTAGCAGTACTAGATTGTGATTTTCAGTGTGACATCAAATCGCTCCTTGCTACTCCCCAAAGGGACTTCCTCATCCGAAACAATGGAGAACAGGTACTATTTCTTTATTACTTTGCTTCTCAAATAAAATTTTGATGCAATATTATTATTATTATTTGAGAATGACAATCTTACAAATTTAAGAAAAAGTCTGTACTTTGTATGTTCAAAAACCTTGTACCATCACAAACATTATTTTATGTTTAACACTCTTCCTTATTCATATTTGTAGGATTCTACACCTTAGAATGATGCACACATGGACAATATTTTAGTAATTAACCCAATTTTGAAACTCACAGGTTAAAATTGACAGCTTGAGTGGAAAGATCATTGCCATTTTATGTGGCACTTTCTCACCTCCTCAGCATCAACAATATTTTCTTAATTTAGTAGAAACCTACAATGAGTTCTCTCCGAGAGGCAAATTCGAGGTTGTGTACAGTTCAAGATTTGATTATGGGACATTCCATGAGGAGTTATCGTATATGCCATGGCTTGCAGTCCCAAATACTGAGCATGAAACCCGAACGCGCATTTGGGAAGAGCTTAAGATGGCTGGAATAGTCAACATTGTGATAGTTGATGCAAGTGGGAAGGTCTTGTGCAAAAATGCATTTGAAGCCTAAAAGAATATGGAATAGAAGCTTACCCTTTTACTCCGCAAAGGATCAAAGAGATTGAGGAGCAAGAAGTAGCTGCACAGAAAGACCAGTCCTTGATGTCTCTGTTCGTCTCACGCTCACTGGACTTTGTAATTACAAATGATGACCAAAAGGTATAATTTTTCTTCAAAATATGTTCTTGAATCATGAGAGAATTCAATCAATGTCAAATTAATTCATTTGACTTACCTATGACTTTGTTATGCTACATGGTGTGGTTATTGAATTTTTGTCATCAGCACTATCTGAATTTCATTTGTTGTAACAAATATGCAAGGTACCTGTTTCTGAGCTTGATGGGAAGATGGTTGGTCTGTATATTCGGTCTGTAGAAAGTCCACTGTTTGAATTCACCCCTAGTCTGGTTGAAGTCTACAAGATTTTGAAGGAGAGAGGAGAAAACTTTGAGATTGTGTTCGTCTGCTTAGAGAATGAAAATGAAAGCGACGGCTTATACAAGCAAGACTTTGAAAGCATGCCCTGGTATGCCTTGCCCTACCAGGACAGAAGATGCAAGAAGCTAGCTCGCTACTTTGGTTTCAAACCAACTACAATGTACCATACCCCCGCACGCCCACCAATCCTAGTTATAATTGGCAGTGATGGAAAAATTTTAAACCAAAATGCAGCGGAAGTTGTTGAAGAGCATGGAGTTGAAGCCTATCCTTTCACGCTAGAAAGGTTGGCAGAGCTGGAGGAGGTAGGTAAGGCAAAACAGGAAACTCAAACGCTCAAGTCACTTTTGGTTTCAGGGAACCATGATTTTTTGCTTGGAGATGGTGATACTAAGGTGATATATTTAGAGATTAATTGATCGGTTACCATTTCTGTTTAATTATTCTATTCAGAAATTATTTGTATCCAGTTGCTAAAATCAAAAACTGAAATGGTCTAACAAGTAGAGTGAGAGAGAGAGAGAGACAGAGAAAGAAACATGCATACAACATAGTTCCTCTTTCATGGAGTACACACACCAGATGTTTAACAAATTAATTGATAGAGTTTGTTTAAAGAATAGCCACACAAATTGCAGTGACACTTGTTTATAACCATTTTAACTTCTCTTTTTTAGGTACCAGTGTCTGATCTTAGTTCAAAGAAAATGGTTCCTGTGTCTGATCTTGTGGGGAAGACCATCCTTCTTGTCTTTCTAGAAAGGTGTAGTGAAAATGCTGACTCCATTGTGCAAGAGCTAACCGAAATGTATGATGAGATTAAAGAGAAAGATGATGCATTTGAAATGATTTTAGTCCCTTACAATATTGATGGTCATTACGATCTTAATTATTATCCACCCTGGTACATTCGTTTAACCTTTCCAGGACTGATAGTACCCTTTGGTGATGAGAGAATAAAATCCCTGAGTCGCAAATTCAAGTTCTATGGAAACACTATGTTTGTAGTTCTTGGACCAACAGGGCGCACACTAAGAAAAGAAGATGCATGGGATATTTTGACCACTCATGGGGCGGAAGCTTTTCCTTTCACTGATGATCATTTGAGGGATATTGAGGCACGTTTTGTGCAGATGGCAAAGGGTTGGCCTGAAGAAGAGTTGCATATTGAATACTGTGGTGCAGTAACCTATACCTATGACATTGTGCTAACCCGTACAGGGTCTTACAAATTTTCTATGAGACGTTCATGCAGATTTTGGCCCAATGAGTATGCCCGTGGTTGGACATATTTTTGCAAAGAATGCAATTTTTATTTGCATCCAGAATGTGCTTTGAAGGATTACTTAAAAAATAGTGTGGAGGAAGACGAAGTAGACACAACAGAACAGTCACTGAGATCTGCTTTATTCTCATGCTCATGTGATTTTCTGATATCATATAACCGAAATAAGGTATGTGTGGTTTTCTGTTTTATTTCTTAACCCTCTTTCATTTCTATACTGAGAATAAAACCTTTCTCTGTTTGGCTGTCTATAATAGGTACCTATCTCTGAGCTTGAAGGGAAAATTGTAGGACTCTTCAACATACAAAACTACCACCGAAAAAGATGACTTTTATTGTGAAGTCATAAACCTTTATGAGAACTTGAAGAAAAAGGAAGTGAATTTTGAGATTGTGTTAGTCCCCCTTGATGTAATTTACTATGATTACAAGAAATATTTTGGAGGCACACAATGGTTTTCAGTGCCATACAAGGGCAAATGCCGTGAGAAATTGGCTTGTTATTTTCACATTCCACCTGAAACTGTTCTAATGATTTTTGGCTCAGATGGAAAGATAGATGCTGTCAGCATCGTTGAAAAGTATGGATACAATGCTTTCCCATTTACCTCAGAAAGATATGCAGAGCTTGCAGGGATGGTAAGAGCAAGAGTTGAAGAACAGACACTCGAGTCAGTTTTGATTTCATGGGAGAAAGATTTTGTGATTAATAAAGATGGAGCCAAGGTAAGATTATTTTTTCATCTGCTCATTACATTCTTCAAACGGTTAATTGAAGCACTTTAATATGATGTTGGGCACCCTCTCTCTCTCTCTCTCTCTCTCTCTCTCTTCCTTCATTTTATTGACAATTGCATTTTCATTCATGGCAGTTTCCAGTGATTGACCTCGTCGTGGGTAAGAACATTCTCCTTTTTTTCTCAGATTCTGATGCATCTGGTAATTTTGAAACTGAAATGGTGGTAGACTTGCTGATCGAAGCATATAAAGAAATTAAGGCAAAGGATGATGCATTTGAAGTAATACACATCTTAGATGAAGGTTTTGCTTTTGATCATTTATTTTTAAGAGTCCCGTGGCTAGGACTCCCGCGTGGCGACAGGCGGATACATCATGCACAACTTGCTTTCCAAATCCAGAAGCGTGTTGATTACCCTGCTATGATAGCTCTTGGACCAAATGGCCACCTCATAACAAGGAAAGCCAAAGATCTTATTTTGTTATATGGTGCTGATGCATATCCTTTTACTGATGAGCATATAATAGAAGTTGAAGCACAGACTGAAGAAATGGCAATGGACTGGCCTAGGAAGTTGAAGCATGGTCTCCATGGGAATTATGATCTAGTGCTCCAAAACATTATGCTTTACAATTGCAAAGAGTGCACATTTGGAGGAGTGTTGTGGACTTACTGTTGTCAGGGGTGTAATTCTAAATACCATCCTAATTGTGCTTTAGGGAAAGACGTTGGTGCCCAAAAATGTGAGTTGCCTTGTGAATATTATTTTTATAGCCCAAAGGCCGAGAGACCATGTATAATGGATGATCATACTTAAAACCATGAAGAGTACTGTTTTCTTTGCTGTATAATTTTATTTCAAATTATGAAGATGGAAACAAAAACAAATAAAATAAAAGATAGAGAATCTTTTGGAAACTCACTGCAAGATTTTATTTTTTTGGTATTTTTTTTCAATTTTTATTTTTCTACTAAGCTCATAAATACACTTGGCATTCTCCACATTCCCTACATGAACATAACCTGCAAAAAAATCAAATTCCTTGAAACCGGTTTCAAATTAGGACTTCCATTAAACGTGCATCGTTGGGTATAAGGTACATTTCATCAATCTTAGTTCAGGTTCACAAAATAAAAAATAAAAAAAAGGCACCTGATTAGTAAAAATAAAGGTATACATGGAGAAGACAAACGATTGCTTTTTACATCTCTCTCTCTCAATTTATTTTCATTTGTGGTGGATTTTTTATTTTTCTTACATCTATACTTTTGGTTAATGAATTTTTGTATTTTTTAGAATTCTACTTTGGGATTGAAGTGATTTAGTTTTGTATTTTAAGTTGTTATCTTTGATTGTTAAATATTACTTGTTGCAGACCCGTGCGTAGCAGGTAATAATATTTTTAAGGTGGTCTCATTAAATTTATTTTTTGCAATTTGGACTAATTTAATAAATAATAATGTATTTTATAATCATAATTTCATTTGTTTTAAGGACAATCACAATTCACAAATGTAATATAAATATATATATATATATATAATTTCTATTTTATACTAGAAGTTGAAACACAAACCGAGGAAATGGCAATGGACTGGCCTAGGAAGGTGAAGCATGCTCTCCATGTGAATTATGATGAATGAAAGCATTACCAATGACACTCATAAAATGTTGTTTAAAAAATTTCGATGTTACCTACAAATATTTCAATTTAATAAATAAATAGATTGTATCATAGCAAATAACAAAAAGATACTAATAAAAAAATTGATGAATAGAAAATTTAATAAGAAATAGGCCAAATGAAATGGTATTGGTCACCAGCCACGCAACTCTTTTGACTCTTGAAACACAGTGCTGCAGGATAAAAAATATAAATATAAATATAAATATAAAATAAAAAGTCTAGACACAATGTGGCCCACAAAGTAAAAAATTTGATGCGGATCACTTCTCAACCACGTCGCCTCTACAGTCCGAAAGTTTCTTTAAAAGATCAGCCGTATAGACGAGAGTAAGAGATGTTAGAGATTTTGAAGAACATGTGCAGCCTAAAATGTTGATCGACAGTGGATAAGGGGCCAAGTATTCAGATTTTTTTTTCTAGGCTGATTTGTGTTGTTGTTTGGGCGTTGGGCTTATCTGTATTTGTTTGAGCAATTTTTTTGTCCAACCTTAAGTGGGCCAAGATTTTGGAGGCTCAAATTTTATTTTTAATGGGCTTAAATTTTTATTTAAGGTGTTCATGTATTTTTTTTTCAAAGCCTCAACCAACCCACGATAATAATAATAATAATAATAATAATTAATAATTATTATTATTATTATTTTGTTGGTCATGCACACTCTGACTAACACGTAGTGCTGCCCTTGGATGTCATATTTATATTGAGCCACGTTAGCATAGTATTTCGATCCAGTCTAGTCTATTCGATTCAGTTCAATTCACTTTGATTCATTTTGTCCATTTCGATCAATTTCCGTGTATTCGGTCCATTCTATCCAGTTCTGTCCATTTCATTCCATTCTATCCACTTCTGTCAATTTTGAAGTTATATAATTTTGAGATTGGTCATGTTAATGGGTGCTTTACGGTAATTATTAATAAATTATTTTAAGAAAGTTTTGTTATCACTTTTATGAGAAATATAAAAAGTCGTAAAAAAAATTATTGTTTTTTCATTTTTCCATAAAAAGGTTTCTAAAATTATATCCTAAATCAATATCTTTAGGACATCTATTAACTTTTTTCCTTTTAAAATTACCATTTAACTAAAAGGGCAAATTACAACTTATTCACATGTGGTTTGGTTGAAATTTAAGTTATTTATCTGTGGTTTGAAATTTAAGACTTTACCCACCTAAGATTTGACCAAAATTTAAGTTGCATACATGTGGTTTGAAATCTCATGATGCAAATGTTCCATTGGATTCTTTTTTACTTTTTTACTTTTTTTTTTTTTTGAGCGATTTTCAACCTATGACGTCAGCTCCGGTGATATTTTTTTATCATCAAACTAAGACACCAATTAGTTTTTTGTGTAAACAGGAATTGAACCTCAGATCTCTTATTCAACTATCAGAGTCATTACTAGTTGAGCTAACTGGAATCCACTTTTTAATTTTATTTGATTTTGTACTTTTATGTTTTTTGTGTTTTTAAAAGAAAGGACATAAAAGTGAAGCAAAACTATATATTTAACCATGTTTTTAATAGAGATAAGTTATGAAAATTTAATTGAGCTAACCTAAGTAGGTAAAATATCAATTTTAAATTATAAATAGACAATCTAAATTTCGGTGAAATCACTGAGTAAGTTATAATTTGCCTTAGAGCACGCTGGTCGTACACACCAATGTGTAATAACAAATGAAATAAAATCTGTGTCATCCTCGTCCCACAATCAATGACATCAATAATTCCCACGTTTTTCCTGCGCACAACTAGTACGAAAATGAAATGAAAATTCCATTTCCTGCGCACAACTTCTTTTCCTTATTGACTAAGAAAATTCCAAAAAGTCTTTGCCTTTTTCTTTTTCTTTTTCTTTTTTTCACAAACCAAAATTTTTTGCTTCTCGAAGTACTTATATTATGACGAATTGAACAGAGGAAGAAGAAGAAAAAAAAAAAAAAAAAAAAAACCAAATAATGTCGTGTGAGAGAGGAAAATAAAAATAGAAGAACTGGAAGAAGAGAATAAGAGAAGACGAAGAACACACTTACCAGATGAGAAAAACAAAGAATGAAGAAAGGTAGATGAGGAGAAGGAATTTGGTATCAAATGGTATCATGTATGCGGTATCAAAATTTAATAAATGTGAGATATATGAGCAAAAAAAATTATTTCATTAACAAATAAAAGATATATGTTAATGGGTATTTATTTTTATATGTGTCTATCATTTACTGGGTTTTGATATAAGTGACATAGTATCATTTGATACAAAATATTTTTTCATAGAAGAGAGAATCAGATGACAAAGTAAAAATATGGAAAAAGCTAGTGATACCAAAAAAAAATCAATAATTTTTTTTTACAACTTGTCACGTAGTGAGCTGTGAATTATGGAGGTCAAATAGTAAGTTTACACTTTTATCACTCACAACTCGCGACACGGTAAATTGTGTCAAAAATTGTGAGATTTTTTTGTATACGTCACATTGCTTTACAAATATTGAATGTGGTGAAGTGTTTTCAGTGTCGGTGGGCCTGGGAATTGGGTAAAATGAGTTAGTAGTTGTTGAGTACTACCCCACATGATAGTTTTATTTACCAAAAAAACAAAAATCAATAATAAATGTTTGTTAATAACAATATGGCAATATGCTAACTTTATTTGAGATTTTTCTAAAATAAATTATATTAAATCTATTATTATTTAGTTGAATTCAAGTTATACAGGGTGTAACTCTAAGTAATATTACACCACTCAATTACTTTTTATAGAATTTATATTTTTAAAATCCTCCTATTGAATTACATATTTTATATGTTCTTAAAATTCACACCAATTTTCATTTCAATTGGTTGTTATTTACCATTCGATCCATAAACTCATTTTTAATGTATTATTTTAAACTACAAAAACTTGAATTTAAATAATTGATCGATGACATGGCTATTTATCTTTGATCACCTTGAAATTTTGCAAGCATGAAAAATATATGAATATAATGTAATCTAACGGTAGATTTGTCAAAATTCACATCCAATTAAAAAATATTGAGTTGTGTAACATTACTTAAAATTATATCAAATGTAACTTGAACCCAACCCTATATATATATATATATATATATATATATTTATATATATGAGATGGGTTCAAGTTACATTTGGTATAACTCCACAAGAGTTACACATTTTTTAAGTCTTAGATTTCCAAAAGATTTAACAGTCAAAAAGAAAAGAATAATGCTAGAGATAGAAACTATTTTACAAAATATTTTACAAATTGCTGATGTGGTGAGTGATTATTAGCAAATGAAAAAAATGATATTAATGATAGGCTTAAATGAAAACCATTAAAAGGTTGACCACATCAACATTTTGTAAAGATGTTATAAAATAGTTTTGGCCTGTCCACGGGTCGGTCCGGGTCGGGTTTGTGCTCAACCCGCAACCGACCTGATCAGGTCGGGTGGAGAAGTTCCAGACCAGCCGCCGAAATCGAAAAGCCACCGATTGAGTCGTATCGGGCGGCGGGTGGGCAGCGGTCTGCTTTGATTTCGACCGAAATACAAAGATCAAACACAAGTTTGATTCCTGAAGAACAAAATCAACAGATCTACAACCCAAAGAAAAGATCTACAAACCCAAAGAACAGATCCACAAATCCAAAGAACAAAAACCCAAAGAACAAATCAACAAATCCACAAATCCACAGATAAACGAACCTAAGAGATTAAATAGAAAGATTGAATTTAAGAGATAGAGGCGAAGGCGAGTTAGGACATTGCGGACGAAGAGCGAAGGTCGACGACGAAATGCACAGATCGATGATAGAGAGGCTGAATAGACAACGAGCAAGATCGGTGAAGGGTAGCAGAGATCGTGAGACTGAAAGGAGAGAGTGAGAGTAAGAACTAAAAGTGAGAACTGAGAGTAACAAACTTCAGACCTTTAAACCCATTTATATGGCGATCAGGTCGGGTGGCTCGAGTATTGGAGGAAGAGACCCACACCCGATCCGCTAGAATCAGTTTTGAAAAGTAAGGACCCGCCGCCGACCGTCGAAGTAGTCGGATCGGGCGGCGGACGGTTCGGGTCCGGTCGGTTTGGCCAGGTGGGTCAGATATGCGGGTTGTTTGGACAGCCCTAAAATAGTTTATGGTTGTAGGGTCATTCTCTTATACCTGTTTTTTAAAGGGGGTACGGTACCCATTTAAGTTTTAGCCATTAGATTTACTTGTTTTAATCTTAGCCGTTTGTATAATTTTAATAGGATATCAGTTACTGGTCAGTCAGGTTAACATATAAAACCCAAAAAAAAAAAAAAAAAAAAAAACAACATACAGTTCTTCTTCTTCTCTCACATCTGATCTGATCTGATCTGAAGCAAGTTCTTGTGGGTTCTTCTCTTTCATCGTCTCTTCTCTCCAACCTTCATTGTTGATGTTCTTAAGTAAATCACTGAATCTATTTTTTGACATCTGTGTCTTTACAATCTAGAGTCTCTAAATTTCTTATAGCATTCATTTAGGGATTTTGATTCTTAACTCTTTTCCTCTATATTTGTTGAAGTTAGGGAAAAACCCTAGTGGTCTGTGTGCATGCCATGGATTCTATCTCTTCCATCAATTGTAAATTTGAATCACAAAATATTGATAGGATTGTCTAGGTTTATTTATGCCTTTGTGGGTTTCGTTTGATTTGTTTATGGCTAGTAGACTTAGGGATTTTGATTCTTAACCCTTTTCCTCTATATTTGTTGAAGTTAGGGAAAAACCCTAGTGGTCTGTGTGCATGCCATGGATTCTATCTCTTCCATTAATTGTAAATTTGAATTACAAAAAATTGATAGGATTGTCTAGGTTTATTTGTGCCTCTGTGGGTTTCATTTGATTTGTTTATGGCCAGTAGATTCTGGGAATCATTGCTTGGGATAGAGGAAACAGAGGAACAAAGAAGAAGAAGAGAGCAAGAAAACAACAGATAGGAGGAATATGCGGAGAATACAGCAAAACCCACATCGAAAAGCGAGTCAATTTTGGATCAAGAATCGAGGATAGCTCCCGAAACCGAGAAAAAGTTGGAGTTTTTGAAAGAATTCGAAGGTTCAATTAAAGAAAGACTCCTCAGCTCCTCAAACATTGAAGAATTGAAAGCTGTAGATGTCTTTGTAGGGCCTCTCATACTCACAAGGTGTAAATCAGAACCAGCAAGAACCGGAGAGAATCTTGATCCAGACTCTAATTTCTGGAAAAGAAGAAGGTTGGGTCTCACTGGTTCACAATCACAACCTGTTTTGTGATTAAATCCATTATTATAATTTCTATCTCTTTTATTTTATTTTATTTTATTTTTTTTACTGAATTGAAAATATTTTTGGGCAGCTGAATTTTGAATTTTTTTTTTTTTAATATTGAAAAAAAAAATACATGTGGAGCTATATATATAGGAGAGAATCTCTATGGCTCTATGGTAATATAAAAAGGTAAGTTTGGTCGTACACCGAAAGCTAAAAGAAATGAAATAGGTGTGTTCATCTATATCTATCTATGTGCTTTGCTTTGCTCTGCCACTCCTCATGGGCAACTGTCTGTATTTACTACTTTTTATTTGTTTGTGTCATTTAAATTAGTTTGTGTTTTTCAACAAATTTCATGGAACTGGAAGTTTGGGACTGTTCTCAGTGTTTTCTACTTTTGCTTTATGGACTGGTTTGGGGTAATGGGATTTTGATTAATATAATAAGCATCTTTGGATACTCTGACCAACTTCAATATTTGTTGAAAGCCTATTTGTATAATAGCTTTATGAGGCGACCCCCCACATCTTATTGTAATACATGTTCATATGTCTGACTATTTGATATTTAGGGGTTTATCTATAGTATAAAGAATAATAAATATGAAACATGATTCTAATTTTTTTGATGGGGGCTAGTTTGCCAATTTGCCTTTTTTTTTTTTTTTTTTTTCAAAGAATTGCAATTAAGATTTTTGACCTCTTGTTTACTTTCAACTTTTAAAGATTTGTTGATAAAAAATTATGGTCTAAAGGTTCTATGATTAATGTCTAAAATGTGAAAGGTATGTGACCAGGTCATTGTCATATAGCTTTTGGACATTTCATTTCAGGATAATTAGGGAACATAATCCATCATCCATTTCGTAATTCACATTAGATAAGAAACATAGGGTGGAAAATTTTCGTTTGAGCTAAACTTCTTTGATTCAGACCACTTTACAAAGGTTAGGTTGAGATAATTGAAACCTGGTTCAGGGCATGTTTGCCTTAAGTTTATTATCATTTATTTATTTATAAGTTTATTCAGCATAGGGACATCTATTTATCTTAACTTTACTGGTTGGAGTAATTTAAAAACTGTAACGTGAGACCAAAATTCTTTAATTGTCAATATGCCAAAGTTGTAAGTGAAGAACCAATAGGGAGTTACCTAATCACTTCATCTTCTTTTTGTACAACTTGTGTGGTGACTAACACCCGCTATAACTTGAGTCTACAAGAACTCTATGTGAGCTTTCAAATAGTCATCCTTATGACAAACAGGAAAAGTGAATTTCATAATCATAATACATATCCAAAAGCCAAACAAGCAGATGATAAGAAAAAATTATCAAAGCATTCATTTTGAAGTTCTTTGTTGCAATTTCTATCCAGTACAATGTAAGTTATAAGGTATGTTGTGTTACAGCTCTGCCAATTTGCATATGTATGTTGTACTATGTGATGTCAATATTATATAAAAGATTATATTGTTTGTAGAAAAGTTTGTTATTTTAGAACTTAATAATGCAGAGCATAAGTTTTAGGTTTTTGAAGTGTTTTGCTTTCCAATTAAACTATTCTATTAGGATTTGTGCACTAGCCATTTTTTTTTTTAACAGTTACAAGTTCTTAAATCTGATTCTCTATATTAATTTGTCGGGCCATTCATTGATGTTATTGCTTAATTCTAGCTCATCATAAGTAGGATTCAACCTCATGAAAATCTGTCATGTAAGCATTTATCCTTCTAGCTCTCTCTTGCATTCAATGCTTTTTTTGGGATATAAGCATCCGACCTAAACCCAAAGCTATTTTATCCTTGTTTTTGAAAAATTATCAATTATAGACGATAATTAGAATGATATCCATGTAAAAAGATAACATCTAGAATGCATATACACATACAATTGAAGTCCATGTAACAAGACCAAGCTCTAAAACAGAGCTGAAACATTGATATGCACCCACAATCATTTACATTATTACTCAACTTTCAGATAATAAGAAACCTCTCAAAGGTTCATTATATGATTATATCCTTTTTTTAGCATGTTGATGTCTACTAGATTTTTTTATTTATTTAATAAACTTATTATATATGATTTTGAATTTGCTAATATTGTTAGGTTGAACTAGATGAGCCAAAGTTCTTGACTAATATAGTTATATAAATAAATATCTAAGGCTCTATGCAAAGAGATTTGCTCTAATGAACATCTCCTTTTTTTTTCAAGCTCCAATAGTTATATCATGTAAATGCAGATATTTCTGTTGCCAATGGAGTTGCAGAAGGGATAATGAGAAATTCCTACAAGTTAGAAGTTGCCCTATTGAGAACTTAAGAATGAATGATCCAGAATTGCATATGCTTATGATTGTCTCTTTTTCAATTGTTGCCATGATGGTATTCAAATATAGATGTGAACAAGACACATTGTAGTGGATTTCTTTTTAAATGAATTTTGGTAAAAATACTATCATATGTAATGTTGGTACTACTTAATGTGATAATGGAACCATCAAATGTGAAAAAAAAAAAAAAAAAAAAAAAAAAGAACTATTGAATATGACAAAAGCACGATCACATGTGATGTTGGTACTGCCCAATGTGACAATGGAACTGTTAAATGTGAGTAAAAATTAAAGTACCACCGAATATGAGAAAAGTACAGTCAAATAAGATGTTAGTACTGCCCAATGTGACAATGGAATCATCAAATGTGAGAAAAAAAATAAAGGAACCATCGAATGTTGTGATGGTGGTGGCAGTCTTTTTTCTCTCTTCTAGATCTGGTTTTTTGGGGTGGTTTAATGGTTTATGCTCATTTAGTGGTGGTTTTTGGGTGGTTATACCCGTGTCGGACATAGATTTAATGTAATAATAATTTTATGAAACAAAATTGCATAGACACTTTAGTTGGGGTGGTTATACCCGTGTCGAACACAATCATTTGGGACATTTTCACACACGTGGATCTAATGAAAATGACTAAAAAACATAAAACCTGGTGTAGTAGCCTTGATTGATGACTATTTCATACTGATCTGTAATTTCAATTCAAGTGTTTACTGAAAATTTTAAAATTATCAACAATCTTTGGATTGGCTTTTTTTGCATAACTTGCTAATTGTATAGTCACCCAATTTCCAACTTTAGACACCACAATAAACACACAACTATGATTAAGTTGCAGATGTTGCATAAGAACAATTAGAGAGTACATAAGGTTATACATCTTCAGTTTTATAGTATATATAAATAATAAAAATATAAACA
Organism: Notholithocarpus densiflorus; assembly: GCA_030021035.2. NCBI lineage: Eukaryota > Viridiplantae > Streptophyta > Magnoliopsida > Fagales > Fagaceae > Notholithocarpus > Notholithocarpus densiflorus. The sequence goes on along the minus strand of JARYZH020000085.1, from coordinate 1,649,490 downwards.
TCAAGAAAGTGACCTCAACTATGTTATTTTACAGTGAGATATGCCCCTGAATGTGATGGAAGCTACCAAGGGAGATAAGTAGGAAGTTAATTGGTATACCAATTAAGTGTGGAAGAAACCAAGATAAATCCAGCTTATTTTTTGTGTGAACAAAAGTAATTATTGTGGTTGGGCTAATTTCTTGGGATGACTTCTTTGTTTTTTTTTTTTTTTTTTTTTTTTTTTTTTTTTTTTTGGTTTTAGATTTTAGATCTAAATTTCTTAATAACTTTTAAAAAATTACTATTGTGATAAGCGGTTATTAGTAAATAGAAAAGTGACTTTAGTGGTGGGCCCAAATGTAAAATTATGGTCAGATGTGATATTGGTACTGCCTACTGTGACGATTGAACTGTCAATTGTAAGAAAAAAAAAATAGGGTACTACCAAATTTGACAAAAATACAGTCAAAAGTGATGTTAGTACTACCCAATGTAATAATAGAACTGTCAAATTTGATAATAAAAAATAGGGTACCACTGAATGTGACAAAAATAGAGTCAGATGCGATGTTGGTATTACTTAATGTGACAATGGAACCATCAAATTCGAGAAAAAAAATAAAGGAGCCATTATATGTGATAGAAGAACTGTCAAATTTGATATTGGAACTGCACAATGTGATAATGGAACCATCAAATTTGAGAAATAAATAAAGGAATCATTAAATGTAACAAAAGAACTGTCAAATGTGGTGTTGGAACTACACAATGTGACGATGGAACTGTCAAATGTGAGGATGAAAGTATCAAATGTGAGAAAAAAGTAAGGGAACCACCAAATGTGAGAAAAGAATTGTCACATGTAATGTTGGAACTGCACAATGTAAGGATGAAACTATCAAATGTGAGAAAAAAAATAAGGAACCACTGAATGTGACAAAAGAATTGTCACATATGATATTGAAACTACACAATGTGAGGATGAAATTGTCAAATGTGAGGAAAAAGTAAGAGAACTACCCAATGTGACAAAAGAACTATCACATGTAACAAAAATAGAGCAGATGTGATGTTGGTACTGCTTAATATGACAATGGAACCATCAAATTTAAGAAAAAAAAATAAAGGAATTACTATATGTGACAAAAGAACTGTCAAATGTGATATTGGAAATGCATAATGTGATAATGGAATCATCAAATGTGAGAAAAAAAATAAGGGAACCACCGAATGTAACAAAAGAATTGTCAAATGTGATGTTGGAACTGCGCAATGTGAGGATAGAACCATCAAATGTGAGAAAAGAACTGTCACATGTGATGTTGGAACTGCACAATATGAAGATAGAATCGTCAAATGTGAGAAAAAAGTAAGGGAACCATTAAATGTGACAAAAGAACTGTCACATGTGATGTTGGAGCTGCACAATGTGACGATGGAACCGTCAAATGTGAGGAAAAAAAATAAGGGAACCACCAAATGTGACAAAAGAACTGTCAAATATGATGTTGGAATTGCACAATGTGAGAATGAAACTATCAAATGTGAGAAAAAAAAAATAAGGAACCACCGAATGTGACAAAAAAATATCACATATGATGTTGAAACTACACAATGTGAGGATGAAACTGCCAAATGTGAGAAAAAAGTAAGAGAACTACCTAATGTGACAAAAGAACTGTCACGTGTGACAAAAATAGAGCAGATGTGATGTTGGTACTGCTTAATATGATAATGGAACCATCAAATTTGAGAAAAAAAATAAAGGAACTACTATATGTGACAAAAGAACTGTTAAATGTGATATTGAAACTGCACAATGTGATAATGGAATCGTCAAATGTGAGAAGAAAAAAAAAAGGGAACCACCGAATGTAACAAAAAAATTGTCAAATGTGATGTTGGAACTGCACAATGTGAGGATAGAACCGTCAAATGTGAGAAAAAAAAAAGTAAGGGAACCACCAAATGTGAAAAAAGAACTGTCACATATGATGTTGGAACTGCACAGTGTGAAGATAGAACCGTCAAATGTGAGAAAAAAGTATGAGAACCACTAAATGTGACAAAAGAACTGTCATATGTGATGTTGGAACTGCACAATGTGACGATGGAACCGTTAAATGTGAAAAAAAGAAAAGAAAAAAAAGAACCACTGAATGTGACAAAAGAACTGTCACATGTGGTGTTGGAACTGCACAATGTGAGGTTGAAACCATTAAATGTGAGAAAAGAACTATCACATGTGATGTTGAAACTGCACACTGTGAAGATGAAATAGTCAAATGTGAGAAAAATGTAAGGGACCACTAAATGTGACAAAAGAACGATCAAATGTGATGTTGGAACTGCACAATGTGAAAATGGAACCGTCAAATGTGAGAAAAGAGTAAGGGAACCACTAAATGTTACAAAAAAACTGTCACATATGATGTTGGAATTGTCAAATGTGAAAAAAAAGTAAGGGAACCACCAAATTTGAGAAAAAAACTGTCACATGTGATGTTGGAACTACACAATGTGAAAACAGAACCGTCAAATGTGAGAAAAAAGTAAGGGAATCACTAAATGTGACAAAAGAACTTTCACATGTGATGTTGGAACTGCACAATGTGACGATGGAACCGTCAAATGTGAGAAAAAAATAAGGTGGGATAAAAGAACTGTCACATGTGATGTTGAAATTGCACAACGTGAAGATGGAACCATCAAATGTGAGAAAAAAGAAAGGGAACCACCAAATATGAGAAAAGAAATGTCACATGTGATGTTGGAACTGCACAATGTGAAGATGGAACTGTCAAATGTGAGAAAAAAGTAAGGGAACCACCGAATGTGAGAAAAGAATTGTCACGTGTGATGTTGGAACTGTACAATGTGAGGATGGAACCGTCAAATGTGAGAAAAAAATAAAGGAACCACCGAATGTAACAAAAGAACTGTCACATATGATGTTAGAATTGCACAATATGAGGATGAAACCGTCAAATGTGAGAAAAAAATAGGGAAACCACCAAATGTGAGAAAATAACTGTCACATGTGATGTTGGAATTACACAATGTGAAGATAGAATCGTCAAATGTGAGAAAAAATAACCTAATATAGCAAGTTATCTACTAGTGGGTTCCGTATTCCCTTTTTTTTGGGGTACAGTAGAATTACCCATAGTTGTAGTATTATTCAAAAGAAAATATCAACATTCTTTACATCATTAAATGTTTACCTAATCAATAACATCATCATTATCTCTCTTTATTAAATATTTCTACGTGTCTCCTTTTTCTCTCTCCACAGCTCCACTTTCCATGCTTTTTTTTCTCCCCTCAATAAAACCTCTATCGCTTTTCTCCTTTTTTTTAGGAAGATACTCACCAGGAGCTGCAATTCATTCATTCTTTACTTTGTATGTATTGCTTCTTCTTTCTTTGTTTTTTCTTTTTTTTTTTCTTTTTTTTTTAGTTCATACAGAGTTTGGGTTCATTATCTCTTCTGTCCATCTAAATTGATTTTTTTTTTAATTATTTAAAGTTGGTCTTGTGATAGTTGTCTGATGCTACTTACAAGTGACTAAAGTGAGGCAACGTCAAAATTAAATTATGTGATTATGTCAAGTTCAACTTCTACCATTATTTTTTACTTTTATCACTGCAAGTAATGCAACGTTTTTGGTAATTAAGATTTAAAAATTCAATCACCTACTGTGATGTTAAATCCAGATGCCAAGGTTAATGAATTGATAAATGAGGAGACTATGCATGATAGAAGAGTGCAATAGTTGAGGAAAATTTTTTGGCTTGAAGAAGCAAAGGCTATTAAACAAATCCCTTTAAGTTGGAGGAAGCCTAAGGATAAGCTGCTCTGGGCAGGCACAAAAGATGGTTGTTACATAGTAAGCACAATTTTTTTTTTTTTTTTTTTTGGAGAAGAATGTGTTAAGAACTTAACTTTATAAGATAAATGTTGCCCTCTATAGATCACGTTGCAAATCATGTTGCCCTCTATAGATAATAAGGATACTATTAATTAGGTAAGCATTTAATGATGTAAAGAATGACGATATTTTCTTTTTGACCGTTAGATCTTTTCGAAATTTTAGGCTTAAAAAATGTGTAACTTGAACTTATATATATGTGTGTAGGGGGGGGGGGGGTAACCCTAAAACAAAGTCAACAGTACATTGAAATAGACCGGTACCAAAAAATTCTATTTCAATGAACAAACCAAAACGAGTTCTGAAACCATATTTATAACAAATAACCTATGTTATTTATTTATTTATTTTTTGCAGGGAACACCCTGACTAACAAGTTGTCCCTGTTTGTCACGCTCATATTGTGCCACATCAACATAGTTTTTTCCGATCTAGTCTGGTCTAGTTGGTTAATTTCTTTTTTCTTTTTCTTTTTTCTTTTTTTGAATCTTGATAATAGCTATTTATCATCAGACCAAAACACTAATCAGTTTTTAGTGTAGGTAAAGATTGAACCTCAGATCTTTTATAGAACCATCAGAGACTTTACCAATTGACGTAACTGAAACTCACTAGTCGGTTAATTTCAGACCAAGTTCATTTAGTCCAATTTGGTCAATTCTGCCCAATTCGATCTATTTGGTCTCCTTTAATTCATTCAGTCTATTTTAGTCTATTTCCATCTATTTAGTCCATTTCAGTTCATTCTATTCTATTCAATTTACTTCACTCCATTCCGTCCCGTTTGGATCATTTCGGTCCGTTTTGAAATTACCATTCAACTGAAGTGAAAACACGATTTTCATCTTACTTAGCGCCCACACAATACACACCGTTGTGTAATAACACTGCTATAAAGTCTGTATCATCCTTGTCCAACTGTCAATTACATCACTATTCCGACGTTGTTCTTACGCAAAACTACAAATTAAATGAAATTAGGCTTCTTTGCCTTGGTGACTAAGAAAGTTCCATAAGTCTTTGCCTTATCTTTATCTTCTTCTTTTTTTCATAAACCAAAATACATTTTTGCTTCTGGAACTTACCTGAGTGCCCTATAAAAACGAATATTCTTACATGGTCCCTCACGCAAAGAATTTAAATAAGCAAAGCATAAGACAAATACCAAAACTCACAGCTCTGCATTTTTTATTTTTCACTTTAGTTTCACACTTTCCACAAGAACTGATCAGTGAGAGAGAAAATGGCAGGTGGTGGTGAAGAAAACGTTACCGAGATTGTGATCAACGATGAAGCTCACGACTTTCGCTCGATACTCTCTTCTTCTGAGAGAGACTTTCTTGTCCGCAACAACGGCGATCAGGTACTTTTTGATTCTGTCAACTCTTTTTTTTTCATTAAATGATTATTGATGGGTGTCTTTTTTTTTTTTTTAACACCTCTCTGATTGGCTAAGCAAATTGGTTGATGGTGGCATGTGATGTGGGCATCTTGGGTTTATTCATCCAACAAAGAAAACTGGTTGATGGGACTTTTCTTGTGATTTTCTCGGGAAAATATGGTCTGTGAGAGAGGAAGAGAGAAGTGTTTATGTTGGCTTTGATTGCTGGTTTTATTTCCTATGTAATAAGTAATTTAGTAATCAGTTCATGATTTTGATGCGATTCCTTGGTACTTGTCATTTATAATTTAGCGAGCATTGATTTCATACTCTCTTTTTTTCACTTCAAAAAAAAAAAAAAAAAAAAAAATTATTGGAATAGTATTGGTGAAATTTGGATTTCTTAAATTTACTTGGTTCTTTTATGTGCCCTGCAGTGTTTTTAATTAAAAATTAAGTTTATGAGCAAGAACATAACCGTGGCTGATTCATGAAATTCTTTTGTGAAGATCTTGGGCTGTATAGTAGACCCCTGTATTTTATAATACTTACTAAGTTTATTTTTTTGTTCTTTTTACTTGCAAGTAACTTGTATATTTTGGATAAACTAAGGCTGCTAAATAAAATTAAGATTGTGTTTAGGTGAAATTTTTTCCATTAGTAAAGCAATTCAGCTAACAAGTGGAATTTTTTCAGAAAAAATTGTGGTGTTTTTATTTCTTTGGTATATGTCAGTACATCCACATCACATTTCTCAGTTTAGTAGTTCCTGTAGGTCTCTGGTCCCATTGATACATAACATCATAAAACAATGATGTCTGAAAAAACCTATTAAAAGTTCGATAAGTTTCTATGGAAAGCAAATTTAACAAATGATGAAGCTTTTTAATTGCCAATAGGTTAATTGGGGAGGGGGGTGGGGGAGTTTAAGAAGAAGAGTTGTCAGCTTATTTATCAAAACCAATGATGAACTCAATGGAGCGTAAGTGGCTGGATGAACGGTGTTAGAATGATTAATTTGTTAAAATTAATTTAAATATTATGAAACTTGCCTTTTTGATTGTATGTAGTGTTCCATGGACCGTAGTCTAGTATTGTACTAGTACGAATGTTATGGAACGAGTTAAGAGGGAATCATTTCTTGAATTGTGAATTTTGCAGGTTAAAATTGAGAGCTTGAAGGGGAAGAAGTTGGCATTGTATTTTTCAGCATCATGGTGTGGCCCCTGTCGCCGATTTACCCCAATTTTAATTGAGGTGTACAATGAACTCTCTTCAAAAGGTGATTTTGAGGTCATTTTTGTCTCGGGTGATGAAGATGAGGAGTCCTTCAAAGGGTACTTCTCCAAGATGCCATGGCTTGCAATCCCATTTTCAGATTCAGAGACACGTGATCGCTTGGATGAATTGTTTCAGGTTAGAGGCATACCTCACTGTGTAATCCTTGATGAAGATGGGAAAGTTGTGAGTGACAATGGAGTTGAGATCATTCAGGAGTATGGAATTGAAGTGTATCCTTTCACACAACAAAAGATCAAAGATTTGAAAGATCAAGAGGAAGCAGCCAGGAAGAATCAGTCCTTGAGATCTATCTTGGTATCCCGCTCACGTGACTTTGTCATTTCATCTGATGGAAAGAAGGTAAATTTTCATGATGTTGCTCATTATTTTGTTCATTAACATGAAATATAGTATTCCTCTCCCCTAATCTGTATTTATTCTTGATGTACAAGGTGCCTGTCTCTGAACTTGAAGGAAAGACAGTAGGTCTGTATTTCTCATTGTTCTCGTACAAGGCTTGTGATGATTTTACTCCAAAACTTGATGAGGTTTATGAAAAATTGAAAGCAAAGGGAGAGAACTTTGAGATTGTGTTGATACCACTTGAAGAGGATGAGGAATCATTCAATCAAGGCTTCAAAAGCTTGCATTGGTTTGCACTACCTGTCAAGGACAAGAGCTGTCAAAAGCTGGCTCGGTACTTTGAGCTCGCAACCCTCCCGACTTTGGTTATTATAGGGCCAGATGGGAAGACTCTTCAATCCAATGTTGCTGAAGCAATTGACGAACATGGGGTTCTGGCATACCCGTTCACGCCAGAAAGGTTCACAGAGCTTGCTGAGGTGGAGAAGGCAAAACAGGAAGCTCAAACCCTGGAGTCAATTTTGGTTTCAGGAGATCAAGATTTTGTCATTGGAAAAGATGGAGTCAAGGTAACCTAAGATTTATTCAATGCTGCAAACTTTATAGTAGCTTATGGATTATGTCAGATAATTTGGTCCAACTGTTGTGATGACGAATGAATTCGTACCTCCCACTAACAGTGGAAATATTTGTATTTAGTTCTTGGTTTATATGCAATATTCTATGTGCTATGTAGAGAAGTTTGCATCCTGTTAAAATGAATTTGATCACTTGTTTACCTTTCCAGATTCCAGTAACAGATTTAGTGGGAAAGAACATCCTACTTTACTTCTCAGCACATTGGTGCCCTCCATGTCGCGCCTTTCTACCAAAACTTATGGATGCATACCACAAGATCAAGGCAAAGGATGATGCCTTTGAAGTGATTTTCATCTCTAGTGACAGGGACCAAGCCTCTTTTGATGAATTCTTTTCAGGAATGCCTTGGCTAGCGCTTCCCTTTGGTGATCCTAGGAAGGCATCCTTGAGTCGTACTTTCAAGGTCCATGGCATTCCCCTGCTTGTAGCCATTGGACCAAGTGGCAAGACTGTCACGAAAGAAGCTCGAGATATTATAATGATTCACGGGGCTGATGCTTATCCTTTTACTGATGAGCGGTTGAAGGAGATTGAGGCACAAATTGAGGAGTTGGCAAAGGGGTGGCCTGAGAAGTTGAAACTCAAACTCCATGAGGAGCACGAGCTTGTGCTTGCTCGTCGTAGGATTTATACATGTGATGGGTGTGGTGAGGAGGGAAATGTCTGGTCATATTACTGTGATGAGTGTGACTTTGATCTTCATCCAAAGTGTGCCTTGAAAGAAGAAAAAGGAGCCAATGATGATTCTAAGGAGGAAGAAAATCCCCACGAAGGATGGAACTGCGATGGAGAAACCTGCTTCAAAGTTTAATAATACCGTATCTTAAATTTGAGATCATTTGATCTTTAGTGTCCTTTCCTTTTCCTGAGTTATTTGCTTGTGAATTGTGGTGTTAAGTCTTAAGTTTTTAAGTGTGCTATTGTGGTTATAGTGGCCTCTCATGTTGAATAAAGGGCCAGCCTAAAAGTTATTATGCATACTGATGCAGGTGCTAATGGTTTAAGTTATTAGACTATTCGCAAATCCAGCGTTGCTTGGAAATAAATGAATATAAAATTATTTTGTAATGTGATATAATGTATCATTTATTTTCTAAAATTTCTTGAAGGTTTTTTTGTTCTCCTTAAAAATTGAACTATTTCTTAAACTATTTTCTATCTCTATCTCTAGTCTCTACTAATATATCATTCTACTATTTTTTTTTTTTTTTTTTTTACTTATAGAAATTTGGGTGTGTTTGATTGATATAATTCTTTTTTGAAGTGGTCTATATTCTTCACTCTTTTGTTATAGTGTTATGTTTTCCTCTCTTTTTTCTTCTTTTTTTTTGGTTACAACTGAACTTTTTTTTAAGTTTCAAATTAATTAATGAAATTTCTCATTATTTTAAGGAGATTATCATTATAATCAAACTTCATCATTCCCTTTGTCATGAAATATTCAATTGCTACAATCGTATAATTGTAGCTATGCAGCCTAAGAAAAAGAATCCGAAATGTGTGCATTTATATTTTTCAATCAAGTCATTTTAGACATTCAATCAAATCAATTACTTCTGTTAGGGACATTTTTTGTGTAATTGGCTAATCTTTTGACAAAATGCACTTTACTTGTAATTGGGTAAATCTAGAATGGTGTAGTATTTCAAGAAACAAGAGTTCAAGTCAAGTGTTAAAGCTGTGAAGATCTGACCAATAAACAAGTAAAGAAGAGCTGTTCATTAAATCTCGACAGCAATCTCGACAGAAAGACTTTTATCGAAATTTAATGTTGAAGCTTGACAGAAGCTCGACAGAAGCTGTTTTTGTCGAGACTTACGAAATCAAAATTTCTAGATCTGATTTTCGGCCTATGCTGAAATATTTGTGTAGGGTTTCTTTTCTCACAACCCTAGACATATATAATGCTTATTTTAAAGGCCGTCGCGCATGCAGAAATTGCCCTAATTCATTATTTTCTCTAAAGAAGCTACCGCGTCTTTACGCCAAGGGTTTTGTGACCAAGGAGCTTCCTGATCTTCATTGTTGATGAATTGAAGAACTTTGCAGCCAACAACCTCTTTAAGTTGCTGGAGTTAGTCATGTACTGGGATCCATGCATCATTGGTTAGTCACGTACTGGTATTCGTGCATTAAACGGAAATATTGCCACTACAATACAAGTCCAATTGGGTATTGGGGTAAGGGTTTAATTGTAGGTTGGTATTTCGGGATAGGCCAAAGGGTTTGGTAAGATTCCTTATACTTGTAACCATTTGTGATTGATAATAGTGGATTTTTGGGAGTGGTGACCTTAAAATCACCCGATGGGGTTTTGCCTCGGTGGTTTTCCCTATTTGTAAACAAATCACCTGTGTCAATTTTATTTTCCGCTGTATTTAGATAATTTGGTGATTTGTTTGTACTGCCACGCTATTGCATGAAATTTGATCTAATTAATTAACTTGGATAATTAATTAATTAATTAATTGCAAGGGGTCAATTCATTTTAACCCAACAAGTGGTATCAGAGCAGGCACACTCTAATTAGGTATTAATCTTTGTTGTGTGATCTATTGACCCCTGTTTGTCATGGATAAAGAACAATCTCTTATTATACTTCCTTTATTTGATGGCACTAACTATGCATACTGGAAAGTACGCACGAGAGCTTTCTTGTAGTTTTTAGATAAGAAGGTCTGGCAATCTATGGAAATTGGCTAGGTGAAGCCAAAGGAAGTGTCGACCGATTGGATGAGGCCAAGATCAAAGCGGCAAACTTCAACAGCAGAGCATTGAATGCCTTATTCAGTGCGGTGACCAATGAGGCGTTCAAGAAAATATCTTCAACTGAAACTGCAAAGGAAGCATGGACCATCCTCCAGACAACCTATGAAAGGACTACGGCTATCAAGGATTCAAAGCTCCAAAGGCTCATGACTAACTTTGAGGAGATAAAGACGGAGGATGATGAGACGTTTGATAAGTTCTATGCTAAGCTGAAGGACATAGTAAACTTAGCATTCAATCGTGGTGATCATATTCCCGAGCCTAAGATTGTGAGAAAGGTGCTTAGATCTCTCCCTGAGAGATTTCATGCCAAGATAACAGCTATTGAAAAATCAAAGGACATTGACACCATTCTTTTGACGGAGCTGATTGGCAACTTGCAAACCTATGAGTTGGGTTTGACTAGACTTGGGAAAAGAACCAAAAGTAAGAGTATAACACTGAAGGCCAAAAGTAATGAGACTGATGAGTTTTCAGATGATGAAGATTCCAAGATGAAGTCCTACATCATTAGGCAATTCAAGAAGTTCATGAAGAATGCCAATGTGAAAGGTTTTGATAAGGACCGTAAGCAATCCAGTTCTTCATAATTCAAAAGTCAAGACAGAGGGAAGAAGGATGCTAAGGATGGCGGTCAATATACTGTTCCCTCCGAACCAAAATGCTTCGGATGTCACGGTTTTGGACACATGAAACAAGAATGTCCAACATATCTCAAGTCAATTGGGAAAAGCAAGGCTCTTGTTGCTACCTTGACTAATACCGAGCCTGAGACTGAGTCAGATGACAGTGATGACGTGGGAATCTTGAGTGCTTTTACTGCCACAGTGAATTCTACTGAGGGGATCGTAAAAGTCGTGGATGAAGAAGAAGACTTGGTGGAATCTAAGTTTGAGAAAATGGATGAACAAGATGATATCCATACAGCCTATGCAAAATTGTACAAGGTTTTTGAAAAGCATAAGAAACTGTATAGGCTGGCCACCAAAAAGCTGAGCGATGTGGACCCCTGTTTGTCATGGATAGAGGACAGTCTCTTATTATACTTCCTTTATTTGATGGCACTAACTATGCATACTAGAAAGTATGCATGAGAGCTTTCTTGCAGTATTTAGATAAGAAGGTCTGGCAAGCTATGAAAATTGGTTGGGTGAAGCCAAAGAAAGCGTCAACCGATTGGATGAAGTCAAGATCAAAGCGGCAAACTTCAACAACAGAGCATTGAATGCCTTATTCAGTGCGGTGACCAATGAGGAGTTCAAGAAAATATCTTCAACTGAAACTGCAAAGGAGGCATGGACCAACCTCCAGACAATCTATGAAGGGACTAAGGCTATCAAGGATTCAAAGCTCCAAAGGCTCATGACTAGCTTTGAGGAGATAAAGACGGAGGATGATGAGATGTTCGATAAGTTCTATGCTAGGCTAAAGGACATAGTAAACTCAGCATTCAATCATGGTGATCATATTCCCGAGTCCAAGATTGTGAGGAAGGTGCTCATATATCTCCCTGAGAGATTTCATGCCAAGATAATAGCTATTGAAGAATCAAAGGACATTAACACCATTCTTTTGATGGAGCTGATTGGCAACTTGCAAACCTATAAGTTGGATTTGACTAGACTTGGGAAAAGAACCAAAAGTAAGAGTATGGCACTGAAAGCCAAAAGTAATGAGACTGATGAGCCTCAGATGATGAAGATTCCAAGATGAAGTCCTACATCATTAGGCGATTCAAGAAGTTCATGAGGAATGCCAATGTGAAAGGTTTTGATAAGGACTGTAAGCAATCCAGTTCTCCACAATTCAAAAGTCAAGATAGAGGGAAAAAGGATGCTAAGGATGGCGGTCAGTATACTGTTCCCTCCAGACCAAAATGCTTCGGATGACACGGTTTTGGACACATGAAACAAGGATGTCCAACATATCTCAAGTCGATTAGGAAAAGCAAGGCTCTTGTTGCTACCTTGACTAATACCGAGCCAGAGACTGAGTTAGATGACAGTGATGATGAGGGAATCTTGAGTGCTTTCACTGCCACAGTGAATTCTACTGAGGGGATCATAAAAGCCGTGAATGAAGAAGAAGACTTGGTAGAATCTAAGTTTGAGAAAATGGATGAACAAGATGATATCCATACAGTTTATGCAAAATTGTACAAGTTTTTTGAAAAGCATAAGAAACTGTATAGGCTGGCCACCAAGAAGCTGAGGGATGTGGAGCTAGATCGAGAGGAGCTCTCTACCAAGGTTGATGAAGCCAATCAAACCATTGGAGCACTGAGATTCGAGAACAACTTCTTGGCTGAAAGAACCAAGAAGCTTGAAGCATAATTATTCCAAGTTCGAGCTCAGTTGGAGAGGATTTCTAGTGCAAAGCTGGATGAAATGTTGAACCTCCAGAGATCAGTTTCTGACAAAATAGGCTTGGGGTATGAACTCTCTAACTCTTCTCATATTGTCTCCTCTAGTAGAACTGTTTTTGTCTCACTTGCTAATAATGAAAATCTTGAGAAAAATGAAACTAAAACTGAGATAGCTAGTGAGAATAATCTAGACAAAAGTAAATCTATTCTAAGAGCACCCTCTAAGATAGAGAAGAAAGAAACTAGAAACCCTACGAGCAACATGGCTAAAAATAAGAAGTCTCAACCAAAGAAGCCGCATTTCCGTCATCACTGTGGAGTTTCAGGACACACTTGTCCAAATTGCTATAAGTGGTTAGCCACTCAAAAGAGCAATAGTGTGTTATCATCTGGTGGTCAAGGTCAGATTCCACCATTTTTGAGTCCTCTTAGAGATCTTTTCAAGGCCCTCATGTTCCTTCTGAACTTGAACGGTTTCAATTCTTTCCCCTCACCTCCGGATCAAAGGTTCAACTCTAGGAAATGATCTTCCTCAAATTCCAAAGTGTGAAAAGAAAAAAGCTCAAAGTGATTCAATCACTTTTTCTCTCTCTCCCTTTATGTTTTTGCATTACTTTTTTGTTTTGTTTTCTTGTTTTTGAGTCAGTCTAGTTCTATGCTTTGTGTGTTTCTTCATGTTTTTGTTTGTTTGTTTTCAGTTTTGTTTTATTTTGTTTTTCATAAAAATAAAAAATAAAATTTGAAAAAATCAGAAAAATACAAAAACAGTGTGTGTTTGTGTATATTGATACTTGTATACCCTAGATGGCCATTGAAGCAAAATTTTCTAAACTTTGTATCTCTTGTAGCTTAGATGAGCATCTCAATGCACAACTAAGCAAGTGAGCTTTTGTGGCTCGTGTTTGTGATGAGTACGATTAAGATTGTTTCTTATATCTCATACTCATATCACTCTTTTTGACGGGAAGGACTAGAAAATCCTAAGAAAAAGACATAAATAACTATCTCACCACTAAAACCCACCAATCATTTATAACATCTGTGTGCTTTGGCACAACAAAATTAGAATGTTAAACATACATAATTGGGTATTTTATTTTCTCTCTCTTATATGCCCATGCATGCAATTCTTAAAAAGAAAAATATGCAAAGAATAAAAGCAAAAAGACCAAAATGCTTTTAATATGGTTGCAAGTGTGTTTCTAGGAGATGTGGGAGTTATAGGATGTACCTCGAAGGTGATGGTCCCCATCAAGCAGTTATGATTGTGTGTGAGTGTATTTGATTTTCTTATATCTCAAATCTTCATAATATGAGACACTTATGCACTCTTGCTATGTTTCACACACAACACACAAACTCTTTGCTACTTTTGATACATGTGCAGGTTAATGTGATTTGGCCATCATAAGGAATACATGTATTAATATATGCTCCATAAACTGTCTTAACTTGTTTTTGAAATATTAAATTGGTTAGACTTGTTTAGTGTGTATGTGTGTGTGTGTTTTTAGATCTATGGATGCTATGCTTATATGTTAAAAGATGTTTTGAGAGCTTAATATGTGACTTGGATGTTTGTTTGAATAGCTTGTATGTTGCATTGATCTCTATGTGCTTTTCCCTTCTTGAAAAACCTTCTTTCTTCAAGCTCGACAGCTTCTCGACACTTCCTCGACAGATTCCTTTCTATTGAGCTTTCTTCTTCAGGTCTCGACAGTTTCTCAATCCATCGAGATTTTTGGGTTTCTTCTTGATAGCTTCTCGACAGCTTCTTAGATCCATCGAGTCAAATTTCTTGTGCTCTCTGTCTGCTTGATATATTCTCGACAGATCCTTGATCCATCGAGACCATCCTTTAGCCGTCAACAGATTCTCAACAAATCCTCGATAGATTCTCTTCTGTCGAGATTTAGTGCCCGACAGATTCTCGATAGAAATCTTGATCCATTGAGTTGCGTTTTCTATTTAAGGATGAGACGCAATTTTAGATTTCATTCTATCCTTTCTTTCTCGATAGATCTCTTTCTCTCTCGACCCAAACTTCTTACTCTCACTCAAATCACTCCACCCACTCAAGATTCGTCCTTGTTCAAGCCTCAATCTCTTGGTATGTGTTCTTACTCACTTCTTTTCATGCATTTTTTACCTAAGTTTTTGGGGGGTTTTGAAAATTTGTGGGTTTGTGAGATTTTTGTGAAATATATAGGTTGGTTTTTGTGAATTTGATCTTATATGACCATGCATTGCATCCTCATTGCATTATAACTATGTTCCATGCATTTTAGATGTGTGTGATTGTTTATTGTTATTGAGTGCTGTTAGGTTTGGATTGGGTTTTACCCATGATGCTTTTAATTTATGCACGTCACATGTTCATGCATTCTTCATGCATACGTTCTTTCTTTTCTTTCCTATTCTAAGCATGTGTTGTGTCTCCTTATGTTCTCTCTCTCTCTCTCAGATAGATTGCATTATGGCACCCAAACAGCGCAAATCTACTCTGGCTCGGAACCCCTTTCAAGGTTTCGGGTCATCCTCTTCTGTTCCATCTCACATCCGGTTCCGTGATGAGAAGGCCAAGAAGGACTTCTCTAAAAACTTCTAGGTCCGTGGCGTTCATCTGGAACGCCAGGTCATTCTGTTGGATTTTGCCGACACTCCTCTCCCCGAAGTCGTTTGGACTAGGGATTGGGCTTCTCTACTTGAGAAACCCTCAAGATGTCCCGTCGTGTTTATACAGGAGTTTTACTCCAACATACATGACATCGATACCTCTGTGCCTCAGTTTGTTACTACATTCAGAGGTACACGTATTGTAGTTACTCCGGATCTTATATCCGAGGTACTACATGTCCCTAGGGTAACGCATCCTGACTACCCTAACTGTGATCGTCTTCGGACTGTGTCCAGAGACGAGCTTATCTCTCACTTTTGTGAGACTCCTTCCATATGAGGTGGTAAGTTAAACACTCCATACTCGGGTTTTGCAAAAGGCTCGAGATTCCTTAACATGGTGATGACCTTCACTCTCATACCACTTTCACACTATAACTCCATCACCAAGCCTCGTGCTCATTTTCTTTTGTCTTTGATGGAGGGTCTCACCATTGATTTTCCCTCTCACTTCATCACATCTATTCTAGATGTGTATTTGGATACCGCGACTCGTGACAAGCTCATCTTTCCTTTAGCTCTCACGCGGATCCTTCAGCACTTCTCCATTCTCGTTCCTCTCTCTCCTCTTTTCACCATTATAGGTGCCATCAGTGCTGGTTCTGTTCGGCGGAGTGAGGCCCAGTTTCGACCGAAGTGGCCACGAGTGGAGACGACCGATCTTGTAGCTTCTGCTGTTCCACCCTCTTCCTTGGCTCCTTCTACCTCCACAGCTAGTGATGTGACCCTCAAGACCATCATGGTGTAGCTTCAGCAGATGGAGGCTGAATTTGGTGGTCGTTTAGACTATCTCACAGATGAGATGTGTCAGATAAACACCCGAGTCAGTCGCATTGCCCGCAGATAAGTTCGCATGGCTGGTTTTGCTCCTTCACCCTTTCCAGAGCGTCCTGCGGCCTCTCCTTCTGTAGATGATGAGGATGATGCCGGCTCTCCTGGTGATGACGAGATGACTACCTTTTAGTGACTTACCCTTTGTCATTCGTGACAAAAAGGAGGAGTAGTTTTGAGTTTAAAAGTAGTCTTGTACTTAGGGGGAGAGTTAGTATAGGATATTTTTGATAGAGGGAGTGTATATAGTTTTGAGGGATATAGTGAGGTTTATATGTATTTTTTTTTTTACATTAGCCTCTTATATACCGGTCTTGTGACCATTTTATTTACATACATTGTACTTTATCTTTCATATATGATAATGATGTATGTTTTTCTTCACCTACCTTTACATGTCTTGTTTCTTTTCTATCTTTATACACATGTTTCTTTATGTATGCAATTTTAATTTCTGTTTCACACATGATGCCTTGATGAGTTTTGTTTAAGTGTTTTAGAAAGACAGGTTGTGAAAGTCTATCTTGCCATGAACTCTCTTCTTGCAAAGTTTTTCAAGAGTTTGTTGTAGGGATAGATTTATTTTGTAATACAACAAGTGGTTATGAGTTTAGTGATTTAAGACTTCTCTCATGATTATTTGTTTTGTTGTGATTTTGTCACGGATTGCCAAAGGGGGAGATTGTTAGGGACATTTTTTATGTAATTGGTTAATCTTTTGACAAAATGCATTTTACTTGTAATTTGGTAGATCTAGGATGAGTTTAGTACTTCAAGAAATAAGAGTTCAAGTCAAGTGTTAAAGCCATGAAGATCTGACCAAGAAACAAGTGAAGAATAGTTGTTCATTAAAGCTCGACAGCAATCTCGACAGAAAGACTTCTATCGAGATTTAATGTTAAAGCTCGATTGAAGCTGTTTCTGTCGAGACTTACGAAATTAGAATTTTCAGATCTGATTTTCGGCCCATGCTAAGATATTTGTGTAGAGTTTCTTTCTCACAACCCTAGACATATATAAGGCTTATTTTAAAGGCCGTCGCGTATGCAGAAAGTTCCCTAGTTCATTATTCTCTCTGAAGAAGCTACTGTGTCTTTACGCCAAGGGTTTTGTGACTAAGGAGCTTCCTGATCTTCATTGTTGACGAATTGAAGAATTTTGCAGCCAACAACCTCTTCAAGTTGCTGAAATTAGTCACGTACTGGGATCCGTGCATCATTGGTTAGTCACGTATTGGAATTCGTGCATTGAACGAAAAGATTACCGCTACAATACAAGTCCAATTGGGTATTGGATTAAGGGTTCAACTGTAGGTTGGTATTTCGGGATAGGCCAAAAGGTTTGGTAAGATTCCTTATACTTGTAACCGTTTGTGATTGATAATAGTGGATTTTTGGGAGTGGTGACCTTAAAATTACTCGATAGAGTTTTGCCTCGGTGGTTTTCCCTATTCGTAAACAAATCACCTGTGTCAATTTTATTTTCTGCTGCATTTAGATAATTTGGTGATTTGTTTGTGCTGTCATGCTATTGCATGAAATTTAATCTAATTAATTAACTTGGATAATTAATTAATTAATTGCAAGGGGTCAATTCATTTTAACCCAACAACTTCAAAAAAAAGGGGTAGTTCTGAAGCATTTTTCTAACACATGGCAATATCCTCCTAAACAACATTTGGGGACGTTCTCTTGGATTTAAGATCCTAACATGAATCTCTACTACTGAATTGTATTATCAGCAAAATAAAGACCCAAAATTAAATATTCAAGACATATTAGAATTAAAATTTAGGAAACAATAAACAAAAAATATTCTTACCAACCTTACTTTTCACCCACCTCAGTGAAAGAGACTCCATCATAGTAATGAAGTTTTACTCCCAATCAGTGGTGAAATTAGGAATTTTCCTGGGGGTCAAGCTAAATATAATATAATTCTTAAGTAAAAGAAGAAAAAAAATTATATTCATAGTTAAACATTCACTCAAAATTGTCCATATTGTCAAAATTTAGGATAAGTTTTAAGGAAATTATATCTATTTCTTAGAATCACATTTTTTATCCTTTAGGTGGTTTAACATTTTAGAATTTTAGAATTTGAGATAAACCATAAGTGATTGAATTACAATTTCCAAATCTTTGAATATTTTTTCTTTTAAAATATGCATAAATTGTGGATTTTTTGCTCATAGATTATTCACACTTTAACTAATGGTGTAAACTTAGTGAGATAAACGCAAACAATTAAGCAAGCTCTAAACCAAATATAAATACATAAATGTACAATAAACAAAACCATTTTATAACATAATATATATGACATTTAATTTAAACTAATCTTATCATTTTGCATTAAGGCAACAACACAGTAACAGACTAACAAGTAATCAACAGCAAATACCCATTACTACCCCAAAAAAAAAAAAAAAAAAAAAAACACGTACGTACCCATCAAAAAAATACAACACTAAAATTTTATATAAAAAAAATCTAAAGAAATTAGACAGCCACAATTTTTTTTAAGAAAAAAAGAAATTGGCAAACAACCACATATTAAAACACAGCTGTATAGCAGTATAGCACACAGTATTTCAAAACAAAAGCAACAAATGTAGTAAAGCTAGGCGGTAAATCTACTACCTAGCTTTTTGTTCACAGGTTAAACACACACACAGATGCCAGTGGTTCTGGCGTACTGTTACATGATGGAGCCCGGAACCAATGAACGACCATACACTCACATAGAGGGGACTAGCCGCGAGATGGGAAGGTGGCCAATGATGATTCCAATGAAGGTTTTTTTGTTTTGTTTTTTTTAACCCAAGTAATACATTGACGTGATAATCAAAGGATGGATTTGTGTTGGGTGATGGTACAGTGCGTTTAGAGCTTGTTTAGTTGTGTTTGGATTGAGATGGAGGCAAACAAGCGAATTTAAGGATTATATGTAGAATTGGTTTCCAAATATTGAGTAAAATTTCTCTATTAAAAAAAATTTCTGAGGTTGGAACAGTCAAAATTTTCTAGACATTTCTCAGAGACTAACATATTATATTATATGTAGACTTTATTTTTTTTAAATGATTTTGAAATTTGAAATTTATAAATTTAAATTCAAAGTATAAAATATTTTCATATCCTAAAATTTCAAAAATTCAAGCTGTTAGGTTCTAAATATTTAGTCATAAATGTTTAGGTTCTACATATGTTGTATGTTGGCAAACCGAGAACAAAAACTTGTCTAGGATTAGATTTTAGGGTCTTTGAAATATTTTAGATATTGCTCAAGTTGATACAAGTCAAGATTCAAGAACATACAAGCTGCAGAAATTAGAATTCAAAATCTGTCAAGCTCGACCAATCAAGAGAAGCCTTTGATCGATCAAACTGCGAATCTGCAAAATTTTAAATAAGGCCCAACAGCCTGCAAAACGTTTAGAGTTTGAGTCTAACACTAGTAGGTATAAAAGGAAAACTCAAATACATGTTTTTCAAGTCTTGAGAGTTACTCATATGAGATTTGTGAGGTTTTGTACCTTCTAATTCTATCAAGCACCTACTGGAGATCAAATCCATATTGCTAGTACCAGTGAAGTAAAGTTACAGCCAAGCCTTCAGCTATCAAGTGTACAGAAGATCAAGACATAAGCAGGTGGTTCATGTGAGAACAGATCCATATCAAAGAAATCTGACGAGTTTAGAACCTAGTTTGGTAACTGTGTTAGATTTACTATAAATTGGTATTCTTGACTGTAAATCTCAATTTAAGATAGTGGATTTTTCTCTTGGGATAGTTCCCCCTAGGTTTTTTACCTTGAAACGAGTTATTTAATTGGTTTTCCCGAGTCATCACATCTTGTGTTATTTACTTTTCTGTTGTGTATGTTATATGTGAAGAAAGTTTAACTTAGATCTGAATAAATAACCTAAGTAATTACTTGGCTAATAAATTAGGTTAAACATATTATGTTTTCTAGGAGTCTAAAACTTAACACAAGCAATCTCCCAAACACTTCCTCAACTACTCAATTTTCACAACCAAATACCGACCCACAAATCTCAAACACCCATTTCATTATTTCAATGAATGTAAATCATTTGTTATTAATGACATATATAGAATGTGATAAAATAAAGAAAAAATTGTTAAAAACATTTCCATTTATAAAGATTTAATTGCCTTTAGCTAGGATTCCACATAAAATAAAATAAAAAAATAAAATAAAATAACACAAAAAATCATCATTGACTTTAACTTTTATCGCCGTAGCTCATATCGATATTGCACTAAATAGTAGTAAACAATTACAAAGAAAGCCAAAAATTATGAGTTCTAAAACATAATAATAATAAAACAACTAAGCTCATCAATAATTAATCAGAATGTTTCTTTCAATTTCTCTTTATTTCTAAAACAAAATACAACTATTGCTTTTCCACACCAAACACCTAAAGACCCAAAGCCAATCACATCCTTTATAGAATCCACAACATCTAACCGCAACATCAAAACAATAAGGCGTTGTTGTCACTCAATAAAAAAAGCAAGCCTTCTAGCTTGGTTATAGTCAACTTATACAAGTTAAGATAAGATGAGACAATGAAGTTGGAGCTAGATAGGTGTCATTGAAAGGTAAAAGATAAATAACATCATTCTTGGTTGGGATCTATTTGAGATGGGATGACATGATGGGTTGTGAGAATGTATATATAAAGGAGCAGAAGTGCAAGAGGTTTTTAGCTTGAAACATTGAACTAAAGAAAACAAACCGTCTTATAAAGAATCCTTATTATTTAATAGGAAAAGTCTTGAAGCATTGAACCAAAGAAACCAAAAGTCTTTATTGTTTTATTCTTATCTTGTGACTTTAAAGATTATTTCAATTATCTTTTCAAATAGAGCGTCACATGACAGAATCCCATACTCTCCCGCATGAGATCTCTGTTTATATATATAAATATATATATATATATATATATTTATATGATTGATTGATTGATTATTACTATATATTTTAAACCCTGGCTAGTGCCCAAAGGGAGATTATTTGAGAGGGGGAGAATAATAAGAAGAAAAAAAGAGTTTTTGAGTTGTTAAGAGGGAGAGGAGAGTCAAGGGAAAGGTGGTTGGAAGTATAGTTTTGTACATTCTAGTCATTTTCTATTCTTCACTCCTCTCCTCTTTATTTACTCATTCCATCTAAACATGAAAATTATTAGATAGTCCGGGAGCAATACTCTCTCTTCTCACATGAGGGGTGGGCTCCACACATTGAAGACATGTGGAGCCTACCCGTCATGTGAGAGAATGAAGTATTGCTCCCGGTGTATTTACATATTACCCTCCAAATATAGGGTAAAATATGCTACAAAGTATTAGCTTTTGTCTATGATGGAAGTTTAAAATGTTAATCCTTGGGCTAAGGCCTATTTGAGAATTAACTAAACAAAATCCATAACATGCTATGAAACAAACTCATGAAACCTTCTCTTGCAACATATGTAAGTTCCACGCATAGGTTTTACATGCTGTGAGAAAAATGATATGGCAATTTGTACATCTTTATATTTATAATAATAAATCTAAATCATAAAACCAATCAAGTTCAAATTGAGATGATCCTTTTTCAGTTGGAAGAGGGTGATCTCATGAGACCATTTCATGAAACCCTCTCCTTGTGTAGCAATATTTAAAAGTCATTGGCTTTAAAGGGTTTTTATTTATTATTTTTTTAATCTTACAAAGAATTTTAGGAAAAAAACAAAAACAAATTCATCCAATTTTCTGTGTTGTCAAGAGTCTTACATTCTACAATTGATCAAACAAAGAATATACGAAATGAAATTCAACAAGGACTTAGTGTAAAAGCTCATATTTATACCATTCAATATCAATGCACCACATCAAATTTTTGTAAATTAATAAATAGAAGCTAATACACACAATCATACTTTTATTAATACCCTTCTCAACATTCAACTGAAGAGCCTCCTTGCGAGGAGTTATCGGATATTTCGCCAACATCGTTGAATTACATAAATTTTTTTTTTAAAATGTTTTTAACATGTATACTAAAATTTTGTGATATTCGAGACGAGTTATATGTAAGAATGATACAAGGCGATTTTTCAACTTCTCGAATATATACAGTAACAGATTTAGTGGGAAAGAACATCCTACTTTACTTCTCAGCACATTGGTGCCCTCCATGTCGCGCCTTTCTACCAAAACTTATGGATGCATACCATAAGATCAAGGCAAAGGATGATGCTTTTGAAGTGATTTTCATCTCTAGTGACAGGGACCAAGCCTCTTTTGATGAATTCTTTTCAGGAATGCCATGGCTAGCGCTTCCCTTTGGTGATCCTAGGAAGGCATCCTTGAGTCGTACTTTCAAGGTCCATGGCATTCCCCTGCTTGTAGCCATTGGACCAAGTGGCAAGACTGTCACAAAAGAGGCTCGAGATATTATAATGATTCATGGGGCTGATGCTTATCCTTTTACTGATGAGCGGTTGAAGGAGATTGAGGCACAAATTGAGGATTTGGCAAAGGGGTGGCCTGAGAAGTTGAAACTCAAAACACCATGTGGAGCAAGATCTTGTGATTGCTCGTCGTAGGATTTATACATGTGATGGGTGTGATGAGGAGGGACATGTCTGGTCATATTACTGTGATGAGTGTGACTTTGATTTTCATCCAAAGCGTGCCTTGAAAGAAGACAAAGGAGCCAATGATGATTCCAAGGGTTAAGAAAATCCCCACGAAGGATGGAACTGCGATGGAGAAACCTGCTTCAAAGCACTTTTTTTCTTTTTTCTTTTTTTGAGGAACAGGTTCCCTTTCCTTTGCCTGAGTTATTTGTTTGTAAATAAGTCTTTAGGTTCTAAACTTGCATTATATATTTTAAGTTTGCTATTGTGTTTATAATGACCTCTCATGTTGTATATATTGTCGACCTAGAAATTATTATGCATTTTTTTATTTGAGAAACAATTATTATGCATATTGATGCTAGTGCTAGTGGGTTAAGTGAGTTGCATAATTTGAGAGGGATTTTTATTATTATTATTACTGGTCGCAGCACATGATAATATTTTAGGTAAAATACTATTTTGATTCCTAAATTTTGTTAAGTATTTTTAATAGTTTACAGACAAAAATAGGGATGAATAGAAACCACTACTCCATAATTATAGTGGTTAATTAGTTTTATCGTATTTTTCATGATCTCATTTGTAACATTTCTTATCATTATCATATATTTAATAGTTGATAATTTGCATAACAAAGACATTAAATGAAATGTAGAGTTATTCATTAGATTTTTAAAAGTTATGGTGTATGAATAATATATATATGTGTGTGTGTGTGCGCGCACACGTGCGTGTGTATTATTTAAGGATTAAAAATCTCTTTTAAGGATTTAACCTTATAAACCTTTAAGGATTTATAAGGATAAATGAAAAGTAAAAAAAAAAAAAAAAGATTTAAAGATTTTTCTAACTTTATTTCTTATGTGATTTCTATTATTATTGGAGAATATCTCCTTTTTAGTTATGATAGGGAATATGGTTTCCCTATTAGAGTTTGACTAGTTTTAAGTTCAAATTTTGTACGATTGTATTTAATGGCTGAACTCAAGAGATGAGAGAGAGAGAATAACAGTAGAAAGAGAGATAAGAGAATGAAGGGAGACAGTTCTGGTCCAACATGGCTCTCGGCAACGAAGCTTAGTTTTAGAACCATGAAGGTTCGGCCATGGATGGGCAAATCCGTAAATGGAATCTTGTTTTTTAAGTATCAAATGAGATTAATAAATTTTGATTTTTGTGTTTTTAATTTTATATTTTTAAAATTGAGAATTAATTTTTTTAGTTTTATATATAGTTTTTAAATTTAAATGTGTTGATGTAATAATTTTTAATACCAAATAATTGTATTTGTTTGCCACATAAGCTTTAAGTGTGCCAATTGTATAAACCATTTACTACATAGACATTTTTCGTTAGTAGTTAACGGTAGGGGACCGAATTGACAATAAATTCAAAATAATATAGAGACCATATTGACTATTATCAAAATGTATGACCAAATTGATTGTAACCCCAAAATGTATGAACCAAAATAGTTTTTGCAAAATATGGGTGCAACGGGGGGAGTATGCCTCGGCTGAGTGGACTGGAGCGAAGAAGGAAAATGGAGTCGCCACTTAGATTAGGTTTAGGAATCACAAATATAGCACCCTTCATGGAAGGACTGATCTACTACCAGAGCATGTGTCTGGAGTTTAGGTATAAGGATGGGAAGGTGTTAGGCACCCGACCTCACTCGGCCTGTGGGTCAGCTTCCACTCATTGTGTCTTACGTTTTAATCTTATTAAACGCATACTCAATACTTGCATTCTAGACTCACACACACACACTAGCATACATCTAGCAAACAACATGGCATTATATCATCCCTAACCCTAGCATACATCTATCATACATGGCATTATATTATATCCAAGGCAGAATCATAGGCATGGCAGCAATCAAATAAGCATATTATCATATCCAAGGCATGGCATATAAACTTTCATATTCATGTTCATCAAACTCACATCATATTCATTAAGACAAAACAAGATCACATCCACAAACAAATGCATGTTCATGTGAATGCATACCTTACTCCACTACATCACAACACCTATGCATCAATGCATGGACATGTTATATGCGTGTTCATGACAAAACAAAAAGATTAAACCCTAAGCTAGCATACAAAGAACAAACAAAGTAACAAACTTAGAGGCAGAAACTCATAAACATAAAACAAGACAAGGAAGAAGCGTATTACACAAGTAAAATAAAGATACAGAAGCAAAAAAAGTTCGGATTAGGGTTTCTAGGCATGAGTATGCGTGCGCATACATAGGACCTGCGTGCACAACCCAGTTGCATGCGTACACATACTTCGAGTATGTGTGCATGTGTGCGCATGTAGGAAGCATGCGTAAGCATACACGCCATAAACCCAAACCCAGAAACACAAGAACACAGCAGAACAAAATTTTAAAACTAACAACCTAACATGCTTAAAACTACAAAGCAAAGAAAACCTAAGCTAAGCAGGCATATTGTAACATAAACAAACAAGAAAAACAAGGAAATGTAGATCAAAACAAGGGAAAGAAAAAGAAAAAGAACTTGAACATTATACCTCAAAACACAAAGCTCCTTAGCTTGATTTGAACCATTCCCCTCAGTCAATTTATTCACAATCAAATAAAAAGTGATTAGTAAACTTGAAACTTGAAGATCATGGCTACAAAAGGCCTCAATAAAAAAAAAATATTGACTTGAGGATGTTTTGTGAAAAACTCCCTCTTTGATTCACTATTTCTAGTGAATCTTGTGCTTTCCCTTAGGATTTTTTGTGTGTTTTGAAAATGTACCATGTATGGCTTTTTATAGTAAAAAAATGGGGGTTTGGAACGGCTTTCAAACAACGTGGGATTCATTCCAAAACCAAGTTTTGATGCAGAAAAACTTTTCTTTCATAGTTTCTGGAACCCTAGCATGCACATGCATGCCCGTGTATGCATACGCATGCATAAAGCATGCGTACGCAGGTTTGGAGCATGCGTGCATATACGCGTGTATGCATACGCATGCCCTAGGGTTTTCGTGGCCTTTCTTTTCCAAAAATAGCTTATTTAGTTTATGAAAGAGTTATATTTTCTAAAAACACTTTCCTCAAGTTAATTTCAATTTGATTGGGCCCTAAATTAACCTTGGACTTTAGAATTCCAACATCATTAGGGAATGGGGCTTGAGTCATAAGAGGTTGTGGACACAACGGATGGGAGTCGCCACCTAGTTTTTGAAATGGTCTAGGAACGATATACATAGCGTCTTCTCAAGGAAGGACCTTTTGATCTTACTACTAGAAATATGGGTTCGGAGTTAAGGTATGGTCTTGGGAAGGTGTTAGGCACCTAAAACTGCCTAACCCTAAGGTTGGCTTCCGTTTATTGTGTCTTATGTCTTAACCCTATTAAAGGCACACTCAATATTGTTATCTAACTCACACACACACTAACATACATCTAACAATCAACATGACATCCATCATCCCTAACCATACATCTATCATGGCAATCAACAAGGCCTATCATACATCTAATCATGGCCTACCCTATCATACATCTAATCATGCTTCATCACATCATATCCTATCACATCATATCCTAACATACATCTAATCATGCTTCACCACATCATATCCCAACATACATCTAGCGTAGCATCATGTATACAAGCATAAACCCTAGCATGTTATTATCATCATATCATCATATCCATGGTAGAAGCATACAAACATTAAATCAAGGTAGAAACGAGACAAACAAGTCATGTTATCACCCAAAGCATTAAGAACACAAATGTTTTATCAAACCTAAACCAAACCATGCATGTACATTATAAATGCATGACTTACCTTTACTTACCTTGCAACAACTCAGCACCTATGGCATTACGTATGAACATGTGAATGAATGACATGGCATTTAATAAAGAAAAAAAAAATCCCCTAATCTAAGCATGTGAAAGGCAAACACGCAAAAAACCATGTGAAACAGAGACTTAAAAACATGAAAACATGGTCTAAAGCAAAAGTATACATGTGAAAGCAGAAACAAAAGTAGAAGAAACAAAATTAGGATTTCTGGGCTGATTCATGCATACGCATGAATAACCCTGCGTGTGCATAATCAAGCCTGCGTACGTAGCCTTGATCATGCGCACATGGGTTGCTGCCTAGAAACCCTAAAAACACAGCAAACAGAGTAAGGTTCAAAACATGAAACATACAAACACAAAAACCTAGGCTATACAAGCATATTAAAGCATAAAACAAGCAAAGAAACAAAGTAAAGACAGAATTGAAAGCAGGAAATGAAAGAAAAGTTTAAAAGAGTACCTCAAAGCAAAAAACTCCTAGGCTTGATTTTTTACAGTTCCCCTCAGTCAAATCTATCACAAATCAATAAACGTGTGATTAGTAATCTTAAAATTCAAATATCAAGGCCAGAAAAGGCCCTAATCAAATAAAATTGACTTGAGGATGTTTTGTGGAAAAACTCCCTCTTTGATTCACTATTTCTAGTAAATCCTAGTGTTTTCCCGTGGAATTTCTGTGTGTTTTTGAAATGTACCATGTATGGCTATTTATATTGTGGAAAATTGGGGTTTGGAACGGCTCTTAGACGATGTGGGATTCATTCCAAACTGCAGTTTTTAATGTAGAAAACTTGCCTTTCTAGTGCTCCTGAAACCCTACCTACATGCGCAAAATCATGCCTGCGTACGCAGGTTCATGCCTGCGTACGTAGGCCTAGGGTTTCTTTTGGCTTTTATTTTTCAAAAATAGATTTTTTGCTCATTAAAAAGTTATATTTTCCATTTTAACATCTCTCAAGTCAATTTGTAATTTGATTGGACCCTAAACCAATCTTAGGTCTTAAAATTTCAACATTATTGGGGAACGGGAGCCCGAGTTGTAAGGAGTACAAAATGCGATGTCTACAAGGGTACAAAATGCAGTGTCTACACACGAAAAAAAAATTAATCTTTTTAACTCATAAATTGAGATATGTGGTAGCACACTAGCCATACACGTGTGTTGGGTTGTATAAATTTCAGCAGAATAACTCTTATGACTCTTGAAACCCAGTGCTACTGTTTTCTGTTTTCACTTAACACATTAAATAAATAAATAAAGTCTAGACACAGTGTGACTCACAAAGTAAAAAATTGTTGTGGATCACTTCTCACAATCAACCATGCCAAATTGTCATTGTTAGAGCTCTAGCATCTGGGGATGCATACCAGTTTCTATTTTACACCCTAAAAAACTACTTTATCTATTTTACCATCTCATTTTACAACTCACCCAACATCTCAATTTCTATTTTTACATACAACTTATTAAAATAATATAAACTACAACATTAAATAATATAAAAAATTCAATTACCCAAAAAGTAAGAGAGAGAGAGAGAGTGAATAAATTATATTATTTTGTGTTTACAAACTCGTGAACAGTAGGTTGTAAATATAAGTACCTTCTGTTCACAGATACTAAAATTTTTTAGATATACATATAGGGTTAGAGCATTTTTTTAGGTACTCAATTGCTAAAATAGCAATTTGGGGGGTTTTACACCCTCAATGCTAGTGCTCTTATAGTCTAGAAGTTTCTTTAGAAAATCAGCTGTCAAGTCGCGATACATGAGAGTGAGAGAGATTAGAGATTTTGAAGAATCAGTGTAGCTTAAACTATTGATCGATTGTGGGTATGGTGCCAGGTGTTCAGATTTTTTTTTTTTTTTTTTTGGCTAAGTTGTGTTGTTGTTTGAGCTTTGGGCTTATTTGTATTTCTTTGAGCAATTTTTTTTGTCCAACCTTAAACGGGCCAAGATTTTGGAGGGGTCAAATTTTATTTTTAATAGGTTGAAATTTTTATTTAGACGTTCAAGTATTTTTTTTTTCAAGGTGCTCAAAGCCTTAAACAACTGATGTTAATTATTATTATTTTTTGCAGGTCATGAACACCTTGACTAACACATAGCACCACTCATGGTTGTCATGCTCTTATTAAGCCACATTAACGTAGTATTTCAGTTTAGTCCGGTCTATTCATTCTAGTTTCATTCATTTCAGTCCATTCTTCCAAGTTCGGTCCATTAGTTCCACTTTGATTGATTTGATCCATTTCGGTCCACTTCCGTCTATTCCGTTCATTTCACCCAGTTTAGTCCAATTTGGTCCATTTCATTTCGTTCCGTCCCACTCAATTCACTTCAATGTTATTAATTTCATTCCGTTCTAGTCGAAACGACTAGAATATCTTGTATCAGCATGCAATCCAGTATGGTAATACCACATGTTCCACCTCGAGTCAAATTCTAGCCAATTTCAAGACGTTTCAGCTACTATGGCAAATTCGGCCGAAATGTAAATTTCAGTCAATTTCATATTTTGGCTTTGAAAAAAAGAAAAAAAAATTACAAACCCATCAATCTCAGGTCACCATCATGTCGCCGGTTGCTGTTTGCCTGAATGAACATAATCTTCTTCTCCATTTCGCATCTACTAGTGACTGTAGTGGTGGCTCCAAGATTTCTTTTCAGGGGGTTTATTAAGAAACTTAAGTTAAACAAAATTTAATAAAAAGAGAACTTCAAATATATCGAGTTGTCGATTAAAAAAAGTCACACGCAAATACATGAAATTTTACAATTTCATACTACAAATCTTCATATTTTTAAAATCTTTACATGATAATTCATTATGAATTGTCATTATCTATTGTCAATGCAGATAGGTGTAACCATTTTATTTTGTTAAGTTTGTATAACATTTTTTATTTTTATGCAATTGTCGTTATCTATTTGTCATTGTTTTATAAAAATATTTTAAATTGGATGGAAAAACTCAACCCACAGGTATTGAATTAATTATTAACCCAAAGAGCTACACCCATCTATACATATATAAATAATACACTATGTGTCTACTTACCAATCAAATGCTTAAACAATCACTAACTTTACTTTCTTTCTTTTTTAAATCACAAACTTTATAACAAAATGTTATTATAACATGATAACAATACAAACATGTAACAAACCCTCTATATTTACTAATTATTAAATTATATAAATTTATATTACACTCACCAAACCGCCACAACCACATGGACCGCAAAAACCACACCAAAACCGCCCGCAAAATGGCATACCCACACCACGCCGCATGGTGCAGTGCAACTTGCGGTTTTATAATAAGAAAATCGCACAAATCACACCACACCCTCTCTATATATTAATATATTAATTTTTTTAATATTAAATATATTATTAATAGCTTAATAACCCTAGTTTTCAACCAAAAAAAAAAGTTTAATAACCCTAGCAAGTGTTGATAAAGAAAGCTAGCCCAAAATAAAGAAAAACTAGCTCAATAGTTTAAAACTTGGCCCAAAACAAAGGGAAAAATCAATTTTGGGTTGAGTAGGAAAAACC
The DNA here is from genome assembly GCA_030021035.2 of Notholithocarpus densiflorus. Taxonomy (NCBI): domain Eukaryota; kingdom Viridiplantae; phylum Streptophyta; class Magnoliopsida; order Fagales; family Fagaceae; genus Notholithocarpus; species Notholithocarpus densiflorus. The sequence goes on along the minus strand of JARYZH020000085.1, from coordinate 1,619,191 downwards.
CAAAATTTGAAAAATATACCGGTTTCAAATTGCATCTTATACACTGCAACACACATGTGACTGCAAAAATGAAGTGCAGTTATGATTTTAGCTAAACTCTAAACTGTACTGCACCACACATATGATCACAAAAATGAAGTGTAATGCGATTATAGTTTTGGGTAAACCGCACCACAAACATCCTAATAATACACACACAGTCATACAAATAACATTATAACAATAAATAAATAATGCACACAATTAGTATCAGATACACATTCACACAAATAATATATAAATTTATATTTAAAAAAAAAACTCACAAACACTACCACTTTACTTTTAGAGTTTGAAATACTAATAGTAAGACAAAAAAAGAGATTCATGAGAGAGATAGAGAGATACTAATAGTAAGTGTGCAAAAATATTTTAAATGTAAGTTAAACTAATAAAAAAATATTTTATATATAATTTTTTTTTTATTAAGTTAGGAGGTTGCTCCTAAAGAACTGTAACGCCGCCCCTGAGTGACCGAAAATTATATGGTGTACCCTGCCGGGTACACCATATACCTTCTCCTGAGTGACAGGTGTTTTACTCTTTTCTTTTGTCCGCTAGAGTTTAGCTTTATTAGCTTTGCTGTCCTCTTTTTTATTTATTTCAAGTTTCAATTTTTCATTATGCTTCCCCTAGTGTGAGCTCACGTGATTATCTTTCGGAAATGACAGAGTAAAGTTAAAAAAAAGTACAAGTGAGTATCAGACTTATTAACTTTATTTCTTCTTAATAAATTTTTATTTTTATTTTCCTCATTATCTAGGTACAATGGTACATGTTAGAGAATCCACAGCCAATTTTGCTATTTCATCTTATTTTACCATTCTAAAAAATTATTTTATCAATTATATCATATCATTTTATAATACACCCAACATCTCAAAACTCTATTTTTTTCCATTTTATTTAAATATTCTTTTTTATTCCTTTTTTTACTTTTTTTTTCTCTTCCTTTTCTTCTCTTTCTCTTTCAACCTCTAGCACCGGCCACAACTAAACAAACAATCACCACCATGCTACCACTACCCTCGGCCCAACAAAATCTCACCGGAACCAAAAACCCAAAATAAAACCCACCAAGTACCCACTACAAACCTAGCAAACCCATAGCAACCCAACCAACCAAACGCCGGCCACCAAACCCAGAAACCGGCCACCATGTCAACACTACCAAACCCACCAAACACCGGTCTCTATGCCGATCTCCATGCCGGCCACCAAACCCACCAAACGCCGATCTCTATGCCGATCTCCACATCGGTCTCCATGCCAATCTCCACCGCGCTGACCTCCAGCCACCACACCCATCTCAGCCGCGCCACCAGCCGCGCCACCACGCCAATATAGAAATCCGATCCGGCGTGAGCTACGATCTGGCTTGGTGATTCGGCGTGAGCTCCGATCTGGCACAGCCCTCAACTGAGAGAAGCTTGACAATGGCGAGAGAGAGAGGGGATGAGAAAGAGAGAAGGAAGAGAGAGAAAAGAAAGAGAAAAAATGAGAGAGGAGAGAGAAATTGCCGGGTAAAAAAGTGGAGAGAGCATTAAATTTTTTTTTTTTTTTTTCCTTATATACCATTCAGCTACAATACCATCTTACATTTGAGATAGTACTGTAGCTAAATCTCAAAAAAAATTTGGCTTTTCCCATATGGCCTTCCGGTTGTGGATCAATTTTTGGGCCTGTATGCCAAATGTACTTTACATTTGGCATATAACAAGCCCATTGTTGATGCTCTTAATGTTTATTAATTCTTTTAAAAAGTATTATTATTATTATTATTTGGGTTTGAAATCCATATATTAAATTATTATTTTATATAACAGTAACACTCCTTTGAATTGATAATTTATGTTGTATAAGAATATAAAGAGAGATATGGGTTCAAGTTACACATTTTTTAAATCATTAGATTTAAGTAGATTTAACGGTCAGAAAAAGACCTTCATTAATGCTAATATTTTAATTGATTTCATTTATTATCCCTTATTTAGTACATTCCATACTTATTTCTAAACTTAGAAAAATTTATACGACTAACTCTTTCTCTCTCCACTGCACGTCTCTTACTCTTTCTCTTTGCATGTTTCTCTCTCTCTCTCTCTCTCTCCTCCACGGCCTGGTTGCTAGCAGCAACCAAAAAAAAAAAAAACCACAATCTGCCATACTTTGTTGAATAACACAACTATTGATGACGTGTTGTTCTCTATCTCCACGTTTCTAGACTTTGTTGCAGGTATGAACTTTTTTTTTTTTTGGGAGTCGATGAACTATTTTATTCTGTTGCATGTGAGTGTAGTTGGTTAGTAGACTATTTTATTCTTTTTTGTTCTCTATCTCCATGTCTTTATCTCCACGTTTCTAGACTTTGGCTAGGATTTCGGAAAAAATTGCTTGTAGGACTAAGAGTTGATTACTATATTATTATTATAATTTTTGAGAGAATCACAAAGTTCATCCTCTTTACTCTTTTTTGTCGCTATTGTAGATATAGATATGTGATTGCAGTTGGTTTATGCTAAAGGCACTCATGTATTATTTTTTACCTTGTAACAACACTTATTTATTTTCTCACATGAATCACTGATATTATTTTAGACTTTGCTTTTATCATTCTCTGTCACTAATATTTTGTTCTATTGCATCTATATTTAAACCTTGATGGAATTTGATTTGCAACTAATCCTGTAATCTTGACCGTGGTTACTTATTTGTTTGAGTAATAGAAGTTGAAAAAGAATAAAGAAAAAAAGTTTGATTACTTAAAGGAGTTGCCCACCACCACCACAATTTTTTTTGTCTTCTACCCACCAGGCTACTTTGAGCCTCTTTTACAATTTACTCATATAGAATAATAGAAACAAAAGAGAAGAACTTCTTAACTTGTTAGTGGTCGGCAAAATAAATATAATATATTTTTTGGAATAAACCCCACCTCAGCTTTATAGTTATGCATCACAATAGTAAGGATGTTTAATTTGCTTTCATATTCAAGAATAAACCATCACGTGTTCATCAATGCTTTAGTGAGGGTTGTATCATCATGTCCTTTTACGACAATAGTTGTGTTAGCCATAGACGTGGCAAAATGGGCGGGTTGGGTCAATCGGGTTGCGGGTCAAAACGGGTCATGGGTTAAAACGGGTCATTTTTAAACGAGTCAATCGGGTTACGGGTCGCGGGTTGAGTCGGGTCGAGTTAACCCGTATTTTTCAAACAAGTTTTTTTTTTTTGAAATAGATGCAATCTGTCAATTGTTTATGAGTTCCTTAACTGTGATTAGATTCTCACTGGTGATACTGTTACCAATTACCACTAAACACTTGATACCCAAATTTGGTGCAACTCTTATTCCAGCTTTCTAGAAGCTAATCTTGGTATAATCTTCAATTTGTTTAAAGTAGGAAGAGAAAATGAAGGTGGTAAGTAAAGAATGACAAACTATAATGGAGTACATAACATATTAAATAAAGAAAAATAAGTAAATATTTTATAAGAATTACACCTCAATCTCAATCTACTCAACGTTGGTAGATGTGGCAAAGCGGGTCAGGTCGGGTCGGGTTCGGGTTGGGTCAATCGGGTCGCGGGTCAAAACGGGTCATTTTTAAATGGGTCAATCGGGTTGCGGATCAAACGGGTCGGGTCAGAAAATTCTGACCCGTTTTGCCATGTCTAGTTAGCCACACCATTTAAAGATGAGCATGAAAAGTAAGGATTTATGACTCATCACTCACTCCATTTAATTTTTTGCAGCATTGCATTGTTGTTTGCTAGCTGTGATAAGAAGCTCAGAAGGCAGATTTACTTCAATCATAGCTTTGAAAGGGTGATTATTCTTATTCTTTTGATTCTTATCAAGTTGATTATTCTTTCTCCCATTTTGTAGCTACTATTGGTGATATATTTGCATATTTTTTTATTTGTGTTCATTATTTATATTGGTTCTTCTAGTTACTAAATAGCAAATGAAACAAGAAGAGTTATATGATGCCTCGAACAATTCAGGACTATCATAGCAAGAGTTACCACTTGAAGATTTTGGTGATTGTGAGTTAAAATCCCAACCATATATCAGAATGCAATTTGACTCCCTTGATGGAGTTGAAACTTTTTACAAAGAATTTGCCAAAAAAGAAGGTTTTGAAATCCGTATACATACGAGTAAAAAAGCACCCAAAAGTGATAATGTAACAAGCGCATTTATGTATGTTGTAATGAAGGGCAACGCAAAACAAAAAATACATTTGATAGTGGAAAGAGCAGAGATGATGAAAAAAAAGACCATAGAAGTTACTCATGTCTTAGAACTGGATGCGAAGCAATGCTTAGGGTCATGAAGAATAAGAAGTTGCAGAAATGGGTTGTGAAAGGATTTGACAACAACCACAATCATGGTATAATTAGTCCAAAAAGTGTGTCATACCTCCAATGCCACAAAAAAATGTCTACTGCTGTTGAGAGTCTTGTTGAAAAATTTGGTGAAGAAGGTCTTCCAACAGGAAAAGTTGCCATGATGTTCAATGTAGGTGATTAGACATTTACAAGTAGAGATTGCTAGAATCACTTGAGAGATGTTAGGGGAAAAAATCTAGATGCTAGAGATGCCTCAGCTGTCTTTAATTATTGCCAAAAAACAACAAGCTCAAAACTCCAATTTCTTTTATGCAATTCAATGTGATGATGTTGGCCATATGGTTAATTTTTTTTGGGGTGGATGCGTGATCAAGAATGGCTTATCAATACTTTGGGGATGTAGTTACATTTGACACACACACTAACAAAACAAACAAGTATGATATGCCATTTGGAGGAGAGAGAGAGAGAGAGAGAGAGAGAGAGAGAAATGTAGACTTTTTTTTTTTTTTTAGAGATAGGTATAGAATGTATTAAATAAGGGATAATAAATGAGATCAATTAGAATATTAGCATTAATGAGGGTCTTTTTTTTACCGTTGGATTTACTTAAATCCAATGGTTTAAAAAAGATGTAACTTGAACTCATCTCATAAATATATTTATATATATATATATATTTATATAAATATATATATATATATATAATAGGGCTATCCAAGCAAACCAGCCACCCGAAAGAACCGACCGCCGGTGGCTTGATCTGATCCCTTCGTCGGTCGGCTATGGGTCCAGTCTCTCAGAAACTGACTCTAGCAAGTCGAATGGCGAGTGTCCTCCACCAAAACCCGAGCTACCCAACTCAATCGAAAAATGAACCCTTGAATCTACCAAATTCTACCCAAATCTAGCAACTTTCAGACCTTTCACCTCTCAAATCTGGCCATGTTTAGCCTTTCTCCGCTTAGATCCGCTCAGATCCGGCGATGTTTGATTAGATTTACTCAAATCTGGCAATATTTGGCATAGATTTGCTCAAATCCGGCAATGTTTGGTGTGGATCCAGCAACGTTTGGCTTAGATCTGGCAAGGTTTAGCTTGAATCCACTCAAAATTCGACCGAATTTTTCTCTCCTTTGCTTAGATCCAACCTGCGGTGGTTGTCGGTTAGTTGCGGGTCGTCACTTCTTCCACCCGATCTGAGCGGATCGAGTGGCAGGTTGATCTCAAACCTAATCCGCCTGACCCGTAGACAGTCACACACACACACACACACTAATGTATGCCCTTATGACATGCATTAATAAACTATTTTTAAAAATATTTTATTATAAAATAAAAAAAGTGACTAACTTTTTTAACAATTTTTTCAATTTTATATATATATATATATAGGAATCTAAAACATTTTGAAATGATATACCAAAATAGGCTGGTATAAAATATTCCATTCTACTGAATAAACCAAAATAGGTTCCTAAACAGAATTAATAACATTGGTTGACTTCGGTTAATTTTGAAGTTATATAATTTTGAAATTGCCATTTAACTTAAATGTAAACACGAAAATTTTAAAAGTAAATTAAACTAATAAAAAAATATTTTATATATAAAAATATTTTTCTTTTATTAAGTTAGGAGATTACTCCTGAATAGGGGTGTGCATGGGTCGGGTTGAGAGAATTTTTTTACCCAACCCACCATAGTGAGTTAAAAAAAATTCAATTCAACCCAACCCATCACATAAACCCAACCCAACCTACATGAGTCGAGTTGGGTCGAGTTGAACCCATGGGTTGGACAACTTTTTTTATTACTATTATTATTAAATTGAGCAAAAAAAAAAATATCACACCTGTCACCTGAGTTAATAAACAAAATATATATTAATATATGAACTAATATTCTACCGTACCCTTATGTTTTTTAGTGGGTATGGTACCCACCGAAATCTTGACCATCAAAATTAATAGTTTTTAATCTTGACCGTTTATTCAATTTTTGAGAGATACCAGTTACCGGCAAGACAAGTTAGCATATAAAAGCAAAATAATAGGACCAAATCTTATCAGTTCTCTCTCGCGTCCTCCCAAACTCAATTGATCTTCTCAAAAAATAATCTCAGGCGCGACAAAGTGCTTGCTTGATTCGTTCGTTCATTCTGAGAAAATTGCTTTTGCTTCTTATCTCTTGCGTGCTCTTCGTACGTCAATCTCCTTTCCGCTGTCCGTCAATTTACTCACTAGTGAAGCAAAGGATAAAAAGAAAAAAACTCAATTTCACTCACCTCTGTTTTGTTTCCCCTTTTTCTTCGTTAGTTTTTCAGCGAATCCGTTTGAAAAAATCTATACTTTTTATTTCAATTGGTTGTTGATTGCATATCACTGCCCTTTCTATTTGTCGAATATGGGTATTGGGTGCGGGATGGAACTTGCTTAGGGTTCAACATTGAGTAGGTTTTTTTTTTTTTTTTTTTTTTTTGAACTCAACATTGAGTAGTTCGAAGTGGACTGGACCTTGTGAAAAATTCAATTGCTTTGTTTTGGTGGGTTCATTTTGAAACCATCCTAACTGGACTGAACAGAAAAATCTGTAGTCATACCATTCAATTACTTTGTTTTGGTCGATTAAATTTTGAAACAATCCTAACTAGACTGAACTGGATACCTTGATAAAATTCTACCCCATTTATCAGCTATTACTAAGAACCTACCCTCCTAATCCATGGGTGTAACCAGAGACAAATCATTTATGAATGAATTTATTAAATATGTTAAACTCTTTGCTTATTCTGTGTATTGCTATTGCTTCCGTAAATGAGTCCAAACACTTATAACATGTTCTTTTAAAAGTAATTACTAATTTTAATAACTCAGGTTATCAATATGAATAATTTCCTATTTGTTTTCTTTTCAGTGTCATCTTTTGCTAGGATTGATTTCTCAGATTATTAAGGTCAAAATTATACACAAGTTATTTTTTCCAAATGATGAAGTCTAAATTTGTGATGTTATATGGATATAAAAGTGAACTATGGCTATCTAGTGAAAACCTATAAGGCTATGGATCAATTGGGTTTTTATTTATAAATCATTTGTAACTGGGGAATCAATTATGCAATTTAGTGCTAAATAGAACCCTATGCTGTAACTGGTTAATGAGCTCTTCTATACTGCAGAAACCTATTGTCTAACCGTGATCTTAAGTTTCATTGTGAGCCATTTTTAGTTTAGAGTTGGGTGAGGTAACCTTGCTGTAAGTCTTTGTATTTCTATTGAAACCTACTGTCCAATTCAACTATTAGTTTCACTATGAGTCTTTATTAGGTAAGGTGAGTTGTAAACTCTGTTTTGTAATTATGTTTGGACCTGTTGTTCCTTGTACTTGTTGTTTTGGTCTTAACTTATATAGTACTATTGTTTTGTGTAAAGGATTAAATTTTAAATGTTTTATTTTAATATATTCACTTCTTGAAGTTTCTTGTCAATTTGCTTGTAGCAGAATGTTGCTAGCAGCTTCTGCTTTGATGTAATTGGCTTTGTAATTGTGCTGTTTCCATAAAATCCAAACATTTCTCAGGAAAAAAGAAAGAAAAAGAAATTGTTGTTGTTTATTCCTGCATACGCATTTGGTTCGTAATCATGATACATGGTTCCCTTGTGAGCTTTTGTCATTAATTTTTTTGGCTGTATCAGTTTGACAAATTGAGAAGAAATATCACTTCTTGATGAATCATCTATGCCTTCAACAATTGGAGTCCTGTTAATTGTATTATTGGACTTCATATTTTTTGGGATCTATTTGAACTCTTAGTACTAGGAAGTTGACATGCATCACATTTAGCCAATATCTATATGCTGTCTGATTTAATTATTTAGCTGTACAAATCATACTCATGAAAATAAATTATATAACAATACAAATCAAGCTCAAGCTATTGCTGCCAAAGCGGCAACATCATTTAGTTCATTGATTATGATGAGTCATAGTCATCAACAACTATTCCCCACCAGCAATCGTTTTTAATAAGTAAAAAACAAACAAAATATCATTTAAGCAAGGACTGGACCTTACTTGATTCTATTCCTGTCATTTAAATTGCATTAGTTAGTTGTGTGCTATTTTTTTCATGGCTTCTTTATGCTAGATTGGTCAAAAAGGTGACATCGGCCATTGGTATATAGCCTTAAGTTTAAGTCCACAAATTTAAGTTTATGCTCTTATTCCTATTGTCATGTTTATCAGATACACCTCTACTATGTCGTTGGTGCTGGCAATGGCAAGCATGGGAGTTATCACGGCTTCAGGTTACTAGAGTGGCATAAATATATCTTAGCATTAGCCATCAAAAGTGTGTTGAACTTGGGGATTTAAGAATTGTAACTCTTTTAGGGGACTGAATACCTTATTACTGTGTCGTAGCTGCTTGATTATTTCATTGAGTCATTCATGTAATTATACTTTTAATTTTGTTAACTTGCTAGTGGACATGTTGATTATTAGCTTTGCGCATTCAAATTTGTATTGTTGAGTTTTCAAACATTATTATTATGTAAACGCAAAGTAACATTGTTTTATAGAAATTTGTGCACTTGCTATGAAGCTTTGAATTGCTTGATTTTGATTTAACCTTGAAGTGTTTATAATCTTAAATATATTTTATTCTAATGCTGCTTTTGGAAATGCATAGAAAATACTTGTGAAATTATATGTAATAAATTTTGAAGTGATGTTAAACTATTTATATGCATGTTGTGCAGTCATAATGGTGGTTTGTCAGATTGAAAAATGCACCATGCCTCTATTGGACCCATGGAACGACAAGTCCAGGAGCTCTTCCATTGGATTGTGCCCCGCCAAACCCAAACTATCACAATCCCGCCTGTATATCTGATTAATAATTGTTTTCAATTCCAATTTTAAAACCAAAACATTGTTGCTATTGTATAGCCATAACATAGTTTTTGCATTTTATTGTTGCTATTGTATAATCGAATCACTTAGCAAGTTGTTGCATCTTTATGTTTTTTATTAATTTTGGAAGTTAAAAAAAGTATTTTAATCATTTTTTTAAATTTAAGTTTTTATGAGTATTTCTGTTATTTTGAGGTTTAAGGGATAGTTTGATAATTTTTCAGTCATTTTATATGTTAATGAGGGAATTTTGGTCATATTCAAGGCCTTGTGGTATTTTTTTTCATTTCATAGATTTTAGGACTATTTTTGAACATCTATAATTTCCATGGTATTTTTGTAAATTTTAAGATTTGTGTTTATTTTGGGACGATTCATTGTTAAAATTTTAATTATTACTAAAAAAAACAAATATTAGAATGTTTGGTTCTTAGTTTCTTTATATTTAGTTCCCAAAGAATCGCATCATATATAAAGTGTTTTTGGCAAGCATGTAAGCACATATTGAAAGTTTATGAGTGATTTCATCAAAGCCCATTGCACTCAAAAGTTGTGCGAGATTGTGAATCCTTTTCTTTATCATCTTTATTTAATTTCTCGTGATTGCTTAAGGACTTTTTTTTTTTTTTTGAAATAGAATGATGAAACATACTCTTTAAGCTCATTATAGAAAAATAAATAATCCCTACGAATTAGTCTCTGACTCTCTCTACGCTTCTGTCTCTTTGGTCTCTAGGCTTCTTCTCTCTGTAAGCTTCTTCTCTTCCAAAGCCATGACTACTAAACAAAACTCTAAGCAAGACCCACCAAAGAAGAAACAAAGTATTTCAATTCTGGTTGCTCTCAGCTTTGGTGATGGAGAGGTTTTTATGCCGAGTTCTTCAGTTTTCCTTTTTAATCAGATGTAATGTTGGTACTGCTTAATATAATAATGGAACCGTCAAATGCGAGTCAAATGTGAGAAAAAAGATAAGGAAGCCATCAAATGTGGTAAAAGTATAGTCACATGTGTTGTTGATAGCTGATACTATGACAATGGAATTGTCAAATGTAAGGAAAAAAAAATAAGGATGCCACCGAATGTGAAAAAGAATAAGGGTATTTTGGTCATTTTTTATGTTTCAAGGTATTTTCGGTCATTTTTTAGATTTCAGGGTCATTTTGGTCATTTTTTTTATGTTTTAAGGGTATTTTGGTCATTTTTTAATGTTTTAAGGATATTTTGATCATTTTTTAGGTTTTAAGGGTATTCTAATCTTTTTAGAGGGTTTTGTGGGTATTTCGGTCATTTTTTAGGTTTCAAGTGCATTATGGTAATATTACATTACATTATGCTGTAATATTACGTTATTATAATCTCAATACAATAATACAACATTACATTGATTATGAAAGTGATGAAATTTAGATGATGTGATATATTTTGTAATTTTAAATTTGGTAATATTAGAAAAAATAAAATACACCAAAAACCTCAATGTTAAATCATTGTAATGTAAATCACATCAAAGACACATCATAGCGAACCAAATGCTCCCTAAGGGTATTTCAGTTACTTTTTACGTTACAAGGTCATTTAAGTCATTTTTTAGATTTTAAGTGCTTTACAGTCATTTTTTAGATTCTAAGGGTATTTAAGTCACTTTTTAAATTATACGGTTATTTAAGTTATTTTTTAGGTTTCAGGATCATTTATGTCTTTTTTTAGGTTCTAAGGATATTTCGGTAATTTTTTAGGTTTAGAGGGTATTTCTATCATTTTTTAGGTTTTAGGGTTATTTCAGTCATTTTATAGGTTCTAATGGTATTTCAGTCATTTTATAGGTTCTAAGGGTATTTCAGTCATTTTTTATGTTCTAAGGGTATTTTAGTCATTTTTTAGGTTTTAAGGGTATCCTAGAAATGATATTTGTACTATTTCATGTGAAAATGGAACCATCAAATGTAAGAAAAAAAATAAGGGAACCACCAAATGTGACAAAAATATTGTCAAATGTAATGTTGGAACTGCATAATGTGAGCATAAAATCATCAAATGTAAGAAAAAATAAGGGGAACACATCCCGTGACAAAAATGCGTCGAATGTGATGTTAGAGGCGCGTAAATATGAGCATAAAATCTTCAAATGTAAGAAAAAATAAGGGAACCACCAAATGTGACAAAAGAACTGTCACATGTGATGTTGAAATTGCATAATATGAGGATGAAACCATCAAATGTGAGGAAAAAAAAATGAACCACCAAATGTGACAAAAGAATGTGATGTTGGAACTGTACAATGTGAGGATAGAATCGTTAAATGTGAGAAAAAAATAAGAGAACCACTAAATGTGACAAAAGAATTATCATATGTGATGTTGGTACTGTGCAATGTGAGGCTAGTACCATAAAATGTGAAAAAAAAAAGGAACCACCGAATGTGACAAAAATACAGTCACATGTTATGTTAGTACTCCGCTTTGTGAGACTGGTACCATAAAATGTAAGAAAAAAAAAAAAGGAAACCACCAAATGTGACAAAAGTACAGTCACGTGTGATGTTGGTACTGCGTAATGTGAGGCTGGTACCATAAAATGTGAGGAAAAAAATAAGGGAACCACCAAATGTGACAAAAGTACAATCACATGTGATATTAGTACTACACAATGTGAGGCTGGTACCATAAAATATGAGAAAAAAAATAAGAGAACCACCGAATGTGACAAAGGTACAGTCACATATGATGTTAGTACTGCGCTTTGTGAGACTGGTACCATAAAATGTGAGGGAAAAAAATAAGGGAACCACCGAATGTGACAAAAGTACAATCACATGTGATGTTGGTACTACGCAATGTGAGGATAGTACCATAAAATGTGATAAAAAATAAGGGAACTACCGAATGTGACAAAAGTACAGTCAGATGTGATGTTGGTATTGCGCAATGTGAGAATGATACCATCAAATGTGAGAAAAAAAAAATAAAGGAACCACCAAATGTGGCAAAATACAATCACATGTGATGTTGGTACTGCACAATGTGAGGATGGTACCATCAAATGTGAGAAAAAAAATAAAAGAACCATCGAATGTGACAAAAGTACAGTCACATGTGATGTTGTCCTACGCAATGTGAGGATAGTACCATCAAATGTGAGAAAAAATAAGGGAACCACCGAATGTAACAAAAGTACAATCACATGTGATGTTAGTACTACACAATGTGAGGATAGTACCATCAAATGTGAGGAAAAAAATAAAGGAACCATCGAATGTGATAAAAATACAGTCACATATGATGTTGGTACTGCACAATATGAGGGTGGTACTATCAAATGTAAGAAAAAATAAAGGAACCACCGAATGTGACAAAAGTACAATTACATGTGATGTTAGTACTACACAATGTAAGAATGGTACCATCAAATGTGATGTTTTGGTAACCTGATATAGCAGGTTGACTACTAATGGGTACCGTACCCCCAAAAAAAAAGAGTGAGTACTGTAGAATTACCCAAACTTTTGAAACTCTCACAATTTTCCACTTTAGCAATACTTATATAAATAAATAATAATAAATCTTTTTTTTTTCCACCTAATACAAATTACAAACCCGATTCTTATTAAAACCCAACTAGAAGAGGAGCCTAAACGCAGAAATCAGCCGCAACTATCTCAAACCTATCTCTCAAACGCAAACTCAGCCCTAACAAAACCCTCGATCAAACTCTCTCTATTTCAAACTCACTCCCATCTCCTTCTTCTTATTTAACTCTCTCATTCAATGCAGTTCCCTCCTTTTCTCAGCCACAACTCCTCTGGCTGATGTCAATTTTGATTCATGGTTATTTTGTTCTTGAGTTTTTATCATTTGGGCATTGATTAATTTTTGGCCCCCTTTCTGGGCATTTGATTTTCAGGACTGACTTGAAGAATTTGGATCCTTTCCGTTTCTGATGTTGGACGAATTTGGATCCTTTTCCGTTTCTGATGTTGGACGATTTTTCAGGTATGAAGAATTCCAATCTGATCTTTTTCAAGTTTCAATTTTATTTGATTGATATGGGTTAAAATTCAGATTGAAATTGGTTTAAATGGAACAGAGCCTCAAAGTTATGTTTTAATTATATGTCTTCAATTAGGTTTTCTATCAATTTAGGGATTTCAAATTCTACAGGTTTTGTAAGAAAATATTGTAAATATCAATGGGTTTCATAGTGGAGATAGTATCAATTTAATGGTTTTTTTCTGTGTTTTTGAAAGGCCTAAGAGTCAGCCTGATGATTAATTTATTTTGGCTGAAAAATTAATTCATATTGATGTAGATTGTGGTTTCAGAATTTTCAGTGATATGTATGGGATGTGTGTTGCAGATAGTTATGGGTTGCTGCTGGGGGTTTGTTTAATTAATTTATTTTGGGTTGCTGCTAGGGTTTGTTTCAGTTTCGGGTTGCTGGAGTTTTTAATATCGTTTTTTATCCGAATTTGTTTTAATTTAGGCTTATGTTTGGGCATGTGATTTTTTGAAAGAAAATTTCTTTTTGTTAACAGAGAATGTTCATAATATATGATTGTTTAAGGTCCTCAGATATTGTCAAGAACTGTTTTTTTTTTTCTTTTTTGTTTCTCTAAAACTACAAAGTAAATTAAAAAATGCAGTTCTCTTTACAAAAACAGTCCTATGGACAGTGAGATCGACATGTCTTTCCATTTGATTTTTGAATTTGATTGTGATTATCAATTTTTCATATACTTACTAACATATTTATTGTTTCTATGTCTTATTGTGGTACAAATCGAATACTTTAGTGGGGTTTTTCAAACTCGGGCTTCTTCCCAGTTAAGTGATGGTATTATGATTTCTTTTGATTACATTTTTGTTTATGGTATCTTAATTTCTAATGTTGTTTCCACTTTGCAATTTTTATTTCATGTTAAATTATGCTTGATATGACTTTTGATTTTAGTTCAAATATCACATTAGCTACTGAGCATGTGAATCTGTTTCCAACTACTAAAGCTTAGAATGACCTGTTTTTGATGCTGTCTTCCAGATCTTGCACATTTGTTTGCTGCCTCCTAAAGATTGCAATCTCTGTAGTTCTGTACCTCTGTAATCATAATGCACCTGAGCGTGTGAATCAGTTTCCGACTATTGAAGATTGCAAAGCCAGTACCTCTTTTCTTTGAGAAACTGAACATTTTGGTACTACACACAGACAGACATACATTGATCCATGTCTAGGTTTAGAAATATATATTATGTTACTTTCTTTTTTGCATGCTTGGAGTTGCAAAGAATGTAGGAGTTAATTCTCTCGCTGTTGTTTTTGTGAGTTTGATTTAGGTGGTCATTTACTGCACTATTATTGATCTTCGTTATTCTGTTTTTTACAGATTATTTTAATTAAAAAAAATAAAAATAAAATACTTATTTTGCAGGTTCTACTTTCATTTTTGGATAAAGAGCTACATACTTAACTGCATCGACTCAAGGTTTGTTAACAATTTCTGTAAAAAAATTTTGAAAAAAGTTCCTGTTGCATAAAAGTTATATATAAATAGTCAATATAAAACCATTAATCAGATCATTTACTGCTTTGCTACTAATACATGTATTGTACTATTTGTCTGATGTAGATAGTTTTGTTTATGGAATCTATATTTGTTCATTATTATGTTTACTTGAGAAATAAAAGAAAAAAGAGAAACAAAAAAAAAATGACACTTTTGTTTTTAGACTATTTTCATTTTAAATTTTTTAAAAAGTATGTTTAACTCAGCTGAGTTGTTATACAAAATAAAAGAAATATTTCTTTTAAACGGTTGGAACATATTGTTTATTGCGATTGTTATACTCATTATAATTGTTTTTAGTTGTTTTTCCAATAATTCATTGTGAGAAGGTAAAATATTTCTTTTAAATGGTTGGAAGGTAAAATATTTGTTTTCAATCATACAACCTGCCCTTGAATATTTTGTATCTATAAAAATTCTTCTCTTGGCTTCAACTCAAACTTTTCTCATAAACAATTCTACTTTTGTTAGTGGGAAAGAAAGGAAAAACAGCTACCGTACATCATCTGTAAAGGAAAAACCAAACAGCTCGGCAACCCAATCTGTTCTGTGTTAGACAGCACCTTTAAGATAACATACCTGACTATTTTGTTCTTATTACAGAATCTGAATCTAAATTCCCAAATTTTTGAATGTTTACATAAATTTATGATCTTTTTCACTCATTTTTATTTTGTCCATGCTTTAATTTAAAAGATATTGCATTAAACGACGTCGTTGGGTTATTTTGGCATTTTAAAAGGTGCAGGAGTGGTGGAGAAAGTAGAGGTAGAGGTGGAGATAAAGGAATATAAGTATGAGGAATTAGTTAAAGTCCTTGAAAACTTTGAAAACAGGTATTATATCTTTCTATTCTTTTTGTTTGTTTATCTAATTCTTTGACTAGATTGAAAAGAATTAGATTCCCATAGGTGTATAAAATTTGTTAAGCCTGACAAACTTTAGTAGTTTTGGAAATCCTTAAACATTTTTGGCAGTTATAAATAAACAGTTAAGTTCTTTCTCAATCTAACATTTTAATCTATTTAGATTTTTATAATTTTGGGTGTGTTATTGATGGTTGATATACGTGCCGATTTGTTTGGTCTGTTATCTGCTCATCTTGTAACTCCCTTGATATCCTTGCTCCAGGAGGTATAAAACAACGCAAGAAAGCTTGGCGAGCTAAAACTTTTAGAGTTACTTCCTTTCCAATCGAGTCTAAAATCTTAACAATTTATGCTAGGTTTGTTAATTCTACTTCCAACAATCTCCCTCTATATTCTTGATATTTGGCTCTTCATTTTGTGAATTTTAATTATTTTTATTTTGCTTCATTCATCTCTCTTCAAATATTACGATTATTTGTTGGTGATATTTCTGTATTATGGTGTTTTTAAAACAAGGATGCATTTGTATCTATGTTAATGGTGTACATATTGAGAATTTTAATAATAAAGGCATGGAAGATTTTGATAAAATCATGAATCTTAACTTTTGTTGAGGGCTGCAAAAGTAGGAAATGAAAATTCTGGAATTCTGCTTTTGTCTGCACAGTTTTGCAAGGCAGGAAGCTTATGATGGGGGAGCTTTAGTTGTAGAGCAGAGAGAAGAATGAAGCAATCCAAGGGAGACTCTTTGTGATACAATGTAGAGTCAACAACAATATGCTTGCACCTGTTTTCTCATATTTAATATGATAACTTAAACAAGTCTTATGAAGAAGGTTATTTTTATTGATAAAATATAGTTAGTGAAGCTACCCCCAGCAATTTAATAAGATTTTGTTGTTGATTTACAAAACTCTTTGAATATTATGATCATTTGTTATTAGTGCATGTCATATATTTTACTTTCTATTAGTGTTTCTTTTAAATGTGATATGTAATCTTTTGATTTGAAAATTTACCCTTTTTGTTGTGAAGGCAATAACCAGTGATAGAACATCATATTATTTTTCATCTACTCAAATTGTAAATCACAACAACAAAAAGTATGTAAGCTTCTACCTAGAATGAACATTGTAAATTGCTTCAAATGAGCAATAATTTGCTTTGTTGGCAGATTTAGAAATATTTGACAAGGTCAATATATATATATATAGACACACACCTACCTTGGTTGGCCAGCTCAAATCCTAATGAAATTTGTATATTCCTTTTTGTGTGAGTTATTCCTTAAAATCCAAAGCGAAAAGGTTCATTTAAGTTGACTAAATTTCTCTCAACCCAACAAAAAATGCATTTAATTTGATTAAAAAAAATATTTAGCATTTCTAAGAACTTTCTCGTGCATCGCACGGGTTAGCGACTAGTTATACATTAATATATGAACTAATATACATTAATATTGGTTTTTATATAGAATAGGAGGAAGAGCGGCTTATTTTTAAAAAAATTATTAATTATATAATATATTTTAAATATATGGGTGGATCGAATCGGGTTTGGCGGGTTTGAAATTTTATGACCCAAACTCAACTCGACCCGCTATCAAAAAAAAATTTGTAATCCAACCCAACTCACCAAGCCCTAAAAATCGACCCAACCCAACGGGTTGGGTTGGGTCGGATCGATTTTGGCAGGTTGGTGGGTTGGCTGCACACCCCTACTCCTGAAGAACTAGTATTGCCGCCCCTGGGTGACCGGTGTTTTACTCTTTTCTTTTGTCCGCTAGAGTTTAGTTTTATTAGCTTTTCTGTCCTCTTTTTTATTTATTTCAAGTTTCAATTTTTCATTTTACTTTCCCAAGTGTGAGCTCACGTGATTAGCTTTCGGAAATTACAAAAAGTAAAGTTATAAAAAAAAAAAAAAAAAAAAAAAGGATAAGTGAGTATCAGACTTATTAACTTTATTTCTTCTTAATAAGTTTTTATTTTTTTTCCCCATTATCTAGGTACAATGGTACCTGTTAATGTTTATTTATTCTTTTAAAAAAAGGTATTATTATTATTAATTTATTATTACTATTATTTGGGTTTGAAATCCATATATTAAATCATTATTTTATATATAATAGTAACACTCTTTTGAATTGATAATTTTATGTTGTGTGTGTGTGTATATATATATATTAGGGCTATCCAAACAAACTGCCCACTTGACGAAACTGATGGAACCAACCGCCAGTGGCCTGATTCAATCTCTTTGTCGGTCGGCTATGGGTCTAGTCTCTCAAAAACCAACTCCGACGGGTTGAGTGGCCGGTGTCCTCCACCAAAACCCAAGCTACCCGACCCAATTGGAAAACGAACCCTCGAATCTATCGGATTCTACTCAGATCCAGCGACTTTTAGACCCTTCGCCACTTAAATTCGACCACGTTTGGCCTTTCTTCACTTAGATCCACTCAAATCCGACGATGTTTGATTAGATTTGCTAAAATTTGGCGATGTTTGGCGTAGATTTGCTCAAATTCAACGATGTTTGGTGTGAATCCGGCAACATTTGGCTTAGATCCGGCAAGGTTTAGCTTAGATCCACTCAAAATTCAACTGAATCTTTCTCTCCTCTACTCAGATCCGGCAAAGATCTACCACCACCACCGCTCCATTGGTTCAATCAAATCGACCGGTCATCTGCCAAAGCCCAATCTGACTCAACCCACGGTGGTTGTTGGTCAGTTGCGGGTCGTCACTTCTTCCACCCGATCTAAGCGGGTTGAGTGGCAGATTGATCTCATACTCGATCCGCCCGACCCATAGACAACCCTAATACACAAAATTTTAGAACAACCCAAGGTGGTTGTTCCAAAAAATTTTATTAAAAAATAAAAAAGTGACTAACTTTTTAAATAATTTTTTCAATTATATATATATATATATATATGAATCTAAAACATTTTGAAACAATATACCAAAATAGGTTGATATAAAATATTTTGTTCCATTGAATAAACCAAAACGAGTTCCTAAACGGAATTAATAACATTGGTTTACTTTGTTTAATTTTGAAGTTATATAATTTTGAAATTCTCATTTAAAACTGAAAAGAAAACAAGAATTTTATCTTATTATCACGCACGCTTCGTACACACGGATATGGGAAATAAAATTTGTGATCCTCGTCCAACCGTACAATGACATCACTATTCCCACGTTGTTCTTAGAGCACTCACAGCATTGGAGCTATAAAGCTATATAGCTATTTTAGCTCCACCAAAACACAAAAATAACCATACAGTAGTGGAGTTAAAGCTCTTTTTTTTAGCTTCATTGCTACAGTGCACATCCATAGATGGATGTGCATTGTAGCAAGAAGCTAAAAAAAATATATATATTTTATTAAACTTCTCTCTCTTCTCTCATTAAAATAATATTTTCTCTTTTTCTTTCTTTCTCTCTCTCCGGCATCCCTCATCTCCTCTCTGCTTCGCCGGCCAACTCGCCAACGGTGGTGCTCATAAAATCCACATAAAACCCACCGAATCAAACACCCAGCCACCAGAAAAATACCGGATCAGACCACCAACAACGCCGATCCACCAAACCCACATCACAAAACACCACAAAACACAAACCCACAGAGATAGAGTAGAGAGAAAGATCGAAGCAACGCCAGTCCAAATTCCATACAACCACCACAAAACACAAACCCATGGCAGATCGGTTAGAGTAGAGAGAAAGATCACAAACCCATGGCACAACCCACAAACCCACCTCCCGGTAACCTCCAAATTGTCAATCCCACCGTCTCCTCCGCCTCAACCGCAATCTCAGCCTCGCTCTCGCTGGCTTGGATACTCGTGCCGGCAAATCGGGCAAGGAATTTCACGAGCCTCAAATCCGAGTTGGAATTGTTCCTTGTAGATCGCGCAGTGCGACTCGGCTGAGAGATGGGTCTCGACGATTTGGAGGTGGGTATTTGGAGGTGGCTATGGCTGGGTTATGATGTGGGGGTTTAAGTGGTAGTGGGTTTGCTGAGTTGAGAAGAAAGAGTGGAAGTTTGATCATTTGTTGGTTCATCTTGGTTAAGAGAAAGAGAAAGAGACAAAGAGGAAGAGAGAGAAAGAGATAATAAAAAATAATAAAGAAAAAATAAAGAAAGGATATTTAATTGAAGTGGTAAATTTTCTCAAAAAAAAAATTGAAGTGGTAAAAAAATATCATTGCAGAGGTGGCGGAGGTAGTGGCGGAGGTAGTGGCGGCGGTAGTGGAAGAGTCGGTAGCGGCGGCGGCGGTGGTGGCGGCGATAGTGGTAGCGGTAGTGGTTGCGGTGGTTGTGATTGTTGTTTATTGTAGTGAATATATTACTTTATTGTAGTAGATATATTATTTTATTGTGATGTTTATATTATTTTATTGTGTTGAAAGCTAAAATAGATCCATTGCTACAACATGTAAAGTAAAATAGATAAAATAACTTTTTGTGGTGTCGAATAACTAAATTTTTAGCCTCTTACGCACTTCTTTGGCTTGCTGACTAAGAAAGTTCCAAAAGTCTTTGCCTTATCTTTTTCTATTTTTTTAATAAACCAAAAAACTTTTTTGCTTCTGGAACTTACCTGAGGCCCTATAAATACGAATATTCTTACGTAGTCCCTCACGCAAAGAGTCCAAATAAGCAAGCATAGCACCAATACCATAGTTCATAGCTCTCTGCATTTTTCACTTTAGTTCCACACGCTTTCCACAAGAATTGATCAGTGAGATAGAAAATGGCAGGTGGTGGTGAAGAAAACGTTACCGAGATTGTGATCAACGACGAAGCTCACGACTTTAGCTCGCTACTCTCTTCTTCTGAGAGAGACTTTCTTGTCCGCAACCATGGAGACCAAGTACTATTTTATTCTGTCAACTTTTTTTTCATTGACTGATTATTGATGGCTGTCCTTTTAAAAAAAATTATTTTTACAACTCTCTGTTTGGCTAAGCAAACTGTTTGATGGGCATGTGATGTGGACATTTGGGTTTATTCATCCAACAAAGAGAATTGGTTGATGGGACTTTTCTTGTAATTTTCTCGGGAAAATATGATCTGTGAGAGAGGGAAGGGGAGAGAAGAGTTTATGTTGATCACCCTCTTTGCTGGTTTTATTTTCCTATGTAATAAGTAAATTTAGCTTATAATCAGTTCATGATTTTGATGCAATTCTTTGGTACTTATCATTTATAATTTAACGAGCACTGCTTTCATACTCTATTTTTTTTCACTTTTATTTCAAAAAAAAATATTGGAATAGTATTGGAGAAATTTGGATATTTTTTTATTTACTTAGTTCTTTATATACTTGTATTTAAAATTTTTTTTTTTAAAGTTTGTGAGCAAGAACTTAACCATGGCTGATCCATGAAATTCTTTTGTGAAGATCTTGGGCTGCATAGACCCCTGTATTTTATAGTACTTAATAAGTTTTTTTTTTTTTTTTTTTTTTTGAGATAGAAAATGGCAGGTGGTGGTGAAGAAAACGTTACCGAGATTGTGATCAACGACGAAGCTCACGACTTAAGCTCGCTACTCTCTTCTTTGAGAGAGACTTTCTGTCCACAACAATGGCGATCAGGTACTATTTTATTCTTGTCAACTTGTTTTTCATTAAGGATTATTACGGGTGTCCTTTAAAAATTATTTTTACACCTCTCTGTTTGGCTAAGAAAACTTTTTGATGGGCGTGATGTGACATTTGGGTTTAATCAATATCCAACAAAGAGAATTGGTTGATGGACTTTTCTTGTGATTTTTCTCGAAAAAAATATGATCTGAGAGAGGGAAGGAGAGAGAAGAGTTTATGTTGACCCTATTTGCTGGTTTTATTTTCCTATGTAATAAGTAAATTTAGCTTATAATCAGTTCATATGATTTTGATGCAATTCCTTGGTACTTACTATTTATAATTTAACAAGCACTGATTTCATACTTATTTTTTCACTTTTATTTCAAAAATATTGGAGTAGTATTGAGAAATTTGGATATTTTTTTTATTTACTTAGTTTTTTTATATACCCTGCAGAGCTTAAATATTTTTTTTAATAAAAGTTTGTGAGCAAGAACTTAACCATGGCTGATCCATGAAATTCTTTTGTGAAGATCTGGCTGTATAGTAGACCCCTCGTATTTTATAATACTTACTAAGGATTTTTTTTTTTTTTTTTGAGATAGAAAATGGCAAGTGGTGGTGAAGAAAACGTTACTGAGATTGTGATCAACGACGAGGCTCACAACTTTAGCTCGCTACTTCTTCTTCTGAGAGAGACTTTCTTGTTCAACAATGGCGATCAGGTACTATTTTATTCTGTCAACTTTTTTTTCTTATCGAGTGATTATTGATGGGTGTCCTTTAAAAAAAAAAATTTTATTTTACACCTCTCCGCTTGGCTGGCAAAACTTGTTAGGTTCTAAGAATTTAGATCTAAATGTTTTAGAATTTCAATATATAATGTTGGCAAACGATCAAAACCTAGAGCCTAGATTTAGGCCGCTTCAAAGTATGTTTATTGAAGTCGAATTTGTGCACCGCGCAAAATTACCGTCACTTTCAAGGCTCGATCGATCAAAAATTGTACTCGATCGATCGAGCCACTCGATCGATCGAAAATTAGACTCGATCGATCGAAACTTGCGTGCATTGTTTTTTCTCGCAGAATTTTCAACTCAAATTAGCCTATACGACGGTGGTTTTATGTTTTGCCTTAAGATAGTGCGTAAAAACCCTAGCCACGTTTCTTGTGTGGTTGTTTTATGTCAGGCAAGTAATCTCTTGCGATCTGCAGGTGTTTGCCTTCATACACACTTAAGGCTATCAAGATCATGATTGATGTTGAGAGCTTGGTGATCGCCCGCTGTTTGCATAAATGAAGTAAAGAAATACACAAGTGTAGGGAGATTTAAAGGCTGGCTGTGAATCCAAGAAAGAAGTAGTCTGGACTCGGAGTTGTCACGTGATCGTGGTAGTAAGTTTTTTACCGAGGTAGCAATAGGATGTTAATGTCTAAGTCGCTATTGTAAAACTTCAATTCTTTCATAGTGGATCTGCTTTTACCTTGACGATAGCTAGGTTAAATTTTCCGCAGTTTTACCGGTTCGTTTTCTTGGGTTATCATACCGCTAGCCTCTTTATTTTCCGTATTGTTTACATGATAGCATTTTACTTGTATTGAAACTTAGATTTGAATAATTTACCTAAGTTATCACTTGGCTAAATAACTAGGTTAATCAACTTGTGTTTAAGTGGGTCTAAAACGCACAGTGGTAATTTGTCGGTTAGCTCTAGTATTTAGATTCTTTGATCTAAGAGTTGATCCTTAACCCCGTTGTCACTGAACACTATTACTTTCAGTGGATCCCACCTCATTTCTTGATGGGAACAACTATGCCACTGAAAGTAAGGATGAAAATATTCTGAGATCTATTGATGAGAAAGTTTGAACGTTAAGGCTGATGGGAGAAGCCCATTACTCTAGTTATGAGTGGCAAACTTCGAGAAAGAAGCAATGCTTAATAGCAAAGCTATGAATGCTATTTTAAATGCTTTTTTCTATGGAGGAATTCAAGAGAATCTCTAATGTTTATGTTGCTCATATCAATGCTTGAATATTCAAATCGTGCAATGGCACAAAGACAGCTTAAGATTAACAACCGTAGCGCTTAACTACTAGGTTTGAAAGTATTAAAATTGTCCGATGATGAATGTTTTGATAAATTTATGCTAAACCAAATGATATTGTTAACTCTGCTTATAATTTGGGTGAAATCTATGATCAACCTAAGATTGTTAGGAAGATACTTCTAGATCTTGACTAAGGACTTCAAACCCAAAGGATTGCCATAACTCGAAAGCAAGGATGTGACTCCATCCCCGTTGATGAACTTGTAGGATCTCTCCAAATTCTATGAGTTAGACCTACCTGCAAGACAAACAAATCCAAATCAATAGCTCTAAGTCTTGATGATGTTGATGGAATAGATTTGATGATGAACTCTGCCACAGAGATCGTGATATCTTGCCAAGAATTAGAAACTTAGAACAAACAACATGGGCAAGCAGGGGAAAACAATGTCGAACTAGAAATTTTAGGAGGAGTGATCCCACCAAATTAAAAACAATACCTAAAAACATAAAGAGAAAGTAGATCAAAGCTCTAATAATTCTACGGGTCAACAATATTTTGCTGTCAAGGGTATACTTCATGTGAAATCGTATCGTCCTACGCCTCGAGATCGGGTAACCATGGTCAGAATCTCTAGTGATGATGAAGTTTCGATCATGAGTCCGGGTAGTGTATGAGGATGGAAATCTCCCCATTACTTTCATAACTACCTGTAGTTGATGAAAGTGTTGTGGTTGATGAGAACCCTTCTCGATGGGGAACTCTCCTGAGAATGCCGATTTGCACAGTTTGGCAATAAGCTTTACATGGTCACTGCAAAGGATGCTAAGTGAATGTTGGATTTAGGTTTATTGGAAATTGCTTCTCTTGAACTTGATAAGAAAAATTCTTCTGAAATTGTTTGATGCTAATGAATTGCTTGATAAGGTGAAGACTAAGAACATGTCAGTTGCTTGATAAAGTTAAGAATTTGGAACTTGAACTATCTCAAGGTTAGAGAACAAAACAAATAGGTGTGCCATCTCAAACTTGAACATATGTCGAGTATTCAAGTCTCCTTCAGATAAAACTGGTCTAAGTTTTGAAGATAACATTCGCTCCTAAGACTCATTTCACAAACTTTGTTTCTTCTTCCGAGCCCCGTGAGTGAGATTGTCAAACCAAGCAGTAAGCTTACACCTCCTAGGAAGATTAAGGTTGCTGATCTTAAAGAGTCTAAGTCTAAAATTCCACCCTTCCTAAGGATAAGCTGCATGACAGGACCTGCATGGGTTTGTTATTTTTGTGGAAAGTCCGGGCACATTCATCCAAACTGCTTCAAATTACAAGCCGTTAAGCAGCAAATAAGCCAAAGTACCAGGCTCTCAAGCACAGATCCTATGGAAATTTTATTGGTAAGTTGGTGCTGGGCTTTAAACCTTTATTCCAATCCTAGAGTTGCTCATCATTCCAATATGAATAATAATCTTAATGCAAATGTTGCATCTAAAAGTTTTGGATGCAAAGGCCTGATCTAATTGACTTTCCGACATGGTCCTTATGCTTCATCTCTCTATTCTTTGTGACCATTCTTCTTTGTTGTTTTTGTTTTCTTGTTTCTAGGATTTGCATTGCATAACATTCATGCATTTCATGCTAGGTTGTTTTTACATATTTTCAAAAAAAAAAAAAAAAAAAAAGGAAAAGGAAAGAAAAATGTGTTTTGCATTATTTTTCTTGGATTTGAAATCAAGGTTGGCCATATTATCTTTACATAACATGTTTATGTACCTTATTTAGTTTGGATGAGCTTATTTTATTACACTTTATTAGTTTGAGCTTTGTAATGCATGTTGTGTGGGAGTCGCTTTATAATTTTGGATCACATGATCTTGATCTTGGAAGTCATGCTTTTGATTGTAAGGACTAAAAACTTTAAGAAATGTGCAGTATAACAACCATCTCACCACTTTTTACTAGCTAATCATGAACACCTTAGTGCATATCATGATTTTTGTACTTAGAAATGTAGCACATGCACAAAAAGAACATAAGGTGTAGTCTCGGATTATATTAAAATTCAAATCAAATAAATTTGTGTGTACATTATCTTGGCTATCTTAATAAGTTTCAAAATAAAATAAAATTGGTGTACATTATAAGGCAAATCAAGAAACTACATGATTGCAAGCTTGTTTTCTGGGAAAGATGTGAGAGTTATATGATGTAACTTTAGGTGATAGTCACTAAACTTATGTGATGAATTTGTAGAAATTGTAGATTGATCATTATCACAAGTTATTCTGTTGCACACACTACACAAGTTATTCTTTGCTAAACTTAGTACATAATATTGTGATCTTTATTGTGGCCATCCAAGATTAAAAGTTCCTTTGATTTTACGAAAATGTGTTTAAAGTTTGAGATTTGAGGACAAACTTGATTGAAAATCTTGTTTTTGAAGGTCCGTTAAATTCAAGGGTTTTTGAAAAACTTCATCTCATACTCATGCATTTTATTCATAAAATATTGTGCTTTAAGGAGTTTCGTGATTAAAATGCTCTATTTTTCAAAAATTGTTTTTTTAGATTATCAATCGAACTCGCACTCGACCAATAGAAATTGCGACATAAAAACTTGGTTTGAATCGCTCGATCGCTTCTCAATTGATGTTGATCGAGTTGAATGTGATTTTCAATCGATCAAATCTAATTTTTGACCGATCGAAAATCGCTCGCAGTATTTTTAAAATGCTTTTTTCACGTTGTTCTTTCACTACTCAAACTTCTTTCAAAAGCTACCTCTCTCTCTCTCTCTCTTCGACCGATCTAGATTCAAGTCCACTTTTTGTCGTTTTCCTCCCAAATGTTTCTCAAGGTTTTTGTCCTATAGTGTCGGTAAGACCTTTATACCTCTTTCTTTTAGTTTATATTCACTCTTTCATGCATTTTAGGGAAATTTTCGTATCTATAGGAATTTGGGGTTTTGATTTTGAGTTGGTTTCATTCAAAATTAATTCACGGGTTTTTGTCTCTAGATGCTATTAACTTGATTCTCATGCTTATTTTGATTAAAATTGTGTTTTGGGACAAATTTGAAATTTAGGGCTTGAAATCGTGACGACTTGGGATTTTGTCCAATTGAACTTAATTTGGTAAAATTGACTTCAAATTGATTGATTGGTGTCATTATATGATGATTTTTATTCGTGTAACGATTAATTACTCAATTTGGTTAACTTTGTGAAAGTGGGTTTCAAAATTTGGGGTTTTTGTTATAAATTCTATGTTCAAGTCAATTCTTGGTTTTTAATGTATAATTGGACTATTCTCACTACATTAAAGCATGCATCATGTGTTTATTCTGCTCTATGCATCATAGAGGATATTTTTAATTGTTGTTTTTCTCTCTAACCTTGTCTCGATGCGCCCGCTCTTTTTGCTCTTTTTTTTTTTCTTGGTCTCTTTTGTCTATCCTTTCCAACCTTAGCATCATGGTTAGGAAGACTAGAGCCCATAGGACATCCTCCTCCTCTTCTACTTCAAAGATTTAACAAGGATAGGTTTTGGAACCGAGAAAACCAAGAAACCATGAAGTCGAACATCTTTAGATCTGGTTGGGCCGAGAGAAAGGTGGTAGTGTTAGATGAGCTTGATCCGAAAATTAGGAGAAACTTTTTGGAGCGTAGGGGTTGGCTTCCTTTGTTAGATGTTTCTCATCCTTCTCCTGGGCTATTTTGATTAGAGAGTTCTACCAACTCTCTCTGCCCATTCAATGATTCCAACACTCCGCCTGCGAGGAGTTGATACTTGTGAGGAGTATAAGTCATTACCCTTTGATGATGAGTCTTGATTGCCCTTTGGCAATTCATCACAAAAAGGGGGAGTACATATGGATGGAGATAGGGGGAGATTTTGAGATTTTGGAGCTTTGGAACTTTAGATTGTATCTAGGTGCTTCATCTTGTATTTATTTTTTGGCTCATGATGTATTTATCTTGATGTATTTAATTTTATGTGATGTATATGTTAGGGGGAGACATTATGTTTTTATTTCTGTTTCTTGTTTCACATTGTGCTACATTGACTATTGATTTATATTATGAGGTTATTC
Organism: Notholithocarpus densiflorus; assembly: GCA_030021035.2. Taxonomy (NCBI): domain Eukaryota; kingdom Viridiplantae; phylum Streptophyta; class Magnoliopsida; order Fagales; family Fagaceae; genus Notholithocarpus; species Notholithocarpus densiflorus. The sequence goes on along the minus strand of JARYZH020000085.1, from coordinate 1,591,708 downwards.
AAGATATATGTCTTTTATTTTATGTTTGAAAGTTCAAATAGTGTGTAAAACACTAATGAACGCTTAGACCCCCAAATATAAATTACCAACACAAAGTTTATAATCAAACAATATATGCGGAAATGAACTATAAGTTATAAACTAAATAGAACACACTCTAAAACCATAATTAATAACCAACACCAAAGAATAATTAAAAGGTAAAGAGAAAGGAAAGAAAGATGCAAAACACAAAGATAACACCTGCTGATGTGTTATCGAAGAGGAAACCGGGCGACGCACAGAAAACCCCTCCATTGCCCTCCAAGCGGTCAATAATCCACTAGAATGAAGTCAGGATACATGAATAGCGTAAACCCTCCAAGCCTAATCTACCTAAAGGCACCTAGCCCTCCAAGCCTTTTTGCCCAACAGTGGTTACGCCGAACCTTGTCTTCTCTAGCTTATTGGATCCCGTAACGCCCACTACATCAACTAAAATAATTGGTCCATTCTCAACTACTCTCAAGCACTCAAATACCTCCCTCACGTATACGGGTATGGTGAGATAAGGATTTACAACAAGATTCAATGATATGTCACCCAAGAGGGTGAGAGTGAGGAATTGAGAATCAAAAGGATGAAAATCAGACGAGTCAATCTGTTTTCCTCTAGGGTTTCTCTCTCAAAATTCTCTCCGAAAGCCTCTACATTTCGTGGGTATAAGGGTATTTATAGTAGGGGTGTATGAGGAATGCAAAAGGTTAGGTTTCTAACAAACATTCTAGGCTGACTGACCTTATGATCGGAATGAGTCGCAAGCTAACTTCGGCCAGATTGAAGTTTGTCTCCGTAGTACTCCACCGTCAGACCTTCACTCCCTACATGCTCCATATGTGTGCCATTCGCGACTTGCCGTGGAGCCGCAGACTCCCTTGAATTGCACACTTCGAGATTTCCTTCACACTCTCACACACTACCCTTACATAATTCCCACCTAAATACAAGGTATCTAATTGCTAAATTACATGCAAATTTGGCACGGAATAAATCCAAATACATGATTGAATAAATTCAACCTTACAATGTCATGAAATCATTAATTTATTTGTTTTTACTTGTATTTTCCACATGCGTTTATGTACTCATGAGTGTTTCAGAATATACAAGTTGATTCACCATGTCAGTCAGCTTCACACTTACAACTAATAGATGGTAGTTAGGTTGAATTGTTTTTTGTCATAATTTATTGTAATGGGTTGTTTTTGTAACTTGAGCATTTTGTTTTATTATGTGTTTTGTCACTAATTGCCAAAGGGGGAGTTTCTAGGTTCTCGAGGATATAGGATCTAAATGTTTTAGAACTTCAATATGTAATGTTGGCAAACCATGATCAAAACCTAGAATCTAGATTTAGGTCGCCAGCATGTTTATTGTAGTTGGAATCGAGTCATTGCGTAAAATTACTATTCACTTATCGAAAGCTCGATTGATCGAAAATTAGACTCATCGATCAAGCCCGGCAAATTGTTTTTCCCGCACTTCCAACTCAAATTTTCAAGCTTCCATATGACATGTAGGGTTTTATGTTTTGCCTTTAAGTATAAAAGCAAGGATAAAACCTAGCCACGCTGTGTGGTTGTTTTATGTCAGGTGTAAATCTCTTGTGAGATCTAGAGGTGCTCTGCTCTATACACTTTAGGCTTACTGGCGATCAAGATTGATGTCGAGAGCTTGGTGATCGCTGCCGACAAAGAGTTTGAAGAAATACACGCTGGAGTACTTGTGGTTGCCAAATCCAAGAAAGAAGCAGTCCGTGAGCTTGAAGCCACGTGGTTGTGGTAGTAAGTTTTATACTCGAGGTAGCAATAGATGTTAATGGTCTAAGTCGCTATTGTAAAACTTCAATTCTTTCATAAGAGATCCGTTTTTACCTCGAGGATAGCTAAGTTAAATCCTCCCCAAGTTTTTTTACGCTTGGTTTTCCCCGCTATCATATCGCTGTGTTCTTTATTTTCTACATTGTTTACATGATATGATTTACTTGTGTTAACCTTAGATTCAATAATTTACCCAAGAATCACTGGTTAAATAACTAAGAATCAACTCAGGTTTTAAGTGCATTCCAAAACGTACAAAACTATTTGACGGGCACGGATGTGGACATTTGGGTTTATTCATCCAACAAAGAGAATTGGGTTGATGGACTTTCTTGTGATTTTCTTATAAAAATATGATCGGTGAGAGAGGGAAGGAGAGAGAAGAGTTTATGTTGACCCTATTTTGCTGAGTTTTATTTTTCCTATGTAATAAGTAAATTTAGCTTATAATCAGTTCATGATTTTGATGCAATTATTTGGTACTTATCATTATAATTTAACGAGCATTGATTCTTACTTATTTTTTTTTTTCACTTTTATTTAAAAAAAAATATTGGAATAGTATTGAGAAATTTGGTTATTTTTATTTACTTTAGTTCCTTTTTAGATACCCTACAGAGCTTAATTTTTTTTTTTTTTTTTTTTTAAATTTTGTGAGCAAGAACTTAACCATGGCTGATCCATGAAATTTTATGAAGATTCACTGCATAGTAGACCCTGTATTTTATAGTACTTAATAAGTTTTTTTTTTTTTTTTTTTTATGAGATAGAAAATGGCAGGTGGTGGTGAAGAAAACGTTACCGAGAGATTGTGATCAACGACGAAGCTCACGACTTTAGCGGCTCACTCTCTTCTTCTCTAAGAGAGACTTTCTTGTCCGCAACAATGGCGATCAGGTACTATTTTATTCTGTCAACTTTTTTTTCATTGAGTGATTATTGATGGGTGTCCTTTTAAAAAAATTATTTTTACACCTCTGTTTGGCTACAAACTGTTTGATGGGCATGTGATGTGGACATTTGGGTTTATCATCCAACAAAGAAATTGGTTGATGGGACTTTTCTTGTGATTTTCTCGGGAAAATATGATCTGTGAGAGAGGGAAGGAGAGAGAAGAGTTTATGTTGACCCTATTTGCTGGTTTTATTTTCCTATGTAATAAGTAAATTTAGCTTATAATCAGTTCATGATTTTGATGCAATTCCTTGGTACTTATCATTTATAATTTAACGAGCACTGATTTCATACTCTATTTTTTTTTTCACTTTTATTTCAAAAAAAAATATTGGAGTAGTATTGGGGAAATTTGGATATTTTTTTATTTACTTAGTTCTTTTATATACCCTGCAGAGCTTAAATTTTTTTTTTTTTTTTTTAAGTTCGTGAGCAAGAACTTAACCATGGCTGATCCATGAAATTCTTTTGTGATGATCTTGGGCTGCATAGTAGACCCCTGTATTTTATAATACTTACTAAGTTTTTTTTTTTTTTTTTTTTTTAATTGCAAGTAATTTGAATATTTTGGATAAACTAAGGCTGCTCAATAAAATTAAGATTGTATTTAGGTGAAAATTTTTCCATTAGTAAAGCTATTCAGCTAACAAGTGGCAGTTTTCAGAAAAAATTGTGGCGTTTTTATTTATTTGGTATATGTCGGTACATCCACATCACATTTTTCAGTTTAGTAGTTACTGTATGTCTCTGGTCCCATTGATAAATAACTTTATAAAACAATGATGTCTGAAAAAACCTATTAAAAGTTCGATAAGTTTCTATGGCAAGCAAATTTAACAAATGATGAAGCTTTTTAATTGCCAATAGGTAAACTGGGGAGGGGGGTGGGGGAGTTTAAGAAGAAGAGTTGTTAGCTTATTTATCAAAACCAATGATGAACTCAGTGGAGGGTCAAGTGGCTGGATGTATGGTGTTAGAATGATTAATTTGTTAAAATTAATTAAAATATCATTTAAACTTGCCTTTTTGATTGTATGAAGTGTTCCATGGACCGTAGTCAAGTATTGTACGGAACGAGTTAAGAGGGAATCATTTCTTGAATTGTGAATTTGCAGGTTAAAATTGAGACCCTGAAGGGGAAGAAGTTGGCATTGTATTTTTCAGCATCATGGTGTGGCCCCTGTCGCCGATTCACCCCAACGTTAATTGAGGTGTACAATGAACTCTCTTCAAAAGGTGATTTTGAGGTCATTTTTGTCTCGGGTGATGAAGATGAGTCGTCCTTCAAAGGGTACTTCTCCAAGATGCCATGGCTTGCAATCCCATTTTCAGATTCAGAGACACATGATCGCTTGGATGAATTGTTTCAGGTTAGAGGCATACCCCACTGTGTAATCCTTGATGAAGAGGGGAAAGTTGTGGGTGACAACGGAGTTGAGATCATTCGGGAGTATGGAATTGAAGCGTACCCTTTCACACAACAAAAGATCAAAGATTTGAAAGATCAAGAGGAAGCAGCCAGGAAGAATCAGTCCTTGAGATCTATCTTGGTATCCCGCTCACGTGACTTTGTCATTTCATCTGATGGAAAGAAGGTAAATTTTCATGATGTTGCTCGTTATTTTGTTCATTAACATGAAATATAGTATTCCTCTCCCCTAATCTGTATTTATTCTTGACGTACAAGGTGCCTGTCTCTGAACTTGAAGGAAAGACAGTAGGTCTGTATTTCTCATTATTCTCGTACAAGGCTTGTGATGATTTTACTCCAAAACTTGATGAGGTTTATGAAAAATTGAAAGCAAAGGGAGAGGACTTTGAGATTGTGTTGATACCACTTGAAGAGGATGAGGAATCATTCAATCAAGGCTTCAAAAGCTTGCATTGGTTTGCACTACCTGTCAAGGACAAGAGCTGTCAAAAGCTGGCTCAGTACTTTGAACTCGCAACCCTCCCCACTTTGGTTATTATAGGGCCAGATGGGAAGACTCTTCAATCCAATGTTGCTGAAGCAATTGACGAACATGGGGTTCTGGCATACCCGTTCACGCCAGAAAGGTTCACAGAGCTTGCTGAGGTGGAGAAGGCAAAACAGGAAGCTCAAACCCTGGAGTCAATTTTGGTTTCAGGAGATCAAGATTTTGTCATTGGAAAAGATGGAGTCAAGGTAACCTAAGATTTATTCAATGCTGCAAACTTTATAATAGCTTATGGATTATGTCAGATAATTTGGTCCAACTGTTGTGATGTACGAATGAATTCGTACCTCCCACTAACAGTGGAAATATTTGTATTTAGTTCTTGGTTTATATGCGATATTCTATGTGCTATGTAGAGAAGTTTGCATCCTGTTAAAATGAATTTGATCACTTGTTTTCCTTTCCAGATTCCAGTAACAGATTTAGTGGGAAAGAACATCCTACTTTACTTCTCAGCACATTGGTGCCCTCCATGTCGCGCCTTTCTACCAAAACTTATGGATGCATACCACAAGATCAAGGCAAAGGATGATGCCTTTGAAGTGATTTTCATCTCTAGTGACAGGGACCAAGCCTCTTTTGATGAATTCTTTTCAGGAATGCCATGGCTAGCGCTTCCCTTTGGTGATCCTAGGAAGGCATCCTTGAGTCATACTTTCAAGGTCCTTGGCATTCCCCTGCTTGTAGCCATTGGACCAAGTGGCAAGACTGTCACAAAAGAAGCTCGAGATATTATAATGGTTCATGGGGCTGGTGCCTATCCTTTTACTGATGAGCGGTTGAATGAGATTGAGGCACAAATTGAGGAGTTGGCAAAGGGGTGGCCTGAGAAGTTGAAACTCAAACTCCATGAGGAGCATGAGCTTGTGCTTGCTCGTCGTAGGATTTATACATGTGATGGGTGTGGTGAGGAGGGACATGTCTGGTCATATTGCTGTGATGAGTGTGACTTTGATCTTCATCCAAAGTGTGCCCTGAAAGAAGACAAAGGAGCCAATGATGATTCCAAGGGGGAAGAAAATCCCCACGAAGGATGGAACTGCGATGGAGAAACCTGCTTCAAAGTTTAATAATACCGTATCTTAAATTTGAGATCATTTGATCTTTAGTGTCCTTTAATTTTCCTGAGTTATTTGCTTGTGAATTGTGGTGTAAGTCTTAAGTTTTTAAGTGTGCTATTGTGGTTATAATGGCCTCTCATGTTGAATATAGGGCCAGCCTAAAAGTTATTATGCATACTGATGCAAGTGCTAATGGTTTAAGTTATTAGACTATTCGCAAATCCACGTGTTGCTTGGAAATAAATGAATATATAATTATTTTGTAATGTGATATAATGTATTATTTATTTTCTAAAATTTCTTAAAGATTTTTTTGTTCTCCTTAAAAATTGAACTATTTCTTAAACTATTTTCTATCTCTATCTCTAGTCTCTACTAATATATCATTCTACTATTTTTGGTTTTTTTTTTTTCTTATAGAAATTTGGGTGTGTTTGATTGATATAATTCTTTTTTGAAGTGGTCTATATTCTTCAATCTTTTGTTATAGTGTGTTATGTTTTCCTCTCTTTTTTTCTTCTTTTTTTTGGATACAACTAAACTTTTTTTTTAAGTTTCAAATTAATTAATGAAATTTCTCATTATTTTAAGGAGATGATCATGATAATCAAACTTCATCATTCCCTTTGACATGAAATATTCAATTGCTACAATCGTATAATTGTAGCTATGCAACCTAAGAAAAAGAATCCTAAATGTGTGCATTTATAATTTTCAATCATGTCATTTTAGACATTCAATCAATTCAATTACTTCAAAAAAAATGGGTAGTATAATTGTAGCCATGCAGCCTAAGAAAAAGAATCCTAAATGTGTGCATTTATATTTTTCAATCAAGTCATTTTAGACATTCAATCAAATCAATTACTTCTGTCATGGACATTTTTTATGTAATTGGCTAATCCTTTGACAAAATGCACTTTACCTGTAATTGAATAGATCTAGAATGAGTTTAGTACTTCAAAAAACAAGAGTTCAAGTCAAGTGTTAAAGTCATGAAGATCTGACCAAGAAACAAGTAAGAAAGAATTGTTCATTAAAACTCGACAGCAATCTCGATAGAAAGACTTCTATTGAGATTTAATGTTGAAGCTTGACAAAAGCTTGACAAAAGCTATTTTTGTCGAGACTTACGAAATCAGAATTTCCAGATCTAGTTTTCGGCCCATGCTGAAATATTTGTGTAGGGTTTCTTTTCTCACAATCCTAGACATATATAAGGCTTATTTTAAAGACCGTCGCGCATGTAGAAAGTGCCCTAATTCATTATTCTCTCTGAAGAAGCTACTGCGTTTTTACGCCAAGGGTTTTGTGACCAAGGAGCTTCCAAATCTTCATTGCTGATGAATTGAACAACTTTGCAGCCAACAACCTCTTCAAGTTGTTGGAGTTAGTCACGTACTGGGATCCGTGCATTATTGATTAGTCACATACTAGGATTCGTGCATTGAACAAAAAGATTGTCGCTACAATACCAGTCCAATTAGGTATTGTGGTAAGGATTCAACTGTAGATTGGTATTTCGGGATAGGCCAAAGGTTTTGGTAAGATTCCTTATACTTGTAACCACTTGTGATTAATAATAGTGGATTTTTAGGAGTGATGACCTTAAAATCACCCGGTGGGGTTTTGCCTCGATGGTTTTCCCCATTCGTAAACAAATCACCTGTGTCAATTTTATTTTCTGCTGCATTTAGATAATTTGGTGATTTGTTTGTGCTGCCACGCTATTGCATGAAATTTGATCTAATTAATTAACTTGGGTAATTAATTAATTAATTAATTGCAAGGGGTCAATTCATTTTAACCCAACAAGTGGTATCAAAGCAGGCACACTCTAATTAGGTTTTAATCTTTGTTGTGTGATCCATTGACCCTTGTTTGTCATGGATAGAGGACAGTCCCTTGTTATACTTCCTTTATTTGATGGCACTAACTATGCATACTGGAAAGTACGCATGAGAGTTTTCATGCAGTCTTTAGATAAGAAGGTCTAGCAAGCTGTGGAAATTGGCTGGGTGAAGTCAAAGGAAGCGTCGACTGATTGGATGAGGCCAAGATCAAAGCAGCAAACTTCAACAGCAGAGCATTAAATGCCTTATTCAGTGCGGTGACCAATGAGGAGTTCAAGAAAATATCTTCAACTGAAACTGCAAAGGAAGCATGGACCATCCTCCAGACAACCTATGAAGGGACTAAGGCTATCAAGGATTCAAACCTCCAAAGGCTCACGACTAGCTTTGAGGAGATAAAGATGGAGGAGGATGAGACGTTCGATGAGTTCTATGCTAAGCTGAAGGACATAGTAAACTCAGCATTCAATCGTGGTGATCATATTCCCGAGCCCAAGATTATGAGAAAGGTGTTCAGATCTCTCCCTGAGAGATTTCATGCCAAGATAACAGCTATTGAAGAATCAAAGGACATTGACACCATTCTTTTGACGGAGCTGATTGGCAACTTGCAAACCTATGAATTGGGTTTGACTAGACTTGGGAAAGGAACCAAAAGTAAGAGTATGGCACTGAAGGTCAAAAGTAATGAAACTGATGAGTCTTCAGATGATGAAGATTCCAAGATGAAGTCCTACATCACTAGGCAATTCAAGAAGTTCATAAAGAATGACAATGTGAAAGGTAATGATAAGGACCGTAAGCAATCCAGTTCTTCACAATTCAAAAGTCAAGACAGAGGGAAGAAGGATGCTAAGGATGGCGGTCAGTATATTGTTCCCTCCGGACCAAAGTGCTTCGGATGTCACGGTTTTGGACACATGAAACAAGAATGTCCAACATATCTCAAGTCGATTGGGAAAAGCAAGGCTCTTGTTGCTACCTTGACTAATACCAAGCCTGAGACTGAGTCAGATGACAGTGATGATAAGGGAATCTTGAGTGCTTTCACTGCCACAGTGGATCCTATTGAGGGAATCGTAAAAGCCGTGGATGAAGAAGAGGACTTGGTGGAATCTAAGTTTGAGAAAATGGATCAACAAGATGATATCCATACAACCTACGCAAAATTGTACAAGGTTTCTGAAAAGCATAAGAAACTGTATAGGCTGGCCACCAAGAAGCTGAGCGATGTGGAGCTAGATCGAGAGGAGCTCTCTACCAAGGTTGATGAAGCCAATCAAACCATTGGAGCACTGAGGTTCGAGAACAACTTCTTGGCTGAAAGAACCAAGAAGCTTGAAGCATAATTATTCCAAGTTTGAGCTCAGTTGGAGAGGACTTCCAGTGCAAAGCTGGATGAAATGCTGAACCTCTAGAGATCAGTTTTTGACAAAATCGGCTTGGGGTATGAACTCTCTAACTCTTCTTATATTGCCTCCTCTAGTAGGACTGTTTTTGTCTTACTTGCTAATAATGAAAATCTTGAGAAAAATGAAACTAAAACTGAGATAGCTAGTGAGAACAATCTAAACAAAGGCAAATCTATTCTAGGAGCACCCCCTAAGATAGAGAAGAAAGAAATTAGAAACCCTAAGAGCAATAAGGCTAAAAATAAGAAGTCTCAACCAAAGAAGCTGCATTTCTGTCATCACTATGAAGCTTCAGGACACACTCGTCCAAATTGCTATAAGTGGTAAGCCACTCAATAGAGCAATAGTGTGTTATCATCTAGTGGTCAAGGTCAAATTCCACCATTTTTGGGTCCTCTTGGAGATCTTCTCAAGGCCCTCATGTTCCTTTCGAACTTGAACAGTTTCAATTTTTTCCCCTCACCTCCGGTTCAAAGGTTCAACTCTAGGAAAGGATCTTCCTCAAATTCCAAAGTGTGAAAAGAAAAAGGCTCAAAGTAATTCAGTCACTTTTTCTCTCTCCCTTTATGTTTTTGCATTACTTATTTGTTTTGCTTTCTTGTTTTTGAGTCAGTCTAGTTCTATGCTTCGTGTGTTTCTTCATGTTTTTGTTTGTTTGTTTTCAGTTTTGTTTTATTTTGTTTTTCATAAAAATAAAAAATAAAAAATTGAAAAAATCAGAAAAATACAAAAATAGCATGTGTTTGTGTATATTGGTACTTGTGTATCCTAGATGGCCATTGAAACAAAGTTTTCTAAACTTTGTATCTCTTGTAGTTTAAATGAGCATCTCAATGCACAACTAAGCAAGTGAGCTTTTGTGGCTCGTGTTTGTGATGAGTACGATTAAGATTGTCTCTTATATCTCATACTCATATCACTCTTTTTGACAGGAATGACTAGAAAATCCTAAGAAAAAGATGTAAATAACCATCTCACCACTAAAACCCACCAATAATTTATAACATCTATGTGCTTTGGCACAGCAAAATTGGGATGTTAAACATACATAATTGGGTATTTTATTTTCTCTCTCTTATATGCCCACGCATGCTATGCTCAAAAAGAAAAATATGCAAAGAATAAAAGTAAAAAGACCAAAATGCTTTTAATATGGTTGCAAGCATGTTTCTAGGAGATGTGGAAGTTATAGGATGTACCTCAAATGTGATAGTCTCCATCAAGCAGTTATGATTGTATGTGAGTGTATTTGATTTTCTCATATCTCAAATCTTCATAATATGAGACACTTATGCACTTTTTCTATGTTTCACACACAACACGCAAACTCTTTGCTACTTTTGATACATGTGCAGGTTAATGTGATTTGGTCATCACAAGGAATACATGTATTAATATATGCTCACTAAACTGTCTTAACTTGTTTTTGAAATATAAAATTGGTTAGACTTGTTGTGTGTGTGTGTGTGTGTGTGTGTGTGTGTGTGTGTTTGGATCTATGGATGCTATGCTTATATGCTGAGAGATGTTTTGGAAGCTTAATATGTGACTTGGATGTTTGTTTGAGTAGCTTGTATGTTGCATTGATCTTTATGTGTTTTTCCCTTCTTGAAAAACCTTCTTTCTTCAAGCTTGACAACTTCTCAACACTTCCTCGACAGATTCCTTTCTATCGAGCTTTCTTGTTCAGGTCTCGACAGTTTCTCAACAAATTCTCGATCCATCGAGATTTCTAGGTTTCTTCTCGATAGCTTCTCGGCAGCTTCTTCGATCCATCGAGTCAAATTTCTTGTGCTCTCTGTCTACTCGATAGATTCTCGACAAATCCTCGACCCAATGAGACCATCCTTTAGCCGTCGACAGATTCTCAACAGATCCTCGATAGATTCTCTTCTGTTGAGATTTAGTGCCCAACAGATTCTCGATAGAAACCTTGATCCATCGAGCTGCGTTTTCTATTTAAGGATGAGACGCGATTTCAGATTTCATTCTCTCCTTTCTTTCTCAATAGATCTCTTTCTCTCTCGACCCAAACTTCTTACTCTCACTTAAATCACTCCACCCACTCAAGATTCGGCCTTGTTCAAGCCTCAATCTCTTGGTATGTGTTCTTACTCACTTCTTTTCATGCACTTCATGCATTTTTTACCTAAGTTTTGGGGGGTTTTTGAAAATTTGTGGGTTTGTGAGATTTTTGTGAAATATATAGGTTGGGTTTTCTGAATCTGATCTTATATGACCATGCATTGCATCCTCATTGCATTATAACTGTGTTCCACGCATTTTAGATATGTGTGATTGTTTATTGTTGTTGAGTGCTGTTAGGTTTGGATTAGGTTTTACCTATAATGCTTTTAATTTATGCACGTCACATGTTCATGCATTCTTCATGCATAAGTTCTTTCTTTTCTTTCCTGTTCTAAGCATGTGTTGTGTTTCCTTCTGTTCTCTCTCTCTCTCTCTCTCTCTCTCTCTCAGATAGACTGCGTTATGGCACCCAAAGGGAGATTATTTGAGAGGGGGAGAATAATGAGAGAAAAAAAAGAGTTTTTGAGTTGTTAAGAGGGAGAGGAGAGTCAAGGGAAAGGTGGTTGGAAGTATAGTTTTGTACACTCTAGTCATTTTCTATTCTTCTCTCCTCTCCACTTTATTTACTCATTCCATCTAAACATGAAAATTATTAGATAGTCTCGGAGCAATGCTCTCTCTTCTCACATGAGGGGTGGGCTCCACACGTTGGAGACATGTGGAGCCTACCCGTCATGTGAGAGAATGAAGTATTGCTCCCGGTGTATTTACATATTACCCTCCAAACATAGGGTAACATAGGGTAAAATATGCTACAAAGTATGAGCCTTTGTCTATGATGGAAGTTTAAAATGTTAATCCTTGGGCTAAGGCCTATATGAGAATTAACTAAACAAAATCCATAACATGCTATGAAACAAACTCATGAAACCTTCTCTTGCAACATATGTAAGTTCCACGCGTAGGTTTTACATGCTGTGAGAAAAATGATATGGCAATTTGTACATCTTTATATTTATAATAATAAATCTAAATCATAAAACCAATCAAGTTCAAATTGAGATGATCCTTTTCAGTTGGAAGAGGGTGATCTCATGAGACCATTTCATGAAACCCTCTCCTTGTGTAGCAATATTTAAAAGTCATTGGCATTAAAGGGTTTTTATTTATTATTTTTTTAATCTTACAAAGAATTTTAGGAAAAAAAACAAAAAACAAATTCATCCAATTTTCTGTATTGTCAAGAGTCGTACATTCTACAACTGATAAAACAAAGAATATATGAAATGAAATTCAACAAGGACTTAGTGTAAAAGCTCATATTTATGCCCTTCAATATCAATGCACCACATAAAATTTTTGTAAATTAATAAATAGAAGCTAATACACACAATCATACTTTTATTAATACCCTTCTCAACATTCAACTGAAGAGCCTCCTTGCGAGGAGTTATCAGATATTTCGCCAACATCGTTGAATTACATAAATATTTTTTTTTAAATGTTTTTAACATGTATACTAAAATTTTGTGATATTCGAGACGAGTTATATGTAAGAATGATACAAGGCGATTTTTCAACATCTCGAATACATACAGTAACAGATTTAGTGGGAAAGAACATCCTACTTTACTTCTCAGCACATTGGTGCCCTCTATGTCGCGCCTTTCTACCAAAACTTATGGATGCATACCACAAGATCAAGGCAAAGGATGATGCCTTTGAAGTGATTTTCATCTCTAGTGACAGGGACCAAACCTCTTTTGATGAATTCTTTTCAGGAATGCCATGGCTAGCGCTTCCCTTTGGTGATCCTAGGAAGGCATCCTTGAGTCGTACTTTCAAGGTCCATGGCATTCCCCTGCTTCTAGCCATTGGACCAAGTGGCAGGACTATCACAAAAGAGGCTCGAGATATTATAATGATTCATGGGGCTGATGCTTATCCTTTTACTGATGAGCGGTTGAAGGAGATTGAGGCACAAATTGAGGATTTGGCAAAGGGGTGGACTGAGAAGTTGAAACTGAAAACTCCAAGAGGAGTAAGAGCTTGTGCTTGCTCGTCGTAGGATTTATACATGTGATGGGTGTGATGAGGAGGGACATGTCTAGTCATATTACTGTGATGAGTGTGACTTTGATCTTCATCCAAAGCGTGCCTTGAAAGAAGACAAAGGAGCCAATGATGATTCCAAGGGGGAAGAAAATCCCCACGAAGGATGGAACTGCGATGGAGAAACCTGCGTCAAAGCTTGATAATTCTGTGTCTTAGATGTGTGATCATTTGATCTTTAAGTGCCCTTTCCTTTTTTTTTTTTTTTTTTTTTTTTGAGGAACAAGTTCCCTTTCCTTTGCCTGAGTTATTTGTTTGTATTGTAAGTCTTTAGGTTCTAAACTTGCATTATATATTTTAAGTTTGCTATTGTGTTTATATTGACCTCTCATGTTGTATATATTGTTGACCTAGAAATTATTATGCATTTTTTTTATTTGAGAAACAATTATTATGCATATTGATGCTAGTGCTAGTGGGTTAAGTGAGTTGCATAATTTGAGAGGGATTTTTATTATTATTATTACTGGTCGCAGCATGTGATAATATTTTGGATAAAATACTATTTTGGTTCATAAATTTTGTTAATCATTTTTTTAATAGTTTACAGACAAAAATAGGGATGAACAAAAACCACTACTCCATAATTATAGTGGTTAATTAGTTTTATCGTATTTTTCATGATCTCATTTGTAACGTTTCTTATCATTATCATATATTTAGTAGTTAATAATTTGCATAACAGAGACATTAAATGAAATGTAGAGTTATTCATTAGATTTTTAAAAGTTATGGTGTATGAATAATATATATATATATATATATATATATATATGTGTGTGTGTATGTGTCATTTAAGGATTTAACCTTATAAACCTTTAAGGATTTATAAGGATAAATGAAAAGTAAAAAAATAAAAAAATAAAAAAAATAAAAATAAAAAAAAGATTTAAAGATTTTCTAACTTTATTTCTTATGTGATTTCTATTATTATTGGAGAATATCTCCTTTTTAGTTATGATAGGGAATATGGTTTCCCTATTAGAGTTTGACTAGTTTTAAGTTCAAATTTTGTACGATTGTATTTAATGGCTGAGAGAGAGAGAGAGAGATGGTCAAACAATGGCTCTCGGCAACGAAGCTTAGTTTTAGAACCATGAAGGTTCGGCCATGGATGGGCAAATCCGTAAATGGAATCTTGTTTTTTTAAGTATCAAATGAGATTAATAAATTTTGATTTTTGTGTTTTTAATTTTATATTTTTAAAATTGAGAATTGATTTTTTTAGTTTTATATATAGTTTTTAAATTTAAATGTGTTGATGTAATAATTTTTAATACCAAATAATAGTATTTGTTTGCCACATAAGCTTTAAGTGTGCCAATTGTATAAACCATTTACTACATAGACATTTTTCGTTAGTAGTTAATGGTGGAGGACCAAATTGACTATAAATTGAAAATAATATAGAGACCAGATTGACTATTATCAAAATGTATGACCAAATTGATTGTAACCCCAAAATGTATGAACCAAAATAGTTTTTACACATTGTGGGCGCAACGGAAGCAGTACACCTCGGCCGAGTGGACCGGAGCAGAGAAGGAAAATGGAGTCACCACCTAGATTAGGTTTAGTAACCACAAATATAGCACTCTTCGTGGAAGGACTGATCTACTACCAGAGCACATGTCTAGAGTTTAGGTATAGGGATGGGAAGGTGTTAGGCACCCGACCTCACTCGGCCTGTGGGTCGGCTTCCACTCATTGTGTCTTGTGTCTTAATCTTTTTAAATGCATACTCAATACTTGCATTCTAGACTCACACACACACTAGCATACATCTAGCAAACAACATGGCATCATATCATCCCTAACCCTAGCATACATCTATCATACATGGCATTATATTATATCCAAGGGAGAAACATAGGCATGGCAGCAATCAAATAAGCATATTATCATATCCAAGGCATGGCATATAAACTTTCATATTCATGTTCATCAAACTCACATCATATTCATCAAGACAAAACAAGATCACATCCACAAACAAATGCATGTTCCTGTGAATGCATGCCTTACTCCACTGCATCACAACATCTATGCATCAATGCATGGACATGTTATATGCGTGTTCATGACAAAACAAAAAGATTAAACCCTAAGCTAGCATACAAAGAACAAACAAAGCAACAAACATAGAGGCGGAGACTCATAAGCATAAAACAAGACAAGGAAGAAGCATATTACACAAGTTAAATAAAGAAATAGAAGAAAAAAAAAGTTCGGATTAGGGTTTCTAGGCATAAGTATGCGTGCACATACATAGGGCCTGCGTGCACAGCCCAGTTGCATGCATACACATACTTCGAGTATGTGTGCGCATGTAGGAAGCATGCGTAAGCATACAAGCCCTAAACCCTAACCCAAAAACACAAGAACACAGCAGAACAGAATCTTAAAACTAACAATCTAACATGCTTAAAACTACAAAGCAAAGAAAACCTAAACTAAGCAAGCATATTGTAACATAAACAAACAAGAAAAACAAGGAAATGTAGATCAAAACAAGGTAAAGAAAAAGAAAAGGAATTAGAACATTATACCTCAAAACACAAAGCTCCTTAGCTTGATTTTAACCATTCTTCTTAGTCAATTTATTCACAATCAAATAAAAAGGGATTAGTAAACTTGAAACTTGAAGATCAAGGCTAGAAAAGGCCTCAATCAAAAAAATATTGACTTGAGGATATTTTGTGAAAAAACTTCCTCTTTGATTCACTATTTCTAGTGAATCTTGTGCTTTCCCTTAGGATTTTCTATGTGTTTTGAAAATGTACCATGTATGGCTTTTTATAGTCAGAAAATGGGGGTTTGGAATGGTTCCCAAACAACGTGGGATTCATTCCAAAACCAAGCTTTAATGCATAAAAACTTTTCTTTCATAGTTTCTGGAGCCCTTGCATGCGCACGCATGCCCGTGTATGCATACGTATGCATAAAGCATGTGCACGCAGGTTTAGAGCATGCGTGCACAAATGCATGTATGCATACGCATGCCCTAGGGTTTTCGTGGTCTTTTTTTTTTTTTTTCTTCCAAAAATAGCTTATTTAGTTCATGAAAGAGTTATATTTTTCGAAAACACTTTCCTCAAATTAATTTCAATCTGATCGGAACCAACCTTGGGCTTTAGAATTCCAACATCATTGAAGAACGGGGGCTCGAGTCATAAGGGGTTGTGGACACAATGGATGGGAGTCGCCACCTAGTTTTTGAAATGGCCTAGGAACGATATATATAGCGTCCTCTCGAGGAAGGACCTTTTGATCTTACTACTAGAAATATGGGTTCAGAGTTAAGGTACGGTATTGGAAAGGTGTTAGGCACCCAAAACTGCCCAACCCTAAGGTTGGCTTCCCTTCATTGTGTCTTATGTCTTAACCCTATTAAAGGCACAATCAATATTGTTATCTAACTCACACACACACACTAACATACATCTAACAATCAACATGGCATCCATCATCCCTAACCATACATCTATCATGGCAATCAACAAGGCCTATCATACATCTAATCATGCTTCATCACATCATATCCTAACATACATCTAATCATGCTTCACCACATCATATTCCAACATACATCTAGCATAGCATCATGTATCCAAGCATAAACCCTAGCATGCTATTATCATCATATCATCACATCCATGGCAAAAGCATACAAACATTAAATTAAAGTAGAAACAAGACAAACAAGTCATGTTATCACCCAAAGCATTAAGAACACAAATGTTTTATCAAACCTAAACTAAACCATGCATGTACATTGTAAATGTATGACTTACCTTTACTTACCTTACAGCAACTCAGCACCTATGGCATTATGTATGAACATGTGAATGAATGACATGGCATTTAATAAATAAATAAAAAAACCCTAATCTAATCATGTGAAAGGCAAACACGCAAAAAACCATGTGAAACAGAGACTTAAAAACACAAAAACATAGAAAATGGTCTAAAGTAGAAGTATACATGTGAAAGCAGAAGAAACAAAATTAGGGTTTCTGGGCTGGTTCATGCGTACGCATGAATAACCCTACATGCGCATAATCAAGCCTGCGTACGCAGCCTTGATCATGCGCATGTGGGTTGCTGCCCAGAAACCCTAAAAACACAGCAAACAAAGTAAGGTTCAAAACATGATTTATAACAACCTAACATGCTTTTAAAACATACAAAAACACAAACCTAGGCTATACAATCATATTAAAGCATAAAACAAGCAAAGAAACAAAGCAAAGACAGAATTGAAAGCAAAAAATGAAAGAAAAGTTTAAAATAGTACCTTAAAGCAAAAAGCTCCTAGGCTTGATTTTTCACTGTTCCCCTTAGTCAAATCTATCACAAATCAATAAACGTGTGATTAGTAATCTTAAAATTCAAATATCAAGGCCAGAAAAAGCCCTAATTAAATAAAATTGACTTGAGGATGTTTTGTGGAAAACCTCCCTGTTTGATTCACTATTTCTAGTGAATCTTAGTGTTTTCTCATGGGATTTCTGTGTATTTTTGAAAGGTACTATGTATGGCTATTTATATTGTGGAAAATTGGGGTTTGGAACGGCTTCCAAACGATGTGGGATTCATTCCAAACCACAGTCTTTAATGTAGAAAACTTGCCTTTTCTAGTGCTCCTGAAACCCTACCTGCATGTGCAGAATCGTGCCTGCGTACGCAAACTTTTAGGCTGCGTACGCAGGTTCATGCCTGCGTACGTAGGCCTAGGATTTCTTTTGGCCTTTATTTTTCAAAAATAGATTTTTTGCTCATTAAAAAGTTATATTTTCCATTTTAACCTCACTCAAGTCAATTTGTAATTTGATTGGGCCCTAAACCTACCTTAGGTCTTAAAATTTCAGCATCATTAGGGAACAGGAGCTCGAGTCGTAAGGGGTACAAAATGCGATGTCTATAAGGGTACAAAATGCGATGTCTACAAAAGTACAAAATACGATGTCTACCCATGAAAAAAAAAAAAAGTTAATCTTTTTAACTCATAAATTGAGATATGTGGTAGCACACTAGCCATACACGTGTGTTGGGTTGTATAAATTTCAGCAAAATAACTCTTATGACTCTTGAAACACAGTGCTACTGTTTTCTGTTTTCACTTAACACATTAAATAAATAAATAAAGTCTAGACATAGTGTGACTCACAAAGTAAAAAATTGTTGTGGATCACTTCTCACAATTAACCATGCCAAATTGTCATCGTTAGAGCATTAGCATCTGGGGATGCATACCGGTTTCTATTTTACACCCTAAAAAGCTAATTTATCTATTTTACCATCTCATTTTACAACTCACCCAACATCTCAGTTTCTATTTTTACATACAACTTATTAAAATAATATAAACTACAACATTAAATAATATAAACAATTCAATTACCCAAAGAGAGAGAGAGAGAGAGAGAGAAAGTGAATAAATTATATTATTTTGTGTTTACAAACTTGTGAATAGTAGGTTGTAAATATAAGTACCTACTGTTCACAGATACTAAAAAATTTTAGATATACATATAGGGTTAGAGCATTTTTTTTGGGTTCTCAATTGCTAAAATCGCAATTTGGGGGGTTTTACACCCTCAATGTTAGTGCTCTTATAGTCTAGAAGTTTCTTTAGAAAATCAGTTGTTGAGTCACGATACATGAGAGTGCGAGAGATTAGAGATTTTGAAGAATCAATGTAGCTTAAACTATTGATCGATTGTCGGTATGGTGCCAGTTGTTCAAATTTTTTTTGGCTAAGTTGTGTTGTTGTTCGTGCTTTGGGCTTATTTGTATTTCTTTGAGCAATTTTTTTTGTCCAACCTTAAACGGGCCAAGATTTTGGAGGGGTCAAATTTTATTTTTAATGGGTTGAAATTTTTATTTAGACGTTCAATTATTTTTTTTTTCAAGGTGCTCAAAGCCTTAAACAACCGATGTTAATTATTATTATTTTTTGCAGGTCATGAACACCTTGACTAACACATAGCACCACTCATGGTTGTCATGCTCTTATTAAGCCACATTAACGTAGTATTTCAGTTTAGTCCAGTCTATTCATTCTAGTTTCATTCATTTCAGTCCATTCTTCCAAGTTCGGTCCATTAGTTCCACTTTGATTCATTTGGTCCATTTCGGTCCACTTCTGTCTATTTCGTTCATTTCACCCAGTTTAGTCCAATTTGGTCCATTTCGTTTCGTTCCGTCCCACTCAATTCACTTCAATGATATTAATTTCGTTCCATTCTAGTCGAAACGACTAGAATATCTTGTATCGGCATGCAATCCAGTACGGTAATACCACTTGTTCCACCTCGAGTCAAATTCTAGCCAATTTCGAGACGTTTCAGCTACTCTGGCAAATTCGGCCGAAATGTAAATTTCGGTCAATTTCATATTTTGGCATTGAAAAAAGAAAAAAAAAATTACAAACCCATTAATCTCAGGTCACCATCATGTCGCCAGTTGCTGTTTGCCTGAATGAACGCAATCTTCTTCTCCATTTCACATCTACTAGTGACTGCAGAGGTGGCTCCAAGATTTCTTTTCAGGGGGTTTATTAAGAAACTTAAGTTAAACAAAATTTAATAAAAAGAGAACTTCAAATATATCGAGTTATCGATTAAAAAAAGTCACACGCAAATACATGAAATTTTACAATTTACTTCTACAAATTTTCATATTTTAAAAATCTTTAAATGATAATTCATTATGAATCGTCATTATCTATTGTCAATGTAGATAGGTGTAACCATTTTATTCTGTTAAGTTTGTATAACATTTTTATTTTTATGCAATTGTCGCTATCTATTTGTCATTGTTTTATAAAAATATTTTAAATTGGATGGAAAAACTCAACCCACAGGTATTGAATTAATTATTAACCCAAAGAGCTACACCCATCTATACATATATAAATAATACACTATGTGTCTACTTACCAATCAAATGCTTAAACAATCACTAACTTTACTTTCTTTCTTTTTTAAATCACGAACTTTATAACAAAATGTTATTATAACATGATAACAATACACGCATGTAACAAACCCTCTATATTTACTAATTATTAAATTATATAAATTTATATTATACTCACCAAACCGCACCAACCGCACAGACCGTAAAAACCGCACCAAAACCGCCCACAAAATGACATACCCGCACCACGCCGCGTGGTGTAGTGCAACTTGCGGTTTTATAATAAGAAAATTGCACAAATCACACCACACTGCACCACACCCTCTCTATATATTAATATATTTATTTTTTTAATATTAAATATATTATTACTAGCTTAATAACCCTAATTTTCAACCCAAAAAAAAAAAAAGTTTAATAACCCTAGCAAGTGTTGATAAAGAAAACTAGCCCAAAATAAAGAAAAACTAGCTCAATAGTTTAAAACTTGACCCAAAACAAAAGGAAAAATAAGTTTTGGGTTGGGTAGGAAAAACCCAAAATTTGAAAAATATGCCGGTTTCAAACTGCATCTTATACACTGCAACACACATGTGACTGCAAAAATGAAGTGCAGTTATGATTTTGGCTAAACTCTAAATTGTACTGCACCGCACATGTGACCGCAAAAATGAGATGCGGTGCGATTATGGTTTTGGGTAAACCGCACCGCAAACACCCTAATTATACACACACAGTCATACAAATAACATTATAACATAAATAAATAATGCACACAATTAGTATCAGATACACGTTCACAAAAATAATATATAAATTTATACTGAAAAAAGAACTCACAAACACTCACACTTTATTTTTAGAGTTTGAGATACTAATAGTAAGAGAAAAAAGAGATTCATGAGAGAAAGAGAGAGATACTAATAGTAAGTGGGTAAAAATATTTTAAATGTAAGTTAAACTAATAAAAAAATATTTTATATATAAATTTTTTTTTTATTAAGTTGGAGGTTGCTCCTGATTCCTGAAGAACTGTAACGCCGCCCCTGAGTGACGGTGTTTTGCTCTTTTCTTTTGTCCACTAGAGTTTAGCTTTATTAGCTTTTCTGTCCTCTTTTTTATTTATTTCAAGTTTCAATATTTCATTTTGCTTCCCCAGTGTGAGCTCACGTGATTAGCTTTCGGAAATGACAGAGAAAAGTTAAAAAAAAGTACAAGTGAGTATCAGACTAACTAACTTTTTTTTTTTTTTTTTTTGGCAAGAATCAGACTTTTTAACTTTATTTCTTCTTATTTAACCAAAAAAAAAACTTTATTTCTTCTTAATAAGTTTTTACTTTTATTTTCCCCATTATCTAGGTACAATGGTACATGTTAATGTTTATTTATTCTTTAAAAAAAAGTATTATTATTATTTTTTTTTTTTTTTGGTTAAGAGTATTATTATTATTATTATTTGGGTTTGAAATCCATATATTAAATTATTATTTTATATAATAGTAACACTCCTTTGAATTGATATTTATGTTGTATAAGAATAGAGAGAGAGAGATAGAGAGATATGGGTTCAAGTTACACATTTTTTAAATCATTGGATTTAAGCATATCTAACGGTCAAAAAAAGACTCTCATTAATACTAATATTCTAATTGATTTCATTTATTATCCCTTATTTAATATATTCCATACTTATTTTTAAACCCAAAAAAATTTATACGACTGACTCTTTCTCTCTCCACTGCACGTCTCTTTCTCTTTCTCTTTGCACGTTTCTCTCTCTCTATCTCCTCCACGGCTCTTCCACCTCCATGGCCTGGTTGCCAACAGCAGCAAAAAAAAATAAATAAAAAATAAAAAAAACCCACAATCTGCCATACTTTGTTGAATAACACAACGTTTCTAGACTTTGTTGTAGGTATGAACATTTTTTTTTTTGAGTCGATGAACTATTTTATTCTATTGCATGTGAGTGTAGTTGGTTAGTAGACTATTTTATTCTATTTTGTTCTCTATCTCCAAGTTTCTAGACTTTGGCTAGGATTTCGGAAAAAATTTCTTGTAGGACTAGGAGTTGATTACTATATTATTACTATAATTTTTGAGAGGATCACAAAGATCATCCTCTTTACTCTTTCTCGTCGCTATTGTAGATATAGATATGTGATTGTAGTTGGTTTATGCTAAAGGCACTCATGTATTATTTTTTACCTTGTAACAACACTTATTTTTTCTTGAGCACCTCCGATATATCTTACTATTAATTATGATTATCCTTCTGATAGTGAGTAAAGACTGAATAAGAAATGTTTAATTGGAGGAGGGTTGAATTATGTGGCAGCATAAATTGTGAAATTTGTTTAATTTATTTTCTCACATGAATCACTGATATTATATTAGACTTTGCTTTTATCATTCTCTATCACTAATATTTTGTTCTATTGCATCTATATTTAAACCTTGATGGAATTTGATTTGCAACTAATCCTATAATCTTGACCGTGGTTACTTATTTGTTTGAGTAATAGAAGTTGAAAAAGAATAAAGAAAAAAAGTTTGATTACTTAAAGGAGTTGTCCACCACAATTTTTTTTGTCTTCTACCCACTATGCTACTTTGAGCCTCTTTACAATTTACTCATATAGAATAATAGAAACAAAAGAGAAGAACTTCTTAACTTGTTAGTGGTTGGCAAAATAAATATTATATATTTTTTGGAATAAACCCCACCTCAGCTTTATAGTTATGCATCACAATAGCAAGGATGTTTAGTGGCCGTTTGGTCATCGAGTTTAAACACTAGTGTTTAGTGTTTAAACACTAAACACTGAACACTAGTGTTCAAAAATAAAAACACGTGTTTGGCAACATATCTGTGTTCAGTGTTGCTTGAAAATTGTTGTTGAAAATATGGTTTTTAAATTATGCTTTTTGAAATCATCCGTGGCCTCTTTTTAAACAACAAACAACATTTCCAAACACCGTGGGGACCACCTGATGTGACATATCTGTGTTCAGTTTTCTTCCTCTCATCAGACCCTCTGCCCTCATCAAATAAAAAAATTTATTTTGTATAGGGTGTCAGCTTTTTTTATATCAAACACACACATACCAAACACATATTTATGTTTTTCGAACACTAAAACATGTTATTTAAACCATAATATCAAACACATTTTTGTTTTATAAACGCTAAAACACGTTTTTCAACAACACATTTTTAAACCACACTTTTTAAACCATGATACCATCACGTGTTCATCAATCCTTTAGTGAGGGTTGTATCATCGTGTCCTTCTACGACAATAGTTGTGTTAGCCACACCAGATGAGCATGAAAAGTAAGGATTTATGACTCATCACTCACTCCATTTAATTTTTTGCAACACTGCTTTGTTGTTTGCTAGTTGTAATAAGAAGCTCAGAAGGTAGATTTTACTTCAATCATAGTTTTGAAAGGGTGATTATTCTTATTCTTTTGATTCTTATCAAGTTGATTGTTCTTTCCCCCATTTTGTAGCTACTATTGGTAATATGTTTGCATATTTTTTTATTTGTGTTCATTATTTATATTGGTTCTTCTAGTTACTAAATAGCAAATGAAACAAGAAGAGTTATATGATGCCCCGAACAATTCAAGACTATCAGAGCAAGAGTTACCACTTGAAGATTTTGGTGATTGTGAGTTAAAATCCCAGCCATATATCAGAATGAAATTTGACTCCCTTGATGGAGTTGAAACTTTTTACAAAGAATTTGCCAAAAAAGAAGGTTTTGGAATCCGTATACGTACGGGTAAAAAAGCACCCAAAAGTGATAATGTAACAAGCGTATTTATGTATGTTGTAGTGAAGGGCAACGCAAAACAAAAAATACATTTGATAGTGGAGAGAGCAGAGATGATGAAAAAAAGGACCATAGAAGTTGCTCAAGTCTTAGAACTGGATGCGAAGCAATGCTTAGGGTCATAAAGAATAAGAAGTTGCAGAAATGGGTTGTGAAGGGATTTGACAACAACCACAATCATGGTATAATTAGTCCAAAAAGTGTGTCATACCTCCAATGCCACAAAAAAATGTCTACTACTACTGAGAGTCTTGTTGAAAATTTTGGTGAAGAAGGTCTTCCAACAAAAAAGGTTTCCATGATGTTCAATGTAGGTGACCAGACATTTACAAGTAGAGATTGCTGGAATCACTTGAGAGATGTTAGGGGAAAAAATCTAGATGCTAGAGATGCCTCAACTGTCCTTAATTATTGCCAAAAAACAACAAGCTCAAAACTCCAATTTCTTTTATGCAATTCAATGTGATGATGTTGGCCATATGGTTTTTTTTTTTTTTTTTGGTGGATGCGTGATCAAGAATGGCTTATCAATACTTTGGAGATGTAGTGACATTTGACACAACTTACAAAACAAACAAGTATGATATGCCATTTGGAGGAGAGAGAGAGAAACGTAGACTTTTTTTTTTTTTTGGTTTAGAGATAGGTATAGAATGTATTAAATAAGGGATAATAAATGAGATCAATTAGAATATTAGCATTAATGTGGGTCTTTTTTTGACCGTTGGATCTACTTAAATCCAATGATTTAAAAAAGATATAACTTGAACTCATCTCATATATATATATATATATATATATATATATATATATATATATATTAAGGCTATCCAAGCAAACCAGCCACCCGACGGAACCGACCACCAGTGGCTTGATCTGATCCTTTCGTCGGTCGGCTACGGGTCCAGTCTCTCAGAAACCGACTCCAGCAGGTCGAGTGGCGGGTGTTCTCCACCAAAACCCGAGTTACCCGACCTGATCGGAAAATGAACCCTTGAACCTACCGGATTCTACCCAGATCTAGCAACTTTTAGACCTTTCACCTCTCAAATTCGGCCATGTTTATCCTTTCTTCGCTTAGATCCACTGAGATCCGGCGATGTTTGATTAGATTTGCTCAAATCTAGCAATGTTTGGCATAGATTTGCTCAAATCCGGCAATGTTTGGTGTGGATCCAGCGACGTTTGGCTTAGATCCGGCAAGGTTTAGCTTAGATCCACTCAAAATTTGACCGAATTTTTCTCTCCTTTGCTCAGATCCGATGAAGATCTACCACCACCTCCGCTCCATCGGTTCAACCGAATCGACTGGTCATCTGCCAAAGCCCGATCTGACTCAACCCGCGGTGGTTGTCGGTCAGTTACGGGTCGTCACTTCTTCCACCCGATCTGAACGAGTCGAGTGGCAGGTTGATCTCAAACCTAATCCGACCGACCCGTAGACAGCCCTAATACACACACACACACTAATGTATGCCCTTAGGACATGTGACTAACTTTTTTAACAATTTTTTCAATTATATATATATATAGGAATCTAAAACATTTTGAAATAATATACCAAAATAGGCTGGTATAAAATATTCTATTCTACTGAATAAACCAAAACATGTTCCTAAACGGAATTAATAACATTGGTTGACTTCAGTTAATTTTGAAGTTATATAATTTTGAAATTACCATTTAGCTGAAATGTAAACACGAAAATTTTAAATGTAAATTAAACTAATATATAAATATTTTATATATATAAATATTTTTCTTTTATTGAGTGATGAAAACAACATTAGAAAATCAAGTCAAACAAAAAAAATTGTGTGGGTCCCACGTTTTTTGATAACTCAGTTATGAGTTTTGGATCATATCACTCAAAACTCCTCTAAACCAAACAGGCCCTTACTCTTTTCTTTTGTCCACTAGAGTTTAGTTTTATTAGCTTTTCTGTCCTCTTTTTTATTTATTTCAAGTTTCAAATTTTTCATTTTGCTTCCCCTAGGTGTGAGCTCACGTGATTAGCTTTCGGAAATGACAAAAAGTAAAGTTAAAAAAAAAAGGGATAATTACAGTAAACCCACCTGAGGTTTGGCCCATTTTCACTTTGTTTATCCGTGGTTTAAAACTTTACACTTTGCCACCTGAGGTTACTTCTGTTTAGTCTCTGTTACCCACCTCTGTTTAAAAAAGGGGTAAATAAGCCTTTTTACTCTCATTTTATGTCTCTCTCCTCTCAAAACGAGAAAAAGAACAAAAACAAAAGAAAACAAGATCAAAATGGGCATCTCTTAGAACATGACTCAAATCAAAAAAATTTCAAACCCAAAACACAAGATCAAAAAATTTTCAAACCCAAAACAAGATCAAAATTTTTTCAAACCCAGAATATGCATTTCTTGCAGAAGTCAGATCACAAGCTTAATGGCTATAAGTTACATCTATGCATTTTAAAGAACCCACCATACCCACCTTCATCATGAAAGCCAGCCCCTATGAAGACCACCAGCCACAAACACCAAAGAGAAATCTCCAGCCACTGCCAATCTCGCCCAAGGCCATTGTTGCCCAGCCTCCGCCGATCTCGTTAGCCATCGTCGATCTCGCCCCGAGGCCATGATAGCCTAGCCTTCACCAATCTCGCCCACAAGATTGTCACGCTATCCACCTCGTTAGTCTTCCGATCTTGTTGCTTCGGATCCCCTACCTTCGAACCTCCCCCACCTTTTAAAGCCAGCCCCTCTAGTACTCACTGTCCGAAATCAAAACCCACCATACCCACCTTCATCGTGAAAGCCAGCCCCGATGAAGACCACCATAACCATATCCCACCACCATCGATCTCCAGGACCACCATACCGATTCACCACCGATCTCCATGGTAGAAGCTTCACCGATCTCCATCCCGACCCACACCCATGGCGAAGCCTCCTTGCCCGCCCCTCTTTTTTTGGCACTAGACCAGATGCCATTACTCAAGCTTTTCTTCTCTCTTTTTCTGATCTAAACCAAACCCAAACCCATACTCAAGCTTCACCGATCTCTTTTTCTGATCTTGTGTTGTGTTATGTGTTTGTTGTAATATGTGCACTCTCCATAATCTGTGGGCATTTCATTAATTTGTACCTGTTTTAATTTCAAACAATTTGATTTGTAGTTGTTTGGAATTTTATTTGTTACATTCATATACATTTATTTTTAATATCAAACCTTAATTTTTTTATTCGTTTTATGTTTGTTTTCATCTAAAAAATGTGTTTTTTAACAGTGATAACAGAGGTGGGTAACAGAAACTAAACGGAAGGAACCTCATGTGGGCAAAGTGTAATGTTTTAAACTACGGGTAGGCAAAGTGAAAATGGGCCAAACCTTAGATGGGTTTACTGTAATTATCCAAAAAAAAAAAATTAAAAGTGAGTATCAGACTTATTAACTTTATTTCTTCTTAATAAGTTTTTATTTTTTTTCCCCATTATCTAGGTACAATGGACCAATGGGGTACAATGGACCAATGGTACATGTTAATGTTTATTTATTCTTTAAAAAAAAGTAGTATTATTATTATTAATTTATTATTACTATTATTTGGGTTTGAAATCCATATATTAAATCATTATTTAATTATATATAATAGTAACACTCCTTTGAATTGATAATTTTATGGTGTGTGTGTGTATATATATATAAATATATATATATATATATATATATATATATTAGGGCTGTTCAAGCAAACTGGCCACCCGACGAAACTGATGGAACCAACCGCCGGTGGCCTGATTCGATCCCTTTGTCAGTCGGCTATGGGTCTAGTCTCTCAAAAACCGACTCTGATGGGTTGAGTGGCTGGTGTCCTCCACCAAAACCCGAGCTACCCGACCCGATTGGAAAACGAACCCTCGAATCTATCAGATTCTACTCAGATCCAGCAACTTTTAGACCCTTCGCCACTCAAATCCGACCACATTTGGCCTTTCTTCACTTAGATCCGCTCAAATCCGGCGATGTTTGATTAGATTTGCTCAAATCTGGCGATGTTTGGCATAGATTTACTCAGATTCAACGATGTTTGGTGTGAATCCGGCGACATTTGGCTTAGATCCGGCAAGGTTTAGCTTAGATCCACTCAAAATTCGACCGAATCTTTCTCTCCTCTGCTCAGATCCGGTGAAGATCTACCACCACCACCGCTCCATTGGTTCAATCAAATCAACCGATCATCTGCCAAAGCCCAATCCGACTCAACCCACGATGGTTGTTGGTCGGTTGCGGGTCGTCACTTCTTCCACCCGATCTAAGCGAGTCAAGTGGCGGGTTGATCTCAAATTTGATCCGCCCGACCCATAGACAACCCTAATACATAAAAATTTTGGAACAACTCACGGTGGTTGTTCGAAAAAATTTTATTAGAAAATAAAAAAGTAACTAACTTTTTAAATAATTTTTTCAATTTTATATATATATGAATCTGAAACATTTTGAAACGATATACCAAAATAGGTTGATATAAAATATTTTGTTTCATTGAATAAACCAAAACGAGTTTCTAAACGGAATTAATAAGATTGGTTCACTTTAGTTAATTTTGAAGTTAAATAATTTTGAGATTCTCATTTAAAACTGAAAAGAAAACACGAATTTTACCTTATTATCGCGCACGCTTCGTACAAACGGATAAGTGAAATAAAATTTGTGATCCTCGTCGAACCGTACAATGACATCACTGTTCCCACGTTGTTCTTACGCACTTCTTTGGCTTGCCGACTAAGAAAGTTCCAGAAGTCTTTGCCTTATCTTTTTCTATTTTTTTCATAAACCAAAAAACTTTTTTGCTTCTGGAACTTACCTGAGGCCCTATAAATACGAATATTCTTACATAGTCCCTAATAGTCCCTCACGCAAAGAGTCCAAATAAGCAAGCATAGGACCAATACCATAGCTCATAGCTCTCTGCATTTTTCACTTTAGTTTCACCCACTTTCCACAAGAACTGATCAGTGAGATAAAAAATGGCAGGTGGTGGTGAAGAAAACGTTACCGAGATTGTGATCAACGACGAAGCTCACGACTTTAGCTCGCTACTCTCTTCTTCTGAGAGAGACTTTCTTGTCTGCAACAATGGCGATCAGGTACTATTTTATTCTGTCAACTTTTTTTTCATTTAGTGATTATTGATGGGTGTCCTTTTTTA
The DNA here is from genome assembly GCA_030021035.2 of Notholithocarpus densiflorus. Lineage (NCBI taxonomy): Eukaryota > Viridiplantae > Streptophyta > Magnoliopsida > Fagales > Fagaceae > Notholithocarpus > Notholithocarpus densiflorus. The sequence goes on along the minus strand of JARYZH020000085.1, from coordinate 1,562,502 downwards.
AAAAAAATTATTTTTACACCTCTCTGTTTGGCTAAGCAAACTGTTTGATGGGCATGTGATGTGGACATTTGGGTTTATTCATCCAACAAAGAAAATTGGTTGATGGGACCTTTCTTGTGATTTTCTCGGGAAAATATGATCTGTGAGAGAGGGAGGGAGAGAGAAGAGTTTATGATGACTTTAATCGCTGGTTTTATTTTCCTATGTAATAAGTAAATTTAGCTTATAATCAGTTCATGATTTTGATGCAATTCCTTGGTACTTGTCATTTATAATTTAACGAGCACTGATTTCATACTATTTTTCACTTTTATTTCAAAAAAAAATATTGGAATAGTATTGGAGAAATTTGGATATTTTTTTATTTACTTAGTTCATATATGCCCTGCAGAGCTTTAAATTTTTTTTACAAAAAAGTTTATGAGCAATAACTTAACCATGGCTGATCCATGAAATTCTTTTGTGAAGATCTTGGGCTGCATAGTAGACCCCTGTATTTTATAATACTTACTAAGTTTTTTTTTTTTTTTTTTTGGTTCTTTTTAATTGCAAGACTTGAATATTTTGATAAACTAAGGCTGCTCAACAAAATTAAGATTGTGTATTTAGGTGAAAGTTTTTCCATTAGTAAAGCTTATTCAGCTAACAAGGGCAGTTTTCAGAAAAAATTGTGGCGTTTCTTATTTATTTGGTATATGTCAGTACATCCACATCACATTTTTTCAGTTTAGTAGTTACTGTATGTCTCTGGTCCAATTGATAAATAACTTTATAAAACAATGATGTCTGAAACCTATTATAAGTCTGATAAGTTTCATGGAAAGCAAATTTAATCAAATGATGAAGCTTTTTAATTGCCAATAGGTAAACTGGGGAGGGGGTGGGGAGTTAAAAAGAAGAGTTGTCAGTTTATTTATCAAACCTATGGTGAACTCAATGGAGGTAAGTGGCTGGATGTATGGTGTTAGAATGATTAATTTGTTAAAATTAATTTAAATATCATTTAATGTGAGTTTAGGAAGTGTGTTTTGTGCATTCGGCCATACATTTTAGTGGGTTTTCTCAGATCAAGATGGGATTCAAGGTGTTATTTTTGAAAGGATTTACGCATCGTTCATGCGATTTACGCATTTTTAGCAAAATAATTTTAAAACTGAATTTTATACACTATTTACATATTTAAAAATTATTCTCACATGTGATTTTGAATTTTCAATTTTCAGCCATAAGCTGTGTCTAAACCGATCCAAATTTTGCCTTTTGATTGTATGAAGTGTTCCATGACCGTAGTCAAGTATTGTACTAGTATGAATATTAGGAACGAAAGCAAGAGGGAATCACTTCTTGAATTGTGAACTTTGCAGGTTAAAATTGAGACCCTGAAGGGGAAGAAGGCATTGTATTTTTCAGCATCATGGTGTGGCCCTTAACGCGATTCACCCCAACGTTAATTGAGGTGTACAATGAATCCCTTCAAAAAGGTGATTTTGAGGTCATTTTGTCTCGGGTGATGAAGATGAGGAGTCCTTTCAAAGGGTATCAAGATGCCATGGCTTGCAATCCCATTTTCAGATTCAGAGACACGTGATCGCTTGATGAATTGTTTAAGGCCAGAGGCATACCCCACTGTGTAATCCTTGGATGAAGAGGGGAAATTGTGAGTGACAATGGAGTTGAGATCATTCAGAGTATGGAATTGGAAGCTGCACTTTCACACAACAAAAGATCAAAGATTTGAAAGATCAAGAGGAAGCAGCCAGGAAGAATCAGTCCTGAGATCGGACCTGGTATCCCGCTCACGTGACTTTGTCATTTCATCTGATGGAAAGAAGGTAAATTTTCTCATGATGTTGCTCGTTATTTTGTTCATTACCATGAAATATAGTATTCTCTCCCTAATCTGTATTTATTCTGATGTACAAGGTGCCTGTCTCTGAACTTGAAGGAGACAGTAGGTCTGGTATTTCAGCCATTGTTCTCGTACAAGGCTTGTGATGATTTTACTCCAAAAACTTGATGAGGTTTATGAAAATTGAAAGCAAAGGGAGAGAACTTTGAGGATTGTGTTGATACCACTTGAAGAGATGAGGGAATCATTCAATCAAGGCTTCAAAAGCTTGGTGTGTTGGTTTGCACTACCTGTCAAGGACAAGATTGCCAGAAGCTGGCTCGGTACTTTGAGCTCGCAACCCTCCACTTGGTTATTATAGGGCCAGATGGGAGACTTTTCAATCCAATGTTGCTGAAGCAATTGACGAACATGGGGTTCTGCATACCCGCTCACACCAGAAAGGTTCACAGAGCTTGCTGAGGTGGAGAAGGCAAACAGGAAGCTCAAACCCTGGAGTCAATTTTGTTTCAGGAGATCAAGATTTGTCATTGGAAAGATGGAGTCAAGGCAACCTATGATTTATTCAATGCTGCAAACTTTATAATAGCTTATGGATTATGTCAGATAATTTGGTCCAACTGTTGTGATGACGAATGAATTGCATCTCCCACTACCGTGGAAACATTTGTATTTAGTTCTTGGTTTATATGCGATATTCTATGTGCTATGGTGAGAAGTTTGCATCCTGTTAAAATGAATTTGATCACTTGTTTTCCTTTCCAGATTCCAGTAACAGATTTAGTGGGAAAGAACATCCTACTCTTTACTTCAGCACATTGGTGCCTCCATGTCGCGCCTTCTACCAAAACTTATGGATGCATACCACAAGATCAAGGCAAAGGATGATGCCTTTGAAGTGATTTTCATCTCTAGTGACAGGGACCAAGCCTCTTTTGATGAATTCTTTCAGGAATGCCATGGCTAAGGCTTCCTTTGGTGATCCTAGGAAGGCATCCTTGAGTCGCACTTTCAAGGTCCGTGGCATTCCCCTGCTTGTAGCCATTGGACCAAGTGGCAAGACTGTCACAAAAGAAGCTCGAGATATTATAATGATTCATGGGCTGATGCTTATCCTTTTACTGATGAGCGGTTGAAGGAGATTGGCGCGGGTCAAATTGAGGAGTTGGCAAAGGGGTGGCCTGAGAAGTTGAAACTCAAACTCCATGAGGAGCATGAGCTTGTGCTTGCTCGTCGTAGGGTTTATAATTGTGATGGGTGTGATGAGGAGGGACGTGTCTGGTCATATTACTGTGATAAGTGTGACTTTGATCTTCATCCAAAGTGTGCCTTGAAAGAAGACAAAGGAGCTAATGATGATTCCAAGGGGGAAGAAAATCCCCACGAAGGATGGGACTGCGATGGAGAAACCTGCTTCAAAGTTTAATAATACCGTATCTTAAATTTGAGATCATTTGATCTTTAGTGTGTCCTTTCCTTTTCCCGAGTCATTTGTTTGTGAATTGTGATGCAAGTCTTTAAGTCTTTAGTTTTTAAGTGTGCTGTTGTGGTAATAATGGCCTCTCATGTTGAATATGGTGCCAGCCTAAAAGTTATTATGCATACTGATGCAAGTGCTAATGGTTTAAGTGAGTTGCGTAATTTGAGAGGGGGTTTCTCTTATTATTATTACTAGTACGTAGCCCGGGGTGGATATATTATTAATCATGAGTTGATTCATGTGTGGATATATTATTAATCATGAGTTGATTCATGTTTAAAAAGCTCAGTTAAGTCTAAATTCATATTATTAACCAGAAAATTTCATTAACAAAACTTACTAGTAAATATATATAAATATATATATATATATATATATATATATATGTTGATGAGACTGAGTGGTGGGATAAGATAGAGCTGATGAAAGGAGGAGGGGAAGAGGAGATTATAATTAAGCACAATTCCAGTCGAGCAAGCTAACAAACCTTATATGATATAGCTTATCAATTGGGGCTTTATTTGTAAGTGCTTATAAATAATTGGCATAAGAGTGGTTTGTGTGCATAGGTGACTTGTGCATTGGGCGTATAGGAAATGTTGTTTGTATTGTCTATCTTCTAGCTTAGATGAGTATAGTTTGATTGAATTTGTATAATTTATTTGTGGGAGCTATGTGATGTGTCATCAGTGGCTGGTTTACTTTTATTTTATTATATTGTGTGCTTCCACATGAGTATAGTTCACTATCATCACAGTGACATAAAATATGCTTTGGACAAGAAAGATTGTGCTTTATTATTTAGCAGGTATTGTTTGGTAGATTAGATGTAGAAATGCAGGGAGTTTTAGTTAGAAATGCGGGGATTTAGAAAGAGCTTACCAAACAGATGCGGTGATTTAGCAGGTATTGTGCTTATCAAATATCACTTTATCTATTTTACCAACCAACTTTTAGAAAAAGCTTGTAACTTGTGCAAATGCACGGGATTTTTATTTAAAAATTTTTAATAATTTTTTTGTTGTATTTTTGTAGCATCTCAAAAGTATTTTTCTTTTTTATATAACATCATCAAAAGTAAATCAAATCATACTTCATTATAGTAACATATATTAACACACATTGAATAAGGGGGAAAAAATTAAACTTACAAAAGTGGAAAACAAATAGTTTTCTTTATAACATCATAAAAATTTAGGTACATAGCTCAAAATAACATTTATAATCTTAAAATAAACCAAAAGTCTTAACCCCTTAAAAGTTTATGGGTCTATTGTTGTGCGCAACCAAGCCATTGATGATCTTTTTGCATACCTGGACATATCAGAACTTTTAAAAAATATATGTTAAATTGATTCCAAATGAAGAACACATACAAATGTGAAATTAGTTCTACCATCTCAAATCTAAATCACATGAATCAGTGTTAGATAGCTTATCATTTCTTTTTCCTTTAAACACGTCTAATAAAAATCTCTAAATCGAAGGAAAAAAAAAAAAAACAATTATTTTTATGGTAAGCATTAAATGTAGCTTGTACTCATTTTCTTGCCCACTTATCCAATCTGACAATGGGTAAATTATCACGTTTTATATTTCCCCAATTTCACCATGATTTTAATTGCCTCATTTGCAACAAACAAATGTCCTAACACCCAAACACAAATCCACAACTACCCAAAGTATACCAACCGCAAACCAACATAATAATAACATTAAGTAACACCTTTTTCCCAATTCAAAAAAATAAATTCAGTTAAATTTTCAATTAGAATTACTTAATATATTAGTTGCATTCGCTAGTAAATTACATTATCAATACAATTTTCCATTAACGTAATATTTATCTTCAGCTTTACAAATTGCAAATGGCTTCAATAAAATAAAAAGGAAGCACTAACTCACTTAAAATTAAATAGGGGAAGCACTATTTGTCATTGAGCAAGAACAGAAGAAAGAATGTGTAGGACTTTAAAAGCACTAATTGCATATGTTGCTTGTGATTCTCTTTCAATGTTTTAGAGCATTAAGCTCCACCACTGGCTATTTATCTGTACAAAAACAAAAGATCTAAACCCCAAAGGTTTGACTGTAGGACTATGATCTAAATCAATAAGGTTAATTTTTAACCATTTAAATATGGTTAGCATATATTTATATATGCTAGTCCAAAGCTTTTTGTCCAAATTGCTTAAAATTATTTCTTATTTCATTAATAAGAAATGAAGGATACATTTCTGAATCAAACCTCCCAAATGAAAGAGAAAGAGAGGAATTACTACAACATAAAGACAAACTATTAGTGGGTGCAAATTTTTCTGTCGTTAAAGAATCACTGGATTTAAACTTTTCTTTGTCCAAGCTTTAAGACAGATTGCATTTCATCTTGAATTACTACTCTCAAAATTGAAGCATTCACTGTCATAGCAGCATCAACATTTACTTTGCCTGTACCCGGTGGGGTAATTTCCATCTTTTGATTACTTGAAGTCCTAGCTCATGATCTTCTCATCAGCCATTTGACAGGTACTTGGCATTAGCTAATGCACTTATTGAATCATTAGCCATTACACAGCTTTAATTCTCATGGATATGATAAAGAGGTTGTTCAATTGTTTGACAAAGGGGTCTAGTATTGGACTTGATAAGATTGTGTATATCGCAGTTTTGAGTCTTGCAGCCATATTGAACTTGTAAATAAAAATCGGGTGATTTATGGCTGTGTTGTAGGTATGCTGCCGCAAGGAGAGTTGAGGACGCTTATGAGCTAAAATAGAATAGGCCATTCAAACCTAATGAGTTTGTAAACCAAGACATCGATCATCATACTGCTACTTTTCACATAAATTTTTTTAATTACAAATAATCCCTTGGACAATAGTATCATTAAAAGTACATAATCTAAGCATGAATCTCCATTAATACACCAAAGAAACCGTGCATAGATTATGCAGTCCTCTCCAGTCATCTTAAGGGTCACATTTATATAAAAAAATCCTCTAATTTCCTTTTAAGTTGTAAACTTATAGTTATTTCTTTCTGCAGATTATGCATGTGTGATCCTAACAAAAATTGGGGGTCTAGAGATTAATCCAGAGAGATCCTAAACCTTCCTACTTTTTGAAAGGTATTAGAAATAATGCATTGAAATATTGAAGGAAAAAAAGGGCACAATATTATAGTGAGTAAATAGACATTCCTCACTATGGTTAAAAAAGCATCACATGGTCCAAAATAACGCTAAGGCACCCTAGCCAATAATTTTCCTTCAAATTAAAGTTTTGACTATTTGCAATCCACACAACATAACCCAAAAAAAAAACACAATTAAATAGTAATAATCAAGCTGTATCTCTCTTCAATAACTACCTAAAATCTAAAAGATAGAATAGCAAGGAAACATCTTAAAGAAACAAACTTACCTTCTTCTTTTTTCCAAACAGTTGCATAATTTTTTAGTGGTGCATTGGTCAGATCCAAGGCAAACTTCACATATGCCACAAAATCTCTTTCTCGTGATTTGGCTTAGTTGCCCTCAGTTCCTACACATAAATCAAGTGCACTCAATTTGCATAGAGTAAGAAAATGTAAATATTAAGTATTCGAAATGGCACAATGGATTCTACATAGCCACCTTCCCTAATCATATCAAAATAGGCCCAAAGGATCCAAAAGGCAAGACAAAGTATTCAAATTAAAAACTTTCACCCCTAACCATAACACTATTTGCCTTATAAACAACTTTTTGCATGTCAATTCCCAATTATTAAGACTACAAATTTTGGAGCAAAGCAAGTGAGGATGGCTATTTTTCAATTAACGATATACGTCTTAAGACAACTGCAGGTATTGTTTTATCAAATTTTATTGTTTCTCTTTCTCCTAATCTCCCATTAAGTTATGCATTAAAATATGAACTTTGATAGTTTTAGTGACATGTAATGCAGCGTCAAAATTGATTAAGAAATTTAATTGATTTTAAAAAATTACGTGTCCTGTTTTATTCAGGTCCAATTTCTTTGTCATATTTGTTCCCTTTAAGAACAAAGAATGGTTTTGGGAAATGTTTATAGATTTTATTTATCAAAACCTATATTTGTTCTATGTATTCACTGAAAAATTTAAACAAATATAGAGAAAAAACACAAAGATAACCAAGACAAAAGTTATTTAAAAACAGTGTAGAAAGTTATTCAAAACAGAGCAGATTTAATGAAATAGTGCAGTGCAGTGCAGATTTTTTATGAAACAGTGCAGTGTAGATTTTGTGAAACAGTGTAGCGAAGATTTTAGTTGCAAAGAAAAGCAGATTTTAGATGTGTAACAATGCAGATTCTTTGTAGAAGAATAGTGCAGAAAAATAACATTTTGAAGAAGAATTATTTTTAACAAATTGGATCCATAGACCAAATTTTATTCACTGAGAAATTTAAACAAACAAATAGAGAACAAACACAAAGATAACCAAAACAGAACCTTCAAACTCACATTGCTCATTTTATAGAACTTGGCATATGAAACAAAAATCCCAAAGCCAAAGCTTATTAGTAAAATCACATACCAAATAAAATGGAGGTTATAATGTGGTTTTGGAGAAGGAGATGGGCAGAGAAAAGAGAGGATAGACTAACAGAACACAACACATTCAAGGCCTAGTGATACCCATTGAGAAGCTTCAAATAGGGCAAAAAAAATCCTTTGAAAAACCTTTCTTTTAAAGGTATAGATAATAGGTTATACTATATCAATTGATTTTTTTATATTCTAAATAAAATTTGATTTGTGGTAAATTATGATAAAATAAACTTCAAGACCCCTTTATTTATAAACCACTTAAGTCAGAACGTAAATTCCCAAAGTCATAATCTATTCATTCTAAAGATAAACCACACACAAAGACATTTAACGTTCTTTCAAACATTACCCTAACAAAAACATGTGAGAGAGAGAGAGAGACAAATGGGGGGTAATTATAGAGAGACAAAGTGAGAAAACTGGTGAATCTATTGGACAAAATTCTGTTTTGATTAGTATATTAAAGCCAATGAATGTTTTAGAAACCAAATAATGTTGAAGGCTGATAGCAAAGGGGTTTTGAAGAGACCATTGTTGATTTATTTAAGTTTTAATTTTCTTTAAGAATACCTTACAAATTGGCTCCTTGACTAACTCTTCTCCCTTGCTTGGTTGAGCAACTATTCTTGCTGAAAGAAACTGATACAAAGGGAAAAATACAGAGGTGTTTACAATTTAAAGAAAACAGGTTAAACAGCCAAAATTGATAATATAAACTTTGCAACATTTTCTAATATAACAAAGCAATAAACCAAAAAAATAAACCAAAGAAAACTTATTTTTGCAGAGAACTATCCCAAATACATCAATTGGCAAAATGTAATCCAATGGATGAATCCAATGATACTGATATTGAGATAGAAAAGAGAAGAAGTCCATTGGAGAAACAACGGAATCAACCTAATGGAAGTCATAGGATAGAGAATGAGAAGAATGATAGTTAGAACGTCCTAACCTGCCAGTTTTATCCAGCAATGTTTCTTGAAAACATCTGGTGAACGTCATAAATCTGTCTAAACAGAGGTAATTCAAACAACAAATACATAATGGATAGAATCTATTACAAAGTATAAGATAAACGAAAGAGAAATTAGTCTTTCATAAACAATGTTGACCCAATCTCCAAGTATGTTTGATCATATCTAAAACAAAATAATAAAGTACCAATATACCTCATTGTCATAGTCAATCTTTCTTTAAAAGACTGATTTTCAATTGGTAATCTTATCACTTCTATGATACCAATTCTATTAAATGCTCTTCAATTGGCATATCTCATCCATATATGTTAAGAAATCACACTGGGTTAATTTGCATATTTTAGCAAGTAACAAATATTGATTTCGGAGTTTAATCAAACAAATTGGAATCAAAGAGAGACTACATACTAATTATCAAGAGAAGGATTTTTGAAATGGCGATCAACCACAGACCTGCCATTTTTGTAGTGACAGAAACGAGAGTTGGTGGAGACAGAGCAGCAAAATTTATTGAAGGGCTGCCTTATGATGGGTTTATTACTACAGACACAATTGGTTATGCTGGGGGATTGTGGATTCTCTGGAAATCAGAAGAGGTGGAGGTTCTTCCTTTATCTTCCACAGAACAGGAAATTCATGCTACAGTTAAGGTGCACTCCTCCAATTTTACCTGGCTTATGTCTGCTATTTATGCTAGTCATAGGCTGGTTGAAAGAAGAATTTTATGGAATAATTTAAAAACTGTAGCTCATCTCCATAATTTACCTTGGCTCATGTTGGGTGACTTTAATGAAGTGTTATGTGGGAAGGATAAATTTGGTGGTAACCATGTCAATTTGAACAGAGCCTTAGAATTTAAAAATTGCTTAGATGAGTGCAATATGCTGGATTTGGGTTTTGCGGGTCCCAAGTTCACGTGGACTAACCGTAGACCCATTTCTAACTTGATACTAGAAAGAATTGATCGATGTTTTGCCAACCCAGTGTGGCGCATGTTTTTTCCTGAAGCCTTAGTGACTCACCTCCCTAGGAATTTCTCAGATCACTATCCTGTTCTAATTGAACTTTGTAGAGCCAGTGTAAACCAACAGAATAAACCTTTTCGATTCCAAACCATGTGGTTATTTCATCAAGATTTTCCAAGAGTTGTCCAACAAGCTTGGTGTGAAGATAGAGGGTTGCAGGAAGCAACTTTGGACTTTGTAGTCAGAGCTAAAAAGTGAAATTGTGAAGTGTTTGGGAATCTATTCACTAAGAAGAGGAGAATTTTAGCTAGACTACATGGCACTCAAAAGCTCTAGCCAATAATCCCAATGAGTTTCTCTTGGAGTTGGAGCAACAGTTGATCTCAGATTACTCTCTAATCCTTATGCAGGAGGAAGAGTATTGGGCTCTCAAGTCTAGGTTAAATACTGCCACTTTTGGAGACCGCAACACATCCTTCTTTCATGTCTCTACATTGGTTAGGAGACATAGGAACAAAATCAGATGCATTAAGGACAGGGAGGGAAATTGGTTGACTGATGAAATTGAAATAAAGGATCATATTCAAGATGGCTTTAAGAAGCTGTATAGAACTGAGCTTGAAGTGATCCCCATAGACTCGGATGTTTCAAGTTTTTCTTGTTGTTTTCTAGAAGAGGAGGATAGAATTAGAATTGATGGGGAGGTGACTGACGGGGAGATACAAACCGGATTATGGGCTCTTAAGCCATTTAAGGCTCCAGGACCGGATGGATTACACGCCGGTTTCTATCAACATTTTTGGATGGAGGTTAAGGAGTCGGTATACAAAGAGGTTAAAGGAATTTTTCATAAGGGCTGTATGCCGAAATTCCTTAATGAAACCTTGATCTCCTTGATTCCAAAATGCCAAAATCCTGAGTCTTTGAGTAACTATAGGCCCATAAGCTTATGCAACTCGGTCTATAAGGTTGTCTCAAAGATTTTAGTGGCTCGAATTAGGCCGTTGCTGGAAAAATTAGTCTCTCCTGTCCAAACAGCTTTTGTCCCTGGTAGAAGAGGCACTGATAATGTGATGATTGCTCAAGAATTGTTCCATGCTTTAGATAAAAAGAAAGGGAAAACTGGATTTATGGAAATAAAGCTGGATTTGGAAAAGGCTTATGACAGATTAGAGTGGAGTTTCATCTATAGAGTACTCCAAGCCTTCCACTTTCCCCCAAACATTCCTAAGCTTATCATGAGTTGTGTCACATCCACAAGTACCTCTATTTTGTTCAATGGGGGTGCTTTAGAGAGTTTTGAGCCATCTAGGGGCATTAAACAGGGAGATCCTTTGTCCCCGTACCTATTTATTCTTTGTATGGAGTATTTGGGGCATCTTATTGAACAAAAGTGCGTGAATGGAAGTTGGACCCCTTTAAAGGCTTCAAAGGATAACATAGGCTTTTCACACCTCCTTTTTGCGGATGATATCATCCTTTTCAGCAAAGCTGATGTGAGTGGATGTGAAGTTGTTTCTGAAGTGCTTGAAAAGTTTTGTAGAGAATCCGGCCAAAAGATTAGTCATGAGAAGTCGAGAATTTACTTCTCGTCTAATGTTAGTGAGGAGTTGAAGGAGGAAATAAGTGGAAGACTTGACATTAGTGAGACTAATAACATTGGGAAATACCTCGGATTCCCGCTTAAACACCGAGGGGTTCCTAGGAATCCCTACAACTTCATTGTGGAGAGGGTCATGAGTAAGCTCGCCGGATGGAAGGCCAAGTTCCTTTCCTTTGCTGGTCGGGCTGTTTTAATTAAATCAACCATGTCGGCCATCCCAAATTATATTATGCAAGGGGCAGCCCTCCCCATGCATGTGTGTGAGAAATTGGATAAAATCAATCGTGATTTTTTGTGGGGGTCAACAAATGAAAGAAGGAGAATGCACATGGTGGGTTGGAACAAGATTGTAAAGTCCAAAGAAGAGGGAGGATTGGGTATACAAGAGGCGAGAGCGAAGAATATAGCATTGTTATCCAAGTTAAATTGGAGGATGTATCATGAACAAGATGCATTGTGGACAAAGGTAATTCTAAATAAATATTGTTCCCATTCGAGAGTTAGATCGAGGGACCCTGATAAACTTCCCTCATCCTCTAATTGGAAAGCCATTAGTTTGGGATTCCCTATCTTCAAAAAAGGGATCACTTGGGGAGTTGGAAATGGTTCCGGGGTTAGTGTGTGGATGGATAATTGGGTGAATGGTAACTCTTTACGAAGCATGATTGAAGGGCCTCTTAGACAAGAGGAGCAAAATCTGAGAATTTCTGACCTATGGTGTGATCAAGAATGGAATTGGGAGCTGCTCTCCTTTGACCTCCCTCAATCCATCAAAGAAAAGATTAAGGCAATACCTATCCAATTGCATGGAAATGTGAGAGATACGGTGTTGTGGAAGTTCTCCAAGAATGGAGAATTTACCACTAGTTCAGCTTACCGGCTGGCAGTTCAAGGGGAGGAAGCTGTCACGCAATTTCATGGGCAATGGATTTGGAAATTGGACATATTGCCGAGGATCACAAATTTTCTTTGGTTATGCTTACATGGCAGTATTCCAGTTAGGAAAGTGTTAGCTGATAGGGGTATAAATTGTGAAAAGGTATGCCCAATATGCAGAGAGCAAGATGAATCTATTAGTCATCTCTTCTGTAAGTGCAGATTTGCCCGTGATGTGTGGAGAAAACTGGCTGTTCCTCCATCTCATGTGAGTTCATTTACTGATAATTTTGAGGTTTGGCTGAAAAATAATTGTTTGAGCGAAGTGAGACATTTAGGGTCCATCCCTTGGTGTTTTCTCTTTTTATTTGCTGTTTGGAACTTGTGGAAAAATAGAAATAGAGTTGTGTTTGAGAACTCTATTCCAAATCTCACTTTAGATAAGATTTGTCTCAGCCAAGCTAAAGAGTATTACTATTGTGTAAGCAAGGCCAAGCAAGTTATTTCCAAAGCTGTCATCCCTGTAAAATGGTTCAAGCCTTTACCGGGTTGGCATAAGCTTAACACAGATGGGGCCTCACTTGGGAATCCAGGTAAGGCAGGCGGTGGAGGTTTAATTAGAAATAACGAAGGGGAATGGATTATAGGGTTTTCAAGGGCCATTGGGTACACTACAAGTGTAATGGCTGAATTATGGGCTTTGAGAGATGGATTAACTCTTGCCAACCAGCTGGGGATTGGTTATTTGGAAGTTGAACTTGATGCCAAGGTTATTGTGGAGATGCTAAACAAGGCTGACAACTCTAACAAATTTTTTTCTCCTTTGATTCTTGACTGCAGATCTCTCATGGTAAATCTCACACAGGTTCGGGTAGCACATGTATTTAGAGAGGCGAATAGATGTGCTGATTTTTTGGCTAAAAAATGATGTTGTATGAGGGAGGATTTTGTTATCTTTGATGCTTCCCCCTCGGATGAATTAAGTAGGCTTCTTGTATCTGATATAAATGGTCTGTACTGTTATAGGCAGGTTGCCAATACTTTGGCCTCTGTGGCCGCCAGCTTGTAATCTTTTTGTTAAATATTATGCCTATTAACCAAAAAAAAAAGAATAGCTGCCACATTGAATTCAAACCCACAATCCCATTGATTAAATAGTACAAAAAAATTAATATTTTTTGGTCAAAGTAATTTCTCTTTCATGAACAGCTTTTGTTATATTTTTTTGGAACATAGCTTTTTATTTATAACGAAACATATAAACATTGTAAATACCAAGACAAAGAAGAATGTACAATAGAGGGAAAATGTGAAGTTACAGGCTATAGATTAAATCAGACAGATATTACAATTTTACAGGTCAATTCAATCCAAATACTTGAGGAAAAAAAAAACTAAAATATGGAAAATAATTATACAACAAAAAAGGGCATGAGTAACAATAAAGAAAACCCAATTGGATAGCAAAGCAAAAAACCAATCCCTGATACGCAAACAACACTGGTTACAAAACATATAACATGGAAAAATAAATAAATAAATGCAACTTATGCACAGGTTAGTGCTTTTTAATTAACTTTCGTATTTATTTTTTTCTAATTTCAGTACAAATGAAAGTCAATTATAAAGTCATCAAAGGATAAATATAATTAACAAATCAGTAAATAATAGAATACTGGAATTGTTCTTCCATGAAATCTAAAGACCAAAACCAACAAACACCAAAAAAGAATAAATGCTATAGAGACCACAAACCAAATATAAAACCTGATTTGAAACTGAAATTAATGATTACATAATCATCACTAATAGAAACTCAAATCCTTCAAAACCAACACAATGTAATCATTGAGCTACACTGAATAGTAAAATTGCACAAAAACAAATAAGCCAAATTGATTGCAAAGCAGAGCAAACATAAAAATAAAGATCCATGGACTAATCAAAAACATTAATGTGTTCATAAGATTTTAGTTTCAAGTTTTAACACTTTTACTACCGCTTTGGTATCAGTTTAGTAAAACTGCCATTATTTCCGATTGCTCAAAAAATAAATCATAGCAATTTTAAATTGCAGCAGAGAAAAATGAAAGAAAAACTGCAAAAAAAGCCTGAGAAAACATTGAACATATGGGTTGAATTGTCAACAACACACCATTTAATCAAATCTATGCCATTTATTTCTATGTTTCTATTTCAAAGAAGGCAGTAAATAAACGAAGAAAACAATAATTTCAATTTGGAAAAGATTATAATGTTACTAAAACAGGAAAAACAAATATTATAATCTGAGACCAAATCATTCAAAGAGAGAGAATAAACAGCCGGATTTTAATTCAATTTTGAATAAGAAAAGTACCAGTGAGGAGTTCCAGAGAAATTAGTGCGTACCTTCTGAATACACTGGGTTTTAATATGCAATAACACCAATCAAGCAGCGACAACCAAGAAAGAAAGAATACCACCTTTTAAGCTCGTGAAAAGAAAAAGAAAACACAGACATACACTCTTGTTTAGAGAATGACCAACCTGGCATCAACACATGATCTAGAAAAAATATTAATTGAAATCTCATAAGCTATAACTAATGCAGATTTGAAATAAGTAGAAGGGAAAATTGGCTAAAAAAATCAATTTGTAAAGAAAAAAGCTGGCTAAAACATGCAAATCAGAGCCAATTGAAACACAAATACAGTAAATGGACAAAATCTAATACGAAGTATGAGATAATTAGAAGGGAAATCAGACTATCCTAACCTATCAGTTTGTTCCAACAACGTTTCTTACAAAATTGCCTGGTGAACATTATAAATCAATCTAAACAGGACATTCAACATGTCACTTTTGATATATAACTTAAGTATTAAGCATATGTCAAAGCATAAAAAGGAATCTTCCACTCAAACCTGAGGCATTTAGTAATTTAAGATGCCCAATAAAAACTCACACACCGTGACTGTTGGGTCAATTGGTATCTCTTGATGTCCCTAACTTACACGTTTAGGATTTGCACCTCCTCTCCTCCTTTCCTAGCTTAATGCAGAAAAGGAAAAAAAAAAAGTTCAAAGCCCAAATGGAAAAAAATAATCCAATCTCTCTCTATTAGTTAACGAACCACCAACCTCTCCTTCAATTTCACATACACTGTCTATGGAAGACACTAACAAAAACTTTATAGACACAAAGGAACTGTTTGGGTTTAATTAATATCAGATCAAAAAAAAAAAGGGAAAGATTTGCTCTGATTTAATCAAATAAAATATATGGCACTTGCGATTTGCAAATAAAACAGTAAAAGAGAGACCAGAGAAAAGAGTTTGAAGTAATCGTTGTAAAAAACAGCGCCTAAAAATCTGTTGCAAAGTGTATAACATACATTAGTTATCAATCTGTTTATTTGTTATTTTAAAATGCAGTAATTAACCCAAAAAATCCCATAATCCCACTTACAAAGAACTTATAATTACTATACACTCTGAAGCATCCATGTTGAAATCTGTTTATAATCCCTAATGTAAAATACAATAGACCAAAGAAAAATAACAGTTTATACCTTGTACAAAAGAGAAAGTGTATAATACAATAGTCAAATTTTGGCCGAATGGCTTTCACAAATGGTTTAATTATTCATAGCCCGTTGACCTCATGTAAACATTCCCGGCAGAATTCCATTCAATCAAACTATAATAAACTGTAAAATGGTTTTATTTTTCAATAATCTTCTCAATGTTCCCCTTAAATTAAGAGGTTGGTCTGATTTTTCAAGAATCACCATATCTAGAGGTCAGTCTGATTTATATATAGCCATTATTATATATGTCCTTTGGAGATGGCCTCTCGTGATTCTAGGGTTCTGCCATTCTTGTCCATGCTGTAAGAATTAATATGGACAACAAAGCAACTAAAGAAAGAGAATAAACATCCGAATTTCAATTCAAATTCAAACAAAGAGAAGTGATGCGTACCTTTCGTCGGTCTGTGTTTAGTTCCAATTATATTTGTCACAGAGTAGTGCCGATCCTCAATCTCAATTCCTATGCGCTTACGGACTGTATCTATCTCTCTCTATTTCTGTTTCTCTATTTCTGTCTCTCCATTTCTCTATATCTGCCTCTCTCTATTACCCATGCCAGTTAAGAGGAAAACCCAGAAAATTTGCACAACTACTGGTTCAATATTTCAGGATAGTTAACAAACTTTAACAACGAAAATTATTCAATAATCCTAACCAGGTAAACATCATAAAATTAGTATTTTAAAAAATTATCTCATTGGACCCATTCCCATTATAATAGCTTGACACATCAATGGCCAAAAATATCATTCAGATGCAATTACTAACATATCAAACAAACATAAACACATAAAAATAATAATAATAATAATAATAATAAACAAACAAACAAGCAAAAACAAAAACAAAATTTCTTCTTCTTTTTTTAATTTTCCAAATAGTTTTAGGCATGAAACTAAATCATGGTTTGAGCACTATTACAATATTAAAAAAATTTATTTAAAAAAACTCTTAAAAACTGCCAATCCAAGAACCAAACACAGAGGCAATAGTTTGAAAGAGCCATCCGTAAATGGGTTAGGGGAAACAATGGGGAGACTAAGAAAATAAGGAGAAAGAACTGTGTGAAGAAGAAGAAGGTCATGGGAGTGCATTAGAAAGAGAGAGAGTTTGATCGGGTGGTTCTGTTATCCAAAAGAAAAACCAAATCTAACACAGATATCTGATATTAAAAACCATTCTATCCCAAATTCCTTACTCAAAACTGAATCTAAGCCAAAACCTAAACGCAATCCAATAAATTCCAATCCAATCCAATCCAATCCAATACAATCAAAATACCCAGACCTAAATCATATTTAAACCCAAATTTAAAGAACCAAAAAACAGAGACTAACCGATGGAGGATACGGATTTGATGGTCTTTTATAGTGAAGAACCCTAATTTCTTGTCTGCCATTAACAGAGAGAGAAAGAGCTGTCAAGGATTTTAGAAAGAACCCACCTCATCTCTGTAGAGAAAGGAATTGACAGATATAAATCCAAAATACTTGAAATCAAAAAATACAAATAACCAGAAAATATTAAATAAGAATAGTTATAGCTGAAAAGCATTCATCATTGATCCCTGGTAAATTAAACAAAAACACCCTCATAATTCACCACTATTTACATTAATACCACTCAAAGCACAAACGGTTACTGTAAAGTCAAACTCAAAACTCGAAAACTCACCATTTTGGGAGACTTGAAAGACGAGGACCCATCAACGACATTGTCGGAGGCACCCAAAGAAAGCGGCATCTGTATCAGACCAGACTCGCCGGCTCCGGCTCCGGCGCCAGCACCGCAAGACATGAAGAGTTGCTGCTGGAGCATGATGGCAGCTGCGGCAGAGGACTTAGTAGCGCCGGAAATCTGGTGGTTACGGAGCTTGGAAGCGAGGGTGGAAGAGTCATGGTCGAACTGGTAAGGAACATTGTTGTCAGGATTAGACGGTGGCATTTCGTCGGAGGGGTTTTGGGGTTGAGGTCAGGCCAAGAACACGAAGGGATGGTAGAGAACATTTTCTCCAAGAAGTCATCGTGGGTGTTGTTGGGGTCGAAGTGTGAGTTCTGGAGGTGTTGAATCTGAGAGTTTTGGATCTGTGGGGAGCTGTATTTCTAATTTGAGTTTGATTATTGTAGAAGGGGAGGTGAACCAGGCGTGTCTGATATCAAAAGGTTTTATTTAGCCCAAAAAAAAAAAAAAATAGCACAACATTTTAGGTAAAACGCAGATTTCTAGAAGGGGAGGTGAACCTAAAAGGAGAGGAGGACAGCGTTTCATAAGAGATGGGGGCAAAATTGTACTCCAATTTCAGATTTGAATTGAATAATTAGAAGGAAAAATCTGGACACATTATATAAAATTAGACATCTAATTAAGAATTTTAATTTAATTTTCTCTCTACTTCACCTGCTACTAATAATAATATTATTATTATTATTATTATTATATTAGACTAGATAATTTCCCGCCTGCCTTTTTGGATACTTTGCAAATTTATCTGAAATAATTTTTATGTTTTTTTAAGATTTATTTATAATACTCATTTTGTTGTATAATATTTATGTTTTACTACAATATTGTTGAATGCTTTGAAAATAAATTTTATTAAATCATATTTTATATAAAAATTATAAAAATTCTCATAGAATTTTTTTTCAAATATTGAATGAAATTGCTCTATTAATCTAAATTTCAAAGATTGGAATAGTCAAGATTTTCTAGACATTTCTAGGAAACTAATTTATTATATTGCATGTAGACTTTATTTTTTTAAATTGATTAAATAATTTTGAAATTTATAAATTTAAATTCAAAGTATAAAATATTTTCATATCCTAAAATTTCAAAAATTCAAGTTGTTTGGTTCTAAATATGTTGTATGTTGGCAAATTGAGAACAAAAACTTGTTTAGGATTAGATCTTAGGGTCTTTGAAGTGTTTTAGACATTGTTTAAGTTGATACAAGTCAAGATTCAAGAACATACAAGCTGTAGAAATTAGAATTCAAAATCTGTCAAGCTCAACCAATCGAGAGAAGCCTTCGATTAATCGAACTGCGAATTTGCAGAATTTTAAATAATGCCCAACAGCCCGCAAAACGTTTAGAGTTTGAGTCCAACACTACTAGGTATAAAAGAAAAACTCTAATACATGTTTTTCAAGTCTTGAGAGTTACTTCTGTGAGATTTGTGAAGTTTTGTACCTTGTAACTCTATTAAGCACCTACTGGAAATCAAATCCATATTACTAGTACTGATGGAGTAAAGTTGCAGCCAAGCCTTCAGCTATCAAGTGTACTAAAGATCAAGACATGAATAGGTGGTTCATGTGAGAACAAATTCATATCAAAGAAGTCTGAGGAGTTCAAAGCCTAGTTTGGTAACTGTGTTAAATTTATTACAAATTGGTATTCTTGACAATTGTTGATACCAATTTTCATGACACATTTTCTATAAGCCCAACTCAATCAAGTCCGACCTCATTATGGGCCCAATTCATGTATTATATTATTTTTTTATTCTTTTAAGCATGACCTAAGCCCATGCAATATATTGGGAAAATTGAGGAAGTGTGGTTTGGAGAGTATGGGTCGGTTCCTTTCGAACCTTTTGCATGAACCTACCCCATGCTTGCTACCAAGTGAGTAAGGGATACTAGTAGCACCTCTGGCTCATGGAGGAGGTTTTATACTCGAAATTTCCACCCTAAAAGAGCCTTTATTCTCTGATTGACTGTGGTTCAACTTTTCTCCTCTACCATTTTTTGCTTAAAACATAGCTAGACCCTAAAACTGAGCAATCTAGTCCATTGTAGCCAACATTTGCATCTGCTAAAACTCTGTAGTGACCAGAAGTAGCAGCTATTTAGAGCAAATAACTTTATTTCCCAAATTATGCAAAAAGCAAGGCATTCCTATTACCCAATTAAATCAAATTTGACCATAACCTCTTTGATTGATACCTTGGGGTTCAAAGCCTCCTCTATTGACCAAAAATAGTTACTGAGAGCACCCCAAGCTCAATACAAAAGGCCCCAATCAAATTCAAAAGGAACCAACCACGTTTTCCCCATAAAGCTGAAACTTGAGAGTAAAAGCCCACTGATTCAGGAAACATTCTCACAATGCTGAACCTTAGGGGTGAAAATATGGGTACTGAGGAACCTTCCCTCTCTTCCTCACAACCTCTCTCAATTTCCTCTTCTCGTTGACTGTTGGTCGAACCTTCAGACTTGTTATGTTTTTATGTTTTTTTTGCACTTTTATTAAGCTCATTCAGCCAGCTAACATTCTCACAATTCTGAAGCATAAGGGTGGAAATATGGATACAGGGGAACCTTCCCTCTCTTCCTCACAACCTCTCTCAATTTCCTCTTCTCACTGACTATGGGTCGAACTTTCAGACCTGTTATGTTTTTATGCATTTTCTGCACTTTTGTTAATAGCATTTTGATTCTCTCTTGTCAAAGCACCATTAGCCTTTTGTTCATTATACTTTTGGAATTTTGGGCTTGATTCTCCATAATAAACACTTCTAAAGAACCCAAAGGGAGATTTGGGCCGTTCTCGCATTTTCAGCCCTTGTCGTAAAAACGTCTCAGACAACAATAAATCTCAATTTGATATAGTGGATTGTTCTCTTGGGATAGTTCCCCCCAGGTTTTTTAACTTGAATCGAGTTATTTCATTGGTTTTCCTAAGTTATCACATCTTGTGTTATTTAGAGGTTGTTTGGATTTGCTGTTTCCATAACTCATAACTCTGTTTCCATCACCCATAACTCAAAAATGGTGGGACCCATGGCTGAGAAGTCCGTTTGGTTTTTGTTTCCAGTTTTTGTTTCCATCACTCTGATTTTTTAGTGATGAGTTATGGAAATTGAAAACACATTTTAGGTGTTTTCAGTTTCAATAACTCTGTTTTCAATGGCATTTTCGTAATTAAAACTACATACTGAGCCCCACGGTCAGAGTCCAGCCGCAACTTTTGACCCTTTTTTTTTTTTCACTGGGTTCGGTGAGTTTGGTTTCTTCATCTTCTTTTTTTTTTTTTTTCCTTTCACACTAGGTGGCTTCTTCTTCTTCTTCTTCTTTTTCTTTTCCCTTTCACGCTGGGTCTTGGTCTTCTTCATTAAGGTTTTTTTTTTTTTTTTTTTTTTTTTTTTTCACTGGGTTCGATGAGTTTGGGTACTGGGGGTTGAAGGAAAAAAAAATAAAAAAAAGTAAAAGCTGCACCAAGTTACAGGTATGGGGCCCACAAACAGTTGAAAATTTTGAGTGATGGTGCCAAACAGACTTCGTGTAGGGAGTTGGGGTATTTTAAGTGATAAGTGACGAAAATTTAGTGAGGAAAAAAAAATCCAAACAGGGCCTTACTTTTCCTCTATGTATGTTATATGTGATGAATGTTTAACCTAGACCTGAATAATTAATGAATATTTAACCTAGACCTTAATAATTAATCTAAGTAACTACTTGGCTAATAAATTAGGTTAAACATATTGTGTTTTCTAGGGGGTCTAAAACTTAACACAAGCAATCTCCCAAACACTTCATCAACTACTCAATATTCACAACCAAATACCGACCCACAAATCTCAAACACCCATTTCATTATCTCAATGAAAGGAAATCATTTGTTAGTAACGATATATAGAGAATGTGATAAAATAAAGAAAAAATTGTTAAAAACATTTCCATTTATAAAGATTTAATTGCCTTTAGCTAGGCTTCCACATAAAATAAAATAAAAAATAAAAAAAATAACACGAAAAACCCTTTTAAATCATCATTGACTTTAACTTTTATCGCCATAGCTCATATCGATATTGCACTAAATAGTAGTAAAAAATTACAAAGAAAACTAAAAATTATGAGTTCTAAAACATAATAATAAAAAAAGAACTAAGCTCATCAATATTAATTAGAATGTCTCTTTCAATTTCTCTTTTTTTCTAAAACAAAATACAACTATTGCTTTTCCACGCCAAACACCGAAAGACCCAAAGCCAATCACATCATTTATAGAACCTACACCTCAACATCAAAACAATAAGGCGAAGTCATCACTCAATAAAAAAAGCAGGCCTTCTTCCTTGGTTAGCCAACTCATACAAGTTAAGATAAGATGAGACAATGAAGTTGGAGCTAGATAGGTGTCATTGAAAAGTGAAAGATATATGACATCATTCTTGGTTGGAATATATTTGAGATGGGATGGCATGAAGGGTTGTGAGAATGTATATATAAAGGAGCAGAAGTGTAAGAGGTTTTTAGCTTGAAACATTGAACCAAAGAAAACAAAGAGTCTTATAAAGAATCCTTATTCTTTAATAGGAAAAGTCTTGAATCATTGAACCAAAAAAACCAAAAAATCTCTTTTTTTTATTCTTATTTTGTGGCTTTAAAGATTATTTCAATTTTCTTTTCAAATAGAGTGTCACATGGTAGAACCTCATGTTCTTTTACATGAGGTCTCTGTTTATATATATTTCGATGATTGATTGATTATTACTATATATTTTAAACCCTGAGAGTTTTTGAGTTGTTAAGAGGGAGATGAGAGTTACGAGAAAGGTGGTTGGAAGTATAGTTTTGTACATTCTAGTCATTTTCTATTCTTCTCTCTTCTCCTCTTTCTTTACTCATATTATCCAAACATTAAAAATTATTAGATAGTCCGGGAGCAATGCTCCCTCCTCTCACATGAGGGGTGGGTTCCACACGTCTCTGACGTGTGGAGCCCACCCCTCATGTGAGAGGAAGAAGTATTGCTCCCGAAGTATTTACGTATTACCCACCAAACATAGGGTAAAATAAGCTACAAAGTATGAGCCTTTATCTATGATGGAAGTTTAAAATGGTAATCCTTGGGCTAAGGCCTATTTGAGAATTAACTAAACAAAATCCATAACATGCTATGAAACAAACTCATGAAACCTTTCTCTTGCAACATATGTAAGTTCCACATGTAGGTTTTACATGCTGTGAGGAAAATGATATGGCAATTTGTACATCTTTATATTTATAATAATAAATCTAAATCATAAAACCAATCAAGTTCAAATTTAGATGATCATTTTTCAGTTGGAAGAGGGTGATCTAATGAGACCATTTCATGAAACCCTCTCCTTGTGTAGCAATATTTAAAAGTCATTGGCTTTAAAGGGTTTTTATTTATTATTTTTTTAATCTTACAAAGAATTTTGGAATTAAAAAAAAAAAAAAATTCATCTAATTTTCTGTGTTGTCAAGAGTCGCACATTCTACAACCGATAAAACAAAGAATATATGAAATGAAATTCAATAAGGACTTAGTGTAAAAGCTCGTATTTATACCCTTCAATATCAATGCACTACATCAAATTTTTGTAAATTAATAAATAGAAGCTTATACACACAATCATACTTTTATTAATACCCTTCTCAACGTTCAACTGAAGAGCCTCCTTTGCAAGGAGTTATCGGCTATGTCGCCAACACTGTTGAATTACATAAATATTTTTTTTTTTTTAAATTTTAACATGTATATCAAAATTTTGTGATACTCAAGACGAGTTATATGTAAGAATGATACAAAGCAATGTTTCAACATCTCGAATATATACAGTACCCCCATCCCAAACAAAAAATTATTATACAGAGGAATTTTTAAGAGCAACCCCTTGAAATTGCCAAAGGCCGCCTAGAGTATTACTAGACTATGAGGTTTATAGGACTAATGGGCTGGCTGGTGGCCTATTTTAAAATTAAGCAGTGAAGGTCCACTAACCTAAATCGCAGAGCACCGCCCTTTGTTTTTCTTTTTTGGAAAATCGAGTACCTGTCCTTTTGCGTAGGCATGGGACTAAAAAACCGAAGTCTTCATCTTTATCCAAAGTGTTATTTTCCACAATAAAATGAATTGTCAATTTGTACGAGTCCACCTCCTTCGTTGCTAAGGCTCCCTTTGCCGTGGGGTCAGGGTTCACTTTTCAACTCATTTCTCTTAATCTCATTCGATCAAATAAAATAATAATAATAATAATAACTCTACCAATTGAATTAACTAATCTCTATATAAAAATTAAAAAATTAAAAAAAGTAAAAATGCTAAAGTTATTACAAGTTTTTTTATATAAAGTTTACAAAATAATTTGGTAATAAATAATTAAATAGATTTTTTTTTTTTTTATTATAATTGATGACATATCAGTTTGTAAACTTAATATAGTAAAATTTGTAGTAACTGTAATATTCAAGTGGAATTGTAATTGGAAATATGATGCTTAGCTTGGAATTGGAATGATTACCCAGGACATATTCAGGTGGAGCTGTAATAGAAATATGGTGCTCAACCTTAGTTCTCATGATTAATAAGGGAGAGTAATGTTAGTGATATAAAAAATTGAACAAATAAATAAAAAAATTTCACAACAATTTTTCGCAATGATTAAATTGACCAGTTTTTACTGATTTTTATCTTAATTACAAACATCATCTTTCTATTTATTACTATCACATATAAGATGCATTTGAATAAGCTGTTGTCAAATGATGTTTTGAGTTTAAAATAAACGTTTATAAAAAAGTTATAAGAAATTGTTGTTGCGAAACGGAGTTTAAATTTTAGGAAGTGTTTAGTACATGCACTTAAAAATGGAAAATTATTATTTAAAAACATGTATGCAAATATGTGTGGGTAAAAAAATGCGTGAAAATACGTATAATGTTATTTAAAAACTGAAAATTATTGTTTGAAAACATGTACTAAACACCTTTTTAAAAATCCGCTTTTAAGCTCTTAAAATGCTTAACCAAAAGGACAAAACCCATTACATAGATACAACCCTTATTAGATGGTAAAAATACACTCCCTTCTTCCTATCATCTTAAATGTAAATATCCTAAGATTAAAAAAACAAATTTAAAAATAGTTTCCATAGAAACCTGTAACCCCATTACATAGATATAACCGTTATCTAGTTGGGCAGAGGTAACCAATAACCTTTTTCAATGGTTATGCTCTCTCTCTCAATTTTTATTTTATTTAAAAAAAAAAAAATTGTATTTGCAATGAGCATTAAATTTTCAATAATATATACTATGAACATACCTATTTTCACAACTTATTTAAGTGGTTCATTGTGAGCAGTTATAGTTAGTCAATTTTGTAAAGATTGGCGTGTTCTTAGTTTTATTTTAAAAAATTTCTTACACAATAATCTTATCAATATATAGATATATTGATGGGTCAAAACCAAATAGGCAATCATAATTCATAAAAATTCACATCTTCTTTGGTGTACGACTTTGCCTTTTTCTCGGATCCTCTATCACAATATTTTTCAATTTATGTAGTCTCCAAATACCTAGGCTTCCTCATAATTAATTCTGACAAATATTATGCAAAAAATATTCTATAAAGCTGGATCAAAACCAAGAAGAACGTGATGGCTGAGTTGCCATGTGCCTGGTACACAGAGTTAGCTAGGTCATGCATTTCCATGCTAGCTATAATGTCTAATTATCACACGTCGACTCGTACTAGTTGGTCCAAACATTATTCTCGTAGTTATATATATTATATTCTTTTGTGCTATACAGTTTGCTAAACTTGAATTTATTAATTCATTGATTGATTAAGCTAGCTCATACTTGGACTCTTGGTACATAGTTTTAACAATATTCTGGGAATCATTAACCGTCTCTGCATGACTATAAAGTCACACAATTCAATGTGGTATCGTACGGTAGGTTTCATATATTTGTTTATCTATTTTGGCCTATAGTTCTAATATTTTATGTTTGGAGGTACTTATAAAACATAGTTGGCATTGGCCAATTATAGAGTTCCATTTTTCTTTTGGGTTTTATCTTAGTTTGGCTGTACACAGCTTTTATATAAATATATATATATATATATATATATATATATTCCTATACGGCTGGTAGAATAAGAGAATATATTTGGTTTCTTTTTGGTTTAGCATATGATCATTGAGTTCATAATATTACCAACTCCAAAGTGGGTTTGATAATATTACCATAAGGTTCTTCGACCACATATAAAATTTACCCTCATTTTTGTTCTCTTCTAACTTCCTCTTTTAACTGATACTACCTAGAGGCTAGCAGATATTCTCTACCCAATTGAACTTTTTTTTTCATGTTTTCGAAAAAAAATTTGTGAAATGACCTGACCAGCATGTGAATTACAAAGTTGGGTAGGGTAGCACATCATAAATCATTATGGAAAAGTCCAATTTGTGTGTAGAAACTGTCCAAAATATGCAGTAACTAGTCAAATTGCACACAAAGATACAACTTCTATAGCTTCTACAAATCTCCGTACACCTTGTGAGTACATTTTACTATTCCTATATACTATCACTGTACAATTATAGTATCTGTGTACTACTTTTTTTTTATGGTGTATCTGTGTACTAGTGTTGTATTAACTGTCCTATTAGGCTATTCTCTATATTTCTTTTTTTTTGTTTTTTTTGAAGGTGAAACTTTTCTTGATTTCATAGGAACACTTCAGAAATTGAAGTACAACAAAGAAAGGCAGAAACACATAAAAATCCTATCATTTAGCCCTATCAATTTGGCAGAGATGATGAACCATTGGAGGTTCTACATTCCAGGTCAGTGATGTCCTGGACTCTCTAGCCAACTTGGCTAACTCATGAGCCACTTTGTTGTATTCCCTTTTCAAGTGCTTGACTTTCCATGTATCAAAGGAGGAGGACAGCTAAAGGATCCCTTGAATGATGGGCCTTAAATCTCCACGGGGCGAGTTTGAGGAAATTGCATCAACAACCAAGAGAGAGTCAGACTCAATAATAACTTGCTTGAGCATCTTTTGTTGGGTAAGAAGAATGCCTTCTTCAACAGCTAAGGCTTCGGTGACGTCCACTTCATATTGTGTAGGCAGTAGCATTGCACTTGCTGCCACAACCACTCCTCTGCAGTCTCGAATTACCACTCCTACAGCTGAAGGTCTGCCATCGTCGGACGGTGCTCCATCAACATTTATTTTATGCATACCCGAATGAGGTGCACACCAGCCAACCTCCGGGGGTTGCTGCCGAAGAAGATTGACAGCTGCAGCAACATTGTAGTCAGCAAGGGCTCGTTGTGCAGTACCCCAGATATGTAATGAAGAGAAACCAAGAGCCTCATGAGCCACTTGATTCCGATTGTACCAAATGGACCACGCTGTGACAAAAAATATTTCCAAATCCTGACTGGCTCCAACTTCCATAATTCGTAGTGCTACATCCACAACGTCATTTGTTTCAGCTAAAAGATTAATTGGGCAAGACTGCCAAAACCACCAGACATCACAAATTTTTTTTACAATAGAGAAGAGCATGTTTTGTGCTTTCCCCATCTTTTCCACAGAGAGGGCAGGTTGCATCAACATCAATTCCTCTTGCCACCATATTCAGGCGAGTCAGCAGCCCATTCACACAGGCTCGCCAAGCAAATATTCTCACTTTGGCCGGAAGCTTAAGGTGCCACATTTTCCTCCATAGTGGGGCTCTATAGTCTCCACCTGAGCATTCACCCAAACCCGGTTCTTCAACCAAGGGTAAAGCCACGTAGTAAGCACTCTTAACCGTAAATACGCCCCTTTTGTTGCCCAACCAGATAATACTATCACTCGGTAAGCTGTAGCTCAGTGGTATATTAAGTATAGTTTCTGCCTCAAACAGGTAGAAGAGTGCTCTTACTCTATCTGCCCTCCATCGTCTTGTGTTCTCATCTATGAGGGATGAGACCATTGGGAAATCGTCTATGTCTCTTTGGGGGGAGCAGACCTTGTAGGTGGTTGGGTTAGGCTTGTCCTCCCAAATATGGATCATTTTCCCATTCCCGACCCTCCATCTAGTGCCCTTTCTTATCACTTCCAGGCTGTTGTAGATGCTTCGCTAGGCATACGATGGATTACATCCAAGCTTCGCTCCAAGGACATCACCTGTGGGGTGATATTTAGCTTTGTAGAGCTGGGCCACTAATGAATTTGGGTTGGTAAGGAGGCGCCATCCCTGCTTTGCTAGCTTAGCTAAGTTGAAAGCCTTGAGATTGCGAAAGCCCATCCCTCCTTGTATTTTAGACTTACACATTTTCTTCCACCCAACCCACGGTATCTTTGCTTCTTGGTTCTTTTGACCCCACCAAAAGTTTCTCATCATCCGTTCCAAATCCTCACACAAACCCTTAGGAAGTAGGAAGCAACTCATTGTGTATGTCGGGATAGCTTGTGCCACTGCTTTGATTAAAATCTCCTTGCCACCCTTAGAGAGCATTTTTTCCTTCCACCCGGATAGTTTTTTCCCCACTTTCTCTTTTATTTCAGCAAAGACTTGGTTCTTGGACTTCCCTATTATAGAGGGGAGGCCGAGGTATTTACCATGCCTTGTGTCTTGCATAGGGCCAAGAGTGCCCAAGACCTCATTCCTTGTGTTGGGTGATGTATTTTGGCTGAAGAACATTGAACACTTGTCCGCGTTAATTTTCTGCCCTGAAGCCAACTCATACCTCTCCAGAATCTCCACCAAAGTTTGGCTCTCTTGCCTTTCTGCCTTACAAAATAATAAACTATCATCCGCGAAGAATCGATGGGTGATTTTTGGGCTCCCCCTGCAGATAGAAATGCCACTGAGCCCCTGGTTGTTATTTGCCTCTACAATCATGGCTGAAAATGCCTCTATACATAGCAAAAAGAGGTACGACGACAATGGGTCTCCCTGCCTTAACCCCCTTGATGGTTTAATGTACCCATGACTCTCGCCATTAATTACGACAGAATAAAAGACAGTAGTTATACACCTCAAAATCCAATTCACCCATCTCTCGTGGAAGCCCAACCTCCTCATGACTTTTTCTATAAAAATCCACTCAACTCTGTCGTAGGCTTTGCTCATGTCCAGTTTAACCGCCCTGTAACCAACCTTCCCACTCTTCTTGTGATCTAAATAATGCATTAGCTCAAAAGCCACCAGTATGTTGTCGGTAATGAGGCACTCTATCAAGAAGGCACTCTGATTTTCTGATATAAGATGAGGGAGAACCACTTTGAGGCGGTTTGCAAGAACTTTGGAGATCAGTTTATAAGCCACGTTACTGAGACTTATGGGACGAAACTCTTTCATCTTGGATGGATTCTTAACTTTTGGCACAAGAGCAATGTTAGTTATATTTAGATCAGCAAATGGAGCATTGGAATTAAGCACATTAAGGACCATATTAGCAGTATCATAACCAACAATGTCCCAATACTTTTGATAAGAAATAGCTGACATACCGTCCGGGCCGGGGGCTTTTGTAGGGTGCATCTGTTGGAGTGCTACTTTGACCTCATCCATGGTAAAACCACGGGTTAGATCATTATTCATTTCCCCGGTAACCTTGGCTGGAATTAAGTTGGTCACTTCATCAACACTGGCTGGATGGGTGGTTGTATATATGTCTTCAAAATATGCAATGGCTGTGGCTGCAATACTTTCCTTGTTGCTACACCATAATCCTTCCTCATTCCACAAACCATTGATAGTGTTCTTCTTTCTACTTTCCGAGGCACGATGGTGAAAGTATTTAGTATTTCAGTCTCCCTCTCCTAGCCACTGTACCCTTGATCTTTGCTACCACCACATCTCTTCTTCATCCAACAGTTCATTAACTTCTTTCCTTAGCCTATTAATTTCCACCCCATTCCGTCCATCATCATCATGCTCAATTAACCTTCCTAGAGCCTCCTTTTTTTCCTTAATTCTCTTTGGTATTCGTCCAAAGGTGGATTTACTCCAGCTTGTCAAAGCTGATGCGCATTGTTTGAGCCCTTCACAAAGCCCATCCGGGGTACCCCTGCTTAAGCCATCCTTCCAAACCTCCTCAATTACATCCCTGCAGTCTGCCCTCCTCATCCAAATAGCTTCAAAATGAAATCTACGTTTCTTTTTATGACAAATGGTACTAGTTTCAGCAAGTAAAAGTGGGGAATGATCAAATGTAGTATCAACTAAATGGTGTACCTTTATGTTCTGGAAGTGTTGCAGCCACTCCACATTTGCGAATGCACGATCCAGTCTCATATAAATTCTGTCTGTTCCTTCTTGTTGGTTGCACCAAGTGTAGTTAGAGCCACAGAACCCCATATCCCTCAATTCACATCGATCAATTACATTTTTGAACACTGCCATTTGTTGCCACGATCTTGGAGCACCACCCTGCTTTTCTTCCCTTGATAAAATCTCATTAAAGTCCTCTAAACATAACCAAGGCAGATGATATTGGTTGTTTAATGTATCAAGGAAATTCCATGACTCCTTCCAGTGATGTGTTTCCGGATGCCCAAAGAACCCAGTAATTCTCCACTTGAAGCCATTTCCTTCCTCTATAACTACCGCATCAATATGGTGCTTTGAGAAACTCTTTATTTCCAGGTCAGTCTCTCTTCTCCATAGCATAGCTAGGCCTCCTCCTTTTCCTTTTCCTTTGACATAAAATCCATTTTCAAAACCAACTCTTTCTTTTACTTTCTGCATACCTGAGTTTTTTTTCTTCGTCTCCGATAAGAAGACGATTGCGGGATCCCAACGTAGCACCAAATCGCGCAACGCACCAACTGATCGAGGGTTCCCAAGCCCTTGACAGTTCCAGCATAAAGTAATCATGGCTCCCGGCGGTGCTGCCTAGCAGCCACCGTCGTTTCATCAATTATGAGTACCTCACCGTTTGGAGCCTCCGCACGTGTTTTCTTTTTTTTCCTTACCTCTTCTACTTCTTTCTTTTCTATTTTCCTAGTCCTTTTTGTCCCAACTTCTTCTTCTTTTTGGGCTATTGCTGTGCCACTCTCGGCCAAGCCTTGTGCTCTGGCTAGTTTCTTCCAGCTTCCCCTTGCATCGGGCTTCTTTTCTTCATTTAGGCCTATGTCCATGTAGCCTACAACAGCTTCTTCACTTAGAACATGTTTGGGCTTTAGTGGGCTTGTCACCTCTGACTCTTTCCCTTTTTTTTCCTTCCTTTTGTAGGCCCACTATAGATGTTTCGTCCCCACATATTTTATTTTTCCCTTTGGCCTTAGCAATGTCCAGCAGCTTCCCTTGCTCACGTGCTGCATCTCCCTTCCCCATGCTAGGCAAACTCCCTTGAGACTTGTCCTATCTATTGGAATGACAAGCCGCCTGACAAGCTGACCCCCCATCATCACCTCGAGTACCCCAGCCATCAGCTTTTTCACTTTCTTGACAATCACTGGACTTTCTAACTCCACCGCCGCTGTCAGTCGCCGTGTTTTCCATCACCGCCATCGGAGGTTGAGGACATGCTTCTTCACTTCCACCACTGGACATAGTATTATCATTCTTCCTAGCTTTTCCTTTATACTGAGTCCCATTATAGTTTTCATTAGCTTTAAGCCATTCCCCATACTGATACTCAGCTTCCTTTCCGTTTGTTGCTTGCGCACAATGCCGATCATCGTGTCCCATTCTTCCACATGCATAGCACACAGTGGGTAGCCTCTCATACTTGAAGGTGACCCATACTCTTTCATTCTCCATGTTCCTGATATACCCCCCCCCCCCCCCTTCGAAGTGGCTTGTCGAGTTGCAGCTCAACTCGGATCCGCATAAACTTCGCTTGGTCTGTTTGCCCTAATCTATTATCTGTTTCAACATAGATACCTATACTGTTGCCAATGTCTTTCCCTGATTCTTCGGACATAAGCTCAAAAGGCAGCCCCCACACCTGAACCTAAAACAGTGAGTGTGTGAAGATGATGTTCTCCGCTGAAAGTCCTTTTCTCCATTGACACAATAGCAACAAGTTATTGTCGAAGTTCCATGGTCCATTTTTCTCTACCCATTCCATCTGGTACTTTGACGTGAACTTGAACTGTAGTATGCCATTGCCCACCTCCACTATTCTCATATCGGATCCCATTTTCCAGACAGCTCTCAATGTGCCTTTTAGAGCTCTTTGGTTTTGCTGCCTGCTTGACTGAAGCTTCCCAAAGAGGCTTAGATGGCATTCCTCTAGAAGCTCGGCACGGCTCTGTTTTGTGATTTGGATACATTCCTCTTCTTCCTTAGTGAGTTGCAGATTCTGTAGTCCATCTAGTACAACCTGCTCCATTCCAATGAGTTATTTCTTGACCATACCCAATCTCAGAGATTAGTATAGTCAAAGGGAAGCCCCTAGTTAAGAACTAAGGGAGGAAAGAACCCTTACTAACGAGAGAGATTAACTCCTACTTGGGAGAGCCTTGAGGGAAAACAGCTTTTATCTTCTTTTACTTAATAGTATGAAGGTTTGTTATTCTCTTATATTTCTATTACTATATAAAGACACCCCATAAATACGTACATTTCTATAAATACAGTTATACACACACTTTTACGATAAGACAATCAATCATGGTTAAACAGTTCACACAGGAAGGATCGCACCATATAGCCATTGGTGGTGCTATGATGGTTTCACTTTGCTCCCTTGGTGGCAAACTCCCATGCATATCTTCTCACTTTTATAGACCACTACTGCGTTGTTTTTTTCACTATTGTTTGTGCAAATAATACTATCATCATAATATGATGGACCATTATATTATGATGATAGGGTTATTTGCACTTCTTTTTTTTTTTTTTTATCCTCTTTAATTTGTGTAATAATATGATTTGCCTTATAATTATTTAATTCCATGAAACAAATGGACTTTCCTGTAATTGCATACTTCTCTCGTTAACCTTTTAATAATATATACTATGAATAGACCAAATTCCAATACAAGATTGAATGAGAAGATTGGATTGAGATTGCAAGAATTTATGGAATTTAAGAATTAAGTATAATATATAAAGAATTGAAGGATCATTTGACATGGTCAAATTAGACAACAACTCATAAAAATACTCAAACACAGATAATGCGAAGCAAAAAAAAAAAAATTTATTTCAGGGATTAGGTTAGCACGTGCAAGAACAAGAATGCTATTATAACTGTTAATGAACCTGTTTTTTTTTTCTTATTTTTTAAGTTATTAGAGGTCTTGGCCCAGTGGTACGTACATATATATATATATATATATATATATATATATATATATATATATATATAAGTTTGTGCTTCTGGAATATTGTTTAGCACTTGTGAACAAATTTAGAATCTAAATACGTGTATGTTAGGTTTGTTTGTTTGTTTTATTGGCTTGTTGGCTTTAATGATTTTTTTTCTGGTCTCAAGTTGTTAAATTTAACTTTTTGTTTTTTGTTTCGAGAAAGCACCAACAAAAGTCAACAGTAATGAATGTGTTGGAAATTTATGGGGTTTTAATGCTCTTGTTTGTCAAGTCTGAGAATTAACTTAGGTTTATATATATTCTTTTCTTGTTGGCAAATTGCAAAAAGAAGAGACACTATAAGTTCGTGTGATCAAAGCAAGTGAAGTTGGTGAAAGACTTAAGGTACTCTCTCTCTCTCTCTCTCTCTCTCTCTGTTTGTGGTGAGTTGTTGAATTGGGGCAAGCAGGTGGCTTGCATGGAGTAATAAGGTAGTTTTAGTTGATATTGAGAGTGTTGACTGTTTTGTGTAATATTGGATGATTGTTGTTGAGTTGTTTTTATTTGATTAATTCATTTTAAGGGCTTCTCTCTATCTTTTTCACACATGTGGAACGCTAAAATGGAATTGCATATTTAAAGAGATGTCCATTCTCAAAGAATTTTGCTAGTAATGATATTATAGTTACCAAATGTATTGATAACTTCTCTATGCAATTAAATTCATTGTTTGATTAGGAACATAGCTAAAAGTGAATGATTAAAGATGATTTGTTTCTTAAATTAAAGTGAAATTGTGTAAATGAAATGTGTGTTAACTCTTGGTTTGTGTTTTCATGAAATCACATTATAGGTATTTCTTGTAAACCACTTTATAGCAATGGATAAGAGTTGGATGGAAATTACCAATAGAAGGTCGCAAGAATATTTAGATGGAGTCCAACAGTTTCTGAATTTTGCATCTAACCATGCACACCCAGATAGAACAATTTCATGTCCGTGTAAAAAATGCGTGCATACAAATTCGTGGCCTATAGATGTTGTACAGGCTCACTTAGTGTCAAAAGGGATTTGTAGGGGTTATAACCCTTGGATTTTTAATGGGGAATCATTGTCTGCAAAGACTTCTAATGAAATTCCTAATAGTCATGTCCAAGAAAACCCGATAGAGTATGCCGATCTTCATGACATGTTACATGACATGTTCCCCATACAAGATATGGCATCTGGGCCAACGAAAGAAGTCCCTAGTGTGCACCAACCCACGGAAGGTCCTAATGAAAATACACTTCAGTTTATGAAATTGCTTAAAGATGCTAATCAACCTTGTTATGAAGGTTGTAAGCATTTTAGCAAATTGTCAACCATTGTGCATTTGTATCACATGAAGTGTCTTAATAGTTGGACCAACAAATCATTTACCATGTTGCTGCAATTTTTGCTTGATTTTCTTCCTTCAAATGCTAAGTTGCCAAAAGATTGTTATGAGGCTAAGAAGATTATTAAGGATTCGGGCTTGAACTATGAGAAGATTCATGCTTGTCCTAAAGATTGTATTTTATACTGGAAGGACAATGCCAACCTTGAAGCTTGTCCAAACTGTAACCTTTCAAGATGGGAAAGTAATGAGTCTAAAGATCAACAAAGTACTAATGCTTCCTCCAAGAGAAGAAAAAAGAAAGCTGCAAAGATCCTATGGTGGTTCCTCTTAAAGCCAAGATTGAAGCGACTATTTATGTCTCCTGAAATAGCCAATCATATGAAGTGGCATGTCAATGGTCGTGTGAATGACGGGTTAATGAGGCATCCTACTGATTCTAAAGCTTGGAAATCATTTGACTCTAAGTACATAGAGTTCTCATCTGAGCCTCGTAATGTAAGGCTTGGATTAGCAGCCGATGGATTCAACTCGTATGAAAATATGAGTACTACTCATAGTACATTGCCTGCCATTTTGATCCCATACAATCTCTCCATGGATGTGCATGAAAAAGTCTTATTTCATGCAATCATTATTGATTCCCGGGATGCATAATACAAGATTGGGAAATATTTGTTGATCATTGGTATACTGATGATGCAGTGGTATGTTTGTTTTCTCTCTCTTTTCCATCATGGATCATACCAAAAAGAGAATGATTATTGAGAAATTGAGAGAATAAATATTGGATTGCTTTCAGATAGGATTTGTTAGTTTTATGTGGACTTTTTGTGAAACTAGTATATATGAGAAGTTGTGTTTCATATTTCGTAAGAAAAGGTTCAACAAAGCTCTTTGATGGTGCATAGTTTGTTAGTACTGAATTAGCTTATTCTGTCAAATTGGCTTGTAGTTGTTTTATGCTAAACTCCTTTTGTGGCTTCACCATTGTTATATTTTCGAAGATTTGCAGTTTGGTTTTAGGGTATTTACAAAAATGATTAAGCATTTAATTTTGTCTGCCATGCTTGCTTTATGATGAAGATGCTTGCCAATGTAGTGTGTGAAGATCATATTTTATGCACATGAAAGGCAGACTAGAGATTCATAGGGCTTTTTTTTTGTTTTGGGACTACATCAATACAATTCCTAAGAAATAGGGGAGGGAGAGGCCCCCAACTCAATGAGTTCGAATGTGGGATTTCTACTTTTTGTTAAAAATAATAATGGTAACTACAAACTGTTAGATGGTTCTAGTCTTTTAGCATAAGTCTAAGGGAATTAAGACAAGGCTCTAGTGTGTGTGTGCACATGGCTTTATTTTATTGTTTGTGTTAACAAAAAGTAATGAAGAAAATCTCAAAATCATACTTTTTTTTTTTGGTTTTATTCATTGTTTTATGTTATGCAAAGTTGAAATGACATATTGGAATTTAATGAATGATACTTAATTTTTATTTTATGTGAGAAACTCATGATTATGATAGATCTTTGTATTATCATTAACCTAAGCATATGGCTCTATAAATGAGTGACCTTTTTGTGCCAAGCATATGTCAACTTTGAGTAATCTTATTTATCAAGCAAATTTCATATTTCCTGCCACTTTTAATGTACAATGTATTGATAGATGTGCTAAAAGTTTTTATTTATGATAATTTTATAGTGACCTTTTTATGTAGCTTGTGTCCAATACATTGCAGTTTTTTGTGTGCAACTCTGATAAATTAGTAAAATACTGTAAATATTTTTTGCATTTTGGCTTTAGCTAAAAGTGGCTTTAGATACTTAAAGCGTACTGTATATAAACATGTAATTTTGTTGAATGTAGATAGAGTCAGAGAAGAGTAAGGAGCATCATTCTAAACAGTATGACTTACATACTGCTGGTTCTTGTAGCTTTGCTGTGCACACTGCAAAAAAGGTAATAAGTATGATGTCGCGGAAGCCTGAAGAGAAGCACACACGATGCTCTCTTTGATGGACAGAAACTAAACTGTTAGTTCCTGGGTAATAAACCTCGAATCCATGAGGGGTTCCTTGAATCCACAAGGTGATAGGTCTGGAATCCACCAGAGAACATAATAGACACAAGTCTGAATTTTTATTGATAATAAACTATGAAAAACGTTTACAGACTTAGGGGCCTATTTAAGAGCTCCGTAAAACTTGACAGACAAGAAAATATATTCTAAAATAACTCCTAATTGATACCTAACCATAACAGGAATCAAATTTGACCTAAAAAGCATTAAATGCACCTAAAAACAAGGAAATAAATCACCTAAACCTAAAATAACGTTTTTTACATAAAAATACCAAAAATAATAAATTACAATAATTAAATAGTAAATTGTGTCCTACATCAGACCCCTCCACTTGAAACAAACTCGTCCTCAAGTTCATCTTTGAAATCTGAAATCTCCCATGCCAAGAGAACAAATACTTTGAATACTTCATCTTCTTTGTCTTCTTGCCAAACTTGAAAGTCATTAATTGGGCAACTTGAACTTCTTCTCCCTTGATCTTCATGTAATTGACAATATTCACCAAATAAGAGTCAATGATCAAATCAAATCTTTCCACTCCAATAAAATCAATAAACTTTATTTCGGTGTCTCCCAATAAAATAATAGGAGTTTGAATGTTGCAATCATCTAACTTGATTTCATCGAGATCATTGACAACTTCCTCTATAATTTCTTCTTTAATGGTCTCTACTATCTCAACCTCAAGATCTTTCTCTATAATAGGGTCTTCGTGAATCTCCTCCACAATCTTGACTTTAAGTTCTTTTTCTATAACAAGGCCTTCATTAATTTCCTCATAAATCTCTATATTTTCTTCTTTGACTCCTCCATAATCTTCAAGAACAATATTTTCTTCAACATGTAATTCTTCCTTTAACAGTGGAATATTTGGCTCTTCAAAATAATTCAAGTATGAACTTCTTGGCCAATAATAATCTTGTATTGTATACGACAAGATTTCTTCACAATCCAAAGGATAAAATTTGATAGCAAGCCCATTAATTCCACATATCCACCAATCACATTATACCACATCAACAGCTTTGACGTCACAAGACTTAGCGAGCAAGAATGTATTTTTCAACCCTCGTGACTCAAGAGTAAAATAAAAAGACCAAAAATATAAGCAGAAGTGCAGAGACAAGGACAGAAACAAAGGCACAGACTATAGTTGCAGACATAGAGAGAGTGAGTGAGCCCAGAAAAACACAAAGACATGGCAAACGGCGACGTTGACAACGTTTCTCATGATCTAATTTCGCTTCTCTCGTCCGAGGAGAGGGACTATCTAGTCCGCAACAACGGCGATCAGGTATTATCTACTATATATAGTAGTAACAACACAGTATTTCCTGTGTGAAACAACAAAATGATGTCTTGTTTTTTTTTTAATATGATAGAATTATGGTCCGTTTTTAGTGTATAGTATAATATTTTCTAGAAACAGCAAAATAATGTTTTTGCAAAATATCACAGAACTTTATCTTTTGCTTTCGCTGCATGATGATTTATTTTTATCATCAAAAAAGTCAATCGGTTTTAGGTGGAAGCGGGTTTAAAACTAAATCTTTTATTTGACGATAAGAGACTTTTCTAGCTGAATTAATTGAAAACCCGCAAACAAGACAAAAATATTGTTCAATATAGTAAGCTCATATATTTGATCATTTAGTTCTTTGAAGATTTTTCTTTTTTTTTTTTTTTGAGAAACATTCTTTGAAGATTTTTTGATTACGTATTTTATAAATTTGAAACGTTTTTAGATGATTGTTAGAAAGAACATGGGAAATAAATTAAAAGGGAAATAGATATTTTAAAATTAGACCATTATTCCATTAATATAGGATCATCATTTTATTTTTTCTTGAAATAAAACACATAACTAGAGAAATAGAATCCTAATTTTAAACCTTTTTTTTAGGGATGGTCTTTTCAAAATTAACAATTTCAAGGACACCCAATTTCTCACCCTAACCTGTCAACTTGTGATGGGAACTACGTTACTTTCACATGGATTTCACCACTTATACTATTATATTATGTATCAATCACAATTTGACACATTAATTCGGTGTTTGTAGACTTATTGTTTCAAACTAGATATTTAGTCGGCTCATATTATCTATAAGAAACCTAGTCCATTAAATATTTATGCAAGTACCTACTTCAATTAATTATCTGAAATTTTAAGATTTGCAAGAAGATTTGACTTTGATCTTATATATGCTGAGCTAGATCAAAATGAATTTTGCGTTTCTTAATCATATATTGACCATTGAAAAGGGCTTGGATTTAAGATCTCCTATGTGTTCAAATGTTAAATAATTAAATTTATCATTTCCTATCCGTTTAAACTTGTAGGGATAAGTAGTAATTTATCATTGTGTGCATGACTCCTTTAACTTACTAATTTTGGGGGAAAAAAGAGAAGAATCATATTTATCTTTTATGTTTTTTCATAGGTTAAAATCAGTAATTTGATAGGAAAGACAGTGGGGTTGTATTTCTCTGGCTCATGGTGCGGTCCATGTTGCCATTTCACTCCAAACTTGGTGGAAGTTTATGAAGAGCTCTTGCCTAAAGGTGACTTTGAAGTGGTCTTCATCTCTTCTGATAGGAATGATGAATCATTCAATGGCTACTTGGCCAAGATGCCTTGGCTTGCTATTCCATTTTCAGATTCAGAGACCCGGAAACGCCTCAAGGAATTGTTCAAAGTGAGGGGCATCCCTAACCTTATCTTTCTTGATGCCAATGGGAAGGTTGTGACTAATCAAGGGGTCAGAATCATTAGGGAATACGGAGTGGATGGTTATCCATTTACTACAGAAAGAATCAATTTCTTGAAAGAGGAAGAAGAGAATGCCAAGAAGAATCAGTCTTTGAGTACTATTTTGGTTCATGGCTCCCGCAGTCATTTAGTTTCCAATGATGGAAATGAGGTATACTTTTGGCTAAGTATATTGATAGCTCTGCTTTGGTCCTGTTCTTCTAAATATGTGAATGACATAATTACTAGTTGTTAATGTTATTTGTTGGCAGGTTCCTATACCTGAGCTTGAAGGCAAAACAGTTGGCTTGTATTTTTCAATAAAAAGGCTATGCCTTGATTTTACTCCAAAACTTGTGGAGGTTTATAAGAAACTCAAGGAGAGAGGAGAAAGTTTTGAGATTGTGTTGATATCTCTGGACGATGAAGAAAATGATTTCAAAGAAGGGTTCAATACAATGCCGTGGTTGGCGGTGCCATTTAAGGACAAGTGCTGCGAAAAGCTTGCTCGTTACTTTGACCTTGAAAGTCTTCCTACTATAGTTGTAATTGGGCCAGATGGGAAGACGTTAAACCCAAATGTGGCTGAACTCATTGAGGAGCATGGTATTGAAGCTTACCCTTTTACTCCAGAGAAGCTTGCTGAGCTTGCTGAGATTGAGAAGGCTAGACTCGAAGCACAGACGCTAGAAACAATTTTAGTTTCTGAGGAAAGTGATTTTGTGATAGACAAAAGTCGTTCCAAGGTACAATTCTTGTTGATTTGTAAAAAATTTTAATCCTTGTTACTATCAATTGAAATTCAAATCCTAGAAGTTTGATGAACATTGATATTTGAATAGTACCAATAAGTGAATTGTCATAAATTAATTTTGAATTATGTATCTGGTTAGGTCCTGGTGTCTGAACTAGTTGGAAAGAACATTCTGCTCTATTTTTCAGCTCACTGGTGCCCCCCATGTCGCGCATTCCTGCCTAAGCTTGTAAAAGCATACAATGAGATCAAAGAAAAGGACAATGCATTTGAAATCATATTCATCTCAAGTGACCGTGATCAATCCTCGTTCGATGAATTCTTTGCAGGCATGCCTTGGTTAGCCCTCCCATTTGGTGATAAGAGGAAGTCATTTTTGTCACGCAAGTTCAAAATTCAAGGTATTCCTGCAGCTGTAGCTATTGGCCCCAATGGCAGGACAGTCACTAAGGAAGCCCGGCAGCTCATAACAGCTCATGGTGCAGATGCTTATCCATTCACCGAAGACCATCTGAAGCGTTTGGTGGAAAAGGCTGAGGAAGTGGCAAAGGAAGATGAGAAGAAAGCAAAGGAGGGATCTGCTTGCGATGGAGGTCACTGCCGTAAAGCTTGAGAGCATTCAATGATAAAATATGTGTATGGGTTACATACTGTTGGTGATTACTTAGGTACTACGTTATTGTAAATTTTTGTTCTTCGTTAGTGTGTCTTGTGTGTAATTAAGTGTGGCTAAGTGAAATATGAGCGTCATGAGTCATGACTTCAAAGTACTATTGTATAAATATGGTGTGATAAGACTGAAGCTGCAATGTTAGTGTTCTTGTTCTATGTGATAAATAAAAACCACTGGTGTTAAGTGTTTGTGACTTTTTTTTTTTTGCTGAATAAGTTTTTGTGACTTTGAACCTTGAAGTTTTGTTTCCTGAGATAAATATCCCTCAAAGAATTAGTCTGTGGATTTCTTACTGTCACTATATGATTCATTCGTTACATTGAACCTAATTCTAATATTTGGGGAAGATAAAGCTGAGGAGGAAGTTGCAACATAAAACAATTGGATTGGTGGAAGATATTATGGGTGTTTTAGAACAATTTATGTAAATTTATATTATTAGTACGCTTTTAGTGGTTAAAATTTGAGGTTGTTTTATTTTGGCCTTTTTCCTTTCACAATTTTTATTTTATTTCGTTATCTTTGATTTTGTTTTTATGTTAGCTATGTCATCTATTTCTGTTACTAATTTAATTGTACATATTATGTTTTTTTTTTCTGTCTATAATTATGAAATTCTTGCATTCTATATAACATTTTAGAGACAATATTCTAAGAAATAGTTAAACATAAAGAGTATTTAATGGTAAGATTACTAACAAAATGAATATAAAAACAAAATCAAATATGAATGATCAAAATTAAAATTGTGAAATGTAAAAAGTCAAAATGAAAACAACTTCAAATTTTAAGGGAAAAAAAGTATATTTCAGTCATTATGTTATTATTAACTCATATCAAACATGAATAAAGTAATGAGTTTTAGAAAAAAAAAATCATATAAATAATAATACAAAGGCTTTTGACAACAGGTGTGATCGGACTTCTGTTAAAGATGAATTTATTGTGTAACACTACATTGAAAAGCATCGCAAGTAAATAAACAAACATTTCTTTAACTGATTTTTTTTCTCTTAAAAAAAAAAAAAAAACATTTCTTTAACTGATTGAAGTGCCATTGCACCAAAAAAGTTGATTGAAGGCACGCTGCACTCATTAATTGGACCTTAATATAAAGTGGGAGAGATTGTCGTTGTTGTTATTATTAAGTACCAATCATCTTGTTTCTCAAAAAGAAAAGAAAAAAAAAAAAAAAGTACCAATCATCAAAGTATATAATGAATCCATATTTATTTGTTCAGGACTATTAAATGACCTTACTTTTAAGTGAAGATGCCTTTGATAAATTGAGTTTTATTATTCTAAAATTTAAAAAGTTATTGCAATAAATGAAAAAAAAAATATTTAGATAAAACTCTTATAAATATAGAAAAGTGTAAAAAAAAAATTAACAATAAACAAATTAGTAATATCTATATATAATATTTAAAAGCTTATTGTAGTATTTATTGTTACTATACTCTTGTTAAGTCATATCAGTGTAGCATTTCAGACCACTTCGGTCCATTTTGGTCCACTTCGGTTCATATTGGTTCATTTTCGTCCACTTTGGTCCATTTTAGTTTATTTTAGTTTATTTCGGTCCATTTTGATATACTTTCATCCAATTGGTCCACCTCAGTCATGGTTTGCTAGGTTTGGGAGAAAAGGTTTGTGTAGAAAAATGAGCTGCTTCTTTAACAATTATGCCACATTCTCAGTATAATGTTAGTAGATTTTTTATAAAATTACATCTTTCTTATATTATTAAAGTCATGTATATATTTTTTTTCTAATATAAGTGATGGAATTACTTAATTCTACTTCCTCTTTAAGTCATTCAATACATGTAGAGGATGAACCGTTTGTAAGGGTACTATATGGGGTATGGCCTCAGGCCCATTGGACCTCGGCCCAAACATTCTCAAGAACCGAAATTGGGCCCAAACCTCATAGTAAGTCCATATCATTTTTGAGTGCGTGATAGACAAGCCCATGTTTGACCATTTATGATCTGTTCGGGAGTGCGTATGCCCGGAACAACATACCTTCCCAGTGGCTCGGTATTGCCTTAGGGAGTATCGTTGCCGAGCGATCTTTTGGAGGCGGAAATCAGTTCCAATGCCACTACCACCGTTTCCCATAGGATATATTCCATGTTAGGAATAATCACATCGGACCCCACCCACACGAGTGAGACAAGAATGCAATCATGAAACCCCCTACAAACCTCAAGCTATAAATAGGAGAATTGAGTAAAAAATGGGGGTTGCCAATGTGAAGGAGAAAAGAGAGAGTCAGAGTTGGTATCATCAAGAGGGAGAGTCACTCAAGGAGGAAAGAGAGAGAATTCATGGGGGTTAAGGGGTGCCGTTGGGTCACTTGGCCAGGAACTACCCTCAATAGGAAACACTAAGCCCACTAATACAAGTAAATTGTGAGTCCAATTCTAAGCCCTACCCATCAAGTAGAATTCAGGCATGCACAGGTACTAAAAACAAATTTCAACCAATATATTACATTATTTATGAAATATCTTGTCTTATATAATAATTGAATGTAAAATTCATTATATTTCCCTTGACATAAAAACTTACAAAATTTAAAACACTTTCAAAACAAAAATATAAATAGCTTAATTTATAAAATTTATATTCCTAAAAAAAATTATAAAATCTAATATATTTTATCAACTATACTTTATTAGCTTGCAAACACATGGATGGATTTAAAATTAGACGAAATTTTTATTATAAAAATATAAATAATTAGTCAAATTAATTTATTTTTTTAAAGCATGTAACACATGCATTCATGCATACATATAGATACATTTAAAATTAAACACAATTTTTATCATAAAATATAGATAATTAGTCAAATTATTTTTAAAAAAGTAAACATAATTAGTCACATATTAAAATTCTTATATAAATTTAGTACTACTTATGATCATTTTTTTTTCTAATTTTTAATAAGATAGAACGTGTGATGATTTTTGGTATGTGGTGATTTATTTTATTTATTTATTGAGAAACATGTGGTGATTTTTATTGAGTATATGTGATTTTTTTTAAAATGTTTTAGTTTATTAATATTAGATTCTTATTATTTTGCACTCATTAACTCACTTGACACAAAAATTAAAAAACTTAAGTAGACACATGGCACAAGTTTAAGTGGATAATTATGGTGTAATTCCCACATAAATTTAGACACATGGCGCAAAATTGGATTATAATTTCAAATTCTAATTCAATTTTCTCTAAATTTTACCTATTAATATATATATATATGTATGTATATATGACTTATAAATTTGAATTTTTTTTAGTTATATGATTATGTTTTTTATGGTTTATTATATTGAACTCATCGTTTTCTACACTAAATTAACTAATTTGACACAAAAATTTAAAATTTTAGATTAGATAGGACACATGGCGCAAAATTAAACTCTAATTGAAATTCAATTTTTACACTAAATTAACTCACTTGGCACAAAATTCTAAAATTTAAATTAGATGAGACACATGGCGCAAAATTAGACTCTAATTAAATACCAATTTGAAACTTAATTAGATTTTTTCTTTGCTTTACCTATTATTATATATATAGATTACAAAATAACCACGTCATTTTAAAAAATGATTTTAGAGTAATACTTACAAGTCTCATATATTATTTTTATTTTTAACTTAATAA
Organism: Notholithocarpus densiflorus; assembly: GCA_030021035.2. Classification (NCBI taxonomy): domain Eukaryota; kingdom Viridiplantae; phylum Streptophyta; class Magnoliopsida; order Fagales; family Fagaceae; genus Notholithocarpus; species Notholithocarpus densiflorus. Next base: position 1,518,234 of record JARYZH020000085.1, on the reverse strand, counting down.
AAAAACAAATTTTCAAAATTTTCGTGCTGACTAGTTGCATTTATTTTATATAGCTGTTGACATTTAAAACTACTTTAAATTGTAATAAATTAATATAAGCTCGTTGGCATTTGGGAGACCCTAGGATCCTCAATATGTAGTGGAGACCATTGGTGATTACCACCGTTGGATTATTGCAGAGAAGTAGATGAGAAACAGACAACCCAGCTCTTTCAAGACAATTGCTGCTGTGCTGGTACTCACTTTTTGTAAAATGTGTGCATCACGTGGCCAACAGTTGTTTAAGTTTTCGTATCATATCCAACTGCAAATCTGGGATCAGTTTCAAAAGACTCTACAGTGGACTGGACTTGGATATTCTTCTAATAACAAAATTCCCTTTGTAAAGTGAATCTATTCACGCTGATTCCTTGCTAAATATTACTAGTAAGTACTAACATTCTTTGATTATGAGTTTCTTTTTCTTTTCTGGGTCCTCTCAATTTTTAAAGAGCTATGGGGTTTCTGAACTGCTTTTTATCTCTTGGGTTTTGGCTTTCATTTATGGTTCATGCTTGATATTGATTATAACTGAACAAAATTTCTTGAATTTGGAATTGGCGGTGCACAAACCTTGGTGGGTAGTGCTTATTGCAAGTTATGTGACTCATTTACTCATATATGGTGATTTGGTAGCTGTCTTATAATTACACGCTGTTGTTGGTTGCTGTGTAGATATTCATTATGTAGAAAATGATTAACAAGTTTCAAAGAATGAATTTTTAATCAGAACAAGGCCTTAACTCTATTGCATATGTTTGCATAGTTTCTTGGGTTTTAACTTGATTTACTTGTATTCTTTCATTAGTTAAATAAAGTTTTCTATCGTTTAGCTCCAAAAAAAAAAAAGTATATAATACAGAAATTGAACTAACTTTTCCAAACTACTTCAGGTTTTAATGGGTGAGACAGAGATGTCAAAAACAAACATAGATATCCACATGAACAAGGAAAATGGAAAACGCAGGGCGTTTGATTCAGCATTTTCTACATTTTTTGTGCAGCTTCCTCACAAACTTCAGAATTGTCTTAAGGTTAGCCTTTTCATTTGAAGCCTATAGTGGATTAGTGGCAGTTTATCTTAGTTGAAAGTTAAAGAGATTCACCTTTTTTGACACAGTCTCGGCTACAAAGATTAGCTAAAGATATTGAAGGAGTAAACTCAGTGAACCCTGTCCTAAGAAAGGAGAAAGGATCATCTACAGCTTGGGAGGTTGATTTGGAAAAGCAAATGCAAGCATGGACAGAAAATCCATCATGGGTTGATCAATCTCGAGAAATAAAGGTGAGAGTTAAGCAACAAAAATGTTCTTCTTGGTTTTCTAACGAGTTGTGACAAATTGGCTCAAGTTGAGACTCGAGTAGAAGATTTTACAACTGTCAAGTCCTGACGTGATTAATCCTGGTAGCTACACTTGTACATTCTGTTATGCCAGTACATAAATCCAGTTCCACAGGAAAATTTTCGCGTGGGATGAAAATATGATGTAAACTTAGATTGGTATTAGTTGCCCCAGAAGCAACACTGGCTTTGTAGAAAAGAATACTGGAGTTATTTTACTGATGGTAAATGTCCAAACTATTGCATATGTTGCTAGGATAATCTTGCAGAGTTGATAGCTTCTCTGGGTGACTGGATGTCCATACTGATTTCCATCAAAGCCACAACTTATATGGAATTATGGATTCTAATGTATCTCTCTGGCAGGTCAGCGTACCAAAAGGTTCTCTTTGCAACCTTAATGTCAAAGTTAATGTTGGGCTGCCTCCAGATGCAGTATATAATATTGTGATCGATCCTGATAACAAGAGGGTTTTCAAAAATATTAAGGTAGGTAGTATCTGTTCATCTGCTGTTTCTTTCAGATTTTAGTAGCAAGCGTCATCTCTTAGGGAAGTAATGAAACATTGCAGTTAAACATGCTATTCACTTATTAAAACTTGTATTTGATATATAGTAGACTTTTTATCTTATGGTACTCTCACTTATGATATGATAGTTCTCCTAGTTTTAAAGCTGTATCATCTTATTGAGATTCTAATTTTTGTATGACAAGTTAAATGTCTTGCTTCAGGAAGTAATATCCAGAGAAGTTTTGGTCGATGAAGGTTCGAGGCAGGTGGTTGAATTGGAGCAGGCAGCCATATGGAGATTTCTTTGGTGGTCAGGAACCATCTCGGTTCATGTTTTAGTAGATCAAAACAGAGAAGATCACTCGGTAAGATATCAGTTTTCATTGTTGGTATGTGTGTGTGTTTTGCTAGGGAAAATGGAGGGGGTGGGGGAACTGTTCATGTTGCAACTTACAAACCTGATTTTCATCAGACATGAGGATCTAAAGAATTTTTTGTTGTGGTTGCATTTAGTTGTTAGGAAACTCATGGAAAAGGAATTTTGCAATTCTCTGGTATGAACAAAACATACTATTGCTGGATTTTCTTTTAATCGAACACCAATTGTAGAGCTCCCCTACGCAAGGTTTTGGAAGGAAACTTACTGAAATTATATGCATTTATCTTCCATATTGTTATTTTCTGAAAAATAGGCTTGCTATATTATTTGATGCCTCATTTTGTATTAGTAAGTACCATCATTACCATCACATAACGTTCATAAGCAATACCTCATATATCAACCTTGAGACAATACCACATTTGGGGCAAGTTCATCCCTTTATTGCATTATTGTGCTTTAGGACATGGAGATTGGATTATGTGATGAGAACAAGCCATTTTTTATCTCTCTAATATATGATTGTTTGTCAGATGAGGTTCAAGCAAGTGAAAACGGGATTTATGAAAAAATTTGAAGGGTGCTGGAAAGTAGATCCTGTGTTTATTGATGAGAAAATCTGCTCTCCCTTTAAGCCTAAGACATGGGAACAGTATTGTGCATGTACCAAAGGCAAAGGAAGGGTAGGGTCAATAGTGAGCTTGGACCAACTTATTCAACCAGCCATTGTTCCACCTCCACCTATTTCCTGGTATCTTAGGGGAATAACAACCAAGACATCAGAGATGCTGATAAACGACATGCTTGCTGAAACTGCCAGAATTAGGGAAAGTTTAAACCCTGAAAAATCTCGCAAGGCGCTAGAGATATCTGTGGGAATGTCTGATGAAGGCCTAGTTGATAACATATGGGATATTAAAGAAAGATGGACCCTGCGTAGGAGAAGTGCAAAGCAATGTCATAGAAGGCTGCTGACTCCCAAATGATCTACTGGTGAATAATTTCTGTTTAACTTGTGAGCTTCTTATACGTATCCACTGTAGCTGTAATTGATATCTGAACCCCTAGCAATATTTTGTAATAATATATTAATCAAAATCATTGGATTATTAGTTATATTGGTTCATTTACCTTAATGTCTTGAGTTCAATGACTGAAAACACGATCAATTATTAGAACAATGAAGCTGCTAACTTTCAGCCAGATGTTTTGCATCTGGATTGTTGAGTAGTTTTCTTCAAATTTCTCGCCTTCGTTATTGCTAAGAGACTGGATGTGTTCTTGGCAGAGTAGAGCATAGCAAATGGAACCCAAATTAACACTAAGATGATATTACATATTTTGATTGCTTTTGATGATTGCCTTTTACCATCAAGCCAAGATATGTTTCTTTTTGGCATGGATGAGCTTTGAAAACAATCGCATTTGATAATAAGAAAATTTACTAATTAAGCCAATTAAAATCCATAAGGTACTCTATTGTTGGATTAATCCTAAACCCCATTTTTGGTGATTTACACATTTCCATTAGAAGAAGCTTCAAATAATAATTGCTACTTTGTTAGTTTTTTTAATATTTTAAATCATGTTTTGCTTTGTTTCCTCTTGAAAACCAATTCCCGAATATTTGATGAATATTCTAAAAAATTTTAACAAATTTGATTATCATTTTTGGCCCCTTATTTTAAAAAATTATTTTCCTAAACTTTAAAAGTGTGATGTTAGGGATAACTCTTGCGTAATAGCCACTTGTTTTAAATTAATAGAAGAAAGGACAATCTTCTAAACTCATATCCACCCATGAATATTTTGACACAGAGTGCCAACTGGTTACCCACTAATTGATACAATAGGTTACCAATCTCATATCAAGTATTTTTGTTAGAATGCTAGCATGATCACATGATCCATTCTTTTAGAGAACTCACTTGTAGGAATAAATCGGATCGGAGTTCTGCAATTTGGGCATCACAGTCAAAGTAGAAGAGGACAGAAACTAAAGTTCAAAGGTGAAACAACTCAACAGTGATAGTAAGATATTGATTAAACAATAAGAGTTACAGTATGCTGAATTACAGAATACTAGTCAAAATTGATACAAAGACAATTAGGGAAAGTAACATTGTTTATTTTCATGTTGTATTGTTGTTACTCTCTCAGTATCTCTCCCCTTAATTTTCTTTTTCAGATACTTTTCCTACAACCCTGTTACTATGTTACAAATATTACATAGAATTTCAACTCTTTGACTTGCTCGGAATGAACACAGGCAACCAAGCATTGCCTTGTACAGCATCCTGTATCCAAGGCCAAGAGAAGAAATCACTGCAGATTCTAAGATGCATAGACACTGCATTCTATACTTTCGTTGTCATTCAATTCCCCATTTAGTGGACTACAAATCTTATCTCCTACAAGGGAAGACATTGGGAATTTCTGCCTTAGATGATGGATCATCGAGTCATCAAGACCATGTTTTTCATAGCTCATGAAGGCACCCAATGCTCCAAGAAATCCTTCATGCCGCAAAAACATTGCCTTAGCCTCACCTTTAGACCTAATAACAGAAAGGAAAAAAAAAAAAAAAAATGCTGTTTTTTAAATTGAAAGCTTTTGTCAAAGAATGGAATAATAGATCAAAACCATAACATTCCTAGAGATTGATCCTAAAACCAAGAATGAAAAGAAGGTTGGGAAGAACAGGATGATCCCCCACCCAATAACATGGAAAAGCATGACACCAGATGAAAAATTCTCCAAAAAATATCCATGAGTGCTGTGACCAAGAAAACAAACGTTATCATAATTACCAGAAGTCAACTGCAACTGCAATTGTATCCATGGTATAAGCATGACCCCGGATGAAAAATCCTCCAAAAAATATCCGCTTGAGCCCAAATCGGAGTGCATTCAAGTAAGCAATCTAATCATAAGAAGTAAAACAAAATATTATCAGACACAAACTGTTAATTATAATTTAGGGAATTTTACATTGATTTCAGATAGAATTAAATAATAAAAAAATTTGCACAACAGAAATTCTAAGACAAAAAAGGAAATGAGTTGTCAATTTGTTTTTAGATAACAAAGAATCATGGATTACAGATTGCATCTCAAGGAATGCCTAGCAAATAGAAGCATCTCCAGGCATGGCAAAGGAAATCAACTTACTTAAGGGAGTACACATCCAACCCTCAATTACAATATGATCCTCTTATGAAAGTGCATTCAACACCATGATCAAGACCAGGAAATAAAAAATTAAAAAAAAATCCAAGGACACCGCCCTACTTCTATAAAATTTCAGACAGACTGCTACTTATGCATGCATAAGCATACATAATTTGCATTGAAGAATCTAAATTAACCCCATAATGTAGTAAACAAATGAAACGTAGAATAACTAATGTGGTCGAGCACACCAAGTATGCCTGATCAGTAAACTCAATTTTAAGATTTATGATACCATTCTTATGATTTTATGATACTATTAACTAGCTTAAAGTTTTAAGTTCGTCTATGTACTACCTGAATCCAAGGCTTGAACCTTGCCATTAAGAAAGAACAATCTAGAAAAGTTTGAAAGTTCTGAAAGAAGAACTGAAGCCTCAACATATAACCCAATATACCCATGCAGCCCACTCAAGGGTAGAAGATATTTTTTGATAATGACAATATGCTCTTGACTTTTTTGTTACATGTCACATGATACATGATAGGTTGAAACATAATGTTGTGTAGTATGTACATGAAATCATTAAAATTGACAAGCATACAGAAAATAAAATCAAATGGAGAAAACCAGGAAAGTAATAAGAAAGAATTGGGAAGACATGGAACAAAATGCTCATAATATATGAAGAGAGTACTACAGAGGAAAAAGCAAGATGATTACAAGGGTTTGCAAAGGAATTCTAAAATCCAAATTGCACTACCTCACTAGGCATAGTATCAATTTTGAGGAGCTCATTTAACTGCATTTTCCTTTACTGCATAAGTGACTTCAAGATTACAACTTTTCATATTCACTCAAAGTTTGACATAAGATTTAAGGAGAAGGGAATTATTTGTAGCAAAATAAATTATCTACACTCACAACATGTGTTATGAAAACAGATAAGACGGACAAAACTTGGCTGGTTTGGTATTGTAGTCGGCTACCAAAGCTTCTGTAATAGATGTGCGAAAACCAATTTCTGTCTAGAATTGGAACATCTAAACGAAAAATAAACTATATTCTAGGATTAGGCTAAAAGTTTCTCTAAACTCTTGACAGGACAAAACATCAACTCGTAATCTGTCTTCTCCAGTAAAGACAGACACATCACCACATCACAATATATTCAATTTAAGGAAAATAAGAAATCTGCCACACTGCAACTGACCTGTCCAATGTTGTTTGAAATCATTCTTAAGAGTGACCGGGCAATGTCTTCAGGTCGGTAATCTTGAAGCTCTTTTTTATCAGAAATTGCCTTGCCAAAGCTAGAAGCAATAGTTTTTGATGAAAGACCAACCTGTTAGCATCAAGATTTTTTTTTTGGGGGGGGGGGGGGGGGGGGGTTAAATTCAATTAACTTAATCATAAGATGGAAAATTAACATGGAAACTAAAAGGCCTTCATCATCATCTATTAAAATTAAGACCAACTAGGTGATGAGCTGTGCATCACACAGGAAAACTATATTTTCACTTCAAAATAATTTAAATAAAGTTTTCTAGTAACCCACATCACCTTTACGACAATACCACTACTGTGACAAAATCTTCAAGATAGCAACCAAGGATGGCGAGGAGTCTAATCAAAGAGAAATCTTTACAATTGAAGGAAACCACATGATCAAATAAATGCTCTAGAACTTAAATATGAAGAAAAGAGAAGATGAAAAGATAGAGAGACAAGTGAGATGAGTTGGCAAAAGAGTTGAGGAGTTCATGAGAAAAGAGAATCAAACAGGTCCCATATCCAAACTATCCAAATGATGATGTCTCTATAGATTTAACATGGTAAACTGGTCTTTGCACATAACAAATGTGGTTACAAAATGGTATTAAGGAAAATGTTTTGAATGTTTGAAAATAAAATGTGATGTGGTGCATTGAGGGTCCGGCATTCTAAATCCCTTAACAAGAAACCACATTACAAAAGCTCAGGCTAATTACGGCCTGATTTCTGCAAAATATATTCAAACTAAAACTTCAACAGGAAGTACACAGTGCAGAAAACAGCAAATCTCTCAGCAAGCTAAATTAAAGCAAAGACCTGTCTATCAAGAATACTCACCTTTGAATAGTCCGTTCCACCATAGATGTCCCCAACAAGCATGTCTATCACTCTGTTATTTCCCTGGTGACTTAATTCCAGCAACTCATCAAAACTGAGACAGAAAATACATTGGTGGTCTGTAAATCAATGGCTATGTAATGAGAAGATAAATCATCGTACTGACAAAAAAAAAGATAGAAACTCCCTCTTGCACTTTGTTGTATAAATCAAAAACAAAATAAGAACAAGGCCAATCATCATACTGAAATAAACAAATATCGAAATTACCTCTTGCACTTGGTCAAGAGCCTTCCCAACCCCCAAAAAGTGCCACCACCAACATTTGTTCCACTCACTCTCTCAAACTTCCCATCCCCTTCAACCTATACAAGCACAGGACAGAAATTAACAAAGAATTTGGGAACATATCATTATGATCAAATACTACAACTACAACAACAACAACAACAACAACAAAGCCTTAGTCCCAAAACTATGGGGTTGGCTATGGATCCTTAATGAACTAATTGGGTAGAATGCGCCCTAGCTAATCCTTGAAAATCATTATGATAAATTTTTTTTTTTTAAGTTTTAAGAACATGAACCAAAACCAGTTACTGGAGCAAATAATAATGACTAGAATACCTTGATCATGCTGACACCAGACCCAATATTAACAAGGAGGTAGGGGTACAAATCATTATGGTCAATCTGCACAAATTCCTTCTTCCCGTCCAAGTATGTAAATGCTTCTTGATGAACTGCCTACTCAAAAAATGTATAAATGTCAATTGAAACTATCAGTCAAGACAATGGTATGGCAAACAAGAAAGTATATGCAATGAAATACTTGGTTTGAAACATGAATGAAATAATTTTAATATCAAAAATAGTTCTACACTTGTCACACAGACATTTGATAGAATACAAACATTTCTTTACCTCTCCTCTCCCCCAAACAAATACTATTTTGATTGACGCAAATGTGTGGGTGTGTATGCGAGGAAGAATCAGAACAGAATTCAAGATAAATAAAGGGCAAGATACTAAGTACTACATGAAAGAATTTAACTTCATAATATGTAAAAGACAGATATTTAGTTCTACATACCAATTTATGGTAAGTAAAATCCCACCTTAAGTAAAAAATTAGCCCCAGCTACAAGACAGTCCATTTCATCTTCCTTGTCAAGACAAATGCCAAGCTTTTCTTTGAAGAGATCAGCATACTTGTATGCCCCACCACCTGTGGCCTGCTCACATATGGTAAGTAGTTAATAAGTTTGCATACTGCTGCAAGACATACCAAAAACTAAGTTTCTCATGACATAATCTCTCTCCATATCCACCATTTCCTTTTTCTCTTCTGCACATGAATTACATGTGCTATCTTGCCAGTATATCATGAAAAGATATCCAGCTGCTATCTATGATTATTATTATTTTTTTTTAAAAGACAAACCTAATTTGACCAAACTACTTCAGAAGAATAGTACAGCAATGCTAAACAATTTTTACCTTAATTATGGTCTTCTCAATGGGAAGAGCCCCAAGTCGCTGGCAACCTAATTCATTTCAATTACAAGCAGAATGACAAGAATTAGCAGAAACATCACGAAGATTTCAAGAACATTTAAAAAAAACTTAAATGATTTTAAATTGCAGCTTTCTAATTAATATCACAAGGATTGAGGAAATATTTTTGCATTCAAGGAATGCCTACTTAATGGGATTTCTTTTGCTAAGAACATCACAGACTGTTAAAACATACTCCACCCTTCTTGTCAGAAGGCAGGTGCTACCTATGTCTTTTAAGAATTATGTTAAACCAATGCAAAGGCCATCCAGGACCATAAAGCACATTGAAACCACGTGAACAAAGTGGGTTTGGCTCTTTAAGGAGCTTCTAACCAATCACAGAGAAGCTTGAGATCGATGCCAAAAGCTTTTTCTGCTAAGCTAGAGCAATACTCAGGTCAAGCAGATAGTGACATCTGCTTCATGAGGCGTGCTCCCCAGCCAATTTTGCTATCCCTTGGGGTTATACAATGAAGAATTATTTAAGATTTAAAGTATATTAAGATTACTAAGTTGTGTTTGTAAACTAGAATTGCAAGATTCTGACATGCATTTTAATGATGTATTAGGCCGACTCATCAGCTTGGTTATGCTGTGAAACAAGCTTGAGCTCAATCAAAACAAAGTATATACAAAACAAGCTAGCAAAGTGCATTAACAACACCACTCTTCCTTCAACACGGTTCCAAACATTAGCACAAATTCAATGACTCCTACAACAAGAATCAGTTTCTGAAGTAGCAATAACATGTAAGTCCACACATACCGCCAATATGAAGCCGCTTGGTTTGTATGAAATCTAAGCAATCATTGATCTTGCATGTCTCGAACTTCGAAAAATGGAGCCTCCCTTTAAGAACCGGAAAACTCCTGTTACCATTAGAAACCCCAACACTTTCCTTCCCCGACCTCCCCAACTCATCATCATCATCACCATCATTGGTTGAGAAATACACCAACTTAATCAGTGACCCTGCCCAAAAAAACACACACACAATGCTACTTCAACACTAGCATAAATTGCATTTCTAACACTTCATTTTGCACCATTTGGGGAGCTTAAAAGAGCATTTTTAAAACCCAAAACTTCATTTCGCAACAACACAAAACACAGTTTACTGTAAAAAATTTAGAGGAACATGTAAATTGTGGTAACAAATTTATTATCACAAATGGGTCATCAAAAAGGGACTCTCATTACAGCTCAGTAAATCAAATTTGAATATGGGAAGAGAAGCTACTTTAATTCAACAGTACTGAATTTTTTTGGACACGTCCAAAGTGGCATGTAACATATATAACTGATTTGAGGAAAATCAAATACATGGGCCAAAATGAAATAACGAAAAAAAAAAAAAAACCAGATTACCTCCGATATCGAGAGATAAATGAGAGGTTTTTTGATTTGGGTCGGAATTCCCCGGAATTTGAAATTCTCCGAGATCCATTTTCTCCTTGATTTCTTCTCCCTCTGTATTTCTGGACTATGAAGTGGGTGTGATTGTTGTAAAGCTTTGGTAGACCAGAATAAATATAAGCAACTGGGCTGTGTACCAATTACCTAACTCATCGCTGCCTAGAAGAAAAAAAAAATAGCAGCATTATGAGAGAGTTGAAAACGATTTTTTATTTTAGGACCTGCCGGCTCTTATCTTAAATAAATAGACCCAGTCATTTGTAATTATTGCGAGTTGGGACCAAAACTCTAATCTAATCTAATGGTGGGCTGCTTAATTCTTTAATTCATAGAGATTTTTTTGTTGTTCTTTTTCACCTTTCTTTTTTCACTCTCGACTTTCCGAGGCAGTTGACAGGCAATATGGAGCATAGGAGCCTAACAACTACCCAGCAAACGTGTTGCTGTGTGATAGACAGGTGGAGTAATATAACAAAGTGGGTTTTAGTTAACTCAAACTAGTAAAATTATTATTATTTTTTTTTTAAGAATCAGCGGTAAAATCGTTGAGATTTCGAGTTAGAATTACTAAAAATTAATTGGCATATTGACCAGAGGATAAAAATCAATTATTATGAAAAGATGTTATAAGTTGAAATTTTATAGTATTTATTATTGTAAAAAAAAATTAATTATAAAATCAAAATTATTCCAAACTTTAAAGGTGTAATTAGTTGGTACTTATGTAACTTTAAGGGTAAAAACTCAAAACCAAAATTATCATAAACTTAGGGTGCAAATTACAATTTAATCTTTTTCATAAATATACATGATGTTTTTAAAATTATGACAATTAAAATGATTGATAAGAGCATTCTAATATCTTTCAGTTAATTCAGTTGCATGGGCTTGTTATGGGAAAGTTATTAAGCAACGGGTAAGCTATAGAGGGTAAGGCAGGGTTGGGTTACATAAATGTTTTGGCATGCTGGATATGTGAGAATAAACATGTTTTGGGATATGACTTGCTTGCTCTAAGGGTAGTTTGGTTGCATATGCTCAGGGGTAGAACTGGGAATTAATTTTCCTTTGGTGTCCTTGTTATAATATTGAGCATCCACCAAAAGTTACTTTATCTATTTTACTTACACACATGCTGCAGCAGTGAATTTATTTTAGCTTTCAACACAATAAAATAATATAAACATCACAATAAAATAATATATCCCTTACAATAAAATAATATATCCCACTACCCAAAAAATATCTACAGCACCAACCACAACCACCTCTACCATCAGCCACAGCCACAACAACCACCACCACCACCACCAGTCCACAGCAAGAAAAAAAAAATATAATAAAACGAATATGAAATAAATGTTCAGTTAAGAGCTTTCACCGGAGAAGAAAGAAGAAGAAGAAAATGCAGGACGACTCGGCCGAGTCGAGCCCGGAGTTCCGAGTGGGCCAGCGAGTCCACTCAACGAACGATCCAAGAAGAATTGGAACGATGAAGTACGTGGGGCCCATCGAGGGCCACGCTGGGGAGTGGGTCGGCGTGGACTGGGATACTGGAGAAGCCAAGCACGATGGATATCGGAGAAGCCAAGCGAGTGGGTCGGCGGTGAGATGGAGGACTGGGCGAGATGGGTCGGCGGCGTGGGATGGCGATGAAGATGAACCCAGAACAGATCGGTGATGAAGATGAAGATGAAGATGAAGATCTAGAACAGATTGGCGAAGCAGAGAGTAGATGAGGGAGAGAACAAAAAATGAGAAGGAAAAAGGAAGAAAGAAGAGAAGCCGAAGGGAGAAAAAGAAAGAAAGAGAAAATATTTTTTAAATGAAAGAGGAGAGACAAATTTAATAAAATAAATTTTTTTTTTTAGCTCTCATGAACAGTGCACATCTATCTATAGATGTGCACTGTAGCAATGGAGCTAAAAAAAAAGATTTAGCTCCATAGCTGGAGCATGTTTTTTGGTGTTTGAGGAGCTAAAAAATACCAATATATCAATATAGCACAACTGCTGTGAGTGCTCACACACACATACTGTTGAAGAGGACTTATCATCTTTTATACTTTAGTGATTATATAAATGTTTAGTTTGATAATAGATATATACCGAAAAGAAAAAAAAAAAAAAAAAAAAAACTTGGTATCTTTAAAATGTATAGAATAAAACTTGATGGGGATATTCCATACAATAAAATTCAACTATTATCATATTTATAGTGATATCTTAAAATTTTTATTTGTAATATAAAATTATAAATTACTAAGTTATCTACCAAAGTGAATAAAAAATTTCCAAAGGAATCAATGAAGTCCTCAAATTATGAACCAAAACTTTAAGCTTTAAGTGCATTATTGATAGATGTAAACTCTGCGATAAGCTTCCTGAGTCATCCATTCATGCTCTGTGGGAGTGTGAAACTATTCAAGCAGTGTGGAACCTGCATTTCGGGTGGGTGGACAGAACTCAAACTTTTGGATTTTCTTTTGACAAATTAATTAATTTTATTCGTGTGAAGCCTCAGTTCATGGAGTTATTTGCTACTACCTCTTGGTACGTTTTGTTGTATATATAGGTATATACATAGATAGATTGAAATAAGAATGTTTGAGTTTGGAGAGTATTGTTTCATAAAGTGAAAATTCAAATTCTAGAATTTTCTAAATGAAATTTGTGCTAAAGGATTTTCGATCGGTTGAAACTTTTGCTCGATCAATCAAAATGATGAAGAAAATAATCTTGGAGTCTCTAGATGATTGAATAGCTATTTGATTCCTGTTTGATCGATTGAAAAGAGCATTCGATCAATCAAAAGGAACTCCCGACCAATCGAAACTTGTAAAACTAAGTTTTCTGCAGAATTTTCTGGTAACTGTTCAGAATGTTTGAAGAGGTTTCAAGCCTTGTGAACAGTTTTATGAAACATTTTGACTCTCCATATGTGCCTTTTGATAAAATATAACCCTATGAGTATAAATAGAGGCTTATGTTCACTTGAAAAATAACACAAGAAATCCTGTGGTTATTCTCCAGAATTGCTATTTGTAGAACCCAACAACTTAGTTGTATTCTAGGGACAAGTTTGCAATAACCCTTTAGCAACAAGAGGGTGGGGGCAAATATTATCTATTTCTGTTTGTCTTTTGTATTATCCTTATTCTTCCTTTATTACTTTGTGTATTATTCTCAACACATTTGGTGCCAAAGAAATAAGGTGAGGTTCAAAGAACTTGTGTTGCCACTGTGCAGTGTTGCAGGGGATGCCTATCAGTACCTGGCTACATATAAAATGGACAGCCACAACCAGTCAGACTTGTTAAGCAGAAAAACATCAAATGGAAACCACCTTCACCTGGAATGTATAAGACAAAATTTGACGGTGCGGTATTTGAAGATTCGGGTGAGGCAAGAATTAGAGTGATTATTCGAAATTCTAGAGGTGTGGTTATGGCATCTCTAGCAAAAAAAATTTTGAATCCTTCTTCGATTGAGACGGTGGAACTTCTTATTGCTGGGGCGGCTGTTATACTAGTATAGGAGCTCGGTTTTGAAAACTCCATCTTTGAAGACAAATCTAAAATAACCATAAACTCCCTCTAGAACAGTGATCAGTTGAAGTCATCTATTGGTCATTTAGTATAAGACACTTTGTTCTTTGTAAACTCCCTTAGGAGTTGGTCATTCTCTCATATTAGTAGGCAAGGTAATGTTGTTGCATATGTCTTAGCTAGAGAGTTAAACTTTCTTTTTCTTTTGATGTTTGGATGGAATTTGGTCCTCTAGATGTATTTAATGTTTTAAGTGTTAATTTAATAGATCCTTAATAAAAAGTTACGTTAAAGGTTTTCTATAAAAAAAGAAGAAGGATAATTACACATAACCCACCTGTGGTTTGGGCAAAAATCACTTTGCCTACCCGTGTTTGAAAAGTGTCACTTAACCCACCTGAGGTATGTTTCCGTCAATCTCCGTAACCCACCTTGGTCTCTGCCGTTACAAAAACACCTTTTAACCCAAAAACATAACATAACGAGAATCAAAACACCCAAAACTCAAAAACTTTTCGAAAGAGAGACCTAAGGTGTGATCAGCTTGTTCTTCGTGATTTGGAGCGTCTGGAGGGGGATAAAACACTTGTTTTGCATCATCGAAGCTGGGCAAGGTATGTGTGACTACTGTTCATCTGCATTTGGGTTCTTGATGTCATTTTTTTATCGCGACCCACCCACGTAGTTAGGTTTTGCTGTTCATCTGCACATTTAAATTTTTTTTGTATGTTAAATGTGCATTTTGCTATTTATATGTAAAATCGCTTAGGATGAAGCTAATGTACTGCTATGGTTGTTTCTATAATGCGTATACTTGAAAGAATCAAGTTTATTTGTCAATGATTACACTTGTTTGTGAACTGTGGGTAATATGGTCCCTATGAATTTGTTGGGAATCTGGTTTTGCATGTGCTTTATGTGGTCATTTGTCCGTGTGTTGTTGTCTTGTTGTCTTATTGTCAATTTGTTGGCTTGTTGTCTCTTTTGGCTTCTTGTCATTTTCTGCATGTTAGTGTGTAAACAAACTACTTATTTTAATTGGAGATGGTTGACTTCACATTTGACATTGAAATTCATGTTGGGGGATGTTTTGTGGAGGAGCCAACCGTTGAATATGTGGGTGGGTCTGTACATACACTGACAGAGATTGACCCTGACAAGTTGAGTTTCTTTGAAATTTGAGATTTATGCCATCTAGTTGGTGCTCCTAAAGAACACAGTAGATATAGGTATTTACTTCCTGAAGGTGGTCTACAGCATGATTTAAGAGCCATAGAAACAAATGCAGATGTGGTGAACATGACTACCCTTCATAGGGCATGACCAGCTGAAAAAATCATAATCTATACTGACATAGATGTGGAGCCACTGGCAGTTGAGTATCTTGATGGAGGGGGAGTGGCAAATGGTGGTGTAGGTGGTGATGGAGGGGGAGTGGCAGATAGTGTAGATGGTGATGCAGGTGGTGACGTAGGTGGTAATGTAGGTGGTATAGGTGGTGATGCAGTAATGGATGAAATAGATTTGGAGAGTGATTATGATGAAGATGATGAGAATGATGAAGAAGAAGATGTTGAGGATGTTGAGATTGGTGCAAGAGATGAAGAACATGATGTTGAGGTTAGTGCAAGGATTGAAGAACAGAATGTTGAAGGAGATGATGATGATGATTGGCTAAATGAAGGCCTAGAGGGAGATGACTTTGGTGATGACATATTTGTTGCTCAAAACTCAGCTCCACAAGATTCTACTCCCAATACAGTCCCAAAATCAAGCAATGCACCCCACACAACCCCAGAATCAAGCAATGCACTCCATGCAGACCTTGAGTGGGCTGAGCCAGCTCTTGAGGATGACTTGGTAAGCATAGATGGGTCTGCTGATGAGTAGGTACCTGAACAGATAGAGTTTAATGCTAAGAGTGACATGAGAAATGTTGTACTGAAGAAGGAGATGAAGTTTCCTAATGCAAAGGTGTTCAGAGCTGCTTTGAGGGAGTATGCAATCAAAAAACCTATTGACATCAAATTTAAGCTTAATGAGAGGACTAAGATATCAGTTCACTACAAGAATGGGTGTGGGTGGAGATGTTATGCATCTCAAATAAGTGGAGAGCTAACATTTCAGATTAAGACCTTGACTGATGACTGTACTTGCCCTAAGTCTTTTAAAAACAGCCAAGCAACATCAGCTTATGTTGCTAAGAGGTTCATTGAGGATTTTAGCAAAAATCCAAATTGGGAGGTGAGTGGTGTACACAACCATGTGATACAAAATTTATCTATTGACCTAAGTGTAAACCAAGTGTATAGGTCAAAGAGAAAGGCAACAGATTTGATCAATGGAGATGAGCAACTACGATATGGTGTTCTTAGGGACTATGCACAAATGATAAACACTGTAGACAAGGGAAGTAGGGTTATACTGCAAACAGAAATGACTGATGAGACTTTCCAGCCAAAATTTAAGAGGATGTATGTTAGGTTCAATGCTCAAAAGGTAAGATTTTTAGGTGGATGCAGGCCATTTATAGGTTTAGATGGTTGTCACATAAAGCACAGATTTGGTAGGCAAATCTTATCTGCCACTGCCAAGGATGCAAATGACAACATTTTTCCAGTAGCCATGGTTGTTGTGGAACAAGAAACCAGAGTCTTGGATATGGTTTTTGGAAATTTTTGCTGATGATATAGGGAGGCCAGAGGAGCTTCAGTTGGTCTTCATTTCTGATAGGCAAAAGGTATGCAAGTTTTGTTTTGTTCAGTTACACTTGAATAGTTTACTTTGTTTGCTGAACTAACCTATTTTGTTTGTTGTTTGGTTATTTGCAAGGGCTTATACCTGCAATAGAGACACTATTCCCTACTGTGGAGCATATATACTGTGTGAAACACATCTACAACAATTTCAAAGTTGATCACAGGGATTGGAGCTAAAGGATGCACTGTGGAGGTGTGCTGCTACCACAACAGTAAGGGAGTTTAAGAGATGCATGCAGTACATAAGGGATTTGGATGAAAAGGCATATGAGTATCTTGCAAACATTGCACCTACACAGTGGACAAGGTCACACTTCACTCCTAGGGCCTTAACAGATTGTTTGGTAAATAACTTGAGTGAGTCTTTTAATGCAATGATATTAAAGTCTAGGGACAAGCCTATCTTGGCAATGTTGGAGTGGATTAGGGTTAGACTTATGACTAGGTTTTACACAAAAAGGGAAGGGATACAGAAGTATGCTGAAAAGTTGTGTCTAAGCATATAAGATAGGTTGGAGAAATTGAAAGTTGAAAGTAAGCCATTTAGTGCTACCCCAGCTGGCAGTTTCCTTTATGAGGTAGGCAGTCAGTATGAGAGGCATGTAGTTGATCTTGTTAAGAAGACATGTAGCTGTAGGTCTTGGGATTTAAATGGCATTCCATGTAAACATGCCATAATAGCCATTTATACAAACATTGAGACACCAGAAGACTACACCCACCCATGCTACTTTAAAGAAACTTACATGGAGATATACAAGGAGGTACTTCCTCCCATGCCTGGCCAGTCAGAATGGGCTGAGACTGGACAGCCTGCTCCTCTAGCACCTCACATATACAAACCACCAGGCAGGCCACTCAAGTAAAGAAAAAGGGCTTCTGATGAGCCTAAGAACCCTTACAAAGCAAGTAGGCTGAACAGACTTGTAAGGTGTGGGAAATGCAAAAAGGAAGGGCATAACTTAAGAGGGTGCAAGGCTGGTATCACTAGGGAGACACCATGGCAGAGGAGACAGAGGCTTGAAAAAGAAAAAGCTGTAAGTAATTGAGATTTAAATGACAAAAAAAAAAAAAAAAAACTTTTTTTAAACTTACAAAGGTATTTATGTATTGAAACTGGGTTTTGTTGCAGGCAAGGGGAGGGGTGCCTACACCTAGTACCAGATCTGCACCTCAGCCTGCACCCTAGCCACCATCCCAACAGCCTACCCAAACCTACAACATGATGTCTGCCACTCAACCTTCATCCTCACAGCAAGGAAATCAAGCTAGGCCATCTCACAAGAGAGCAAGATGGTTCTCTTCCTCACAGCCAGAGTTTCACATACCTAGGGAGACCTGGGATACCCTACCAAGTTCTTCATAGGTAACTTAGTTAAGTAACCTCTTTCCTGGATGGTTGTGTAGACTGGGATATTTTTTAACAAGTGGATCTATTTTTTATTTATTTTGTAGCCTTTACATGCAAATATGAGCACTGGTGGTGTGAGGACTAGAGGACAGGTTGCTGCACAAAGGCCACCAAAAATGAATTCAGTGGGTGGAAAGAGGAAAGAGGAAAGAGTAAAGAGTAAAGGCAAGAAATGAATGAAGCTAGTGGGTACGCATGCCAGCATTGGGAGTAAAGCTCTTAGGAACATGTGGGCTTTTTGTTTTTTTGTGAAGACCACTGTTGGCTTTTTGTAATTATCAATTAGTGTAAAAAACAATCACCTTGTTTTGCGCAATTATATGTATGTGTATATATGTATATATATATATATATATATGTATCTGGCCTTGGAATGTGTTTTTTTGTAATTACTAGAAGTTAAGGTACAATACACTCCAAGTTGTTATATGGAAGTTGTGGTATTACAGTTTGTATGAAACAATATTTGTCCAAACTAGATTATATGGAAGTTTATTTATTGCTACTACAGATTGTGTCTAAGTAGATTTTTCCAATATAAATTGTATGGAAGTTGTTATTGTGAAATGGTTGTTATGGTATGCGCAGGTAACTGTATGGAACATTATTTGTCCAAACCAGATTATATGAAAGTTTATTTATTGCTACTACAGATTGTATCCAAGTAGATTTTTCCAATATAGTGTATGGAAGTTGTTATTGTGGAATGGTTGTTATGGTATGCACAGGTCATTGATAATTGACCAATACTTCTTTCATTGAATGGTTGTTATGGTATGCACAAAATACTCAATAATTGACCAATTCTTCATTCATTGACACATCAAAACATTACATCAATAGGCTAGTGCTATTACAATGCAAATTCATTGACACCATTGTCATAACTATCTCTACTAACCAATTAACTACTTCAAGGCAACAATCTAGGTCTCTTCATTCCAGAGAACTCAATTGAGCCAAAACACAATATAACAATAACAAAAAAGATCCATGACAAAATGCATGCAAACTTCCACATTCTCTGCTTCTTTTCAGCAAACATGGCTTTTTTCTTAGCTTTTGCATAGACAGCTCGAGCCTCTCTCCCTCTCCTTGGCTTTGGCTTCCTTTTCAAGAGCCTTTTCTGCCATTTGCCTAGCTTCTTCTACTGTTTCCAGAGCTATCATTTCCCTCTCATTGGCAAGTTGGAGAGCACTCTGAAGCCTAGACATCTTCTCTAGAGCCAAAGGTGCATTTTTATTCCCACGAGGACAGGTTGGGTTATCAAGCCAAACAAAGAAAGGACACTTAGGACCAACCTTATAACAGCTACAACCCAAGAACCTCCTCCCAAAATTGTACAAACTCAAACTTGTTCTCAAAACACAAGTCTGCTCATTGCACATATGCCCACATGAACCCGAGAAATGACCACTTGATGAAGACATATCAACAAAACACGATTCCTGGGAAGTACAAATTTAGACTTTCACACAGTAAGTTCGCACTTGAACAAAATCTGAAACCCTAAATCGAGAACAGACACAAATACGTGGGTAGGTTGCAATGAACAGCAGTCACACATACCTTGCCTAGCTTCGATGATGCAAAACAAGTGTTTTCTCCCCCTCCAGACACTCCAAATCACGAAGAACAAGCTGATTGCACCTCAGGTCTCTCTCTTGAAAAGTTTTTGAGTTTTGGGTGTTTTGATTCGCGTTATGTTCTATTTTGGGGTTAAAATGTGTTTTTGTAACGGCAGAGACTAAGGTGAGTTACGGAGATTGACGGAAACATATCTCAGGTGGGTTAAGTGACACTTTTCAAACCACGGGTAGGCAAAGTGATTTTCGCCCAAATCACAGGTGGGTTATGTGTAATTATCCAAAAAAAAAAGTGCATTACTGATAAATAAATGAAATGGAGAAAAAATACATTAATTCTATAGATTTTTTTGGGGGTGGGAAGGGGGAGGGAATTCCTCATTATTTTATGAATCCTTAAAAAAAAAAAACTCAACAAATATATATACTAATGTAATTCCGCCCCTAATATGGGTTGTGATTTTCATGTATGTGTTATGTGGGTTGTGTGATTAGAGTCGAAGATGACATAAACACGGGTCAAGTCCTCCAAATTGTAGTACATGGACCACAACTGCACGTCAAGTCAAGTAGTGTGCTTAAATGTTAGGTTGATGGGCAAGGCATATGGTGGATCCGATCATGTGCATAGACCATGAACATATCTTTATTGAGAAACATGTGTCTAACAAATGACATGAACATGATGTGTAGCCGGTAGTTACCAGCTGTTATCAAGAATTGCATGTAATTATCAAAAAAATGCCGATGATGGGACAGTTATTTGTAATTACCAAGCAATTGCTTGGTAATTATTTTTATTGATAATTCAATAATTATAACAATGGCAGAGAGAATTTTTTTTTTTATACTAATTATTGATTGATAATGTAATGCCAATGATTTTATTAAGGAAATTTTAAAACTTTTTATAAATAAATAAAAAATGTTAGACAAGCCGTTATTGACAAATCTTGCACATTTAAATATTTAATTTTTTATGTACTAATAATTGAAGGTAGGAAGATTTAAACCCGAGATGTTTTGGAATAAGTCAACCAAATGAGTTAAAACCTAAAATCTCTTGGCAGTTGGCACCTAAAGTTTGCTAAGTGAACCTTTGCTAAAGTTTTGAATTATTTCTTTTCATAAGTGAACCAGCAATATATTATTAAACAACTAAGAGATTAGAAAAACAAAAACAAAAAAAGGAACAATTGTCCGATCACGCATGCCTGGTGAGTCTTTTTCTCCTTTGGGTAAGAAAAACGTGTAGCAAAAAGATTGAAAGCCAATTCTATATAATGAGCATTCAATAATTTTCCTATGATAAGACTGTTGTCTATACCAACTCCTCTCCATCACATTGACTTGGGCAAAATCAAGACAACCGAGCAAATTGAGAAAACACATTGATTCATGTGAACAGTGAACCCTTGTATCAAATCTAATTTTACCAACCAAAACCAAATCCAACTTCTTCTAACTTGGGTTTGTTTGAGATCCGCTTATTTTGTTAAAACTGAAAACTTTTGCTGAAAGTACTATAAATAAAAGTAAAAGTTAGTTGAAATAGTACAGTGAGACCTATAAATAGTACTAAAAGTGCAATAGAGCCAATGAATAGTAGCAAAAATAAGCCGAATAGTAAAATAAACTGACTTTTTAATTTGGAGCGAAACGCACACTTGGTCAATGACACTAATTTCACGTTTCAGCAAGGCATGGGTGGTTATGTAGAGTGGGCTAATACTATAATGGAAAATTATTGTGTATTTCGTAAGTATATTCTTCTTTCTCATATCATGTAGATCCCATAGTAAGTGAGACGTGACCTATATGAAAGAGACAATATATTCTCGAAGTACATAATAACAACCTTACTATAATAAAATAAGTCGTATACAAAATTGAATGATTGATTTCTACCCTCTATCTACTACCAGATTCTCCCCCTAATTATTGTATATAAATTATTGTCGTACTCTGCCCGAAATGGTTAACTTTCTTCATGTAGATCCCATAGTAAGTGAGACGTGACCTACTATAATAAAAGAACAAAACTTAGATACAATACCTTAGGTGCAGTTCCTTAAGTTCCTCTCTTAAGATTCTGACATGTGGATACTTAACTAAAAAATAAAGTTCCATCCCATAGCAGAATCTTAAGAGGAGAACCTAACGAACAACACCTAAATACTGTATCAAAGTCTTGCTCATAATAAACTAAGCCGTATACAAAATTGAATGATTGATTTCTACCCTCTATCTACTACCTAATTCTCCTCCTAATTAATGTATATAAATTATTGTTGTACTCTGCCCGAAATGGTTGACTTTCTTCATGTAGATCCCATAGTAAATGAGATGTGACCTATATGAAAGAGAGAGAATATACTCTCGAAGTATATAATAACAACCCTACTATAATAAAAGGACAAAACTTAGGTACAATACCTTAGGTGCAATTCTTTAGGTTCCTCTCTTAAGATTCTGACATTACTTAACTAAAAAATAAAGTTTCATCTCATGAGAAAAAATTCACATGGCAGAATCTTAAGAGGGGAATCTAACGAACAACACCTAAGTACTGTATCTAAGTCTTGCTCATAATAAAATAAGCCATATACAAAATTGAATGATTGATTTCTACCCTCTATCTACCACCTGATTCTCCTCCTAATTAATGTATATAAATTAGGCGAAAACCACATTTTCGTACATACATTTTCACACGATTCCCACTTTGATCCCTATATTTTATTTTCACTGCTTTTAGTCCCTATTTAGAAAAACGCCTTTCATTTTTAGTCCTTTCCGTCAGTGCCCTAATGGCAAAGTCCTACGTGGTAGACGAAACTATTAAAATAATAATAAAAAATTTTATTTTGGCATTAAAAAATGCGACGTCAACATCTAAATTTTAAAAAAATTAATTTATTAATTTTAACTAAATAAAAAAAATTAAAAACAGAATTAAAAACCAAAAATCACATTAATTGAGATCTAAGTGTGTCTTGAACAAGAACACAAACCCAGAAATTATAATCCAAAAATTAAAAATCTCAAAATCACCATTTTCTCAAACCCAGCAAAATCATCAAATTAATTCTATTTTTAAAATTTTTTATTTAGTTAAAATTAATAAATTAATTTTTTAAAAAATTTAGATGCTGACGTGGCATTTTTTAATGCCAAAATAAAATTTATTATTATTATTTTAATAGTTCCGTCTATCACGTAGGACTTTGCCGTTAGGGCACTGACGGAAAGGACTAAAATGAAAGGCGTTTTTCTAAATAGGAACTAAAAGCGGTGAAAATAAAAGATAGGGACCAAAGTGGAAATCGCGTGAAAATATAGGGACGAAAATGTGGTTTTCGCCTATAAATTATTGTTGTACTTTGCCTGAAATGGTTGACTTTCTTCAGTGCAATGTACTAGTGCCAGAACTCATAGTTTGACTTGGCATTTTTTCTTGTGGTAAGACCAACCGATTTGTTACTTTAGAATTAAGAAAATGATACAGAGGTTGGTAAAACAAAACTATAATATGACCAGCTTAGTTTGATCAGGGAACTGCATTAAAGTTTTGGTTACGGGTAATTACATTTGGAAGGGGAAAAAAATTAATATTATGCTTTGATATCCTTCTAATTTAATTATGTGACAAAATAGTATTCAAAACTATCTGTAAACATGGCACCCACAAGAGAATCAACAACAACGCCACTTTAGACATGAGTCTATCGCATCATTAATGGGTTGATATTGGAATTGGAAATATGACCAAAGTCAGGAATCCAATTTCCAATACTTCAAAGTACTCAGTTTCGTTTTCAATCTCATTATAGATTTATACCATATAGTCCACTTACTCTTGATTCTTAAAATATACTATATATATATATATATATATATAAATAATAAATAAATAGTCCACTTATTCTTCCATCTCCATGGAAAGCAAACCGTTGGCCCAACTAGTTTGACGTTTGACCTTGCCTTTGTTTAAAGATGGGAAAATGGAATGTGAATTCGTTCATGTGTAAGGATTGGGGAGAGAGAGAGAGAGGCAAACAAAGGAGAACGGGTGCGGACTTTTGATTTTTGACCAACCTATTAAGGGTCTGTTTGGATACAACTTATTTTTGCTGAAACTGAAAACACTGTAGCAAAATAATTTTTAAATGTGTAAATAGTGCCATGAGACCTGTGAACAGTGCGTGAACAGTGCACTTTGTCTCCTGCACAGTGAATCCATGTGATGTTATTGTTCATATGCGCTGGAAAAAAAAAAAAGGCAGAAAACGCAAATGTGAAAACGCGCCGTGGATCCAAACACTCACTAAATGGTGACGGAGGAAATTATTCATGTGTAGTTTTTGTAGTATGACTTTATTAATTAGTCATTTGACTTTTTTTTTTTTTTTTTTTTTAAAAGTGATTTGTTTTAATATAATTACACACAAATGGTCTTATAAATCATTACATAGTAGGTAGGAGGAGATTTCTCAAATTGGCCGGGAACTAATCCTTGTCTATCTAGAAATGATACTATTGATTAGACAAAGTTTGGAGAAATCTTCTTTGACTCACTACATAACGATTTATATGTATATTATTTAATCAAGTCACACAATTCATTAAAAATATCATGAGACTAAAAATACACGTGGATGATCAATTCAACTGCCACATAGTGGGCTAGAGAAAAATTCATTACAAAATGTTTGAAGGTAAATATTTTCCTTTGTGATTGGGAAAATTGCACTAGCCTCCCTTGAAGTTTTTTGTTAGTACACTCACCTCCTCTCCTCTCTACTTTGTAATAAGACACACATCTTCTCTAAAATGCAAACTATTTATATCAACTTCTCTTAAATGATTGAAAAAAATGCACTAAAAATCCTATTTAGAAAAAAAAAAAAAAAAAACTTTGAAAATTTTCAAATTTCCTAATGAAGGGGTGTGGATGATAGTTTAAGTGGAGGGTATACTATGAAATTCAAGATTTTTTTAAGTATTTTTTTTTTCTCAATTATTCGGGAGAGGTCTATTTAAATAGTTTGCATTTTAAGAAATACAAGTCTTTTATTCTATATATGAGTGTAATAAATAATAGTGGAAAAACTTGGGAAAATATAAGTTCAATTTACCCCCAATTGTGATAGGACTATAAACGTCCTTGCAAGTTTGGGCTGTGAGGCCGCAGGCCCATTATATTTAAGTTTTGAGTCAGGCCCATGTTACTCAATTCAGCCTTGTCTCTCGCCTTTTCAAAATCACCCTTTGGCTCCCAAATTTTGCGCGCAATCGCGCGGGAAAATTCCTTCACAGAGTTTCTCTCCAATGGAGTTTGCTTCAGTTCACCCAATCTGTCTGCATGTAAGTCAAATTCTCCAATCCGTAAAAAGAAATCTCAAATTTCTTCATCGATCGCAACCCATTTCTGATATCTATTGCTTACAGTTAATTTCTTCTGCGATTCAAAGATGCCGATTGTCCGAAGATTTATGCAGACTCTCTGCTGTTCTCAAATTCTCTCCAAATTCCGATCCTCACCTTCTTCGCATTTCAAGTAACTCTCTCTCTCTCTCTCTCTCTCTCTCTCTATTAATTTGATTTTACTTTGAGTATTGTGATAAATTTGCAAAATCGCTCATAGTTTCATAATGTCGCAGAGAAGGCTAAAACTACGTCGTTTTAATTCGAATATTGTCGATAAACGTTTCCTTTTTTGGCTAAGTGAATTTCTAAATTGATTCTTAAGAGATTAAAGTTGAGAAGGTTCAGAGGTGTGTGACAAGAGGTTTTTTTTTTTTTTTTTCTCCGTAATGAGCAGTTTCGGATACCGGGATTGGAAGCTGCCTGGAGGAGTTTCAGGACTTGAAGTTTCCGAGGGAAGCCGTTATTGCCGAAAAGTGGGGTAAGTAGAGAGAACTGAGGTTCAATTAATGCTAACATTGGCTGTAGTCGTTTTCTTGTTGGAAAAACTGTATAGTTATTTGAATTTGTGGGGAGAAATGCTTTTGTTTAGATGCAATTGTTTGATGGGTGGTTTGATTGGTTTCTGGCATTGTGATGCAGATGGAGTGCTCTCTGTCAGAACTACTAGTAAGTTTCGTTTTCTAAGGGTAATTGTGCTTTGATGTGATATAAGAACTTTTCTGAAAACAACTACTTTTATGTGCTATGAGCAAGGTTGTTTATGAATTACTTCGTGATTGTGTTTCACACGTGTTTGGTTTAGGGTTATCAATTAATTTTTCATTGACCATGTGGATGAATTATTGTAATTCTTGGAACTGAGAAGGCCAGATTCTTGTGGTGCGTTTGGATAGCGGGATTTGGGCATGTGAATTTGGATTTGAGTGATTAAAATCCAAGGCATTTCAAATCTATTGATTTAAAATCCAATTCCAAATTCAAGTTTCCAAACGCAACCTTGAAAATTCTTATTTATATATATCTATATATATTATTTCGTTTCGTTTAAATGTTTAGCATCTATTTTAGTGTTGCTGGTGTTATTTGTGGAGATTGCAGGCATATGCGACAATGAGGTATTTAATTATCAGTTAAATCTAAAAGAAAGTGCGTCTGCCAGGAGGCTGACTAGGCTACCTTCAAACCCTAAGAATTGTGTGAAATTCAGGCATGCAAGTTAATTGAACTTTTAAGTTGTTGATTTATAGATTACCTTGTCATAATTATTTGATGATTTTTTTTTCCCAGTGGGACCGAAGTATGTCTTTCCATCTCTGAAAGTCTTGATGTTTTACTGGCGGAGATCAATTGTTTCTTTCAAAAGGTCTGTTATCCCTATTCTGCAGATTCAGTTGTTTCTTTTCTGTCAAACAATGTAGGTTTATAATTTGTAACTTGCTTTTGACTATCTGCAAATACCTGATCAGATTGCTTGTCAACTTTTGAATAATTATTGTTGTCTTGCAACCAAAAAAAAAAAAAAAAAACACATACATGGTCTTGAAAATAATTAAAGAAAGGACTTGAGATTACAGTGATGTAGTATTGTTTATGTTGAACATCTCTCTCTCTCTCTCTAATATATTTGACAAGGCTAGCGGTTAAGTTAATGGAAGAATTTAAGATCACAGTGACTTAGTATTATTCTTGCTGGGACATAGTTCTTTTGTTTTTACAGGACTAGTAGTGGTTGAATCAAGTTAAGTGTTGTATGCACTTTTAAAGCAATTCGAGGATCCTTAAAATCTTAGTTGATTGGAATATGGTGTCTTTTGTTCTAATTGATTGATAATAGACTGCTTCACTGTTTACATTTCTTAACTCACTTTCCATACTTCTTTGTCAAGTGCTTGATTGATAATAGATTGCTTCAATGTTTACATTTCTTAATTAACTCACTTTCCATACTTCTTCATCAAGTGCTTGTTGAAAACCTTTTCTTCAGTTTTCTCTTTATTTACTCTAATCTGTTCCCTATTGGTTTTGCAGATGCTTGTTCTAAAGATTCCTGTGAGTCCTATTTACTATTCTTGCTTTACGTAATAAAGATTTTCATGTTATTAATCATCTTGTACTTCGTGAAAAGAACTGAAGAAATTTTTTACTTTTTTTTAAGGTTTACATTTTTATTTTTTTTTGGGTAAACAATGGTGACCTGTAAGAAATTGTTGATGCTGCTAGAAAATCTCCTCTTATAACTTTGAGCTTGATTAATTTTGTGTAATATTTATTTCATACTTTTAACATTCAATAAGAGAAGGATCATGCAAATTTGTCTAGTTGTGATGATCACAATGACACTAACTAATTGATAACCTTTATTTTTTGTCCAGAATGTTGCGTATGAATTGGTAGTTGAACATGATGATGCTTCTGGATTGCGATATGAAAATGTCTTTCTAGCAAATGAGTCCGATCCCTTACGTTTTTCAGCCTCAAATCTTGAACGTTTGAAGTCAGGCCTTGAAGATTATATTTTAAAGCATGGAAATAGCTCAAGTAAAAAGTGTGGCTCTTGCTTTCCAAGTTTGTAAGTTCATACACCAAATTCATGCTTATGTTTCTATTTATCTTCTGGGCTCCGCTTGCATTGATTCAGGAGAAAAGAGGATGAATCAGGCAAGAGTTATTAATTCCATTATTGCGTGGTTACGTGGTTAGCTTTATTCTTTGTAAAATATTGCATGCTTAATAATGTGAATATTAATTTCAATAATTTGTAAGCCTCTACTTGATGATCTATCTATTTACAAACCTCTGGTTAGGGAGCATCTCAAGGTTGGGAGTGGAATAGCATGCTGCACAGAAGGCCTTAGGAATACTGGACTGGTGATGGAAGCTGTCATTTTGATAAGTGAAATATCAGAGCCAACCAGTAGTTGCTTCAGACCATGTGGTGCTAAAAGTGAGGTATATTTCTTCTCTTCAATTTTACATCATTTCAGCTCTTTTATAACAAAGAATAACTATCAAATATATCTTTTTAAAATGTGAAGCCTGATTGGAAATTGGATCACTTGCATTTGCTTGTATTCTGCATAAGAATCATTAAAGCCCAGCTATGTAACCTTTTTTTGCTATAGAACTTTATGATTATAAATTCATTTGCCACTGAATGCAGAAGTTGCGTGCTAGATATATTTGTAAAATGTTGTTTTTTTTACCACACCTGTTATAGCTCATGGTTTGATTTTTCTTCATAATTAATTCCTGATCGAATATATAATGACAGAAGATGTAACTTCCATGAACTTCTTCAAAAAAATGTCAAGTTCCATGATACGATCAGGTACAAAAGGCATAGATTAAGATCTATGAACACTAGTTCAGAAATATTATTTTTTTGGTTCCAGAGAGCCTAAATATGTCAGTGGCAAGGATGTTATCAATCAATTTGTTTTTTGTTTTTTTTTTTTTTTTCAATTATACAAATGTGTCTGTGCAATAAGATGTTGAATTTTAGGATTTGTTTGTATAGAGGCCAAACGGTTATTGAATATCAAGCAAATCAGACATCAACATATGAATCACTTTGTTGACCAGTAAGGCTCTTACATTGTCATGCCGTCACTCAAGTTCAATTCCCATAATATATGCTTTAAAAATATCATCTGATCAAGTTGTAGTATGGTTAGAGTTTTGTCAATCTCTGCTCCCACCTTGATATAGGACAGTGGAAGGATTAAAGCCCATTCCTATTGTTGGACAACTTTCTTGGAAACTTGTGAAACAATTTACTTCCTTCATTGTCATGGATTTCACATTTCCTTTTATTTAAATTTGTCAAAGTATGCAGTAAAGTTCGTGCAATTTTTAGGCTATGCTGTCATTGGATCAATCCAAGACAGCTTTCTCATATATATGAAATTTACAAAAGCATGTGGTTGAATTTATTATGAAGTTAATCCAGTGTTAACCATCTAATCTACTTTGAATTGGGCAATACAATGTCCTTAGGTATGCTAATGTCTCATATGCTGGAATGATTGATTAGTATATTAGTCCGAAGTCCAAACCATGTGCAAATGACTTTTGGGATAGAAGAAAGGTAGGTGTCTTAGGCTATACTGCCCTGGGTCAATCCAAGACAACTTTCTCATATATATGAAATTTACAAAAGATGCTGTTGAATTATTACTCAATAATCTACTGTCAAAAATATAATCTACTTTGAATTTGGTAATATACTTATACCATGTCTTTAGGTATGCTATTTTATCATATTGGAATGATGGGTTAATATAGTCCAAACCATGTGCAAATGAATTTCAGCATAGAAGAATTTTGATATGATGTGATGTGTTCAAATTAACTAGCTGAAGAAAGAATTTAAAGACCAATGAAGTTCATTAGAGGAAATATAGATTAATATCTAAGCAAACTACTTTACTACCAGTAATGCTTGTTTTAATTAGTTTATTTGGCCGGTTCTTTTTAGTTTTTTGATAATTCAATTGTTTCGATAAGTGGCAGGTGGGGGGATTTGAACCCGGGTTCTCCTCATAAAGGATTTGGATGATTGTGAATTTTTTTTGTATTCAGGTTTTGTGTTTTAAAGATTTCACGCCTTGTTCAATTCCCCCATCATCTGTGAAGGCATTAACTAGCATTGACTGGAGAAGTTATGGATTGACTTTGGGTAGTATTGTGAACCGACATGGCTATGCATTGCTGGAATGGGAAGGCTTGCCACCGTCTGCTCATATTGACATTGTCCTCCACTGTTACCACGATCAATATCCAAGTTTGTAAAATAAGCTTCAGTTTCTGATATGGCTAAATGTCAACCCTTTTATGCTTTCTGATCGTAGTTCCCATTACATTTATATATGCATATATCTATGCTTTTTTGTAGGTATGTATGAGTGTTTTGCACTATATGTTAATATATTGGCACAGGGGGTCAGCAGGGCCTCAGTCCCTTTACGGATTTAAAATTTTCTTTCATTGGATATCTTTTATGTAGACTTTAAAGAAAACAACATAGACATGTGAAACTAAAAAAAGAAATCTGGACATAAGAACTGTGTACATGCCTCTTCCTTGACTTGTCGCCAAAGATATGATACCATCAGCAAGGAAAACTCAACTTGACCGAAATCTTATAAAAAAATCAGTGAAACTTGCATTGGATGATTTGAAGGAAAAGCATGCAGGAGTTCTTCTAAGTGCCCACGCCCTCAAGGTAAATCTCTCTCTCACAAGTAGATGACGTCTTTAAAATTTCTACTGTAGTGGGTAAGAAAATAATGTTGATGTTTATTATGCATTAATATTTTTATGTCATGTCACTATTCTCTTCCACAATTATATGTTTGTGTGTGTATAGGGTTTTCTAACATGTGCGGTTATCATTATAACAATTTACTTTTTACAACAATAAATCTATGAATTTTCAAATTTCAGCAGGTCAACATTTCATTCAAGGGAGCTCCAGAAGTTCATATTTTTATATGATCAGAATTTTCCTTCAAACTAGTTTGGAGAAAATTCCATCCAACCCATTACATGACAAGTCAAATTGAGCATACACACATTTTTAATCACAAATTATTTAAATAGTTATTATGATTTGTTTAGATAATTTAATTGAGTCATGTGACTAAAATACACATGAATGGTCATCTGAATTGCTAAATAATGGATTGGAGGAGATTTTGCCAAACTAGTTTTTAGAGGTAAACTGTGTCCTTTTTATAATGCTTAAAATGAAAATGATTTCTCCTAATTTTCTAACACATGGATTATAAATCTAAAATTATTTTGGTTATGAGGGATTATACATTGTGTTTGTGTTGTTATATGTAATTGCCTTAGTCAAAGTCTATATAAGCGGTACATTTTTGCACATTAACAAATGGCATAACGGTGTAGCACTATAATCAACCCGTAAATTCTTGCTATTGTTGCAGGGTTTGATGCATTTACTGTCAAAGAAAATCAAGAGAACTTGAAAATTGAGTTATCAAGAACATGCATTGCTTTGAGAAAAACTTTAATAAAATTAACAAATTTGTCCCCTCTTGTTGGGTTAACAAACAAGTTGCATCTCATACGGCATGAACCAGAATGTATATAATTATATATAATTCTTTCTGTTGTGAGGAAGGATTTTTTTTTCTTTTCTTGTTATTAAGGATTTTACTTGTCCGTGGACAGCGGTTCACGACTAAGTAAGCATCTTATTTTGTGCTGATCTATCAACTTGACGTACTCCTGTTGGTGAGTTGAGTCTGAACTTGGTGCATTTCATTTTTCAGATTCGCAGTTGTGCCCCTGATCTTGCAAAAACCATTGCTGGCCTAATCTTGTCCTCCAAGGATTCAAGCTTCCAAGGAGAATGCTTCTCTCTTCTTGGTTTGCAATCTGAGGGAGTTGGAGGTGAAATTGTTGAAGATTGTATCAAGGAAAAGATTATCTCGGTTATAGAGATGAATGATAGAAAGTCCAACCAGAAAAGCGAACTTGCACCTTTTCTTTTTGAAAATGACAGCCTCCAGGTGCTAGAGTTTCAAGAAGAGGAATACGAAGAAGGTGACGACGGTCCCTTCAGTCCCTTGGATATATAGTAGTATCTTGCATCATGCATTTGACCAACCCGTATCTATAAAGTTTTGTAACTATGGAAGTCTGTTAAGCAAGTTTCACTCGTGGTTTTTCTAATTTCTTGTATTTCAAGACCAAGGTCTAATTTCTAACCCAACATTAGGATTTGGTGTTGGCTGGCCCGTATGCTATTGCCATTTAAACCAGTTCATGTTGAGACGATTGGCTTTTCAACTGCATATTAGAAAGTCCAGCTTGGCTACCACTGTGCCTTGGCAATTGGCAATATTATAATGGGCATGGATAGACTCTAGATAGTACTCTTTTACATGCCAACTAAATAGTTAGAGCGTTAGTTTTGGTGGTTAAAAATCTGTATTGCTATTTTTAGGACCAATCACAAAACTGGGGCTGCAATGGTGGACCGGTGGAGTTATAATCAAAAGATTTGGCTTCTACCGTGTATAGCCAAAGATGGCTATGCACAGTAGCTCAAAGGTAAAAAAAAAAAAAAGTAATAAATAAATAAATAACTATTTTATCAGATCATTTATACTATAGAATATTTATTCTTTTCCTTTTTTTTTTTCTTCTCATTTTTCATCCCGTGCCCTCTCTCCTCGCCCCTCCATTTTCTTCTTACTCCTTGTCGCCACATTCGCCTACCACTCCACGCCAATTGCTAATATTATAAATGGGCATGGATAGACTCTGCATAGTACTCTTTTTCATGCCGATTCAACGATGAGCACTCACAATAGCGATGCTTATATCGCAGATATTTCCGCATTTTTAGCCTCAAATACCAAAAAGCATGCCCAAAGAAGGAGCTAAATCTATTTTTTAATCCTGCATATAAAGGTACATCTATATAGATAGACGTGGTGACCGTTTCATGGAGTTTAAAAAAAAAAAAAAATTATTTTATTAATCTCTCTCCTTTCATTTAATTTTTTTCTTCTTTCTTTTTCTCCCTCCGCTTCTCTTCTTCTTTTTCCTTTTTCCTTCTCATTTTTTTTCTCTCTCCTTCACTACTCGCTTGGCCGACCAGCCTCGATCTTCATCTTCATCTTCATCGCCGATTGCTCTGCTCATCTTTTATCGCCGTCCCACGCCCGCATCTATCTTCGCTAGTCCTCCATCTCACCGCCGACTCCACTCGCTGGCTTCTCCCAGATCCATCGTGAGCTGGTTTTTCCGCATCCCACCACGCCGACCCACTTGCAAGCGTGGCCCTCGATGGGCCCCACGACTTCACCATTTCGATTCTTCTTGATCATACGCCGAGGACTCCGCGGTCCACTTGAACTCCGGTTTGACTTCCTGGCCGAGCTCGTCCCGCATTTTCTTCTTCTTCTTTCTTCTCCTGGGTGAAAGCTCTTAACTCGAACATTTATTTCATATTCGTTTTATTATTATTATTTTTCCTGTGGACTATCAAAGCGTGGTGCAGGGTGGGGCGCATTGTGTCCGTGGCTACTCTGGCAGAGGTGGTCAGGGTTTGGTGTCGCTGACAAGTTTTAACGATATATTATTTTATCAGAAGCGATATATTATTTTATCATGGATGCTTATATTATTTATTGCGCTGAAAGCTAAAATGTATCCATCACGCAGTGATGTATTATAATGGGCATGGATAGACTCTAGATAGTACTCTTTTACATGCCGACTAAATGATTAGAGCATTAGTATTGGTGGTATTAAAAATATGTATTGCTATTTTTAGGACCACCAATCACAAAACTGGGGCTGCAATGGTGGAGTTATAATCAAAAGATTTGGCTTCTCAACTATAGTGCATAGCCATCTTTGACTGTGCACTGTAGCTCAAAGGTTAAAAAAAAAAAAAAACTATTTTATTGTAGTGTTCACACTAGTAGGAATATTTTATTCTTTTCCTTTCTTTTTTATTTTATTTTAATTTTATTTTCCTTATTTTTTTTCCTTCTCATTTTTCATCCCGTGCCCTCTCTCTCCTCAGTCCTCCATTTTCTTCTCTACTCCTCACTGCCACATTCGCCTAGCCACCCAGTCGCCACATTCGCCGACCTCACCTGCCTAGCTCCGACCCACCTCGTCAACCCACTTTGCATAGCTTGACCCACCCCTGCCCATCGCCGATCTCACCTCACCCAGTCGCCACAAACCCACCTCGCCTATTCCAGCCCAAGTCGCCGTCGCTGCCGCCCATCTCTCTTCTCTCTTTGCTGTGATTGGGTTTTTTGTGTGTGTTTTTATATGGGTTTGGTGGCTGTAGTGGTTGATTTTTGTTATGGTAGTGGTGGTGGATGATTTTGGCTTTGACAGTGGGTTTTGTGGATTTTGGCTATGGGTTTCGTGATTTATGGTTGTGGTTGTGGCAATGGCAGTGGGTTGTAGTTGTGATGGTTGGTTGTCATGGCTGATGGTTGTGGTTTTTTTTTGTTTTTTGTTTTTTTTTTGTTTTTGTTTTTGTTTTTTTTTTTGTTTTTTTTTTTTTTCTGCGTTGTGTTGTGGTTGCCAGAGTAAGGGGTGGTTGTGGCCATTGGTGGAGGTGGCTGTGGTGTTTATTTTTTATTATTTTATTATGTTGTTTATGTTATTTTATTGTGTTGAAAACTGAAATAAAACCACTGATGTTGGGTGTTTTGTAAAGTAAAAAGGTAAAATAAATAAAGTAGCTTTTGGTGGAGCCAAATAACTAAAATTATGGCTCCACCAATGTAGATGCTTATGGATGTAAACTATATTATGGCTTGCTTTGCCTGTCCATGAAGTTTCTGAAAATTCAATAGAGCATAGGAGTATGACCTTGAGTTGGTCCAACTTTTAATTTTTTTGGTTTGGAATTGAGGTGGTTAATTTGAAAAGTATATTACACTATTGGTGAAGTGATTGTTCAGAACCAGATTGTCGACACGGCAATAGTTTAATTGTTTGTCATTGTCATTTTTTTTTGTTGAAATGTTTGTCATTGTCATTATTGGTTGACATCATGATGGTAAATCTTATTTTGGCATATTCTTTTTTATTTTTTGGTTTGATGGGATATTTTGGCATACTCTTTTTTTTTTTTTTTTTAGAGAGATATTTTGGCATACTCTAAATAAAGATAATATAACAGATGAATTTTTTTTTCCCAATAAAAAAAATGAAGATTGTTGTGGACTCTTCTAGTCTTCTCTTCTAAAGTAATTTTTTTTTATAAATTTGGCTTACCTCCAGTACTT
Source organism: Notholithocarpus densiflorus (assembly GCA_030021035.2). NCBI lineage: Eukaryota > Viridiplantae > Streptophyta > Magnoliopsida > Fagales > Fagaceae > Notholithocarpus > Notholithocarpus densiflorus. The sequence continues at coordinate 1,483,171 of JARYZH020000085.1, read as the reverse complement.
TTTAAAAATGAATTTTATTTTGTTTTAATATGAGATTGCTACATCACTTACTAACTAAATAAAAGAGGAGAATTAAAATCCACTACCACTTGTCATTGTATATTTAAAATAAAAGGACATGTCTAGTTAAAAAAAATAATAGAGGTAAACCAAATCTATTTTTTGCCAACTCTACTTTACTCCCTCTCTATCTCTCTCAATCCAAACAAGTCATAAAAGTCCTAATTCGTTCAAACAACGTGAATTTGGGATGTCTACTTGATTCAAACTAAAAAAAAATAAATATAAAAAGGTTACATGATCTCTGGCTATAAGCTTAAAGGTCATGAATTGCTCAAGCCTCAAGTTTCGTACTGGCTATAGGCTTAAAGGTCATGAATTGCCCAAGCTTCATACCTTTTTTCTAATATTGCTTATAAAGTGGGGTCAAACATCGAATTTTCTTTTCTTTTCCTTCTTTTTCTTTGCCCCACTAGTTATGGCCTTTCACAAAATATTGGGGATTTGTTTCATTCTCCATGACCTACGCTTAAGTGGCTTAATGTCTCAATAAGCTATGGGTTTGCTTTGACTAATATAGTAATCATGATGTGAGTATCTATGAATGGGCTGGCTCGTTTGGGAATCTATCACCTAGCAAAAATCCAAAACAAAGGTGATTGGCTGATCGAGATGGTATTTGACATAATCGTCCAAACCCATCACAAAGCTGCCACGTGTATGATAACACAGTTCTCACTTCTCATCCATACATGGAGTATTTGTAATTTGTAAGCCAAAAAGGTATTTGCCCTTTCTTTCTCTGAGAGGGGAACAAAGAAGTGGCAGGAAGTCGCCAATGCATATTGTTCGTCTCTATTGAGTTGCCCTTTGTCTACACTAATAGTGACTTTGGCATCAAGTCACAGATATTGACACCCAATTTTCCTTTTTGAACAATAGAAGAATCTTCAATTCCGTGAATTCTAAGTCATACCAAATTCAAGCATATCTTTTTTTCTTTTTTTGACAAAAATTCAAGCTTATCTTAAGATACTTAATTAACTCCTGAATGTGGTCTTTTTCAATGGGTTAGCCATTTTTCCACGGAAGTAAGGAATTCTTCTATCCATATCAACCTTTTCCTTTAAGATTTAGATAGCTTAATAGTTTTTGGTCTAATTTTGTCAGGTATTGATGATGTACAAAATTGTCAGTGAGTCAATTGTCCACATATGTAGTGACTAGGCTGGGGGCACCTAAAAAATGAAAGGTGAAGAACCTAAAAAGAGCACTGATAGAGTGCCGGCCAAAGACCCTGCAAAGATTAAACCAGTGACTGAATGATCTCCAATAATTCAAAGTATGAGAGTTATGAAATTTTACATACCTTGGAGAAGAGGGGGCTTAGTGCTTATATAATGATATAGAGCTAACCAAGATCCCATGAATGTAGGCTCTTTCCTTATGGGGAGAGTATGGAGATAATGACCCAAGATCCTTGTGCTTAATTTACCATGTTTAGAGGATACGAATATGTAGAAGGATCTTTGGGCGTGATGTGCAAGTTCTTTTCATATGAAGATACTTGAGTGGAGGACATGCAAATGATGTGGAGCTAAGTATGGAGGATTGTCCGTTAAGGGAGATTTGTCAGCCACATGAAGGACCAGATGAGTAAACGTCTGACTACTGCCATTGGCATCACCAGACGTGTGGGAGGCCTGATGCTCCATTGGGTGCCTGGCAATGCTATTGGGTCTGACGATGTCTTAGTCCTTGATGAATGGACTTTTTTTTTCCCATTTCAAGTATATTTAGCTAAACCTCTATCTTCAATAATCTTAGAATCACTTGATTGTCAAACAATGCAACTCATACATGTGCAAATTTTTCTCCTGTATTGATTGATCACATTTTACTCCTGTCTACTCTCCACCCCCCCCCCCCCCCACCCCCCCTTAAAATCCAAACAAGTTCTTAAGCGGAATGAATTTAATAGTTATTTTAATACATTTAACTTTTGGAATGAGAATAAAGCACAGATAAGATGCGATATTAGATTTGCCGACAATTGTACTTATGTAATAACCGGATGATATCCAAAGCAAGTGTGAACATGTCATCACAAACACTATGTTCTAGAATTAAAGAAAAGAATAATAAAGTTGGAAAGGGAGAGAGAGAGATGGATGCATATACATCACATTCAGAATATACATGTAATATATGAAAGTCTCTTAATAAAAGTTCTTGATATACAATCAAGACAAAAGTTATACATTCTTTCAAGTTTCAACTAGAAGTAGGGATACTTCTTACGATATTAGTAAGGTCACATATATTAAGCAGCTTCATATATGTATTTTCTGTGAATTCTCACAAAAAAGAAAGGCCAAGTAGCCTAGAAAAAGTATGAAATAGGGAAGACAAAAAAAAAAAAAAAAAGTAAAAGAAAAGATGGGATTACACTCACTTCCAACAGTTCTCTCTTCTTATTAGTTAACACTCAAGCAGCAGTGGGAGCAGGAATATAGGAAATGGTGGGCTCAGGCATGGAAGCCATAATGGAAGACTTTGAGAATGTCTCTTCCTCCGAAACTGGGTTTTCACCCTTAAAATCAAGGGATTCATCGTTATAAATATCCCACCATTTTTTCACCAACATCTTGATGTCCTCCCTGTCCATGTTAACTTCCTTGCCAGTGTACCTCCATGGTTTTGATCCCTATTTTACGTGGAATATAATGGAGAAGGTTAACAAAAAATATCAAATATCATTTATCTTATACATGCACAAGTTTTTATTTTTTTAAAATTTTATCTTATGCATGATCTTAGATTTCACAAATTATGAATGAGAAAGAGTACTTACAGCAGCACACTAGTGAGCCACTTTGACTTTCTCAACGTCTATGTTCTCAGGATGGCGCCATAACATGAGCAAGAACAAGGTTGAAATATCAGAGGGAGGGGCTTACACTTTTCGAAGAACATATTCAGGAAATCCGTCATGTGTACCCAACAAGACTTCAATAATATTTCTATTTACCAAATATTTAGAGCAGTAATAATATACATATACCATATCTAGCTAGCTTTTCACTTTTCCTTGATTCTTTTTCCAAATCTCATTGATATTGATAGTGATAGTACGATGATTGTGATATTAATATCAAATAGGTACAATCTGAAGTCACTGCTTCTGTTTTGATAATAAATGCATCTGCAAGCAAAAAAAGAAAAAAGAAAAAATCATACTAAATGCATCACATGATTCACACCCCTATAGTTGCCATCATATTCTTCCTAGAGCATGAAAGCTACAAGGCGATCCATGGTTGGGAACTATTTTCCTAACAACTTTTTTAAGACTATTAATCTAGTTTATTGTGATTGTTTTATAATAAAAATGATGTTTATTTTTAATAAGCTTATGTAAAAGTAATATTACTCAAATCACCACTTACTAACTTAACAAAACTTTTCAAAAAATACACTTAATACTTTAACAAGCTATGAAAAACTGATTGTTAAATGAGTAATATTAAAGATATAATAAATTTTACCACATATATAATAAGTTTATAAAATCCGTATATAACACGAAAAACCAACAAATTGGAAAACCACCAATGATTATTACTATAAAAATAAGAACTTACTTTGCTCTGCGAAGGTGTAACTGGAGTGGCAAAGAGGACTCCTCAAGAAGCTTGTCAAAAGTCGAACGGCTAGGGTTAAAAACGAACATGCCAGCATTAAAGTACAAGGGAGGTGGAGAACCCATGTCAATAGGGGCCATGGCACCCTATCAGGGCACTGCTGGCAGTACCAACTTTGAATTGCAGTGAATGGCTCCATGTCTTCGCAAACAGTCCATGGTGGCATAGGAAGTAGCCGTCTGGTGTGTCAAACAGATGGTCTATGTTTTCAAACACTTGAATATCAGCATCCAAATATATCATCTTCTTGTACTCCTCAAACTGCAAATTACACATCATACACAGATTTTTGTTATAATCAAATAGATATCTGTTAATGTGTACGTAGTCATATGGATGTGCAAACATGTATTGCACATGCATATGCAGTACATGAAATAGGGATTAGTGTTTTGAACCTCACTTTTTTTTTCTTCTTTTTTTCTTTTTTAAAACTCAAAAACAAACAAGTCAGGCTCAGTGCCTTATGATAAGCCTAGCTACATTCAAATAGAATTTTTGTCTCATTGATATTTCTAAAAAAAAGGATTGAATAAAAAAGGTAGGCTTCATATTAATCTAACGTATAGTCTAGATTTTATTCATTTATTTATTTTCAAGAGTAAAAGTAAAACGTCTTCAATTTATTTAGGATGAAAAAAATGTGTAGGAGAGCAATCAAAACCCATCATAACCCATGTATTTCGTAGTATCATCCTGACCATTCAAGCACTTGAATTCTTATCCTCTATTTTGAATGAGAAATTAAAAAAAGTCATAAAGCAATATTGTCTCTTAAAAAATCTCATACTACTATACTAGCTAGCAAAACTATAGGATGCATGACTATCATTCATTAACACTATTCATGTTAAAAGCATTTATGTAAGTAGTTTTAACATATACTTACATTCCAACATGAAGTTTGAGTAGTTGATGACATAGTGAGCCATAGCAAATTGAACTTCATTCTCAGGTGGGTAAATAGGCTCGATTCGCGAAGGATGCAACTCTTGAGACTCTCAAGATCTCACGATGCTCCCCAGGGCACGTCAGGTAACATTACAACCAAAGGGTATGCACTTTTGACTTTGCGCAAACCCTTAGCCAAACCAACAACCCCTTGACATAGTCACCATTACCAGCCAAAATGTTAAGTGAAAGCCCCCTTAGAGTAGCCATGCTAAGAGCAGTAGAGACCTTGTTTGTGCCTTGAACACAATCTACAGGCACTTCAGGGGCCATTATGTGTGCTTTGTTGAGATTATGAGATTATTGATGTGGGGTTTGATTAGAAGTTTATAGAGAGAGGCTAGAAAGATTAGTGTTGAGGAGTTTTGGGAGTAGCAATTAAGTAATCCTAAAGATGCCACCCTACTAACCTTTGTCCTGAGTTCTGCAATGTGGTGGTGTTCATTCTTAACAAGCATCAAATGAGGAGTAAATGCATGACAAATGAACATCAAATGAAACTCAAATGCAATTTCTATTGTCCTTTTTTTTTTCTTTTTCTTTTAGTAACTTTTTAGGCCTGCTATTAAGCGATATAATAAAAATAAAAATGAATGAAAATTAAAATGTTCACCATGTTGCGTTTTCTAGAAAAGTCGAAGAAGTTAAGAAATAACAAGATAACTTTACACAGAAATAACTAAAATTACGCCTATCAATGTAGATTCTTATGAATGTAAATTATATTATGGCTTGTTTTGATTGTCCATGAAGTTTCTGAAAATTCAATAGACATATAATATGACCTTGAGTTGGTCCAACTTTTGATTTTTTTGGTTTGGAATTGAGGTGGTTAATTTGAAAAGTATATTACACTATTGGTAGAGTGATTGTTCCATATTGTCGACACGGCTGATTTATTATAGTTTAATTGTTTGTCATTGTCATTATTGCTTGACGTAATGATGGTAACAGATGATTTCTGGCATACTTTTTTAAGGATATTTTGGGATAATGTAACAGATGATTTTTTTTTTTTTCCGATAAAAAATGAAGATTGCTTGTGGACTCTTCTAGCTCCTTCTAAAGCATAATTTTGCAGGTTTGGCTTAGTACATTTTAAAAAGAATTTCATTTTGTTTTAGAATCGTAAGATTGTCATTATCGACTAATTAAATAAACAAAAATTAAACTCACTATCACTTATCATCAGATATTTAAAACAAATGACACGCCTAGTTAAAAAGAATAAGCAGTTCAAATTCATTTTTCACACCCTACTCTTACCCCTTTTCATCTCTCTCACTTCAAACAAGCCATAAAAGTCCAAAATCGTTCAAACAGTGTGAATTTGGGATGTCTACTTGATTCAAACTAAAAATAAATAAATAAAAAAGGTTACATGATCTCTGGCTATAAGCTTAAAGGTCATGAATTGCTCAAGCCTCAAGTTTCGTACTGGCTATAGGCCTAAAGGTCATGAATTGCCCAAGCTTCATACCTTTTTTCTAATATTGCTTATAAAGTGGGGGTCAAACATCGAATTTCCTTTTCTTTTCTTTCTTTTTCTTTGCCCCACTAATTAGTGCCTTTCACAAAATATTGGGGATTTGTTTCATTACCCATGACCTACGCTCCAGTGGCTTAATGTCTCAATAAGCTATGGGTTTGCTTTGACTAATATAATAATCATGATGTGAGTATCTAGAATGGGCTGGCTCGTTTGGGAATCTATCACCTGGCAAAAATCCAATACAAAGGTGATTGGCTGATGGACATGGTATTTGACATAATCGTCCAAACCCATCATAAAGCTGCCACGTGTATGGTAACACAGTTCTCACTTCTCATCCATACATGGAGTATTTGTAATATGTAAGCCAAAAAGGTATTTGCCCTTTCTTTCTCTAACTCATACCAAATTCAAGCATATCTTTTTTTTTCTTTTTTGACAAAAATTCAAGCTTATCTTAAGATACTTAATTAAATTCTGAATGTGTCTTTCAATGGGTTGAGCCATTTTTCCACGTGGTTTAAGGAATTTTCTATCCATATCAACCTTTCTTTTCCCTTTTAAGACTTAGATAGCTTAATAGTTTTTTGCCTAATTTCTTGATAAGGCTTTTGATGATGCACAAAATCGTCACTGAGTCAATTTGCTCACACACGTAAAGGATCAGCCAGGCCGAGGCACCCGAAAATGAAAAGTGATGAGCTTAAAGAGAGCATTGGTGGGGAGTCGGCTAAAAATCTCCAAAGGTTAGGCAAGTGATTGAAAGATCTCCAATAACTCAAAGTATGAGAGTTAGAAAATTCTACATACCTTGGAGAAGAGGGGGCATAATGCTTATATAAAGGATATAGAGTTAATCAAGATCTGAATGTAGGCTCTTTCCTTATGGGGTGGAGTTAATGATCTGAGATCCTTGTGCTTAACTTCCCATGTTTAGAGGATACGAATATGTAGAAGGATCTTTGGGCTTGATGTGCAAGTTCTTTTCATATGGAGATACTTGAGTGGAGGAGTACATGTAAATGGTGAGGAGCTACATGGAGGATTGTCGGTTAAGGGAGATTCATCAACCACATAAAGTACCAGACAAGTAAACGTCTGATCGCCGCATTGGCATCGCCAGACGCGTGGGAGGCTTGATGCTCCCTTGGGTGCCTGATGCTATTGGGTCTGACGATGTCTTAGTCCTTGACGACTCTAGGGTGTGAGACAAATTTTGAGATGGTGAAAATATTCTCTCTATCAGGTTAGGGCAAAATTAATAATAAAAACGATATATAAAATGTTAATTATAACAAATGAGAACCCTGTCAGGTATAATACTAATTAAGTTACTCATGAAAATCTTTTTTTCACCCATTTCAAGTGTTTATAGCTAAACCTCTATCTTCAATAATCTTAGAAACACTTGATTATCAAACGATCAACTCATACATGTGCAAAATTTTCTTGATAATGATTGATCACATTTTACTCTTGTCTACTCTCCCTCTCTCCCCTCAATCCAAACAAATTCTTAAGCAGAATGAATTTAATAATTATTTTAATACATTTAACTTTTGGAATGAGAATAAAGCACAGATACGATGCGATATTAGATTTTCCAACAATCGCATTTATGTAATACCTGATGATATCCGGACAGCCGTTAACGTATTTGACCTTCGCGGATGAATTAACAAAATTACCTGTACTACACTAATTAATTAATTCAATTAGCATGCACGCCGCTAAAAGAAGACAAACAAATCACCACCAACTAAATGCAGCCAAATTAAATCACACAACATTGCTTACGAATCTTAAAACCTACATACAAAAACCTCACCACATTTTGCCATTACTCGAGACCACTATTATCACAACAAGCCGACATAGTTAGTGAATCTCAAGATCTATACCAACCTACAGTTGAACCCTTACCCCAATACCCACCTGGACTGCTCGCAGCCGACACCTCTTTTAACGATGACTTAGCACGTGACTAATCAATAGATGCATATCCCAGTACTTGACTTAATCACCAACTTGAGAAAGATGTTATTACAAAGTTCTTCTAATTCATCACACGATGAAGATCACGAAATCCTCGTCACAAACCTCTACGTATACAAACATAGCAGCCTTCTTTCAAGAGAAAGATGAACTGCAAGTAAATTGTCAGTCACAATTTCGTGATGAACAAAACTTGCTTCACACTTACGCAAGAACCTTTTACTGCCCTTAAAATAATACTTATATATGCTAGTAAGCATGAGAAAAGCAAAGTTTCAAACATATACTACTATTGATGAAAATCACCTCTAAAAACCGAATTCAACTTCGACTGATAGGGCATTCACGAGCTAGTTGTCGAGCATTGAAGTTTCCTCGCCAGCCTTTAAACCTCGAGTAGATTTTAGTCAGTCGAACTTAAAAATCCAGCACTTCTTCACTCTTGTTTCTGGATAGATTTGCATGGTTTTAACACTAAAACTTGAAATCTTGTTCCTTAAAGCATTAAACACATCCTAGATCTACTCAATTATAAGTAAAGTGTTTGTTAAAAGATTAGCCAATTTTTAAATTGACATGTTCTACCATCAAATCACATATGTCCTAACAATATCCAAAGCAAGTGTGACCATGTCATTACAAACACTATGTTCTAGAATTAAAGAAATGAACAATAGTTGAAAGGGAGAGAGAGAGATGCATGCATATACATCACATTAAGAATATACATGTAATACATGAAAGTCTCTATCAAAGTTCTTGATATACAATCAAGACAAAAGTTAAGTACATTCTTTCAAGTTTCAACTAGAAGTAGAGATACTTCTTATAATATTAATAAGGTCACATATATTAAGCAGGTTCATATATGTATTTTCTGTGAAAATACTAACTTCCAACAGTTCTCTCTTCTTATTAGTTAACACTCAAGCAGCAGTGGGAGCACGAATATAGGAAATGGTGGCCTGCATGGAAGCCATAATGAAAAGATTTTGAGAATGTCTCTTCCTCCGGAACCGGGTTTTCACCCCAGCAATCAAGGATTCATCGTTATAAATATCCCCACCATTTTTTCAATTAACATCTTGATGTCCTCCCTAACCACATGTTAACTTCCTTGCCAGTGTACCTCCATGGTTTTGATCCCTATTTTACGTGGAATATAATGGAGAAGGTTAACAAAAAATATCAAATATCATTTATCTTATACATGCACAAGTTTTTATTTTTATTTTTTAATTTTATCTATGCAGATCTTAGATTTTCGCCAAATTATGAATGAGAAAGAGTACTTACAGCAGCACAGTAGTGAGCCACCTTGACTTTCTCAACGTCTATGTTCTCAGGATGGCGCCATAACATAGCAAGAACAAGGTTGAATACCAGAGGGAGGGGCTTGTACACTTTTTCGAAGAACATATTCAGGAAATCCTGTCATGTGTGTACACAACAAGACTTTTAATAATATTTCTTTACCCAATATTTGGAGCAGTAAATAATATACATAAGTACCATATCTAGCTAGCTTTTCACTTTTCCTTGATTCTTTTTCCAAATTGATAGTGATAGTAATGATGATTGTAATATTAATATCAAATAGTACAATTGAAGTCACTGCTACTGTTATGATAATAAAATGCATCTGCAAGCAAAAAAAAGAAAGAAAAAAAAATCATAATAAAATGCACCACAAGATTCACACCCCTATAGTTGCCATCATATCCTTCCTAGAGCATGAAAGCTACAAGGTGATCCATGGTGAGAGCTATTTTTATAACAAATTTTTAAAGACTATTAACCTAATTTATTGTGATTGTTGAATAACAAAAAATATGTTTGTGATAAGCTTATGTAAAACTGATGTTACTTAAATCACAACTTACTACCTTAATGAAACCTCAAAAAATACACTTAATACTTTAACAAGCTATGAAAAAATTGATTGTTAAATGAGTAATATTAAAGATATAATAAATTTTACCACATATATAATAAGTTTATAAAATCCATATATAACATGAAAAACCAACAAATTGGAAAACCAATTAATGATTATTACTATAAAAATAAGAACTTACTTGCTCTGCGAAGGGTGTAACCGGAGTGGCATAGAGGACCTCAAGAAGCTTGTCAAAAGTCGAACGGCTAGGGTTAAAAACGAACATACCAGCATTAAAGTACAAGGGAGGTGGAGAACCCATGTCAACAGGCCATGGCACCCTATCAGGGCACTGTTGGCAGTACCCAACTTTGAATTGCAGTGAATGGCTCCATAACTTCTCGCAAAAACAGTCCATGGTGGCATAGAAGTAGCCGTCTGGTGTGTCAAACAGATGGTCTATGTTTTCAAACACTTGAATATCAGCATCCAAATATATCATCTTCTTGTACTCCTCAAACTGCAAATTATATCATATACAACTTTCGATTATGATCAAATAGATATGTGTACATAGTCATATGAATGTGCAAAAATGTATTGTATATGAAATAGGGATTAGTGTTTTGAACCTCACTTCTTTTTTTCTTTTTTTAACTCAAAAACAAACAAGTCAGGCTCAGTGCCTTATGATAAGCCTAGCTACACTCAAATAGAATTTTTGTCATTGATATTTTATATATATAAAAAAAAAGGATTGAATAAATAAGGTAGGCTTCATAAATAACGTATAGTCTAGATTTTATTCATTTATTTATTTTCAAGAGTAAGAGTAAGATTTCTTCAATTTATTTACGATGAAAAAAAATGTATAGGAGCAATCAAAATCCATCATAACACATGTATTTCGTAGTATCATCCTGACCATTCAAGAGTTTTGAATTCTTATCCTCTATTTTGAATGAGATCTCTATTACACACACACAGGTTGCTAGTATATAAATAGGTCTTTGCTATATATACAAATACAAACAAATTAAAAAAGTCATAAAGTAATATTGTCTCTCAAAAAAACTCATACTACTATACTAGCTAGCAACCAAAGGATGCATGACCATCATTCATTAACGCTATTCATGTTAAAAGCATTTATGTAAGTAGTTTTAACATATAACTTACATTCCAAATACGAAGTTTGGAGTAGTTGATGACAAAGTGAGCCATAGCAAATTGAACTTCATTCTCAGGTGGGTAAATAGGCTCGATCTCGCGGAGGATGCAACCTTGAGACCTCAAGATCTCACGATGCTCCTCAGGCACGTCAGGTAACATTGCAACCACTAAAGGGTATGCACTTTTGACTTTGCGCAAACCCTTAGCCAAACCAACAACCCCCTTGACATAGTCACCATTACCAGCCAAAAATGTTATGAAAGCCCCCTTAGAGTAGCCGTTGTTAAGAGCAGTAGAGACCTTGTTTGTGCCTTTGAACACATCTACAGGCACTTCAGGGGCCATTATGTGTGCTTTGTTGAGATTATGAGATTATTGGATGTGGGTTTGATTAGAAGTTTATAGAGAGAGGCTAGGAAGACTAGTGTTGAGGAGTTTTGGGAGAGTAAATTAGCAACCCTAATGATGCCACCTTACTAACCTTTGTTCCTGAGTTCTGCAATGGTAGTCTTGGCCTCTTTTTAATAACTTTTTTTAGGTCTACCGTGATATAATAAAATAAAAAATGAATGAACATAGTTTGTTGTTCAAACCACCATCCATCTAGAGCCTTATCAACAAGATAAACGACTGGGATTTGAAGTGAGGTCATAGTGGATTGAGGTTGATTGTCTTATAGCACATTTTTTTTTTAACTTTTTTGCCAAATTCAGAATTACACCTTTTATATTTGGAGAATTGTCATTTTCATTTTAATTTAAAAAAAAAAAAAATTTTAGCCTTAAATTTTAAGACTTCTATCAAGTTGGTCTTTCCATTCGTTTTCATCTATAAAACTACAAGTCTAAAAAATGACATTGTATCACATATATGAAGAGTGGTGGTTTTATAGATGGAACTGGATAGAAATAGAATAACCAATTTGATAATAAAAAAATATTAAAATTTAAAGACTAAAATAATCACTACAAAACACGCGAGTTATAGCCACGTCAAACGCGGCTACAGGCGGGCTATAGCTGCGTTTTTAGAAAATGCGGCTTAAAAGTATTGAACAATAGCCGTGTTTTAAACATGCAGCTATAGAATATGTCTACAACCACGTTTTTAGTGTTATAACCGCATTTTTTGGTTTGGAGTTATTGCCGCGTTTTAAACACGCGGCTATAGTACCTTTCTATTAAATTTTTTTTTAATCTGAACTATGGCCGCGTTTGAAAAATGCAGCTCTACCTTCCCTATAGCTGCGTTTTATAGACGCAGTTATAAATTTAGTTTGTAGCCGTGTTTATAAAACGCGGCTTTAGTTTAGGAAGTGGCCGCGTTTCTTACACGCGGCTTCAACTTTGCCTATAGCTGCAGGTTAAAAATGCAGCTTTAGGCTTTGTATAAATAGCATACTTAAAAAATTTTCAGCCCTATCTCCCATCGCACATCAGCCTCCATCTCTCAAGCCCTCACCCTCCATCTCCGATCTCAACCCTCACCCTCCATCTCTCTGATCTCAAGCCCTCGCCCTACATTTGTCCGATCTCAACCCTTACCCTCCATCTCTCCGATCTCAAGCCCTCACCCTCCATCTGTCACTCTCAAGCCCTCACCCTCCATCTCTCCGATCTCAAGCCCTCACACCCCACAGGTAAAATTTAAACCTAGTTTTTCAGATCACTTCCTAACTTCCTCCAATTTTTCATTTCTCACAGGCTTTCTCTTCTTCAATGCGTCCCTACACGCACGACTTCACCAGTCCAATTTTGAAGCTGTGTGTAGACTCTCTCAAACATTTTGTTTGAGGATCTCGATCGGCGATTCAAGCTGCTCATCTTCTTTGATCGAAATCAGGTACGAAAGTGTGGGCATTGCTTCTAATTGTTGAACTTCACATTTTTTATTCTAAGGTTCTATTTGGTTTTGAAGTTGGTACGACTTTGATTCTAGGGCATTGCTTTTGATTGTTGAAGTGAGGGAGATGGCGTAGTAAGGTTGACTGACTTTGGAAAGGAAATAAGGTAATATTGCTATTTTACAACTTTGTTTTTAATTTTAATCCAAACAATGATTCTCCTCCTTTTGGTACTCGGATTAGATTGAAGTTTAGTCTTTATTTGTCTCAACTACACCAAGGGTTTACAGATTTTAGTATTTTTGTTTTAGTTGGAATTTTTGTGAAGAAGTTTAATTTTTTTATGGCAATTTGATGCTAACTTTTTTTTTATTATTATTTTAGGTTTTGAGTACTGGAAGTTAGTCATTAAGCTTTGTTTGTTTTAGTAGGAAAATTTATGATCTGGGAAAATATTTTACGTAAGAGAAATGGAGAAATTTCAGTTTTTATTTATTTATTTATTTATTTTAGCTTTAGTACATGGTATCCAAGTACATCCAGGCTTAATTTTTTATTTTTCAAATTTCTTAGTCTTGCTTGCAAATGAGGTCGTAACACGTAATATTTATAGTTTTCTGAAAATATTTCTTGGTAGAAAGAATTTTATATCTTTACTTCAGGAAATATTGTTTTAAAATAATATGGAGACAAGTGCTACATTGAGGCTTCATTTAATTGCTGAAAATATTTTAAGTTTTTATGGGAAAAACTTTTCCCCAGCCTCCATTTGTTTTAAGGAGAATTTCAGCATATGGAGACTTTTTTTCCTGTCTATTTTTGGAAAATTTTAGTGATTTTTTTTTTTTTTTTTTTTATAATTTTAATCTCTCTAACTCCAGCTTTGCCTATAGCTGCCGATCTCCTTTCCCCTCTGCGAAGCTCCGATACTTCACCGAGCTCCTTCCTCATCTTTCTTTGTGTCCATCACCATCACCAAGCTCCGATCCCTTCTCTCTCTCTTTAACTGGTGAGCCTCTCTTTCTCTCTGTAACTTTTATATATTTATATGTATGTATTGTATGTTGCATGCTTAGTAGTGATTGATTGATCTAAAGTTTTAATCTTTGTTTGAAAAATGTAATTTCGGTTTATGGGTTTCTTTGTTTTCATTGCCCTTTATTCAATTTTTGCTTCTTTTAAAAAAATAGTTCTACTGATTCTGTATTGAGTATAACATGCAAGGCCAGTTTTCATCTTCTAATTTCTTTTTTCCCCCCCACCAAATGGAAGGAAAGTTCCAGTTTTAAATATTTTTATTTTGTTGTAATTGTTGATGTTTCTATAGGTGGCTCTATACCAATGTCTTGAAGGGGTGTCATAGCTATATTTTTATTTTTATTTATTTTTATGGGAGTTCCATTATTGGGCTGAATTTATAGATTGAATGGTTTTTTAAGAAAAAAATAGGTCAATGAACTTAGTATTGAGCCTAATCTGGTGGGATCAGGAATGCTTATAACATGTTTGACAAAATACTATTTGGGACAATAACTAGCTATTTGATTTTCCTTTTTTGTTGTTGTTGTTGCTGTTGTTTTGATGTTTCATAAAATATAATATATATTGTAGGTATTCTTGTTGAATTAAAAAGCACTCATTTCATGGAATGAAGCCAAAATGGTGTTTTTATAGCTAACCTGACCACCACCAATCGCAGCAGCAATAGAACAATTAAAGGTACTACATGGGTATGATTTGCAATAGGACTCTATAAGATAATTCAATATATTGTAGTATAACACGCAAGGCTAGTTTTTAATCTTCCAATTTCTTTTTTTTCCCCACCAAATGGAAGGAAAGTTCCAATTTTAAATATTTTTATTTTGTTGTAATTGTACTTGCCCATTCATGAAGATGTAGGTTTTTTTTTTTTTTTTTTTTTTTTTTTTTTTTTTTTTTTTTTTTGAGAATGGAATACGTGCTGAATTATATTAATCAACGAGGAAAACAGACAAAACAAAAGTGCTAACGTCTGGTGGAACAGCCTCCATCCAGAAAAGTAAAGGAAATGAATGTCTAGCTTTCTGGGCTAAAGCATGTGCAACTGCATTGCTTTGCCGTACAACATGAGAGAAAGAAATACTCTGAAAAGAGTTTACAATAAATAGGATATCCTTGATTAGATGACCACCTAGTGAATTTTCATAACCACCATGCCTTAGAGATCTGATCACTAACTCCGAATCTCCCTCTATAACAGATTTGTTGAAGCCCGTTTCAAGGGAGAATCGCACAGCCCTCTTGGCAGCTAGTAATTCCAGAATTTCAGCAGAAGGAGGTTTTTGAATCTTCTCAGATAGTGCCGCCATCACTTCGCCCCTGGGATTACGAATAATTACACCTATTCCAGCCTCATCTCGCTCATTAAACATCGCCCCATCGAAATTTACCTTCGCTAGATTCGAGTTAGGAGGGCACCATCTCTTAATGATCTTCTGTCGAATGTTGGGGAAGCTTCTGTTCTGCTTAGCAAAAACCCGAACATAATCCTTAGAGAAACCCGAGATTTTTTCCAGCGGTAACGAGGATTGTTGTAGCCGAGTTTTGTTTCGATGATACCAAATGGACCATGCCGTAGTTGCAAACAAGGCTACTAGGTGAGGTCGTTCTTGAATCAGCTTCAGGATATCATGAAGATGTAGTTTATGTTGATAGATGCCTTTTTATTTTTTTTATTTTTTTTATTTTTTTTATTTTAAGATACTATGCTTTATGCTTACATATATGCAGTTATGTTGTTTGATTGCCATTATGTATCTATATTTGCAAATGCTATTTAGGTTCTTCTAATCATTGGCTGTTTAGCTCCAGTTTCTATGGTTGAGTAAAATTATATGCCTACAGCCCACCAAATTAGTAGGTCAGCACTATGGTTCCAAAAACACTGTAATATCACATTGGACATGAAGACTATATGACTTTTGACCATCATAACTTCTTGTTTATAGATAGGATTGCTAATTTCATGAGCATGCAGTTGCATTATATATTTTGCATTAGTTACTTTGTTCCTAGCTAAGAAAGTGCCAAAAAATTACGAGAGTGGAGAGTTATTTCATATGCTCTCTAAATTCATCTAAACTTTATTTTCTTATCTTGTAGCCTCAATTGTCACCACAAGTAGAAGATATTCCAGAGCAATTTCAAGTTTGACTTTGAATTTGAGAGAATAAGTTTAGCCAAAGTAAAGAAGGAAAGCTAGAATTGGAGCAAGCATGGACTAAAAACTTTAAGACTACATAGTCAACAACTTCATTGGTAGGCTCATTTCCTATATAGGTTTTGCAAATTTTTTTCTATGCTATATTAGCTTGTGACATTTGCCTTCTATAAACACTTTACTTGATTGTCTAGTGTATCCGTTATTTTTGTTACCATCAAGAGCTTATCATTCCTTTTTATTTTATTTTTTATTTTTTTATTTTTTTTAAATAATTTACAATTTTTGTAATTCCTCTGTCTAGGTACTCTCACAGTCACATCTAGCACTACTAGTTTGAGCTCTAGTGAAATTAACAATAGTGGTGCAATAGTGGTATTGTGAAAATCCCCTTCCAGATGGGTATTGAGATGGGTAGTGAATGAAAGACAGAACCCTATTATATCTAGGTTTTGTTGGAAATGAAATAATGAATTGGCTACTCCTTTTCTTATTATTATTCATGCTTATTGTTGAATGTGAAATTTGGCAAAGTCATTGTCCCATTGAACAACTCTGGTTTCTAGCTTGTGACCATTACTGATGATATGCATGTGCTTAATCAATTGGAAGTTTTAGATGTTGTCTGCTTTGTAAACTTTGAGTTCTGTAGTGTCATATTGAATTTGAAATTTGCTGCCGCCTTCTTCAATAGGCAGTTCTTGAAATCGGATGATGATTTTGAGGTAAACACTGTGACGGAAACTTCATTGTAGGAGAATTTAGATTCAAAGGCAACCTTAGATTTTAGATTCAGAGACAACCTATTTTGGATCTGTAAATTGCTTTTTTGTCCAACATATGAAGTTTTGAGTTTAATTGTGCAGCAACACTAAAAGCTGTCTAGGCATCAGGAATGATTGAGATTTAGTCTTAAAAATGAGCATAAATATACTTATGCAACCATTGGAAGTAGATGTAAATTGAAGAGTAAAAAAATGGAGATACATTATCGCTACTTTATTATTTACCGATGGTTGAAAATTGTAGGGTACAGGGTACATTAGTGGTGCATGTTCCATGAAACACTTTAATCTATGTCCATCTGAAATAGGATTTGTAGCCGTAAAAAGTACAAATTCTACATGTAAGATACTATGTACCTTAGTGGTGTTTGTTCCCTGGAGCACTTTAATCAATATCTATATGATAAAATGCAACATTTTTAGTGCAACTATAAATAGTACTCATTCTATGCATTTAACTTTTGAGAGACAATACAATCTAGGCTAATGAATTAGTATGGCCTAGACACGTGGGACAGAGAACTACCAATCAATTTTGTTGTGATAGATAAATATTCAGCGACTTACATCCACCCCTTTATTTTTACACTCTCTGTGGCATACAAGTAGTTGCTTCATACATAATAGTATACATCAGGATTCTTTTATGTTTTGATATTCTATGCTGCATGAGAGATGATTCAGTGTGCTACTAATTGATGTGGTATAAATTTTTTATAATATGTCTTCTTGTACATAGTTTGCCATGTTGAGGTTTGTAAAGGATAAGAGTGTTGGAAACTATGACATTTTGTTGTTGTTGCATTATCCTGCTTGAAGGCATTTGATATAGTAAAATCAACATGGAGGATTGAAGGGTGTGAAGGAGATTTCATTGTACATCTTTTGTTGAATGCTTAATGTTTAGGTATGTGCGAGAATGCACTTTAGCTTCTAGTTATGATGGGTAGGTAATAATTCATTTGTGTCCAAAGTTTGTCTCCTTTATGTACTCTTTATTTATTTATTAACTTTGTTTTTGTGGATAATTACAACTACCACCCCTATGGTACAGAGGTACCCCATGGTTTGGTTTGTGATACTTCACTCCCCTATGCTTAGATCCGTTAGTCAGTTTGGTTAACTTTAGTGAAGTTTGGATGTGGCAAGTGCTTAAATCCCTTGTTTTTAAGGGCATTCTATGTGGCATGTGCCAGTTTGTTGTTTTGTGAAAAAAATTTAGTACTTAAGATTAGTTTAAAAAAGGCAAGAAGATTTTCAGCTTATTAGTTTTATGTTCACAATATACTGAGTATAGCTTCGTAAAGGGGGCTCTGACCACATGATCTTGCATCTCATAATGCTTCTTTAGTCTTGAAGGACTTTGTTTCTGAGTGAAGAGTGAAGTATATGCTTGCTAAACTGTTTAGGGAGATACATGGCTTGGGCATTCTATGGAATTTGTATTACTTTTGATGAGTTTGTTTCCGAGTGAAGTTATAGACTCTTCCTAGTTGGTTAGAATTATAAAAAAAGAAAAGACGAGTATGCTTAGTTGTTTAGGAAGAAACATGAATTGGGTATTCTATGGAATTTGCATTGCTTCTGAGTTTGTGGTGCTTTTGATGAGTTTGTTTCCTAGTGAAGTTTGAGTCTTCTTAGGTGATTAGAATGATAAAAGAGAAAAGAAAAGAGTTTGCTAAGTTGTTTAGGAACATATAAACGCACCCACTTTAATTGTAACATATTAAACAAATTTAGGCACCAATACTTGAAAGATGCAATGCTTCACTCCCATATATTCATCCTTAATTTGTTTGCTCCAAGCCACTATCATTTCTTAGAAAACTATTAAAAGTATAGAAGCTATATAAGATCGCATTTGGTAGTGCTGAAAAGTTGTCTAACTTCACTAATCATAGCATTCAATTTTGGAAAAGTCAAGGTTTTCTTTATATGAAGTAACTTATGTTCTTCTTAGTTCTCTACTTGGTTCAAAATAGCTGACTGCTGCCTTTATATTTTTGCAGTGCCATAATGGACATACACTGTGTTCTACCTGTAAAACCAGGGTACAAAACCGATGCCCCACTTGCAGACAAGAGCTTGGAGATGAGAAGACACCCCTAGAAGCATCCGGGATAGCCATAGGAAGGTTAGGGACAGTCATGTGCATACCCAATGTTTGCAGTTGAGGTATCTCAAAATCATGTGTTGATGCTTGCTGCATCTTTTTGTGTCAAATGTACCCTAAACTTTCCTCCATTTTGTTGCTGTATTAAACTCCATATTCCTTAAAGATTGATAATTTCCCATATTCCTTAAAGATTGATTGAATCAACATTGTGATAGGTTTGAGAAAATTCCAGCTTAATATTTGAGAAAATTTCGGCTTGTTATTTGTTGCATGCAACAAATAACAAGTTGGAATTTAGTGTGTGACAGGTTTCCTACAGTAGTGTTTGTAAAACTTATAGTAGCGTTTGTAAATGCATTTGCCATCTGGCCTAGAAAAAAAAGGGTTATAGCTGTGTTTTTAAAACACGGATATAGGTGGCAGCTATAGCGGCGTTTTTAAAACGCGGCTAAAATGTCTCCCACAAGGAAACAAGTGACCTATAGCCACGTTTATAAACGCGGCTATAGATGTCCCCTATAGCCACATTTAAAAAATGCGGCTAAAGATGTCCCTTGTAGCCACATTTAAAAAACGCGGCTAAAGATGTCCCTTGTAGCCACATTTAAAAAACGCGGCTACAGTATGTCCTATAGCCAAGTTTATAAAAACGCAGCCATTAGTCTTGGCCTATAGCCACATTTGTAAAAACACGGCTATTAGTCCTGGCCTATAGTTATGGGTTTTAGGCTACAACTGAAAACGTGGCTAAAAAAAAGGCGGCTATAGGCCGAATCGTCCTATAGCCACGTTTTTAGGAGCTATAGTCGCATTTTAAAAACGCGGCTATAGGACTTTTTTTTGTAGTGAATAATAATAATAAAAAAAAAAGAAAAGTAAAATTTAAGGACACAAATAAAAGTTCACCCAATCTTAAATGGTGTAATTATAGATTGGGTAAATTACAACTTACCCACCTGTGGTTTGACCGAAATTTAAATTGCCTATATGTGGTTTAAAATTTGACATTTTACCTGCTTGAAGTTAGCTCAATTAGAATTTCGTAACTCACCATTGTTAAAAACAAAGCTAAATATGTAATTTTGCTTCACTTTTATGTTTCTCTTTTCTAAAAGCACAAAAAACATAAAAATATAAGATAAAAAAGAATCTAGCGGAACACTTGCATCATGTGATTTCAAACCACAAGTAGACAACTTAAATTTCGATCAAACCTCGGGTAGGTAAAGTGTCACATTTTAAACCACAAGTAGACAACTTAAATTTCAGAAAAATCACAGGTGAGTAAGTTGTAATTTGCCATTATAGATTTGAGAATAAATTCAAAGAGGACTTGGTATAACACCTTCCTATTGACATCTAGTCACGTCATCATTCTTCAAACATCAATATACTCTCGCCCATATACAAAAAAAATCTCTTAACATTTATACTTACTTTTAAAAAAGAAGTATAAAACAAAAAAATCTGAAAATCAATATTTGATTCAAAAGGAGAGAGTAGAAGAAATATCGACTACCCACTTAATTTTGAAGAGAAGGTCCGAGCGGTAGTCGCATGTGAAATTCGGCAGACCCTCTCTTCAAAATCAAGTCGGATCACTGAATTCTATAGTCTCTACTAATATTTCTCTCTCTCTCTCTCTCTCTCTCTCTCTCTCAATTGGGTTGTCCTTGGTTGTTTCTGTATTATAAATATAAAATTTAAAAGGAATATTGTATGTAAATGAGAATTCTTTAATGTGTAAAGAGTGATGATGTGGCGTAAATGGAGGTTGTACGTTATATTTTTATTGAATTTATTCTCTATAGGTTTTATTCTAACCTTTATTTTTTACAACATGGGAAATGAAAAGGCATCATGTATGTGGAACTCAATTTATTCGGAAGGAAACACTGGAAGGAAGGTAGCATCTACAGTGAAAATAGTCGGCTGTACGGAAATGCTGCCGAAATTCAGGGAGAATTAATGAATTATGCCAAAAGTTGAAAATGGTTTTCAAAGTAGCAGAGTTTTGTATATTGGCCATACATATATATGATCATCAGATATGTACGTAATTGTCATTGTCAGTACATTCCACGTATGTAATTATGAGATATTAGTTAATATCAATCAAATTGAAAGAATTTAGGACCAGTCTTATTACTTGAAATTCTCTCTATCACCAAATTTTAAAAAGAACCAAAAATGATGTGTGGAGAAACATTTATAGGAGTTTGCATGGCTGAGAGGTGTTCGCCAAGTCGGTGTCACACTAGTTTTGAATATTTTGTTTGTATTCTTTTACTTATGTAGTTAAGTTAATAATAGTAGTATTACTTATATCGACATCATCTAACTTAATTTAATCCTTGTGCTAGAAAGTCTAAACATCTTATCTTGTAGATTAGTTGTTATTAGTCCAGCCGCCTTTATCACTTACACTGATAGTATTTTCAAAAGAGGGGAAGATTATCATCTGATTATATATATTAATATTAATTAAAATAATGATTTTATTGTTGTGAATTGTGATGAATAATGAAAAATAATTGTAGAAATTAACTAGGAAAATAAAGCTTCTTCTAAGATTATGATATGAACCCATTACATATATGGTTAGAAGTACGCGTACATCTAGAACCTATCTTATCCTCCAATGAAGTGAATTTCCAAGAAAGCAGGTATATATACCTAAAAAGTGGCATAAATCTTCTTCAATGGAGTTGTTCTCTATCCCCAGGCAAAGTAAAATTAATCAAACATCAAAAGAAACTTCAAGTTCAAACCGTAACTAGAAGAATTTCTGTAGTTCAGTCTTTTCTTTTCTTTTCTTTTCGTTGTTTAGCTTTATTAATTTTAAATTTTCTCTTTATCTTTTGGGCTTTTACTGTGTACACTCCACAGTATCCCTTTGGGTAGATTTTTTTGGGCTCCACTGTATCTATTCATCCATATGGTAGATTCGGTCTCTCTCTCTCTCTATAACTTTTGTAAAGGTTATAAACTATAAAGAAACGTAAAGGTTATTATAAACAAACACCTTAAAAATCACAACACACAACAGTTGAGATATTAATTACCTTAAAAAATATAATCCGTGATCTACGCAAGTTGCTTATTAGAATAATGAAAAATTTACTTTATTAATACTGTATCTACTAAATAATCATGGTGTCCCAATTTCAATAGCTCTCTTGCTTTCCTTGTTAAAGTTAATCCACTGAAGGCAATTACTATATGAGAGAAAAACCTACATTGGTTGTGTAGCATATTATATATTGTTGAAAAATATTAGTTGCTTCAAGCATAAACAACAATCTTATCTTATGATGGTATAACTTAATCTTATGATGTTATAACTTAATAGTATTTTAAAGCTAGCACTTGAGAATGGGAATAGGACACGTTGTATCTGTAGTAGAGGATATTTCAGGATTAGTTTAGCAATGCCTTCTATTATATACTAATATTTTAATTGAGGAAAATTCTTGAAGAAGTGAGTATCTATAGTGATTCCCTGGCATAGATATAATTTGATATATATACTTTTTTTATTTTTTATTTTTTATTTTTATTATAAAAAGACTTATAACTTTATTGAGATGAAGATAAATTTAATACATCATGAGTCAAAACCGACTTAATAATAAATAGATACTCCCTACCTAAGTTACATAACTAACTAATCCTTTGGCATATTGAGCTAAAATATGTGCCGGTTTATTTCCTTCCTTTCTCACATGGGACACTTGCACAGACCAAAAACCTTGCCATCTATGGCAAATCCTAAAAACAAAGTTAGAGATGGCCATAGGTGGGCTATTCAAGCCTTTAATAGCATTAGAAAGCAGAAGTGAGTCACATTCAAAGTGGACATCTCGAACACTAACATCCCAAGCAAAATCAACAGCTTCTTCAAAAACTTCCAGCGGTCCAAACGGGTAGTGGAGCTTCTTCCTTAACGCGGCTACAACTCTACCTACATGATCCCGAATTACTGCTCCCACACCTAAAGCTTGCTGTTGCTGAAAAACAGCCCATCAGTATTGACTTTGTACCAAGGAGGATTCGGATTGATCTACCTTTCGGATTGCTTAATTTGATATATATACTTATGTTGTAATTGGTGGCATTACAATGATTCATAATTATGACCAATTAACTTTGGTAAAAAGAAACATGCATCACAATTTAGTTTAAAACATATTTAAAAGAATAATTTTATATAAAAGAAAATAATTACTAGTAAAGCTGATATGATGTTGTGTAGCCGGTACAAGACAAGTTAGAGTCGATATAGCAAACTTTTAATATTAAAAAAAGCCCAGATAAAGCAATTACTCGATTATCACGTGTGAACTTGTTATTAAAGTTTTTGAAAAAAAAAAAGGTGGTGTAGCTAAATAAAGTTTCCTTCCTTAATGTTCTCAAAAAAAAAAAAAAAGTTTCCTTCCTTAATGATTAGACATATGAATATAGGGGTAACAAAATTTGACATGACCTACGAACCTAACATGATTAACTTGTTTATAAATAGGTCATGTGTTGAAGCTAAATGAGTTTGGGTTATATTCGGATTGACACGGCTAACCCGTTTAATAAATGAGTTGTATTCGTGTTCAACATGCAAACCTGTCTGACCCGTTTAACTTATAAATTTATTAGTTATTTTGATATTATTGCTTAATTAATGGTTGTTTTTATATGTTTATTACTATATTTATAGTTGTAATTGTATTTTAACTTTAGATATATGAGGATTGATAAAAAATTATATAGGTTAAGTATGACCCATTAATCAAATAGATTATTAAATGCATTATTTGTATTGACCTTTATATGACTTGTTAATTAAATGAGTTAAACGTGTCGAGTCGGTTCGACTTGTTTAATAAACAGGTTGTGTTCGGGTTGATGATTCCTGATATGTTTACTAAACAGGTCAGGTTTTGGTCAACTTATATAGTCGAATACTCATGACTCAACACAACACGAACCCGACTTGCGAACACGAATCACCACCCCTATATGAATAGTAATATTAGGATTTTTGTAAACTATATTAATCTTATAAATTTTAAATGCAAGATAAAAATAATTAAAATTTTTATTTAATATTTACTTATGTAGTTGATATGACACCAATCATAATCATTATTAATAATTTTGTAGTAAAATTGGTACTATTTTAAGCATTTTTCAAAATATCAAAACTCAAGTAATGTTAAGGATATACATATATTTTTTTTAGAGCTTGTTAAAATAACAAGTTATGATTGGTGATTGGCGTCCGCTCCTGTTAATAGTTTTTTATCATTAGACCAAGACATCAATCGATTTTTGGTGTAGGTGGAGATTGAACCCCATTTCTTTTATTCAACCATCAGACTTTACCTGTTGAGCTAACTGGAACCCAAACTTATTGAATTCTTTAAGAAGAAAATGTTACCCAACATTATCTAAGTAATAAAAAAAAAAAAAAATCACTTTCGGCTAACTATAATCTTCTATATATAAATAAATTATATTATCAGATTTCCACAAGCTTTTGAAAGGATAAACATTAGGGGGTGAATTAAATATAAATCTAAAAAAGAAGAGGATAAATTAAGAAATTCACTAAGGATGATGATTATTTTCTCGTACTATACTAAATAATTGTTATTACTTATTCCTACTTCAGTTTGTGGAATATTACTAATTTAACAGACTCGCATGGTGGACTACGTACAATGACCGACCAACTATGGTTGGTGGAATAGTACTGTTGATTGCACGCTGCAAGCTAGGCGTTTATTCACCAAAAGCACTAAGTGGGTGGCAATTTTCTCAAGTTGGCATTATTTAATTATTTCTTTTGGTGGAGAATGTTTTAGACTAATGGCTCATATTCTGACATATCTGCAGCAAACACATGGTTGCCTTTGGAATTATACCCTATCGTCCATCCCAAAGATCAACAAATATCTTTGATCTTATTCAATTTGCCCCACTCGTCTTTCTCAAATGATTTTGTTCTTGTTCAATTGGCCAATAGAAATAATCAGAGTCGCCTCCAAGTTGGAGGCTCCAACAAAGACCAATATATGCTATCACCCTTTGGGATGTGATGTGTGGTGGATGGGTAAGAGTCTTGGACTGGCATCACATGATGCTTATAGGTGTGCTGGTTTGAGTCATACGCTGTGCTGTGACGTGGATTGATAGCCCTAACGTACCCAAAAATGTCTTATGCCATATTGAATTCGAGTTAAATTGGGTAAGGTTGAGGACTACATGTGCGAGAACATTTTTTTAGTTTATAAAAAAAAACAAAGACCAATACTATCATTCTCCAATTCTAGGATGAGCAAAGTTTAACTACAAAACTAGTTGTAGCTTTAGACTACAATCTTATTCAATAAAATAAATATTACTACAAATTTTAAAAATCTAACCGTTGAATTGCATGTTCTTTATGTTCTTAATACACATGTCAAATTTTGTGTCAATTGGATATTATTTATTTTATGATCTATAAGCTTATATTTTGTGCATAATTTTAAATTACAAAAGTTGCAATTTAAACAATTTACTGATGACATAACTATTGATTTTTAATTTTCTAGAAATTTTGCAAGCATGAAGTATATAAGAAAAAGATGTAATTTAGTAGTGAATTTGTTAAAATTCACATCCAATAAAAAAATATTGAGTAAGGTTGTAGCCTAAGACTATAACTAATTTTGTAGCTAAATTTTGTCATTCCAGAATTATTGCTTATAATACGTACTCAGAATAATATATCATACTACAGGTTGAAAAGAAGTGCAAAAACCATCTCACAGCCTGAGCTTGAAGAGCGCCTCTGGCTTATGCATGAGCACCAAGGCCAGCACTGAGGCCTCAGCACCATATTTAAAAGGAATCTTATTATAAAAATCTGCAATTAGCTGCCGAGAATCCCAACCATAATAGGGGAACTACACTCTTCATTATAGTCCATTATGACCACAATAGATAGACAAGAGATGTTAGGTCAACAAAAATTCACAACAATATCTCATTGTTCTAACACCTTACACGAGGCATTAAAAAAAAATTTTCAAATTGTGATGGTACAAGTGTAAGGTGATAGTCAAGTTAGATGTTTATTATAGATGATAATTAAAACGAGAGAAACATAAACGCAATTGTAAATTATGTAATTCAAGTTAATGGATAGGTATTAATTTTTTTTTTTCTTCTTGATTTTCACTAAAAATTTACAGTACATCTCTTTAACTTAAATAGATCTGTGTCACTCCATAATCTTTCTATTTTTGGCAAGTTTTTATTGTGTTGGAAGGGGGACTCTTTTAGCTAGGAAGAAGGCAAAAATCATGATGTATTTTCAACTGCTGTCTGCATAAACACTAACGGAGTGTTAGGGTACTTTTTTTTTTTTTTTTTTTACACCTAATTTTATTTGAGTATCACCTATTTATACTGCTAATAAGTTATTGGGTTTTCCCAAATATTTTTTGCTCTATTATTTTGTTAATCACAAATGTTTCATATCTTATCATTTAAATTGGGTTATGATATAAAATATAACAAAAAGCCCAAAAACTCATATTTTATCCAATTTTATTATCATTATTTAGCTAAGCCCAAAACCGGCCCTATGAACCCAATAAATACATCCTATTCTATTTAAAACCCAAGAATACTTATGCTTGACAATATGTGAAAAGTCCATGATTCAAGTCCATGGCAAAACAATTTTATCAATGGAATTCAAATCCATGATTCAAACCCATGGCAATTTATTTATCCAAAGCCCAATTTTTCATTGGCAACATCAAAGCCCAATTCTCATTGGCAACATCAAAGCTCAATTTTCATTGGCACTATTTTGTCAAAAAAGAGCCCAAGATTATCAATACTTGGCAAAGAAAAAATATCATTATAAAATATTACCATGGCAAAAATCATGGCAATCGTCTTATAAAAAAACTCATTGGGAGTTATCTTGAAGGAAATGTTCTCACATTATAACCCATGAAACACATGGTCATCACTTGCATCACAACATCCATAATATATATCTCCAACGCTCATGGAAAATGCTCGATCCCACAAAGCTTATCATTTAAATTATGATGCGACTATTAGAAGCCATGAATGTTATTTATGATATGGAATCCATCATAGTAAAGGTTATTTTCGAAGGTACTTTGAAAACTTGTCATATTGTTTCAAACATTACAATTAATTGCCCAAAAGACCCATTGCAAGTATCTATAAAAAAAACCCAAAGAATATTTACTAATAAAAGTCCATGAGGGAGGAAAGCCCATGGCAACATGTGTTGTTGATTTTGTAGGATGCACACAACCTGACCCAAAGGAACCAGCCCAGGTGAACAGGCCCAATCTAAGAGATCCAGCAAGAAGCAGAGGACTGAAAGTAGGCAAAACTACCCTTGTTCATCCCTGACCAAAGTACAACAAGAGAACCAAGTCCTTAAGGATGAACTAGAGGTTGTTCCATCGACTTTTGGTCACTCTCTACCTGACGTGAACAGTACCCGAGGCTTGTAACATCAGCTGAAGTCTAAAGGGTGATGGAACTCCATCATCTTTTTCAAGATTGCACCTCCAGCGAAAGGGGAGTTGAAACCAAATTATTTAAACTCCAGCAAATTGATGCTATAAATGTTAAAAACGTTCAAGACGTGATTTATGTGCCAAGCCCATGAATCCTAAAGGGGAAAAATTGGGAACATGTGGTTTGCAGGGCATAAAGGGACCTCCAGCAGAACCCCCTGAAGTAAGCTTAGAACTTGACACCTGGCTTGGGGTGTTGAATCTTATTTTTTGAGGGTCTAAATCTCAGTTGCAACTTTAGGATTTGCTCTTGTTACACGCCCCAATCACATTGATTAAGCTCAGCCCCAGAAATCCTGGCATTTAATGCAAAATCCCATCATTACCCAAAGAAGCAAAGCAGCCCATAAAGCAAACCTTCTACTTCTGACCAAAAATCCCAGGAAGATTAACCCTGGTTCTCCACCTCTGATTAACCCTACGTTTTTTGGACTCAGGTTAATTAATGCTTCCCTAAATCTCTATTATAAAAAGATAAGCATCTCAGCCCATAAGGACAGCCACCCCCCTCTGAGACTTTGGGGTTCGTTTGCCATTTTTGCTGGTGGTTTAGCTCTTCTTAAGCTCACCACTCATCATCTTTAGCCTATACTCATCCAATCCCAGATATTCTTCTCCCCCTTTTACACAATCACAGCTCAAAAATGTCCTCCAACTAGTCACAAACAACCCATTACTCACAAAAAGCTTCAATCTCAGTATTAATCCTATCCCACTCACTCAAAACAGCCCACATTCACCTCATTCATGCCTTATGCACACATACTCACCAAAATCTTAGTTTAATACTTGCTGCACTGAGCTGGGGATCTTTCTCTCCCTTCATTCCATCCTATTTTTTCTCTTTTATTTGTAACTATGGAGCCTTTAATCCTTGTTTATTATTATTATGATGAAGGCCATAACGTTTTGGAAACTATGGAAGTTCTGCCTCATGTTGACTTAATAATAATAAGAAAAAAAAATATGATTTTTTAGCATGTAGACAAACTTATTAACCTGAAATTACTCTACTACTGGAGATAATACCGTACCACTAGAGGACTGATTTGAATTATCGGACTAGAACTATTAATGTACTAATTAAGTATTGTAACGTGTTTTTCATTGGGCTTTTGTTGCTGTTTTGTCATGTGCAGCCTTTGTTTCTTGCTTGGATAGGCTTTGTCATCACACCGAAAGCCTTTGGGTACCATCTCAAGAGCCCATAGTCGAGTTTTGGCTTGGCTTCCCAACATCTTAGATAGAGGCATCAATTTTTCCCTCGACACGGAGTTTGTTGTGAAATTAGTTTATTGAGGAAAGCACCGACATGGCTACAGGGGTGCCGCACTGGCGTTCGACGTGGGGTGCGGCAAGCGGCGCTGCTGCCTATGCATCTGTGCCGCAACGATTTTTTTTTTTCGTTTCCGGATTCGCGCCGACTTGGATTGATTCGGGTCGTATCAGCCGAAACTACTGAAATATGCCGATTCAGGCTGAAACAAACCGATTCAGGCCGTACCAACACCGATATCGGCCGATTTAGGCCGAAATTCAAGTAAAAAAAAAAAAAAAAAAAGGGTGCAAAACGCACTGTTTGACCTTAAGCTTTAAACAAAAAACCCTAAACTCTCTCATTCATTCTTTTTCTCACTCTCTGCTCTTCGTCTCCCCTTTTTGCTCTCCGTCTCCCCTCTTTCACAGACTCACTCCCTAAGACACAATCTCACAGTCTCACAGCCTCTGCCACTCACTGTCTTCATCTTTGGTCTATTCTTTGCATCTCCCGGTCTCAAATCTCCACCATCACTCGATTTCAACTCTCAAGCTCACTGACCCAACTCTCAACTCAGGTATCAAAGCTTTCATTCTCAGTTTCTTACCCTCCATTAGACTCTCACATGCTCTATTACTCATTGTGATTTGATTTTTTTAATTTTTTTTTTAATTTTTTATATAGGTTGTAATGTTGTGACTTGGGTTTGATTTTTTATTTAGTTATTATATATTTGTCAAATTATTTGTAGGTTAAATTGAAATTATTGATTGAAAAATGGATGAAGCTACTAGCACAGAAACTTCACCTTCATTAGATGAAGAAGAAGTGCCAAAGGCTGAAGCTCCTCTTTGGCAGTATGTGACTAAATTGGAAAAACCACTTGGTTCTACTTCTAAATCAGGTGGAAACATACAATTTAAGTGCAACTATTGTGGTGGAATTTTTTTGGGATCCTATTCTAGGGTTAAGGCTCATTTATTAAAATTAGTAATAAGGGTATTAGAGCATGCATTAAAGTGACATTGAGCCATAGATTGGAAATGCAGAGAATGCATGATCAGGTTAAGAATGATAAGTTAGAGAGAGAACACAGAAGTCAAATTCTCTTACCCCCACCTCTCTCAGGCCGTGGGCCTATTCCCTCATTTTAGAGACAGGAAGAGAGTGGTAGTACATATCCGGTTGATGGTAAGAGGAGGAAGGTGACCGCGAATTCTCCTTTGGAGGGAGCATTCCAGAATAATGCTAGACACGAATTGGATAGTAGAATTGCTAGGATGTTTTATATTGATGGGCTTCCATTTCACTTTGCAAGGAACCCAAATTATCGTAGTTCCTATGCATATGCTGCTAACCATAACATTGTGGGTTATGTTCCTCTTGGATACAATGCCTTGAGAACAACACTTTTGCAAAAAGAAAGAGCTAATGTTGAAAGACTTTTGAAACCAATTAAGGACTCTTGGCTTGCAAATAGTGTAAGTATAGTTTCTGATGGATGGTCAAATCCACAAAGGAGGCATCTTATTAATATTATGGCTGCATCAGATTGGGGTCCAGTGTTTATGAAGGTAATTGATAGGCCAGGTGAGTTCAAAGACAAGCATTTTATTGCTGGGGGTGTTGAAGGATGCTATAAAAGAGATTGGATATGAAAAAGTTGTCCAAGTCATCACTGATAATGCTAGTGTGATGAAGTTTGCTGGAGTTCTTATTGAAGGTGAGTATCCCAAAATATTTTGGACACCATGTGTTGTCCACACTCTTAATCTAGCTTTGAAGAATATTTGTGTAGCAAAAAACACTGAAAAGAATGAAGTTACATATGAGGAATGTAGTTGGATTACACGTATTGCTGATGATGCATCCTTCATACGTGTTTTTATCATAAATCATTCAATGAGGTTGGTAATGTTTAATGAATTTTGTCTATTAAAACTGCTTCAAGTTGTTAATACTAGATTTGATTTGGTTGTTGTAATGTTGAAAAGGTTGAAGTTGATAAAAAGATGCCTTCAAGCCATGGCTATTAGTGACCAATGGGTTTTTTATAGGGAGGATGATGTTGGAAAAGTTCAAAAGGTGAAAGATATGATTCTAAGTGATCGTTGGTGGGATGTTGTTAATTATATCCTTGAATTCACAGCACTTATTTATGATATGCTATGAGTAGCTGACACAGATAGGCCTTATCTTCATCTTGTGTTAGAAATGTGAGATTCAATGATAGAGGTGCAGGCAGTAATATATCGGCATGAAGGCTTGGAAGATGATGAGTTTAGCTCATTTTTTAATGTGGTGTATGATATACTCATTGATCGATGGATTAAAAATTGTACACTACTACATTGCTTGGCTTATTCCTTAAATCCTAAGTAAGTACTTTCCTTTTCTATTTTCCTTATTTCTTCCTTCTAGTAAAACACACGTTTCATCATCTATATTTGTTTTTGTTTTTGTTTTTGTTTTTTTGTTTTTTGTTTTTTTATAAATCTTTAATTAGGTATTACTCCATTAAATGGCTTTCAGAGAATCCAAAACGCATCACTCCACATCAGGATCATGAAATTTCTATGGAAAGGAGCAAGTGTTTGGAGCGATACTTTGAAGATGATAATGAATTAAGGGTGGTGAAAGTTAAGTTTGTTGCATTTTCAAGAGGGAGGTTTCCTTTACCAGATGCCTTAATAGATAGGTAGGCCTTACAACCTTTGGTTTGGTGGCAATACCATGGCTCCTCATTACCAACACTTCAAACCCTTGCCCTTAAACTTCTTGGACAATCTTGTTCATCCTCATGTGTTGAGAGGAATTGGAGCACATACAAATTCATTCATTCATTAAAAAGAAACAAAATGGCTTCTGCACGTGCTGAGGATTTGGTATATGTGCATTCTAATCTTCGACTCTTGTCAAGGCGCAATGAAAAGTACGTAAATGCAGCAACAAAGATGTGAGATAATGCATGAGACTCTTGGAATGGCAGTGACATACATGGAGGAGCTGGAATTCTTGAGAATGCTACCCTTACACTTGATGAGCCAAAGTTGGAGGCCATGGTTATTGGGAATGCTAGCACTAGTGTTATTACTAGTGAAAGTGAAGTTCGAAGTGAAGCTATTGATCTTGATGATGATGATGAGGGTTGTATTTGATTGTCTTGTTGATTATCTTTTATTTTGTTTTAGTTTCAAACTTGTGGGTTGTATTCTAATTTCCGAACATCATGGAATGTTTTAGTTTCAAACTTGTGAGTTGTATTTAATTTATGAACATCATATTTTAGTTATTATCTACTATTGCTCTTAAATTTGGTATATGTTTATATAATGTGAAAAAGTATGCTTAGCAATATATAGAAAATAAAAATAAAAATATTTTTAATAATTTTATAATCGCCGCACCCCGCCGCATCGGCACCCTACTTTTTCAAAAATTGCTGAGTCCCGCACCCGCACCCACACCCGAATTCGAAAACGCACCCGTGCTTCATATTCCCAAAAAATTCATAAGAGCGTTGGGGACACTCTGATGATAAAGTTAATTAGAGATTTTTTGGAATGAAATTGTAATTTTTTTTTAGTATATTTTTTTTTAAACAAGATAGAAATCTACTTTATCCTAATCTAAGTGTGTATATGTGTGAAACTCCTTCTTGGAGACTTGACCCCAGCCCTTACCCCTCCCACCCCACAAGCACTTATACTTGTGAAGTGACCATCGCGCCAAGGGTGCGCGGTTGTTTTTTTAGTATAATTAACTCCTCCTAGTTGGTGTATTTTATACTCATGGAAGGCATTTCTCTCTCTTCCCAAGATCTGGGTCTTAAAACCTGAATTTTTTTTTGGTTGATTTAATGCTTGTCATTCCAATTTGGCGTCATCTAGGAATGATTGGGCAACTGAACATTTTGACCTGCTTTAGGAGGAGTCCAAATCTTCTATCTCACTCTTCCTGTTCCACTATATACTCCACAAATAAAAACATGTCACATGTCCATCTATTTTATTAAATGCTAAATTTATACCTTCTATTATTTCAATTACCTTAATATGATGAGTTATTTATTTATTTATTTTAAGAAATTAAAATAATAGAAGGCATAAATTTAGCATTTAATAAAATAGATGAACATGTGGTATGTTTTTATTTGTGGAGTATATAGTGGAGCAAGAAGAATGAGACAGAAGATTTGGACTCCTTTAGAAGGGGGATGATCATCAAGGAGCATATAACATTGAATTAAACACAATAAGAGGTTATTAGGGCACAATAAATGCGAAGACGACAACTATTCTACATTGCCACGCTTCTTTCTAGGCAAAGAATTTGATGATATGATAAGACCGGCGGGACAATCTCCCTTAATCTTGCCTTAGCCAAATTATGGCAACCCACCATTGTTGGTGACTCTGGCTATAGCCCAGCTGCTCTTCTTGCCATTGATATATATATCAATCCATTATATAATCAACTGCTTCGTCATCAATTACTTTTTTTCACTTTTAACGTACTGTAATACCATGGATAACATTTGCAAATTCCGTGCACCCGCCCAGCAGTCCAAATTGGACCCATATGGCCTAGAAGAAAATACATAGAAATAGAATAGACACTTTGGGCCAAGCATGCCACAAGAACAAGAAAAAAGAGAAAGAAAATGCTTTGATCTTTTTCCTAGATGCTTCTAAACTTTCAACAAAATTTTAATACCTGTACTAGTAAAGATTAATTACATCTTCCTTTAAAAAAAATGAAGGTTATTTATTTCAACAGGTTCAACTTCAGTTTTGTTGATGGGGATATACCTTCATATATAGTCATTTTCCAAGCACATCTCAACATGCTCACCCTTCAGATTAGGAAGGGATTGGTTATATTATTTTATTTAAAAGCAAGCCTCAATACAAAAACTAAGATTTAAGTTCAATTATTCAACAAGTCAATCTCAAATATGATACTAGTGTGTTATAAACAAAGCTAGTGAAAAAAATCGATTAAAGTATATACTTATATAGATTCAATATTAAATTATTTTTATTTATTAATAACTTAAATAGTCCTAATTAACTCAAATAATTTTTATAAGATAGCTAATTAACTCAAATAATATCATCTCAGCCATAATTTAATCATTAATCATTAGTGTACATTAATTTGTAAGGGGGTGGATCCTAGTTATAATATCTGCTTCAGCAGAGGAAAAAATAACTAAATTACGTAACTTATGATAACTCTTGTGCTTAAACATGAAATTTAGCTTGTCGATGAGTTCGAATTTTATTCTCATTTTAAATAAAAAATAATAATCTTAAGTTTTTACTTTTATTGTTCACTCATTTCGGTTTTCTTACATCACATACGGTTAGTTAGTGGCAGCCGGAGACACTTATTGTCGAGTGGGTGCAATCTCTTGAAATTTTAAACACAATATAAAGGTATATTTAAGAATTATTATAGAATTTGAAATTCATTTTATCATTACACCCATTAAAAAATATTTGGGTTCAATTATGAGTAATTATAAATGAAAATTAAGGAAAAAAAAGGAAGAAGAAGATCTTTTTGTAATTTTAAAAACGTATGGCTGTATTAAATAAAAAAGAATGATTTTTAAAAGATATGATCTAAAAACACCTTTTTTTTTTTTACAAAGTTTGGCTACAAACTAGTTTTGAAAATCTAATAGTTGGATTACATGTTTTTTATATCCTTAACACGCATGTCAAATTTTGTGCTAATTGAATGTTATTTACTACTCAATCCATAAACTTATTTTTTATTCATAATTTTAGACTACAAAAATTTGAAATTTAAACATTTGAATGATGACATAGTTATTAATTTTGATCTTCTAAAAATTTTGCAAGCATGAAGGATATAAGAATAAAACATAATTCAATGGTAAATTTATCAAAATTCACATTCAATAAAAAAATATTGAGTGGAATTAATGGCTACAAACTAGTTTGTGATCAAACTTTGTCATTTTCATTTTCATTTTCCTCAAAATTGATCCCAAAATGAAAAACTTATTACTCATCCAACCTTTCCCTCTGCCACTTCTTTTGACACTATGGAGTTAGAAAAGTCTAGAACTAGGGTTGTCCATGGGTTGGTCCGGGTTGGTTTTGAGGTCAACTCGAACCTGACTCACTCAGGTGGGGTGAAAGAAGACAAGACCTGTAGCTGATCGCCAACTACCACAGGTTGAGTTAGATTGGGATCTAGTGGATGATTGGGTTTGGTCGAAACCTATGAAGGAGCGATGATGAGTGGAGGAGAGTAGATCTTCACTAGATCTGAGTAGAGGAGAGCAAAATTTGGCTAGATCTGAACAAAGAAGAGTAAAAAGTCTCCGAGTTTGAGTTAAAAGGGGCCAAATTTGGCAAGATTTGAGCTAAAACACTGTCGAATTTGAGCGGATTTGAGCAAATATGGTCGGATCTGAGTGGGGGAAGGCCTAACATGGCCGAATATGAGTAGAAGAGAGTGAAATAGTCACTGGATCTAGGTAGATTAGCCTTGTTTGAAGCATTTTTTGGTCGGGTTAGGTGGCTTGGGTTTTAAAGGAGGAAACACGCCACTTGACCTGTTGGAGTCAGTTTTTAAGAGTTGGGAATCACAATCAATTGCCAGAGGGATCGAATTAGGCTGCTGATGGTCAGTTCCAGTTGATTTGGTTGGTTTTGTCGAGTGGCCGGGTTGCTTGGATAGCCCTATTTGGCATAACCAAAAACAAGTTGAAATACATAAAAAGAATGTTTGAGCTTGTGGAGGTAGGAAAAATAATTAAGCCTTAAATGTTTAAATTGATTTGAAATTATTTGATTGTTTTACAAAAATATACATGTTTATGGTACGATTACATTAAATATTTAAGAGTTTAGTATTTAATTAAAATTCTAATTTATTTCAATGAAATTTATATTGATTATTGAGAAAATTTAATATTATATTAATTTAATTTTTGACAAGTATATTTAAATTCTTTATTACTTAGTACAAAATTCATATTAGGTTATTAAGTTTCAAAATATAAATTTATATTCTTAAAAATTGTTGAAATTTATTTTATTTTTTTAAAACAAATCATGGACACATTTCTTTAGATAGAAGAAGGAAAAAAAACACAACCAAACACCAAATTGTGCATCTATTGTGTATTTGCTTATCAAAATTAGCCTTGGTTTTAGCATATCAAGTTGTCAACTCTAATTGTAAATTTATTTATTTTTTTACATAGTAAATATTGCAAAGAAAAGCTATATAACCGAATGGGAAATTCTGGGATGAATGAATGCTTTTGCAATAACATATATAGAGTAATGCTTTTCATAGCATTTAGAATAAGGTA
The DNA here is from genome assembly GCA_030021035.2 of Notholithocarpus densiflorus. Taxonomy (NCBI): domain Eukaryota; kingdom Viridiplantae; phylum Streptophyta; class Magnoliopsida; order Fagales; family Fagaceae; genus Notholithocarpus; species Notholithocarpus densiflorus. The sequence continues at coordinate 1,446,798 of JARYZH020000085.1, read as the reverse complement.
ATCATGCAATGATAGCTGTTGGGAAATTTAGACCCCGGTTGATAGAATTAACAAGTTTTAAACCCAAGTTGTTAATTAGATTTATTATGAATAAAACTTGTTAAAACAAACAAACATCAATATCATGTCAAAATCATGCACAATAGAAAATTAAATAAGACAAGATATGATGACTCAGGAAAATTAATGAAACAAACTAGTTTCACAGTAAAAAAACCTGGGGGAAAACTTTCCTGAAAAGCAATCCACTATAGTAAAGAGAAGTTTCAGATCTAGTACAAAACTTTTGTCCCTAGACTCTACAATCCCCGTAGATGAACTTACAGCAGAAACCTTCTACCGCTTCATAACCTCTGAACTCTTCAATATATGAACGCCACCCTTTTGATGCACGAATCTTAGTACGTGACTAACACACCAACTTAAAGAAGATGTTGGCTGCAAAGTTCTTCAGTTCATCACACGATGAAGATCAAAAAGCGCTTGGTTACAAAACCCTAAGGCGCAAAGACGCAGTAGCTTCCATTAGAGAGAATAAGGCGTCGGTCATCTTTTGCATGTGTTCTCTTTGTATTCTCTTATGTGACGGCCTTTAAAATAAGCCTTATATATGTTTAGGGTTGTGAGAAAAGAAACCTTACACAAATATATAAGCATGGGCCGAAAATCATATCTGGAAATCTGAATTTCGTAATTCTCGATAGATAGTATCTGTCAAGCAGCTGTCGAGACCTTGATAGATAGTATCTGTCAAGCAGCTGTCGAGAGGTATCAAGAGGTATCGAGCTTTAAAATCCAACACTTTCTCACTTGTTTCTTGGACAGACTTGCATGGCTTTAACACTTGAACTTGAAACCTTATTTTTTGAAGCATTAAACACATCCTAGATCTACCCAATTACAAGTAAAGTGCGTTTTGTCAAAGGATTAGCCAATTCTAAATTAACATATGTTCCTAACATCAAATCACATGTGTCCTAACAATCTCCCCTTTTGGAAATCCGTGACAAAACCACAACAAACAAATGAACATATGAGAGAAGTCATAAATCACTCAACTCATACTCACTTGTTGAATACATTAAAATCTATCCTAATACGAACTCTTGAAAAACTTTGCAAGAAGGGAGTTTATGGCAAGAAGACTTTGACAACCTGTATTTCTAAAACACTTTAAACAAAACTCATCACGGCATCTTAGTGTGAAACAGAAATAATAGATTGTATACAATATATAAGAAACATGTGTATAAAGAAAGAAAAAAAAAAAAAACACATGGAGAGATAGGTGAATAACATACATCAATATATATATATATATATATATAAACCAAAGATAAGCACAATGTATGTAAACATGGTCACAAGATCAGTGTACAAGAAGAAGGAGGTAAGCACTCCCCCTAACAAGATGAAACACATCTCCTCCTTACAAGGGCATGTATTTCTCCCCTTAACATGTAGAATCTTAAAAGGAAACCACATTTTCTCTACAATTTCTCCCCATTTTTGTCATGATTGACAAAGGGTACAAGAAGCTAGAAAGCTTCACCCTAGAAATATAAAGATGATCAAGGATGATCAAGGGGGTACAAAGAATCCATATAAATGCATGAATGTAATGAAACAAGATGCTATGGATGAAAAGATAACAAAAAGATGAAAAACATGTGAAAAATAATGCATGTAAGAGGATCTCGATAGATCGAGAAGCTGTTGAGTAGCTATCGAGCAGAAGCCAACCTCGATGGATTGAATAGCTATTGAGCATCTAGAAAGTTTCTCGATGGATCGAGAAGCTATCAAGATTGCTTAAAAACAATTTTTCAAAGAAGAGAAAAACACAGATATGAATGCAATCAAGCATGCTACTTAACCAAAGATCCAAACAACATTTTAAGCTCTCAAAATTATCTCTCAACAAGAAAAATGTTAAGCACATAGATCTCAAAACACACACACACACACACTAAACAAGTCTAACCAATTTTATATTTCAAAAACAAGTTAAGACAATTTAGTGAGTATACATTAACACAAGTATTCCTTGTGATGGCCAAATCACATTGTACTTGCACATGTATCAAAAGTAGCAAAGAATATTGCGTTTTGTGTGTGAAAAACATCGCAAGATTGCATAAGTGTCTACATGTTATAATGATTTGAGATATGAGAAAATCACTTTAACTCACACACAATCATAACTGTTTGATGGGGACTATCATCTTCGAGGTACATCCTATAACTCCCACATCTCCTCGAAGACACGCTTGCAATCATATATAAAACATTTTGATCTTTTTGCTTTTATTTTTCTTTGCATATTTTTCTTTTAAGCAAACCATGCATGGACATATAAGAGATAAAAAAGAAATACCCAATGATGTTAAGCATTTGACATTTCACTTTTGCTATGCCGAAGCATACGAATGTCATTTTATGATTAGCGGGCAACAGTGATGAGATGGTTATTTATGCATTTCTCTTAGGATTTTCTAGTCATTCCCGTCAAAAAAAGTGATACGAGTGTTAAGTACAAGAGATTACTTAATCTTACTCATCACAAACACGAGCCACAAAGCTCACTTGCTTAGTTGTGCATAGAGATGCTCATCTAAACTACAAAAGATACAAAGTTTAGAAAATTTTGTTTCAATGGCCATCCAAGGTACACAAGTACCAATGTACACAAAACACACACTGTTTTTATATTTTTCTGATTTTTATTTTTCTCTTTTTATTTTGAAAAAAAAACAAGATAAAATAAAGACTAAACAACCAAACAAAAACAGACAAACAACGTGAAAGTATGAAAGAAAGATACAGATGCATGAAAGCATGATTCCAAAAGCAGATAAGAAATCAAGCAAATAGAGTCCTACTATAGATAGAAAGAATTAAAGTAGAGGACAAACAAAAAAGACAATTAAGTATTAGGCTCCTTTCTCATCTACACAGCACGAGTCTTTGGCTAGGAAGATGAAAAGGCATGTGTCCTAGTATGTCTACTAAAGGACATAGAAGAATTAAAATCCTCTTGAAATTGAGTTAAAAAGATCAAAACTTTTAATAGCTCTCCAAATAAAGGTGTAGGTCCTTGAGAGGAAACCTCTGACCATTTAGATACTTGCTTTTTAGGATACAACTTAAAACAATTAGGAAAAATGTGTCCAGAAACACCATAATAGTGACAAACATGAGGTCTAACAAAGGATTTAAAATTAGTTGAATCAGTTTTAGATTTCATACCTTTATCACCTTTCTCGGATTGAGGCACAAAGATAGTCCTTGATCCAGAAGCCATGGAAGAGGAAGGGTTACAGGAAACAACATATCCTAAGCTAGTCTTATCAGAACTAGGCTTTTGAGCACTCAAGACCTCATCAAGCTTTGTACTAGACATCCTCTCTATTTGAGTTCTAGCTTGACTAAGCTTAACCTCAAGATTCTTGACTTTTTCTTCTAATGAGGTGTTCTCCACAACAAGAGTCTCAACTAACCTTGTAGTCTCATCTAGTTTGACTAACAGATCATTTTTTTTTCTTCAGTTTTTACCTCATTAAGCTCTTTTCTACAAAGATGAGAAGTCTTTTCAGATTTTATAAATTAAGTGCATAGCTTATCATAGGCTTCTTGAAGGGTCATCTTCTTGGGTACTTCATCATTAGAAGAATCCTCACTGTCACTAGCACTCTCCACAATCACCTTATCGGTTGTGGCAGCAAAAGCTATAAAGTGATCACATTCATCCACATACTCATCAGAAGAGTCATTCTCAGTATCACTCTAGGTAGCAACCAACCCTTTATCTTTTGACATCTTGGTCTTTTCCTTCTTGGTCTTTTCCTTTATAAGGTAGTTTGAGCACTTTATCCTCATATGAACAAAACCTTTGCACTCATGGTATTGAATAAGGGGTTTCTCATTTTTGCTCTTCCTTGAAGATTTAGATTTCCTAGGAGGTTTGCCCTTATCCTTTTTCCTAAATTGAAAAAGCTTGATAATCTCACCAGTTATAAAGGTTAGATCCTCATCTTTATCATCATCTTCATCTTCATCTTCACTTTCATCTTCATCTTCAGAGTCCTCAATCTCTTCCTCTATACCCTTAAGAGCCAAGTTTCTACTCTTTCCGCATTTTCCCATTAAACCTAATCCCATCTCATAGGTTTGAAGGTTCCCTACAAGCTCAGTCAAAGGAATTTGATTAATGTCCTTCACTTCTTCAATGGCAGTGATCTTGGCATGGAATCTTTCAGGTAGGGACCTAAGGATTTTCCTAACAATTTTGGATTCTGCTATAGATTCTCCAAGGTTAAAGGCAGAATTCACAATATCTTTGAGTTTAGCATAGAACTCATCAAAGGTCTCATCCTCCTCCATCCTTATTTATTCAAAACTACAGGTGAGTCTTTGAAGCTTCACAGTCTTTACTGCCTTGGTACCTTTATAGGTGGTCTCAAGAATGGTGCATGCTTCCTTGGCAACTTCCGTGGATGATATTTTCTTGAATTCTTCATTGGTCACCTCACAAAACAAAGCATTCAAGGCCCTACTGTTGAAATTTGCCGCTATGATTGTTGCTTTATCCCAATCTACCAACGCTTCTTTTGGCTTAATCCAACCAACTTCAACAGCTTACCATACCTGTTCACCTAGAGCCTGTAAAAAAACTTTCATACGAACTTTCCAGTACGCATAATTAGTGCCATTAAATAAAGGAGGAATCAAAAGAGATTGTCCATGATCCATGACAGCGGGGTCAAGGATCACACTCAGAAAATTAATCCAATTAGAGTATACTCGCTCTGATACGACTTGTTGGGAAATTTAGACCCCGGTTGATAGAATTAACAAGTTTTAAACCCAAGTTGTTAATTAGATTTATTATGAATAAAACTTCTTAAATAAACAAACATCAACATCATGTCAAAATCATGCACAGCAGAAAATGAAATAAGACAAGCTATGATGACCCAGGAAAACCAATGAAACAAACTAGTTTCATAGTAAAAAATTTGGGGGGAAACCTTCTTGAAAAGCAATCCACTATAGTAAAGAGAAGTTTCAGATTTAGTACAAAACCTTTATCCCTAAACTCTAAAATCCCCATAGATGAACTTACAGCAGAAACCTTTTACTGCTTCAGAACCTCTAAACTCTTCAATATATGAACACCACCCTTTTGATGCACGAATCCTAGTACGTGACTAACACACCAACTTAAAGAAGATGTTGGCTGCAAAGTTCTTCAGTTCATCACACGATGAAGATCAAAAAGCACTTGGTTACAAAACCCTAAGGCGCAAAGATGCAATAACTTTCTTTAGAGAGAATAAGGCATCAGTCACCTTTTGCATGTGTTCTCCTTGTATTCTCTTATGTGACGGCCTTTAAAATAAGCCTTATATATGTCTAGGATTGTGAGAAAATAAACCCTACACAAATATATAAGCATGGGCCGAAAATCATATTTGGAAATCTGAATTTCATAATTCTCGATAGATAGTATCTGTCAAGCAGCTGTTAAGACCTCGATAGATAGTATCTGTCGAGCAGCTGTCGAGAGGTATCGAGAGGTATCAAGAGCTATCGAGCTTTAAAATCCAGCACTTTCTCACTTGTTTCTTGGACAGACTTGCATGGCTTTAACACTTGAACTTGAAACCTTGTTTCTTGAAGCATTAAACACATCCTAGATCTACCCAATTATAAGTAAAGTGCGTTTTATCAAAGGATTAGCCAATTCTAAATTGACATATGTTTCTAACATCAAATCACATATGTCCTAACAATAGCAAAACTCGTTCGAGGACAATTATAATGATTCAATGAATACAATTGAAACCTTTAAAAAAATAATAATATCAAATTAATGTATATATATATATATTTATTATTATTATTATTATTATTATTATTATTATTATTATTATTATTATTATTATTTTGTTAGAATTTGCACAAATTATATATAAAAAAATATTAACTCCTTCAAGTCAATATTCCCTCTCATTAAATCCTCAAATTCTCTTATATTTTTATTTAGATGTAAAACATGTGGTCTTTTAAAATCAAATACATGTCACATGTCACATATCTAGGCCTAATTAAAGATAAGCATAGATCTAATGGAATTGCCAAAACCAACCAACAAAATCGAATCCAGTCGATTTTGTTGACACATAGTTTGGTCAGCAATTGGTTTTGTGCACCAAAACCTAATCAGTATGGATCGAATGTAGGCTTAGGCTTTCGATGATTATTCAAGCCAAATTGACTGCTACCTCAACCATTTCTTTCTTTGTCACTGATGGCCCATTATTTATATTAGGCGACCATTTGATGTTCAAATTTACAAATGTAATGGCATGTTCTCTAAATTTGCAAGTCTAACCCTAGTTAAGTTAAATATTTCCATGAATCTCTCGTCAACTAGAATTCGTTGGTTGTTGGATTTTGCCAACAGTCTTGTACCTCAATTATCTCAATTACCATTAATAGCTTTAACACCATCTCTGTCTCTACCACCAATGCACCTATATCTATATAATAAAAAAATATTAATGATGTTTCATTCAAGACAAACAACAACAACAAAAAGTGATATTTCTTCTTAATCTAATGATCTATCCCTTTCTTTTAAAAAAATAAAAAATCATTGGGTCATTAATCTATGAAACCTGTACCAATAAGTAGTTAAGTACCAGTTATGCAACTGGTTTTTCTCAAATTAAAAAAAAAAGAATTAATTTCAAAAGTTTTACTGGCCAATTCACAAATCTAAATCTATATAAATATATATATATATTTATATATATATTACAAATCTTACATTATATACTTAAATTAAATCTCATATGTTTACAAGGTTGTTCACAAGCGCAATATCATGTTTGAACTTGACTTTTTTAGTAAATAAACAAATATAAACAAGTCTTTTCCAAACTAAGCTCAAATTGTTTATAAAAATATCTATTCTTTTAGAGCCATAATTATTAGAATTATCAAATATTTATAATATTGGAGTTGTGAAAACTCACTTAGTGTATAAAACACTTGTGAATGTTTAGAGCCCCAAAAACAAATTTTCCAGTACAAGCTTATATTCAAACAATATATATGCGGAATATGAAATATAAGCAATACCCAAATTATCAAAATACTCTAAGCCATTAATTAATCACAACCAACAGAAATTAAAAGCTAAGAGTAAGGGAAAGAGAGATGCAAACACAAGATAACATCGGCACGTGTTATCGAAGAGGAAACCGAATAACTCAGCAAAAACCTCTCCGCCGCCCTCCAAGCAGTAAATGATTTACTAGAAAATCAGTTGGGATACACGAGTAGCAATAGACCCTCCAAGCCTAATCTATCTAATGCACCTAAGCCCTCCAAGCTTCTTGCTCCAACAAGGTTACGCCGAACCGTGTCTTCTCTAGCTTACCGGATCCAGCAATTAGCCCATTGCATCAACCAATATGAATTGGTTCTCTCTTGAAATGCTTCCCAAACACCAAGTACCTTCTCACTATTTTGAATTCGGTGAGGTAAGGATTTGTTTTACAATCCTCTCATGGATATGACAGTGGAAAGGATGAGAGTAGAAGAATTTGGAGAATTAAATGTATAAGATTGTGGATGAATCAATCTTGTTTTTCTCTAGGGTTTTTCTCTCAAAATTCTCTCTGAAAGCTCTCTACATTTCGTGAGTATAAGGGTATTTATAGTAAGGTATGAGATGGAATGTGAAAAGTCACTTTTCAGCAAAACAAGGTGCACTAGCGAGTCACTCGCGACTGGGATGAGTCGCGAGTTCCAGTCGCCAGTTACCAGACTAGGCCAAACTGTACTTTTTATCCTGTAGTGATCTAGCTGTCCTGACTCTTCATCTTCCAGCATGCTTCACACGTGTGCATCATTTTGGTGAGTCACCACTTGTGAGTCAGTTGCGAGTTCCAGTCGCGAGTCACCTTCTTGTTGCACACTCTTGATCAAATCTTCACACTTTCTCACACATAACCCTTACATTGTTCCCACCTAAATACAGGGTTTCTAAATGCTGAATTACAAGCAAATTTGGCACGGAGTAAAGCCAACACATAGTTGAATAAATTCAACTTTACAAGTTATTTTAAAGAACACATTGTAAGAATGAGGCAATTAGAAGGGAAGACAAGATTTTGAATGTCAAATTGGGGGGGAGGGGGGAAGAAATCAATGCCTTTTTTATTTTTCTTATTTTTTATTTTGTTTTTCCTTTTCAATTTTTAAGCTTTGAGGTAATAGCGATTGACTCAAAACACATGACATATTTTCATTGTGGAATAGCCAATACTACCTATGAGAATTATGATAAGACATATCATTGCAAGGATCTTTACCATTACTGCAAGGATATTTACCATCACTCTGCATTGTATTTTTGTAAAGTCCGTTTGAAGATAACTATATTTTCCTGATCCTTGCACTTATATATACTTTTGAAATAAGGACTATAGTTACAAATTCATTATAAGGATAAATAAATAAACTATTATTATGTGTATGGCATTGCATATAGTAAAATAACTTCTTCAATTTTCTACAATTCAATATTTACAATGGGAAAGGGGGAATTTGAATCTCGAATGTCTTGAAAACACTATGAAGTGCTAATCAGTTGAACTACAAGGATCTTAGCGAATCTTTTGTGATGTATTTGGATACTCCTACCTCCTAAATCCTAAGTCTTAATAGTGTTGTAAGCTAGTTATTGGCACATGCTTAGGATGTTAGTTATTCAATACTTTTTATTCTTTATTTAAGTTTCCTTGTCATCCAAAAAAATAGTACTAACAATATTCATCCAAAATAGACAATAATAACAATAACAATAACAATAACAATAACAATTGTTTACGTTTAAAATAAATAAATAAATAAATGAAGAAAACAATTGATTAATTCACCTTGGAAGCCATGGGGGAAAAGAAATCAATGCCTTTTTGCTATTTATTTTTTCTTATATTTTATTTAGTTTTTCCTTTTCAATTTCTAAGCTTAGAGTAACAGTGATTGACTCAAAACACATGAAAGTTTTTCATCATGTAAAAGCCAATACTACCTATGACAATTATGATAAGACGAAACTCATGGCAAGCAACTTTACCATTATTATGCATTCAATGGGAGTGGAATTGTATAATTTCCTGGCATATTATTGCAAAATCATTGGCACTTCAAGATTGTTTTTTTACCAGTTTTCTGATCAAGTAAGTATCGAATATCATGGTAATTAAAAAGGTGATTACTGTCGTGCCATACTCGTATTCTTTAGCAATTCCTGCATTTTTCCATTGCATTTTTCTTTGGTACATCATTCAGTGAACACCTGCATATTGAGACACTAATATGGGGGATTAGCCCGCTTACCAAAGCTCTTTTGAATAATTTGCTTTTGACAACGAAACTCCATACTTTTTTTTAATGATTTTGAGGATAATTTTTTCACAATCATTAATGAGTTTTTGAGTTTCTCATACTCTTCCACTACTTCCTTAGCTAGGATCGCCCTTTTTATGATTCCTTGTTTAGCACCTGAATCTTTGCCCTTCAAAAAAAGATTATAAAATAAAATTAATCAAGCTATTCAATATAGGTTTGTGGTCTTCATAAAAAAAAAAAAAAATATATATTTATATAAGTTTGCGCAATTATCTACCACTATTGATTGTCACATAACTTTTTATATAAATTCTTATTACTATTTATGAAATAAGGACTACAATTACAAAATCATTGTAAGGATATATAAAAATAAATTATTGTTGTAATTATGTTATTGCATATAGTAAAATAATTTTTTATTTTATTTTATAATTTGATAGTAACAAATTTATCATAAGGGTAAATAAATAAACTAATTTTGTAAGTATGGCATTGTTGCGTTGCATATAGTAAAATAACTTTTATTTATTTATTTATAATTTAATATTTACAATCGGAGAGGGGGAATTTAAACCTTGGATATCTTAGAAAGACCATGAAATGCTAACCAGTTGAGCTCCAAGACTCTAAGCGAATCTTTTGTTTTGTATTTGGATACACTTACCTCCTAAATCCTAAGTCTTGATATTATTGTAAGCTAGTTACTAGCACATGCTTAGGATGTTAGCCACTCCCTATTTTTTGTTCTTAATTTAAGTTTCCTTGAAATAAAAAAATAATTGTACTGATAATATTCATCCAAAAGATAGTAGGCAACAATAACAATAACAATAACAACAACAATAACAATAACAATTTACGTTTAAATTAAATAATAATAATAAGAAGACCACAATTGATTAATTCACTTTGGAAGCCTTAGGGAGGTAAGGGTCTATCATTTTCATATATTCTTCCTTACATAAGCATCGATATTTGCAGACAAACTAAAATACCAATCATCAACTGATGGGTCAATGTGATGGTTTATAGTGGACATATTAAACAAAAGTGGATCCATTAAGAATTAATGCATAAATTCATGAAACAGTACTATGCGAATCATCACTTTTATTGTTTAAGTCCTCAAGAGTAATATTTAATGATTTGAGGTTCTTGAGAGAGTCTGGGTTTGGTAGCATTTAAAACTTGAGCATGAGTCATCATCCGAATTGCTCTCATGGTAGTTGCACAAGGAGAAACAACTCACTACCAAATTTGTCGTTAAAGTCATTCATGAATGCCAAGGTATCACCACTAAGAGCTATAAACTTGTTTCGGGAATTGTAGACAAAAATGTTTTCATATGAGAAGTGGTTGTACGGTTGCAAACGAGCATTATGGACTCATTATTTGCATAATTAGGGCATCAATCCTGACTGGGTAAGGAATAATAACATCCCCACATGTATCATAGTTGAAAAAGCACCGAAACCGATTTTGAACCACCCCCCCCCCTCAAAATTTCATCTAATTGTCAATTTTAAGGTTAATCACACAATTAAGCCTAGTTAATTAATTTTCCATTTGGTTAAATGCATGGATATATACAACAAATCCCACAAGCACATGCATCCAAACATGAAGACATGTTTACAGAGAGAAAACCCATAACGGATAAAAAAAAACATTTTGGAGCCTATAGCACCATCCAATCTACTAAGATAAATAGTTGTGATCCATTACTTTAAAAAAACCTTCCAAACTAAGTAATGCAAATGTATCTGAGTTCCTTGCTCGTGCTTGCAAACTAGTTGCACAAATCCTTTCTCCTTACTAGCTTCTGGTTTCGTAAGTTAAGCCGCCAACCATAAGACTAGGCATCCTTGATCACTTCAAGGCCTCTTAAGGATTTCTAGGGATTAGTCCTATTATTTTCAGGACCAAGTTTCCATAAAGATCATGGTAACTATGTGTGTAAGGTTTGAGTCTCCTCTCTAAGGACATAGCAATTTGAGAGAGCAGAGGTGGAGACTACAATGAGTTTCTCTCCCAAGGAAAATGGGTAACTTCTCACTTTTCAATTTCATAATTTTTAGGGTAAATTTGTGGGTATAGTAAGATAAAAAAGGGATAATTCAATAGAGACTCTAGGGAAAAAAGTAACAATTTCTCTCAAGTTGCGATTTTCACTCAATCTAAAATCAAGCGAGTTTCATGTGAAACTCTTTGCCAATGATCTTTTAAAATTTTACAACTCGCTCAAAATTCACCTGATATGCCATTTTTGCTCAAGCTAAAATCCTGCAGTAGTATCTATTGATCTTCTAGAAAATACCCCTCTTATGACTCATTTCAAATACAATACAACCCAAAAGTGTACAAAATACATCAAATTGATTGTAAAATAATACAATGAAATTGGTATGGAATATGCCAACACTAAAAATCCTTAAAATAACAATAAGGTTTTCCAACCTATATGATGAGTATTTTTAGGCTCTGAAAGCACTTATGCGATGACATTAACTCTATCTTTGCACATTACTGGTGGGGGCAGATGCGAGATGAAAAAAAGGTTCACTGGATAAGTTGGAAAAGGCTTTGTAATCCTAAAAAACATATAGTTATATACACACACTTAAATTGAGGCTCATATGTTTACAAACTTATTCACAAACGCAATATCATGTTTGAGCTTGACTTTTTTAGTAAATAAACAAATATAAATAAGTCTTTTTTCAAACTAAACTCAAATTGTATATAAAAGGATCTATACTTTTAGAGCCATACATATTAGAATTATCAAATATTTATAATATTGGAGTTGTTTTAAAAAACACATTGTAATAATGAGGCAATTAGAAGGGAAGATAAGATTTTGAATGTCAAATTGGGGGAAAGAAATCAATGCCTTTTTGTTTTTATTTTAAAGAGAGAGAATTTGTTTTCCTGCCTAGTTTATAAAGTCTCACATCAAATAGTTAATGCCTTGAAGGATCACATATATTACAAATTTCAACAATATAAAAAATATTTATGTGTAGAGTCTTTACCAAATGGAGATCTAATTTTTAAGTTTGATCTAATGTTCTATTAAGCAGTATTTATTTTTTATTTTTTTATTTTATCTATTTCCCGGCAACAGGAATGACATAATTCCAAAGGCTCGAATTTGATTCTCAATTTAAATAAAAACAAAACGAATCCTAAAATTTTTATACTTCAATCATTTCGGATTTGTTACATCACAAAGGGTCGGTGGCAGAGAAACATATTGTTGACTGTTGAGTGGGTGGAGACACAATATACGGTATATTTAAAATTTTAGAGAATTTGAAATTCTTTTTATCATTACACGCATTAAAAAAAAAATTTGGGTTCTATTATGAGTATTTATTAAAAAGAAAAAAGAAAAAGAAGAAGAAGATCCATTTGTAATTTTGAAAAAGTATGAGTGTGTATTAGATGAAAAAAAAGAATAATTTTATTTTTATTTTTTATGATATGATCTAAAAAACCAATTTTTACTTTTATTTTCCTCAAAATTTATCCCAAAATGAAAATTGAATTGAAATTATTTGATTGTTTTATAATAAAAAAATACATGTTTATGCTATGCTTACTAATTTACGTACATTAAATATTATAATAGTTTAGGATTTTCCTCTTATAATTTATTTAGTTGAATTTAAAATTCTAATTTATATTAATGAATTGATATAGATTTGTGGGGTCAATGAACCTGGCTACCTCGGCCCACTTTATACTAGGCCCAAGGCCCACACCGAGGAACAAGAAACGTCCGAGGACGAACGGAAAAGTCCTAAACTACCAAGAAGCATCGCTGAGGACAATCATGTCCTCGGCGAACCGAGATCATAGAAGGGAAGGGCAGCGCGCCATCAAGGGCAGTTTTGTAGAGCGTCCCAAGAAAGAGGACAAGTACCGTGGGTCAGCCATGGGAGCTTGGGGGAGCAATTCAGGGAGAAGCTGTCACCTCCACATTAAATGCCCACAACTAACGTTCTGGCCGCATTAATGAAGAAATGACCCCTAAACAGTGCCGTTTTGGTTGCTGCAACTCACAGAAGGTTTGGGACGGCGGCTGATGGGACAAGCACTCAAGTAGTGACCTGCACGATCAACAAATGAAGGGCCAAGATCAACCTAAAGAGGGTATAAAATGTAAAGAGGTCCTCTAGAAAAAGGATCGGAGATTGGAAGTAGAAAACACTGTAGCAACCTGTATCATCTTTGTAACCTCTGTATCCAAGCACTGAGGAAATAATAAGAACAAGACAGCTCCTCGGACCGACGTCCAGGACAGATTTTAACACTTAAGGCCCATTTTCCTGCTATTCAGTTTACCCATAACCATGTTTATTCGTTGCTATCCTCACTAAGGCCTAGCTCTTAAACCCATCCTCTACAAATTTATTGTTTAGGGCTAGTTGGGCCTGAATCCACTTTTCCAACAGTAGAAGTGATCAGACCCAGTCCCTACAATTGGCGCCGTCTGTGGGAAGAGCTTGTGTGTTAGTAAGTGCAACGGTTAATCATGGCAGGATCAAGCCCCCATCAGTGAGAGTCCCTGGTGAAGACCATTTTGGCGATGACGCATGCTACACGAAGGCTTCCCGAAAATTTCCAAGAATGCACACAGTTGTTGTCATAACTCGGCCTCCGCTCAAGTCTACACTTCGAAGTGCTGACTACGCGGGGAGGATTGCTAAATGGCAGACAGTTCTAGGGGCTTATGACGAAAAGTACATGCACCGTACCTCTGTCTAGGGGCTAGTTTTCGCGAGTCTAGTAGCCCGGTTCACTGAAATCCCATTGGAGGAAGAAGCCGAGAATCAAGGCATGGATGGAAAATCGGTTGGCACAATCTCCCTGCGAAAACTTCCATTCTGGAAGGAATACATTGATATCTTCTAAGTACTAGACAGAACCAAGGTCTTGTATGGTCCTCGGACTCAAACCTATGGAGAAACTAGCTACTTCAAGAAAATCTAAGTGTTAGACAGAACAAAGGTCTTGCATGGTCCTCGGACTCAAACCTGTGGGGAAACTAGCTACTTCAAGAAAAATCTAAGTGTTAGACAGAACCAAGGTCTTGCATGGTCCTCAGACTCAAACCTATGGGGAAACTAACTGCTTCAAGAAAAATCTAAGTACTAGACAGAACCAAGGTCTTGCATGGTCCTCGGACTCAAACCTATGGGGAAACTAGCTACTTCAAGAAAATCTAAGTGTTAGACAGAACCAAGGTCTTGCATGGTCCTCGGACTCAAACTTATGGGGAAACTAACTACTTCAAGAAAAATCTAAGTACTAGACAGAACCAAGGTCTTGCATGGTCCTCGAACTCAAACCTATGGGGAAACTAGCTGCTTCAAGAAAATCTCAGTGTTAGACAGAACCAAGGTCTTGCATGGTCCTCAGACTCAAACCTATGGGGAAACTAACTACTTCAAGAAAAATCTAAGTATTAGACAGAACCAAGGTCTTGCATGGTCCTCGGACTCAAACCTTTGGGGAAACTAGCTACTTTAAGAAAATCTAAGTGTTAGACAGAACCAAGGTCTTGCATGGTCCTCGGACTCAAACCTATGGGGAAACTAACTGCTTCAAGAAAAATCTAAGTACTAGACAGAACCAAGGTCTTGCATGGTCCTCAGACTTAAACCTATGGGGAAACTATCTACTTCAAGAAAATCTAAGTAATAGACAAAACCAAGGTCTTGCATGGTCCTCGGACTCAAACCTATGGGGAAACTAACTACTTCAAGAAAAATCTAAGTACTAGACAGAACCAAGGTCTTGCATGGTCCTCGGACTCAAACCTATGGGGAAACTAGCTACTTCAAGAAAATCTAAGTGTTAGACAGAATCAAGGTCTTGCATGGTCCTCGGACTTAAACCTATGGGGAAACTAATTACTTCAAGAAAAATCTAAGTACTAGACAGAACTAAGGTCTTGCATGGTCCTCGGACTCAAACCTATGGGGAAACTAGCTACTTCAAGAAAATCTAAGTGTTAGACAGAACCAAGGTCTTGCATGGTTCTTGGACTCAAACCTATGGGGAAACTAACTACTTTAAGAAAAATCTAAGTACTAGACAGAACCAAGGTCTTGCATGGTCCTCGGGCTCAAATCTATGGGAAAACTAGCTACTTCAAGAAAAATCTAAGTACTAAACAGAACCAAAGTCTTGCATGGTCCTCGGACTCAAACCTATGGAGAAACTAACTGCTTCAAGAAAAATCTAAGTACTAGACAGAATCAAGGTCTTGCATGGTCCTCGGACTCAAACCTATGGGGAAACTAACTACTTCATGAAAAATCTAAGTACTAGACAGAACCAAGGTCTTGCATGGTCCTCAGACTCAAACCTATGGGGAAACTAACTACTTCAAGAGAATCGAAGTGTTAGACAGAACCAAGGTCTTGTATGGTCCTCGGACTCAAACCTATGGGAAAACTAACTACTTTAAGAAAATCTAAGTGTTAGACAAAACCAAGGTCTTGCATGGTCTTCGGGCTCAAACTTATGGGGAACCTAATCGGTAGCTAATTGTTTCCTTGAGGTCAATAAATTTTTGGAACATACTTCTAAACACACTTGCATTTTAAAAGTATGGCATCTAAAAGTTTGTCTTTTTAAGTAATACGCGCTTAGCATTTTTAAACCCGATATAATAACCAACTCATGAGGTATAGAACTCATGTTATAAGGTCATTACATTTTATAGTCCGTTCAGCAAAAGCAGGTCGTAATAAATAGAGTGGCCCAATTGCTAATCACAGTCTAAGAGGAAATTATCATTATGGACTTTACATTTTTAGGTTGCTGTTTCAAAAATGGAAAACAAATCACACTGATGAGACTGTTTAGCTAATAGTCGAAGCACAAGTTATATAAATAACAAATAATCAAAACACAAGTTATGTGAATAAACAAAACCCATCATAGCGACAATTAACACACAAAGAGCGAAGTGCATATATTCAATCCAAGCGTTCCATTACAACAATCCAAAAAAAAAAGAAAGAGAAAAAAAAAAAGATAATGGGGCGGCCTATTCCTTTAACTTGGTCTTCGTTGCACCCTTGGAAGGTTGGTTTGAAGTGGCCTCAGGGTCCTTGGGGCTTTCACCTAGAGGAATAGCTTGCAGAGGCATTACAATGAGAGCTGTCTCTTCAGCCTGAGCGGCCTGGGTATCAGTTGGAGGCTCTGCAACATCCTGGGGTACTCCTTGGCTAGGGCCCTTATCTGCCTTGGTTACCCTTGATGGCTCGGCCTCCTTGGCAGGCTCACCGGAAGAAGTCAAAGCAAGGGCAGTATCAGGATGGCCTACCTCAGCCATCTCAGGAGAAGTGTCAGCCTCAGAGCTAGAAAGGCCGGGCTCTCGGATGGCAAAAGGGTAGTATACATTCTCTGCCTTCCAAAGGTCAGATGAAGCCTCAACTCCAGCTTGTTTGAGGGTTTTATTCCAAACCTGGGAACAGTAGAGCTTGCACACCCCAGGTACTTGAGCCTTGAGAATGGCCTGTGTCTCATCCATTCCCAAGGCGTAAGCATCTTCCTCGGCCTTCTCCTTGGAGCTCTCGGCCTCGGTCTTGGTGAACTCGGCCTTCGCCTTAGCCCTCAAGGCTTCATCCCTAGCCCACTCTGCGACGTTCCTGGCCCCCTCGGCCTCGGCCAGCTTTTTCTTCAGATCAGCAATCTGCTTTTTGGCAATCTTCAGCTGATCCTCAACCTCGAGTAGGTGCCTTGTCTAGTCTTCAACCTGTTTTTGGGTGCTGGCCAGACCTGATTCAGCACTGTCTCTAGCCCTTGTCATCTTCTTGAGGTCCTTCCTTGCCTTCATAAGATCAGCCTCGGAGTTCTTAAGGGTCCGCGTGGCATCCAAGTGCTTGTCACGCTCGGATTCCAAGGCCCTACTCTGATCATTGGCCAACTTTTCCAACCTGTAGATGGCCTAGACAGCCTGCCAAATTGAAACAAGTTCACGATAAGATGGAAACTAAGGGACAAGGATCAATAGAGTCGTAAATGTTAGAAGTCTTACCATGCCCATGTACCTCTTCATGCTGAGGAAGACCTCCTGCCTCCTCATATTCCCCAGCTCGGTTATGTCGCTGGGAAGCAGCAAGCACCTCTCCAGTGCATCAGCCACGTAGGCACCTTCGCCCCCTCGGAAGTCCCTGAGCGAGGCGTTTTCCATCAGGGGCTTCCCATGGAGCATTGGGGCAAGAAGCCAGGCCTGGGGCTCGGACTGCATGGCGACTTCCTTTTCTAGGCCTTGGTGCCCGACCTTCAGTTGTTTTGAAGCTCGCCGGGCTTCATCTTCCTCCTAAGAGGAGCGAGGCTGTCCCCCATCCATGGGCTCTTTGCCTTTAGATCCCCTTTTCCTTTTTGGATATGCAGGCTCGGGCCGAAGAGGCAAAGTTGGCTGGGGAGGGGGAGGAAGTTTGGGCTGTGGCGATGACGACTTCAACTGGGTGGAGGATGACCTGGTCTGAGCAGGTTGAGACTTGGGAGGAGGAGGAAGCTTGGGCTGTGGCCTCCCCGGCTGGCCTTCAATCAGGTCAAACAGGTCGGTTGAGGGTTTTTTCTTAAAACTCATCTCGGCCCTAGAAGAAGTCCCTACTGAGGAGAGGTCCGCTTCAGTCAAACTAGGGTCGCCCAGATCACCAGAGGGATCCTCGAACAGATTGTCTTGATCAAATACACCAAAATCGTCCTCGGCCTCTTCAGCTTGAGGGGACGAGGAAGGACTTGCCAACGTAGCGTCTTCTGTAACAGGGGATTCTTCGGCAATCAAGAACCCTTGTTCTACTACGGTGATTCTGTGAAGCGGAGGATCTTTGGCTCTGATCACGTACTTCGGGGCCGAGAATGATTTCTGGATGGGATTGTACCCAAGGATCTTGTGAGCAACTCTGACCTGGTTGTCAGCTTCGTTCATAAAAACCTCCGCCCTAAGGATGGTCGCCAAATCTTCCCGGTTGACTAAGTGAAAGTGTCGGCCAAAAGCGTGTGGATCTGTAAAAAAGAAAGCACATCCGTATTAGCAGCCAAACGGTGCAAACTATGACAATGCAAAAGATTAACCTTCTCCTACTCTGAATACCCCACCTGGTGCCCCCTTTTTTGTCGGACAGGGAAGGCCGTCGTGCCACCTCCCTGACACGATGAGAAAGTCCTTATTCAGCCCATTGCTAGACTCTGGGAGGCACTGAATAAGCTGAACCTTGTCGTCCCTCGTTTTCATATAGTAAGATTTGCCCTTCAGGTGTTGGAAGTTGTAACACCAGTTTACATCGTGATGGTTCAACCTCAACCCTATTTTCTCATTTAGAGCGTCCACACAACCCAAGATCCTAAACATATTGACGGCGCATTAGGTGGGAGTTAATCGAAAATGTCTAAGGTAATCCCTCATCACTGGTCCCATGGGGATTCTCATACCACCTTCAAGGAAGGCGATTATGGGAATCACCACTTCACCATCTTCCTTCCTAAAAAACCACTCCCCTTCCTCACAGTATCTCAAGCCTACATTATTGGGAATCCTATAGTCGGCAATGAATTTCTTCATTGCCTCTTCAGACTCAACCAACTTCTTAAACCTACCCATCCCTAGAAACGGCTAAAGGACTCAGGGGAGGACGATAGAAAGAGAGGAATAAGAGAAAAAGAAACTTAGAGGGGAGAAAATATGAGTCAGAGAGAGTAGAAACTTACAGAAATGAGGAAAAGCTCCTCGGACAGGCTTTTTATGCTGAAGAGAAAGGCGAGTGGGGCTGGAGATTTGACAGAACTCAGGAGATGTGCGTAAGAACTCTTGAATGTGAAAATAAAGAGGCAAATCGGTTCGAATGGGCATTTATACCTTCGATTAAAAATAACCGCGCCGGTTTTCCCGCCCATAAAGTTAAAAAAAATCCCCATCGTTGGATCACCATCACACTGTTGAACGTGGGGAGCACAGAGCCGCCAGAATTTAATGAGAGCGTGCCTCGTATACCGAAGCGTCAGGAATGTGCCTTGGACAAGCGAAAAAACTCTAGCGCTGACGGAGGACAAGACTTGATGAGCCATGATGAAAGGCCCGTGGACATCAAAACCCTCCTCTCCGTCTGGGGAGCCAGATAATAGGATTTTGAGGGGCTATTGTGGGGTCAATGAATCTGGCTACCCCGGCCCACTTTATACTAGGCCCAAGGCCCACGCCGAGGAAGAAGAAACGTCCGAGGACGAACGGAGAAAGTCCTAAACTACCAAGAAGTATCGTTGAGGACAATCATGTCCTTGGCTAACCGAGATCATAGAAGGGAAGGGCAGCGCGCCATCGAGGGTAGTTTTGTAGAGCGTCCCAAGAAAGAGGACAAGTACCGTGAGTCAGCCATAGGAGCCTGGGGGAGCAATTCAGGGAGAAGCTGTCACCTCTACATTAAATGCCCACAACTAACGTTCTGGCCATATTAATGAAGAAATGACCCCTGAACAGTGCCGTTTTGGTTGCTGCAACTTACAGAAGGTTTGGGACGGCGGCTGATGGGACAAGCATTTAAGTAGTGACCTGCACGATCAACAAATGGAGGGCCAAGATCAACCTAAAGAGGGTATAAAATGTAAAGAGGTCCTCCAGAAAAAGGATCGGAGATTGGAAGTAGAAAACACTGTAGTAACCTGTATCATCTTTGTAACCTCTGTATTCAAGCACTGAGGAAATAATAAGAACAAGACAGCTCCTCGGACCGACGTCCAGGACAGATTCTAACACTTAAGGCCCATTTTCCTGCTATTCAGCTTACCCATAACCATGTTTATTCGTTGCTATCCTCACTAAGGCCTAGCTCTTAAACCCATCCTCCACAAATTTATTATTTAGGGCTAGTTGGGCCTGAATCCACTTTTCCAACAGTAGAAGTGCTCAGACCCAGTCCCTACAAGATTATTTAGGAATTTTAAAATTAGTATTTGAATAATGAATCTCATAATTTAATATTATACTTTAATTTAAGCTAAGTTTTAATTCTGCAACGAAAATACTTAATTTAAGTTTTGACAAGTTAAATTTAATTCTTTATTACTTAGTACACACTTCATATTAGGTTATTAAGTTCCAAAATATAAATCTATATTCTTAAAAAAAAAATTCATTTATTATATTTTTTTGATAAAGTATGGATACATTTCTTAAAAAAAAAAAAAAAAAACAACAACAACAACAACCAAACACCAATATTGTGCATCTATTAAATTAGCTTTGATTTTAGCATATCAACTTTAATTGTAAAAAGGATTTTTTTTTCTTTATGCAGTAAACATTGTAAAGAATTAGGAGTATAACCGAATGGGAAATGCTTGGATGAATTGTTTGCAATATATATTGAAAAATGCTTTTGATACACCTCATGTTTTAAGGTTCCTGAATCTATTTGCAACAAGATGGATTCTATTGTGAGATCCTTTTGGTGGGGTCATGAACCTAGAGAGAAAAAGCTTCATTTGATCAATTGGAATAAAATCTGCAAGCCTAAAAGATGGGGGGGGGGGGGGTCTTGGAATTAACAAGTTCAGCCCTATGATCACAATCCCTCTTAACTAGAACTTTTAAAGCTAAGTACCCTCATACAGAATCCTTGCAAGCTCACAAACTTAAAGCACACCACTCCTGGGTATGGAAAAATATAGTTCAGCAAGATGATCCTATTCTTAGAGAAGGCAGATAGTTGGTTTGAAATGGTTTTGATATACCCCTTACACATCATGATTGGTCACCATGCAAACTCAAGGGATAGTTCTTTTCTTCCACTTTTACAAACAGGCATAGTAGATCTTATTGATCATAATTCTAGACTTTGGAAAGTGGATTTGATTAGGAGCTTATACCATCACCCTAAAACAGTCAACATTTTGCAAATGCCCATTTCCAAAACTAACTTCTCTAAGGATAGGCTTATGTGGAAGTACTCAATGGATGGAAATTACAGTACCAAGAAAGCTTATGAGTTGTTAACTGAAGACTTTTCAGGGTCACAACAATCCCAGCAAGAAAGGAAGATATGGGCTGCAATATGGAAAGTCCATGTTCCTCTAAGGATCATCAATTTTGTGTGGAAACTTCTCCATGACAGCCTACCTACCAAGGCCACTCTACATAACAAAGGAATCAGTAATGATGACACTTGCCCCTTATGTAATTTTGATGAAGAGACTCCTACACATCTATTTCTCTTATGCAGTTTTTCTAGAGCTTGTTGGTTTGGATCGGATCTTGGTCTGCACACTTCTGAGATCACCAATGTGTCTGTTCAGATTTGGCTGAAAGACTATATCATTTCTTGCTTAAATAATGAAGATCAAAGCTTGGACATTCTTCAATCAATGTTCACTGTTTTGTGGTTAATTTGGAATCACAGAAACAGAGTGCTTCACCAAGGTTTTAACCCAAATCCCTTAGAGGTTATAGTAATAGCCAAAAATCTATCTTGCAGGTACAGGAAGTCTTATACAGGTCAACTCCATCATACCAGAGAGTCTAGAGCAACCAAGTCAGCCCATCTCACAGCTACAGGGCAATATCAGCTCATCATCAAATTAGCTGAAGCAAGAAGAAAGAAGCCACAAAGGAGAGCATGCGCTTTTGTAGCTGTAAATATGCAGGGAGCAAAAATGTTTGCAGGGGTTAATTGCAGTCTTGCCAAGACAGCAATAGGAGCTCTACTTGAAGCAATGGTGGAAGCTGGTATCATAGCTAAAAACTATGGCATCCAGCAAGTTTTGTTCTTAACCGACAGGGTTAATCTCCATCAAGTTTTCAAATAGAGGAAAAGCATAGATTGGCTGGATAGCAGTAGGATAGTTGATCTGAACTTTCTTTCTCAACATGGTTTATTTTGTAATATTTTAGTTGTTCCTCATGTAGTAGTTAAGGCTGTGTGGTGTTTTGCTAAACAGGCAGTTAACAGACCTTTGATCACAGGTGGTACAATCCTGCTCTATATAACCATGTATTATGAACTCGGGGAAAATGGGAAAATGCCCTTTTTGGGCAAAATAAGCAGCGTTCTGCCCTCTTTCTCAAATTAATTAGGGAAATGCCCATCTTTTGTAACTCGATTTTACTACTATCGAGTTATTTGAAGAACTCGATCTCACTATAGTCGAGTTAGCTCTAGCTTTGTGCCACGCTGGCTGTCCAGCGTGGCATCTGCTTTCTTTAATCCCTAAATAACTCGATTATAAGGAAAACGAGTTATGTAACCGACTATACAAATCTCGAGTTATACTTTTGTTAAAGCTGTTTTCACACTATCTTGGTGTCAGGCGTACGGGTACAAGTCTTTTAATATAACTCGATTAATTGAATGTCGAGTTATAAAGCATACTCGAACTCCATAAAATCGAGTTATTCTCGTATATTTCCTACACTTCTCCTCCCATTCACAGTGTCTTGCTTTCTATTTGAACTGAATTCCACTCTGCTCCACAGATCCATAGCTGCTTTCGGACTAAAATTTATATCACCTCAGGAAAAAACTCACACCAGAATTTTATGGCAATGGTATTTTCATTTGATATTGTACTGAATTTTTATTTTTTTGGTTGAATGAGTGTGAAGTAAGTACATTGGTGTGATTTTGGTTGTTTGTTGTAGTAAACGTTGGTCAGAAGAGAAAGAAATCTTTACTATAGCAACATTTTGTATTGCACATAATCATCATTGGTCAAAATCATATAGGGGCGTGTACATAATCATCATTGGTCAGACATTAACAACAACGTCTAATGTATATGGTCAAATTTTACTGTTAGTATTTCATTTTTAGCATGTAATAGTACACAAATTTATGAATGTCTTTGTCGTATACCATTTTATGCAGCATTACATTATTTACCAACAATTGATGCACACTGTTAACTTAATCATTTGCTGTTATTGTATTCAGCGTCAATGTCTAATTTTGGCAACCCACAACTCTATAGGCCTCACGATGAGTTCACTGCTATGGGTCGTTGCTGGGTATTGGAAGATGAGTTCAGCTATCCAATCAATCCGAATCTGCGAAATAGTGCTTACGTTCACAATACCATGAGACAAGAGTGGGCTTGGTTATTTCGTGAACAGCAAATGTTTTATGATGAGTTGGTTGGTTTTAAGTTGCCAGTGCCTCGGCGACTCGCATCGCAGATGCCCAGAGACATAATCGACGATTTTCGTAAAGTATTGAACCGCATAAGAGAAGAAAATAACCGAATGAAGATACGTCTTAATCGATATCGGACCCAAGTCGAGACTCGAGAGTCAGTGAAGGGAGGGTGGTACAAGCACGCACAATTCATGCAATCACTTTTTACTGATCCCATTTATCAGTCAGACGTGGAGATGTCAGATGAAGAGTAATCGTGTCGTGGTGTAATTAGACTTTGTTGTTGAACTATTTTGCTTAACTATGTTTTACATGTATGTGTGTCACTGTTGTTGCATTTGTACTATGTAAACTGTTAGGTTCTAAATGTTTAGAACAATTGGCAAATCGCAAACACAAACTTGTCTAGATATAGATCTTAGAGTCTATAGGTTTTATTAGACAATGCTCAAGGTGATTCAAGTCAAGATTCAAGAACATACAAGCTGCAGGAAAAAGACTTTATATTCTGCCTGGTTCGATCGATCAAAGAACAGGCTCGATCAATCGAAAATCGTATTTGCAGAATTTTAAGTCAGCCCAAACAGCAGCTTAAGCCCATTAAGGATTAGGGTTTCAGATCTACTTCTCCCACTATATAAATGAAACCGTAAGCCACGTTTTTGAGACTGAAGAGAGAGAGATTAGAGTGCCTCTTGTGCCTCTTTTGGTTTTAGGGTTTTGTACCCAAACCTCTCTAAAGTCTTGGTTGCTTGAGAGTTGTATTGTTGCTCAGATTGCTGTTTTGTGTAAATCTCTTGTGAGATTTAGAGGATCTTTCCTTTACACAAAGCTTAGGCTTTCAAGGAGGAGATGTTATCTACACCTTGATGATCAACTCAGTTGCTGCCATTGAAGCTTAAAGATACACAAGCGGGTGTGCTTGTATTTGCTGGAGAATCCAAAGAAAGGAGTCCGTGGTCTCGGAGCTTGCACGTGGTCGTGTCAGTAAGTTCTACTGGTAGGTAGCAATAAGAAGTCGAGCGTGGGGGCTTGTAAGTCTTATTGTATGAACTTCGATTCTTTCAAGATAGTTGATTCAGGTTTACCTTGAGGATAACTAGGTTAAATCCTTCTCAGGTTTTTACCAGTTTGGTTTCCTGGGTCATCATATCATTGTGTTATTTATATTTCCGCTACTTTGCATGATATGATTGTTTGATTGTGTTAACCTAGACTTGGAATTTGGACTAAGTAACAACTTGACTAATTTACTAGGTTAATCCAATTGTGTTTTAAGGGGTCTAAATTTACTAGGTTAATCTAATTGTGTTTTATGGGGTCTAAAAACCATCATAAACCTTATTATTGATTGTGAGGAGCATGCATATTATTTGTAATCTAGTTTATTCCCACATAACGCATAAAAGTTAAATATTCCTTTTTCAATAAGCACCTACAACATAACATAGAAAACTTAAAATAACTTACATGATGTCACCAATATGCATGCATTGCATATTGAACACTAACGCTACTAACATTATTAACTTAACCCTAGACATAACACACATACCACATAGGCATTCACTCTGACAGGTAGTCCTCGTAGTTGAGGACATTGTTACGTTCAGCCGGAGTGAGTTGCCTGTTCGTTGCGACGGCCAGCTCTTCCGCCAGTTGTAGCATGTGATACCTAGACCTACGGAGTATCATCAGATTGTTCTCTCTTTTTTTTTTTTTTTTTTTTTTTTTTTTGTCACTGCATGCTCATATTGGTGCATGTTTCGTCGTGACAGTGTGAGTGAGACACGATCGATAAGAGGCGCTCTGAGTTGCACGAGATCATCGTGTAGAGCGTTGGACTCGTTCATGCGAAAGTCCCACTCCCGCCGCAGTCCGGCATAGTATTCCCTCTCGTTGGAATCTCTCTCTCTCTCTCCTATAGTTATCTGGAAAACGAGGTAGCATCCAATTGCGCATTGACATTGGAAAATGTGACTTTTGAACGGTATGTGTAGATGTTTTGCAAGGGTAGATGTAAATGGGCCTTTATATGGGAGTTTTGCAAGGGCAAGTATTCACGTGGATGTGACTATATGTAAGGGTAAGTATTCACGTGAATAAAGATGATATGACTTGACAGTGTATTATTCAGTGAGGTGTTGAGGAGCACATGCAAAACTGTCAACATGAATTGGGTATACAGTGGCACCTGTTGGTGTATGTGGTTCGCTGAGGCAACTGTTTGATATGGCTATAGCTTGTGCTACAGCAGTGGGTTGGTGATGTATACTGCAAAGGAGGTTGTGTATTTATTCATGTGAAGATTATTCAGCATTCTTATGCTTCATCTGACATGACTTGACGAGACAGTGCCGAGCTCTGTTAAATGTATCATAAACTTTTCAGGGATGCTCTGCATCCTTGAAAATGGTGCATTGCAAAAGGATGCATATCTGTGTATTGACATGCATGTAGGTGATATGACTGGACAGGGTTCACGTGAAGACTAATTAGCATTCCTGTGCTTCATCTTACATGACTTGACGAGACAGTGCCGAGCTATGTTAAATGTATCATACACTTTTCAGGGATGCTCTGCATCCTTGAAAGTGGTGCATTGCAAAATGATGCATACTGTGTATTGACGTGCGTGTAGGTGATATGACTGGACAGGGTTCAACAGTGCGAAGCTGTTGAGCAGCACATGCAGCATTGCGAACATTAGTCTAATATCAAAGAGACACTTAGCTTGAATAACGAGAACTCAATGAACGTACCTAATGGCAAGGGGCCCTAAGTGCACTGGCGGTAGAGGCGGCCTCATAATAGGGCATATTCCTGGGAACCTTGAATAGGCCCATAGCTGCACCAATAAGAGTGCTCCTCCAATCTGCATCACATCCTTCTTTGATGCACTACAAAGTTGCCTGTAGAGCCAAGCCAATGCTGTACTACCCTAGCTGTACTATCTCGCATTGCTGATTGGGTTGAAGAACGGCAAAGTCAACAGTGAGACCCGGTCCACTGACTTGTCCATGAACAACAGGGCCCCCATCCGTACAAATAGGTGGTAGCGGGCATGTTGCTGCACGACTTCGTCATCGGTGTTCGTGGCTGGGGGAGCGGCAAACTGTGCATTAAGCCACTTGTATTTTATCCTCGCCCCAGCAAGGGTAGACTTGTTCGAGTTCGGTATCACGGGCGGAGGTTCATGGTCCAACAAGTCTCGGCACACCTCGTTCCATTTCAGGTCTGTCCTCCTAATGACATGCAACCCATCCATCGGAATCCCCAGCATCACTTCTATATCTTGCAAGGTGATACCCATTTCTCCATGGGGTAAGTGGAACGTGTGCGTCTCTGGACGCCACCGCTCAACCAAGGCCGTGATCAAGGCATGGTCGACCTCTATATCAGGAACCTTGAATAACCCGGTCAAACCAACTGCATCTATGTATTGCATGAAACGTGGGTCTAGCCCATCTTGCGGCAATACACATTTACGGCGTTGAACCTTTATGATGCCAAGCACCTCCTGCACACGGACGAGCATTGTATTAGGTAGTGCACATAAGGTAATTATAAAATGGACATGTATTAATATTACAACTACATACCTCGTCGGCAGCGCGCCTCCAAAGTGGAGTTGACCGATGATCTGGTTGCCGGGTCAACTGGGTCTGATCGTCGGGTCCAGGCTACACTCTATCTAGTGCCTGCATATCTGACATGGCAGCAAATAGATTGTTAGCAATTAGTTGACAAGTAAACCACAATTAATATAAAATAAAAGCATGGACACAGAAAGACTTATTATGATCCCAACAAGATTGTCAACATCACTTCTTGCCCTCACTTAACATGCAACCCAAAAGCAATCAAATTAAAACTTAAATAAATAAAATAAGAACTTGCCATAATTTTACATAAAAACACTTTTTCTTTTTCTATTATCTGTAATTGAAGTAAAAAAACAAACAAATGACTAATTAATGTGCTAGAAACTTGATTGACACCTAGATGTTCAACATCTGAGCAATATTTAAATGTGATAGTTCTTTTTGGTTTATGATGTCTTTGAGAGTGATTTTAACAGGAAAAATATCAATTACAATTATTAGGAGCTGCATATTAGGTTTCCAATTAAATTTAACCATGCAACACACAATATGTGATCTTCCCCCAAGGACATTTAAATTCAACTCTATGGCTTATGACCAATGCAGTGACATAGTAAATATAAATTGCAACAACTCAATGTTTAGGTATTTAGTTCTCAGAACTGTTCAATCAACCTTGGTCTTTTCAACAAAGTAACATTCTCTATAAGGTCATCCTTGATAGCTCCCCATTTTATGTCCTATGCAATTGCCCGTATACAATGGACCACTAAGATCCCTACAGCTACAGGTCATTTGGCGTCAAGTTCTCAACTTAATATCTAGAAACTTATACTAATTATTCTACATTTCTACTCACTAGATATGTAAGCATACCATGACTCAGTCAGCCCACTTCCCTACTTGTTAGGTCTATTTTCAACATTTTAGGAGTTAATTCTACTCAATTTCCTGCTTCGTGAGTCGTTTTCAACTTTTAGGAGTTAGTTCTAGATCCATTTATATGAGTATGACTCTATCAAACTCGAAACTATACCCAGGTCCAATATTAGCTATAAGCAATAGTCAGGATTCTACATTAGACCATAAGGCTTAAATTTCATCAAATAAAAACCAAGTACAACAAAATCCAATGAAGTATACAGGATGTATACCCTAAGTTTCTAGTACAAACTACAAATTACAAATACTATGAGAACAGAAAGCTTTGGAGGTCTAGGCACATTCAATAACATCCGATAATACAACAACCCTATTAATTGAAATTTAAGACTCTACATGGACAACTCTTGGCATTCAAAATATCCTTCTATTCCTCTCTCTCTCTCTCCATAAAAGGAACATAAAACAAGATGGTACAGAATTCCAAAACACTAACGAAAGCGTGAAAATTGTTTGGTTTTAGCAATAAAGAAAGCATACTTGAAAGATTAACCTTAATTTGTGGGAGAGCACACTGATGAATTAATACAAAAGCAATTCAATTAACATTAACAGAAACTAACAAAAAGGTACCAAACAAAAGTGAAGTCATTGAGACATCTTATCACCAAATTGTCTTACTATTTTAAAAGAGATTTTCTCATTTAGTTCAAGATTCAAATGAATGATGGAAGATTTGAGAACTAGCATTTAACAAAAAGATAAAAAAGTATATGATTCACAGTCAACATAAAACAAATGAAAAAACAAAGATAGATTGAAGTAACAGTCAACATATTATAACTCACAAATTCTTAGAGAGAATGAAAGACAAAGATAGACTAATCCCCCTCTGATAATCATAAAACAAATGAAAAACATTGAAAATTAATATAAACAATTGAAGATTAATAATCATAAAACAAAAGTTACAAACTTTGATGTGCATTTAGTCTCTATTTTCAATGTCAGTGCATAGATTAATATAAGAAACTTCACAAAATGGAAATCATGAAATTCATGTCATGGCTTAAACTCTAATGAAAGCAGCAATATATTCTCTATTTTCAATGTCAGTGCATACACTCATACTGTTTGCAGCAAATAGAAATTCTACAATAAATGAAATTAGGAAACGATATCAACATGAAGTTCAATGTCCACACCTATCGCAGAAATGGAAAATATTTATATAAACTGTACTTTCATATATTAATAAATAAATTTTATTAATAGAACAGGTTACTTCATGTTCATGATGATAAGCACACCATAACCTAAAAGAATTATGTACAAAGCTAAGTGATTATGTAAAATCTAGAAGGGGGTTGCTCTTTGTAAGCACCCCAGGCACGAGACCAATCAACCAAAGTTCTAATCAACAATGATTCCAATTGAGTCTTTAATCAGTTTGTATCTTCAAAAATACAGCTATTTTGCTTCTTCCACAGTAGCCATTTGTTTTGGCAATATCAAACAGAAAATTTTCAACAACCCATTTTCAAATAGTAAAAAATATAACTAGCACTTATTATCATCTTTTCTTCCCTACACAAAATCTAAACCTGCGTCATACCCATAAAACAAATGAAAAAAATTGAAGATTTTGGTAATGCAAGATCCCCCTCTGATAATCATCCATTTCCCACAAAACAAATGTAGCACAAAATAGTAAAACGGCAGAGCAACGTACCTATAATCAATGGTGGCAGGTACGATGAGGGTTCGAAAAGGGTACGGCAGAGACTAGGGTACCGGCAATGGCGACTGATTGAAAAGATCAACTATTAGTCATTATCTTTTGGACTAACTATAAATCTTAGGAATAATTGGGGTGGACAGATAATAAAGTTTTGAACAATTGAGGAGGCCAACTAAAAATTCATTGGACCAACTAGAAATCTTAGAAATAATTGGGGGGGCCGGTTCTAATTTTTTGGGAGGGCTATATCCTATTACTAGTATAGTTTGTAGGAGAAAAAAAAAATTTGGGGGGGGGGGGGGGCATGGAGCAATGTAGCTCCGCCCCTGAATATGACAATTGTTAAGCCAAACTGATTGCTACCCCAGCGCTTCTCTCTGTCACTAATGGCCTTTTATCTTTATGAGGCAACCATGTGATGTTCAGATTTGCAAATATAGTGGCATGTTCTCTAAATTTGAAACTCAACCCTAGATATTTTTGTTATTATGTCTTCAATTAGAATTAGTTTTAAACCGGGTTTATAATACATTACATAACCAAAGTACAACTACAAAAGGGCCTAACTTTTGTAGTTGTAGACTGGGGTTATAAACAGCAGACACTAGACACACACAACCACTATTATTATTTTCGTGTGTATTCTAATAAAAATTATTGTTTACTAAAGAAAAAAGAATTAGTTGGAGTTTGCCAACTGTTTGTAACTTAATTATTCCTTGTTGTTTTCTTTAAAGATGTCTAAGGTTCAAATTTTTCCATCCTAACTATTGAAATATATATATATATATTTATATATATAAGTTTGCATGTGTGTATGATAAAGTGAGAATTGAAAATATTAAGATGGGAGTAATAAAGTGAGAGCAAGTTTGAAATAATGAGAGAGAGAGAGAGAGAGAGAGAGAGAGCGAGCAACGGAAAATACATGTGAGTTATGACGGTAAGCCAAGTTGTTGAGAAAAGCTGAGTTACTACAACTGCAAAGTCAAGGAGAACTCATGGCCATAATATCTCTTAAGGTACTTTTTTTTTAATAACAATGAAATTAAGTATTATTTTTATGAAATGGGTTGAATGAGTTACGAATCTGAATGATTATGAGTTTTTATTTTTTTATTTTTTTTATTAGTTTTTTGTTGAATATTTTGTTCATTTGTTGTTGTTTGACCTAATCTTATTGTTATCTAAGCTAATTTTTATTGTTATTATTTGAGCTTTTTTATTTGTTTGTTTAAGGAGTTAAGGATTATATTTGGGGGTTAAGATTAAAATTTTTTTTTTTTTCATGAACCCAAATTCTTGGAATTATTAAGTTAGGGTGCTCTATATTGAAAGGCATCATGTATGTGGAAAGGATTAGCTATATATAAGTTAGGGTACTCAATTAGCCTTGGTTTTAGCATATGAAGTTGTCAACTCTAATTGTAAAAGGTTGTTGTTGTTGTTGTTGTTGTTTTTTTTTTTTTTTTTTTTTTTTTTTTTTTTTTACAGTAAATAGTGTAAAGAATTAGCTATATAACCGAATGGGAAATTCTATGATGAATGAATGCTTTTGCAATAACATATATTGAGTAATGCTTTTGATAGCATTTAGAATTAGGTAATCATGCAATGATAGCAAAACTCGTTCGAGGACAATTATAATGATTCATTGAATGCAATTGAAACCTTTAAAAAATAATAATATCAAATTAATGTGTATATATATATATATTTATATATATATTAATTTTGTTAGAATTTGTACAAATTATATATATATATATATTAAAAAAAAAATCTTAACTCCTTCGAGTCAATATTCCCTCTCATTAAACCCTCAAAAGCTCTCATATATTTTTTTTTTTTGAGAAGCCAAACTCATTGGCAATTTATTAAATGACTGGTAAATCAGTAGAAACAAAGCGATAAATATCTAATTTAACATCCTCCATCCAGATTAATACAGAAAAATAAAGTCTTGCTTTTTGAGCTAAGGCATGGGCTACAGAGTTGCCTTGCCTCCTTACATAAGAGAAGGATTTGGTTTGTAGCAAACCTGATATAGACATAACATCTTTTACAATGTGTCCTATACTAGGAACAGAAAAATCTCCATTTGCAAGAGCCTTAATAAAGACCTCAGAATCTCCTTCAATCACAGACTGCTGAAAACCCAACTCAAGGATGAACTGAACTGCCCTACGTGCTGCCAAGACCGATCTAAAATTTCAGTTGATGCTGGTTTTGTTATTTTTTCGGATAATGCCGCCATGACTTGTCCCGCCTAGTTTTGGATTATCACCCCAATTCCGGCTTGATCATATTCTGAAAACATAGCCCCATCGAAGTTTGTCTTCAACGCCATCACTGCTGGAGGTGGTTTCCATTTTACATCTCGTTGCCGTGGAACTCGAACACCAGAGTGGTTGTGTTTCTGAAATTCAGTCAGGAGCAAGGCAGCTGATTCCATAACCTTCCCAAGTGGCAAGCTCGGTTCATTACACCTTAATTTATTTCTTCGACACCAGATTGACCATGCGATTGTAGCAAAGAGATCCAGCTGCTTCGCCTGCACTCCGACTAACAATACCAAGTCCTTAAATGAAGAAAACGTTGGGTAATCTTTCCTAATCCACCCAAACACCGATTCCCAGACCGTATGAATATGTTTGCAAAACCATAAAGCATGCATTGTATTTTCATGTCCACTTGCACATTGTGGGCAAGTTGGATCGTCAAGAACTTTTCGTCGGAGCAAGTTGGACCTTGTTGGCAGTGCTTCAGAACACACATGCCAGAGAAAATTTTTTATCTTGTTCAGTACATTCATCTTCCAAAGCCGCTTCCAGAATAGTTTTTTGCTTGCCATCTCCGACCTCAACGCTCTGTCCATCGTTTCCATCTTGCACAACATCTGATATCTAGTTTTCACAAAGTATGCTCCATCCCTGCTTCTTGGCCAAATCATACAATCTACTTGGTTAGTTACACATAAAGGAATTGATTTTATTTTCTCTGCTTTGAATGGTAAGAAGAGGTGATCAATCCTCGCACAATCCCACGTCTTCGTGTCTTGGTCAATCAGAGAAGAAACTCGCACATCACCTGCAGTACTGAGTTGTGGCGAACTAATCCTGGATGGAAACTTCCCAGGTAGCCACTTATCCCAATAAATCCAAATTGTTGAACCATCCCCCACTCTCCACGTCAAACCAGCAGATATGACCGATCTGGCCTCTAAAATACTTTGCTAGGTGTATGATCCGGATGACTTTTTTCCTTCAAACACCATACCATGAGGAAAATATTTAGCTTTGAACACACGGTAAAATAAGGAGGACTGATCATGTAGTAACCTTCAAACTTGTTTAGCAAGCATCGCCTCATTAAACTTGACGAAGTCTTTGAACCCCAAACCTCCTTGATCTTTTGGTTGACACATGACCTCCCAATTTCTCCAATGAAATTTCCTTTGTTCTCTTTGTTGCCCCCACCAAAATTTTCTTATTAACATCTCAATATCATGACAAAGGCCTACCGGAAGTTTAAAGCAAGACATGGCAAATGTTGGAATAGCTTGAACCACAACTTTTAGAAGGACCTCTTTGCCCGCTTGGGATAGAAGTTGTTCTTTCCACCCCTGCAATTTATTCCACACCCGTTCTCTAATATAGTTCAGACTTGCTTTTTTGTTTCTCCCCACCACCGCTGGTAACCCCAAGTATTTCTCATAATCTTTGTCCTTCGATACTCCTAAGAAAGCCGATATTTCCACTTTTCTTTTGTTAAAGAAGATTGTTGTCTTCCCTCTGTTTATTTGCTGTCCGGATGCTTGCTCATATAGATTCAAGATATCTTGGAGTTTGAGTAAATCACCCATAACAGCTCTGCAAAAGAGCAAAGTATCGTCTGCAAAGAAGGGGTGACTAATCCGTGGTCCATTCCTACACAAAGAGAACCCCTTGATCTTGTTCTCCCTTGCTGCCTCCAGAATCAACCGATTTAAACCTTTAGAACACAATAAGAATAGATAAGGTGAGAGAGGGTCATCTTGTCTTATTCTTCTTGATGGTGTAATCTAGCCTTTCGGTTCCTCATTCACCAAAATTGAGTAAGACACAATACTAATACACTCCATGATTAAATTCACCCATCTTTCGCCAAAGTCCATTTTCTCCATGATTTTTTTTAGAAATCCCCATTCAACCCAGTCATATGCTTTACTCATGTCAAGCTTCAAAGCCATGAAACCCAAATTCTTTGCTTTCTGAATCTTCATGTGATGTAGATTTCGAAAGCCACCAATATGTTATCAGAAATAGCTTTGTCCGACTGGAAAGCACTTTGGGATTCAGAAATAAGATTAGGTAAAATTCTTTTTAACCTGTTTGCAATAACCTTAGATACGAGTTTGTGAAGGATATTACATAGAGAAATAGGGCGATATTCAGATACAAGAGTTGGACTTTTTATCTTAGGGATGAAGGTGATGAAAGTATTATTTATAGAGCGAGGGAGAGAACCTGTGTTCAAACAATTTAGCACCGCTGCTGAAACTTCATCCCTAATGACTTGCAAATAGTTTTGAAAAAACAATGGTGGCATGCCATTGGGGCCCAATGCCTTTAGAGCTTCCATCTGATGCAAAGCCATATCTACCTTAGCCCGTGTGTATTCCTCTTGGAGCATGTTATTCATCTCGGGTGTGATAGTGTAGGAAATGTCAGCCATGGCCTGGTCCATATTACATGGGTTGGCCGAAGTAAAGAGTTCTTGGTAGTACCTGATAAGAACTTGTGCTATATCCTCCTCATCCGTACACATTTGCCCCTCTGAATTCAATAACTCACAGATTTTATTTCGACGATATCTATGGGTTGCCCGACTATGGAAGTAACGTGTGTTCTTATCTTCTTCATGTAACCATAGTGCTCTAGACCTTTGTTTCCACATCTTTTCTTCTCTCACCAATAATTCATTAATCTCCCTTTTCAACTTTAGCACCCATTCCATTGTACCACCCTTGGTCATAGCTTCCTCCGCTTTCCTTAATTTTTCTTTTCTTTTTTCCTTTAGCTGTTTGGTCACGTTTCCGAATGCAGTCCTACTCCACCACTTCAAATTCATTTGGTATCTATTTATTTTTTTTCTCCACCTTCTACATTGGATCACCAAGGGCAGATTGGTTCCAAGCAGACTCCACCGACTCACGACACTTATCCTCTTCAATCCACATGTGTTCAAACCTCCATGGCCTTTGGTTCTTTCTTGGAATACCTGTAGGGAAGATCACAATCGACTTGTGGTCTGAAGTCCTACACTCCAAATGGATTACTTTTGTGTCTGGGAATTTTTCAAGCCAGTCAATTGTTGCCACTGCCCTGTCTAGCCTCTCCCAAATGGTGCATCCATCCCGTTGCCCATTACACCAAGTAAATTTTCCTCCCAAATACCCTAAATCTCTAAAACCACATTCATCTAAAACATCCCTAAAATCTTGCATCTGTTTGAGTGGACGTAATCTGCCTCCCATTTTTTTCATGTGCTCTAGTAATTTCGTTGAGATCGCCTGCGCAAATCCATGGCAAAGAGTGCCTAGACTTTAGTCGTCGTAAAGTTGTCCAAGAAACGTGGTGATTTCTTGTATCCGGTTCGCCATAAAAGCGAGTGAACTATCACTCATCATCTTTCCTTTGTTGACAATAGCATCAATATGGTTGGGAGAGAAACTATCTACCGAAAGATTGCAATCCTTCTTCCAAAAAATCACCACACCGCCCCCCAAGCTTCTCTTGAAACTTCAATCATACCTCCAAACTTGTAACATGCCCGAATTTCCTCAAGCCTTGCTTTTGTTAGCCATGTTTTGGCCAAGAACAAGACTGAGGGGTCTTGTGCTCGAATTAAATCTCCAAGCTCCTAATCTGTTTCCGGGTTCCTAAGCTCTCGACAGTTCCAACATAGTAGACTCATTGATGTTGGCAGGGCTTGGAAACAGCCTCCACCAATATACATGTATTTTTTCCCTCTTCCTGTAGTACCACTTTCTTTTTCTTTTGTTGTTCGCCTTGATCCTCTTCATCATCTTCATCTAAGTTTCTTTTTGTAGGTAGCACAGCAACCCCTGAAGGACTCTCTTGGTTGATGTCTCGTATAATCTTTTTCCACGTTTTTTGCTTAGGGTTTTTTTTCTGCCTTTGTTCCAGATGGGAGCACGTGGTCGCTAATCTGAGTTGGCTTTTGGAAACGTGACCCAGTTTCACTCAACTTACTAGCTGGATCAGCACTTGGACTTTCAAACATGTCCGTTATTTTCTGAGCCATTTTTGGGCCTCCTAAATCACCGAGAATATTGCTGTCATTTATCTCATACCTCTTTAATTCCTTATCAATTTCCTGGATTTTACTTTCTAAGCAATCACTTCCCATATTCGGTATATACGTTTCTTTTTTTGGGGGGCCATATTAACTTCAGTAATATTAATGCGCTCATTGAATTCGTCCGCGAAATCCGCTGTCTCCTCCACCCGTGTCTCCTCCACCGTGGCTGGTTGGCCTAACCTTCTCTCTACCACTTGAGCAGCCCCAGCCTTGCCCCCATGGTCTTAGGAATGCGCCTTCGGCTTGTTCCTAGCTTCGTAAAACCCAGGTACTCGGGCCACTGTCTTCTTGTTCAGTGGTGTCGGAGCAGCTCGAATCCAAGGGCCATATTCTTTATCATCAACCTTCAGACTTCCATCACTTTCAATCTAGCGATCACAATCCTTATCACTGTGATTTAAACACTTGCACCAATAGCATATGTTAGGCAGCCTCTCGTACTTAAAGGAGACCCACTTTTCCTTCTCCTAGTCGAAGGAGATAAGACGACCTCTACAAAGGGGGAGGGAGACATCAATTACCACACGCACTCTCATAAAACTCCCACCCACCATGTCAAAAGAATCAATAGACCTGTTAACTATGCCAACGTTTTCACACAATTTTTCTACAACCTCACGTGTCATGAAAATTATTGGGATGTCATGAATCTGAACCCATATTGCGACCTGACTAAAAACGAAGTCCTGAACAGGTAGTTTCTTTTCGTAGCGCTGCAAAAGAACTATGTGTCTATCGAAACTCCAAGGTTCAGCCGCAAAAATCTTGTCCACCTCCTCCTTAATTGTCATCGAAAACAAATAACAAAACATGGTCACCCGCATTCCTGACTTCGAACCCATGCTTTGATCTCCATAATGGGTTGAAAGTATGGATAGTTGCCTCCATGTTCAGCGCTCGTTTTGTTACAAACTTTTCTACAATAATACACCCACTCGAGCTTCTCTCCTTCGCTAGACGAACTCCACCACCTTCATTATCATTAAGAGAAAAAGCAGTTCACTCACACTCGTGTTTCCCACCACTAAGTGAAGTACAAAACCTCAAAACCTACGTATAAAACTGTTACCGTAGGGACTTAAAACCTTACTAGAAGGGACAGAACGTTCTACTGCCTAAGAGAAGCTAAGGGGACAAAGCTTTCTTAGTTCAAAGAAATCATTTTAATAATAAGAATCATTTCAAATGAAAAGCTCTCATATTTTTATTTAGATGTAAAACATGCGCTCTTTTAAAATCAAATACATGTCACGTGTCGCATATCTAGGCCTAATTAAAGATAAGCATAGATCTAATGGAATTGCCAAAACCGACCAACAAAATCGAATCCATTCGATTTTGACACATAGTTTGGTCAGCACCAAAACCTGATCAGTATGGATCGAATGAAGGCTTAGGCTTCTGATGATTATTCAAGCCAAATTGACTGCTACCTCAACCCTTTCTTTGTTTGTCACTGATGGCCCATTATTTCTATTAGGCGACCATTTGATGTTCAAATTTACAAATCTAATGGCATGTTCTCTAAATTTGCAAGTCTAACCCTAGTTAAGTTAAATATTTCCATGAATCTCTCGTGAACTAGAATTCGTTGGTTGTTGGAGTTTGCCAACAGTCTTGTACCTCAATTACCATCACTAGCTTTAACACCATCGTGGTCTCTACCGCCAATGCACCTATATCAATATAATAAAAAAATATTAATGATGTTTCATTCAAGACAATCAACAACAACAAAAAAGTTATATTTCTTCTTAATCTAATGATCTATCCCTTTCTTTAAAAAAAATAAAAAGTCATTTGTCATTAATCTATGAAACCTGTACTAATAAGTAGTTACCAGTCATGCAACTGGTTTTTCTCAAATAAAAAAAAATTAATTTCAAAAGTTTTACCAATTCACAAATCTATTTATATATATATATATATATATATTACAAAATCTTATATTATTAAATCTTGTATGAACTTTAAAATAAAAATTAGATTTACCAATCTTATATTATTAAATATTGTACATAATTTTTTATTTAAAAATTGATTATTTATATTATCAATTTCAATAATAATTTAATATCTTATAAACAAATTTACAAACTTACCCAATCTAATATCTTTTATACACACACAATCTACTTTCAAGACTTTTTATTTTTTTGTCAAGAGTCTTTTAACTTAATTGACACATCCTAATATTTTCAATTGAGACACAAATCTCCTTTCCCATTGTAAATATCGAATTTTATAGAGTATATTTTTATACATATATACATATAAAAACATATATTCTTTATATATATATCTATATATATCTATATAATTATATATATACTTAAATTGAGGCTCATATGTTTACAAGCTTGTTCACATATGCAATATCATGTTTGAACTTGACTTTTTTAGTAAATAAACAAATATAAACAAGTCTTTTCCAAACTAAGCTCAAATTGTTTATAAAAATATCTATTCTTTTAGAGCCATAATTATTAGAATTATCAAATAGTTATAATATTGGAGTTGTTTTAAAGAACACATTGTAAGAATGAGGCAATTAGAAGGGAAGACAAGATATTGAATGTCAACTTGGGCCGCGGGGGGGGGGAGAGAAGAAATCAATGCCTTTTTTTTTCTTATATTTTATTTTTTTTCCTTTTCAATTTTTAAGCTTTGAGTAATAGTGATTGACTCAAAACACATGACATTTTTTCATTGTGGAAAAGCCAATACTACCTATGAGAATTATGATAAGACATATCATTGCAAGGATCTTTACCATTACTGCAAGGATATTTACCATCACTCTGCATTGTATTTTTGTAAAGTCCGTTTGAAGATAACTATAAGGACTATAGTTACTGTAGGGACTGGGTCTGAGCACTTCTACTATTGGAAAAGTGGACTCAGACCCAACTAGCCTAATATAATAAATTTGTAGAGAATGAGTTTAAGAACTAAGCCTCAGTGAGGATAGCAATGAATAAACATGGTTATGAGCCTACTAAGTAATGAGAAAATGGGCTTGGAGTGCTAAATTTTGTCCTGGACACTGGTCTGAGGAGTTATTCGTTCTTATTATTTCCTCAGTACTTGGTTACAACGGTTACAAAGATGATACAGGTTGCTACAGTGTTTTCTACTTTCAATCTCCCATCTCCTTTTCTAGAGGACTCCTTACATTATATATCCTTTTTTGGTTGATCTTGGCCCTCCATTTGTTCGTCGTGCAGGTCACTACTTGAGTGCTTGTCCCATCAGCCGTCGTCCCAAACCTTCTGTGAGTTGCAGCAACCAAAGCAACATTGTTCAGGGGTCATTTCCTCATTAATGCGGCTAGAACGTTAGTTGTGGGCATTTAATGTGGAGGTGACAGTTTCTCCTTGAATTGTTCCTCTGCCGATCTCCCATGGCTGATCTGCTGTAATCGTCCTGTTTCTTGAGATGCTCTACGAGGCTGTCTTCGATGGAGTGCTGCTCTTCCCTTCTGTGATCTCGGTTTGCCGAGGATAAGATTGTCCTTGGCGATGCTCCTTCGCAATTCGGACTTTCTTCGTTCGTTCTCAGACATTTCTTCTTCCTCGGCGTGAGTCTTGGGCTTAGTATGAAGTGGGCCAAAGGGGCCAAATTCTTTGACCCCACAATAGCCCCTCAAAATCTTGCTATCCGGCTCTTCGGACGGAGATGAGGGTTTTGATGTCCTCAGGCCTTTATCATGGCTTGTCGAGTCTTGTCCTTCGTCAGCGCCAGAGCCTTTTCGCTTGTCCAAGGCACGTTCCTGACGCTTCGGTATACGGAGCGCGCCCTCATTAAATTCTGGCGGCTCTGTGCTCCCCATGTTCAACAGTGTGATGGTGATCAAACGGTGGGGATTTTTTAACTTTATGGGCGGGAAAACCGGCACGGTTATTTTTTAATCGAAGGAATAAATGCCCATTTGAACCGATTTGCCTCTTTACTTTCACATTCAAGAGTTCTTGTGCACGTATCCTGAGTTTTGTCAAATCTCCAGCCCAACTCGCGTTTATTTTCAGCATAAAAAGCCTGTCCGAGGAGTTTTTCCTCATTTCTGTAAGTTTCTACTCTCTCTAACTCATATTTTCTCTCCTCTAAGTTTCTTTTTCTCTCATTCCTCTCTTTCTTTCGTCCTTCCCTGAGTCCTTTAGCCGTTTCTAGGGATGGGTAGGTTTAAAAAGTTGGTTAAGTCTGAAGAGGCAATGGAGAAATTCATCGCCGATTATAGGATTCCCAATAATGTAGGCTTGAGATACTGTGAAGAAGGGGAGTGGTTTTTTAGGAAGCAAGATGGTGAAGTGGTGATTCCCATAATCGCCTTCATTGAAAGTGGTATGAGAATCCCTATGGGACCGGTGATGAGGGATTACCTTAGGCATTTCCGATTAGCTCCCACCCAGTGCCCCGTCAACATGTTTAGGATCCTGGGTTGTGTGGACGCTTTAAATGAGAAAATGGGGTTGAGGTTGACCCATCACGATGTAAACTGGTGCTACAACCTCCAACACCTAAAGGGTAAATCCTACTATATGAAAACGAGGGACGACAAGGTTCGGCTTATTCAGTGCCTTCCAGAGTCTAGCAAGGGGCTAAATAAGGACTTTCTCATCGTGTCAGGGAGGTGGCACGACGGCCTTCCTTGTCCAACAGATTAGGGGGCACCAGGTGGGGTATTCAGAGTAGGAAAGGGTTGATCTTTTGTGTTGTCATAGTTTGTACCGTTTGGCTGCTAATACGAATATACTTTCTTTTTTACAGATCCACACGCCTTTGGCCGACACTTTCACTTGGTCAACCGGGAAGATTTAGCAACCATCCTTAGGGCGGAGGTTTTTGTGAACGAAGCTGATAACCAAGTTAGAGCCGCTCACAAGATCCTCGGGTACGATCCCATCCAGAAATCATTCTCGGTTCCGAAGTACGTGATTAGAGCCAAAGATCCTTGGCTTCACAGAATCACCATAACAGAACAAGGGTTCTTGATTCCCGAAGGATCCCCTGCTCCAGAAGGCGCTCCGTTGGCAGGCCTTTCCTCGTCCCCTCAAGCTGTAGAGGCTGAGGAGGATTTTGGCATATTCAATCAAGATAATCTATCCGAGGATCCCTCTGGTGACTTGGGCGACCCCAGTTTGACTGAAGCGGACCTCTCATCAGTAGGGACTTCTTCTTAGGCCGAGATGGGTTTTAAGAAGAAACCCTTAACCAACCTGCTTGACCTGATTGAGGGCCAGCCGGGGAAGGATGCGCCGGGGAGGCCACAGTCCAAGCTTCCTCCTCCTCCCAAGTCTCAACCTGCTCAGACCAGGTCATCCTCCACCCAATCGAAGTCGTCGTCTCCTCAGCCCAAACTTCCTCCTCCTCCCTAGCCGACTCTGCCTCCTCGGCCCGAGCCTGCTGACCCAAAAGGAAAAGGACTTCCAAAGGAAAAGAGCCCATGGATGGGGGGCAACCTCACTCCTCTCAGGAGGAAGATGAAGCCCGACGAGTTTCAAAACAACTGAAAGTCGGGCACCAGGGCTAAGAAGGGGAAGTCGCCACGCAGTCCGAGTCCCAGGCCTGGCTTCCTGCCCCAATGCTTCATGGGAAGCCCCTGATGAAAAATGCCTCAGTCAGGGACTTCCGAAGGGGTGAAGGTGCCTACGTGGCTGATACACTAGAGAGGTGCCTACTGCTTCCCACCGATATGACCGAGCTGGGGAATATGAGGAGGCAGGAGGTCTTCCTCAGCATGAAGAGGTACTTGGGCATGGTAAGACTTTTAACACTTACGACTCCATTGATCTCTGTCCCTTGGTTTCCATCTTGCCGTGAGCTTGTTTCAATTTGGCAGGCTGTCCAGGCCACTTACAGGCTGGAAAAGGTGGCCAATGACCAGAGTAGGGCCCTGGAATTCGAGCGTGACAAGCGCTTAGATGCCACGCGGACCCTTAAAAACTCTGAGGCTGACCTCGCGAAGGCAAGGGAGGACCTGAAGGAGATGACAAGGGCCAGAGACAGTGCTGAATCAGGCCTGGCTAGCACTAAAAAATAGGCCGAAGACCAGACGAGGCGCCTACTCGAGGCTGAGGATCAGCTGAAGATTGCCAAGGAGCAAATTGCTGATCTGAAGAAAAAGCTGGCCGAGGCTGAAGGGGCCAGGAACGCCGCAGAGTGGGCTAAGGATGAAACCTTGAGGGCTAAGGTGGAGGCCGAGTTTGCCAGAACTGAGGCCGAGAGCTCCAAAGAGAAGGCCGAGGAGGATGCTTACACCTTTGGATTGGATGAAACACAGGTCATTCTCAAGGCTCAAGTACCTGGGGTGTGGAAGCTCTACTGTTCTCAGGTTTGGAGTGAAGCCCTTAAACAAGCTGGAGTTGAGGCTTCATCTAACCTTTGGAAGACAGAGAATGTATACTACCCTCCTGCCATCTGAGAGTCCGGCCCTCCTAGCTCCGAAGCTGGTACTTCTCTCGAGGTAGTTGAGGTAGGCCATCCTGACACTGCCCTTACTTCAACTTCTTCTGATAAGCCTGCCAAGGAGGCCGAGCCATCTGGGGTAACCGAAACAGATAAAGGCCCTAGCCAAGGAGCACCCTAGGATGCTGCAAAGCCTCCAGCTGATGCCCAGGCCCCTCATGTTGAGGAGACAACTTTCCTTGTGGTGCCTTTGCAAGCTATTCCTCTAGGTGAAAGCCTCGAGGATCCTGAGGCCACTTCAAACCAGCCTTCCAAGGGGGCAATGGAGACCAAGTTAAAGAAATAGGCTGCCTTTGTTGGCCTTTGCCTTTTTTTTTTTTTTAGATATTCGAACTGTTGTAATGGAACGCCTGGATTGAATATATGCAATTCCCTTTTCATGTGTTAATTGTTGCTATGATGGGTTTCGTTATTTATATAACTTGTGCTTTGATTATTAGCTAAACAGTCTCGACAGTGTGACTTGTTTTCCATTTTTGAAACAGCAGCCTAAAAATGTAAGGTCCATAATGATAATTTTCACTTAGGCTCTAATTAACAATTGAGCCACTTTATTATTACGACTTGCTTTTGCTGAATGGACTATAAAAGGCAATAACCTTATAACATGAATCCTATGCCTCATGAATTGGTTATCATAACAGGTATAAAATGCTAAGCGCGTACTACTTACAAAGACAAACTTTTACATCCCAGGATCTAATGCCACAGCACAATGTGCAAGGGTATTCAGAAGTATGTTCCAAAAATTTACCGGCCTTAAGGGAACAATTAGCTACTGACTACGCAGGGAAGTTACATTCAATGTACCTTAAAGTGCCTTAAGTGATGCTCATGGGCTTGTGTTTGTTTGCATCTTTATCAAATGAGGACAGGGCGAGTGTTCTTAGGTACCAGACTCCCCTTTGGCTGTGTATGTAACTCAAATGAATGCTCGAGCTTGTTAATTTCCTTAAAAGTTGTGGTCCGAGGAGTCACGCAACACTCGAAATCTGTTAATCGCTCAGGCCTTTGTTGAAAGTAGCTAGTTTCCCCATAGATTTGAGTCCGAGGACCATGCAAGACATTGGCTCTGTCTAACACTTAGGTTTTTCTGGAAGTAACTAGTTTCCCCATAGGTTTGAGTCCGAGGACCATGCAAGACCTTGGTTCTGTCTAACATTTAGATTTTTCTTAAAGTAGTTAGTTTCCCCATAGGTTTGAGTCTGAGGACCATGCAAGACCTTGGTTCTATCTAACACTTAGATTTTTCTGGAAGTAACTAGTTTCCCCATAGGTTTGAGTCCGAGGACCATGCAAGACTTTGGTTCTGTCTAGTACTTAGATTTTTCTTGGAGTAGTTAGTTTCCCCATAGGTTTGAGTCCGAGAACCATGCAAGACCTTGGTTCTGTCTAACATTTAGATTTTTCTGGAAGTAACTAGTTTCCCCATAGGTTTGAGTCCGAGGACCATGCAAGACCTTAGTTCTGTCTAGTACTTAGATTTTTCTTGAAGTAGTTAGTTTCCCCATAGGTTTGAGTCCGAGGACCATGCAAGACATTGGTTTTGTCTAACACTTAGATTTTTCTGGAAGTAACTAGTTTCCCCATAGGTTTGAGTTTGAGGACTATGCAAGACCTTGGTTCTGTCTAGTACTTAGATTTTTCTTGAAGTAGTTAGTTTCCCCATAGGTTTGAGTTCGAGGACCATGCAAGACCTTGGTTCTGTCTAACAACCATCTTGGTGAGTTCCTGAACTGCACATGGTCATCCCAAACCACGGCAGTTCCAGCTTATGGTGTTCATTGGTGTCGGCGGGGCTGCTTGGCAGCCACCACTGTTGGGTAAGCTTCTGGGGATTCCTTATAGGGCATTGAGATTTTTTTTGTGGGATGGCTACCTTCTTCAGACTCATCACTTCTTTTGTGTTTTCTCTCAATCATGAGCACGTCACTTGGGCTGCTTTGTTTGTCACGTGGAATTCTGGCCCACGTTGTTTTGGTTGGCAAAGGATTGGGTTGGCTTTGTGTGTTATTGGTGGGCTG
This sequence comes from Notholithocarpus densiflorus, assembly GCA_030021035.2. Lineage (NCBI taxonomy): Eukaryota > Viridiplantae > Streptophyta > Magnoliopsida > Fagales > Fagaceae > Notholithocarpus > Notholithocarpus densiflorus. Next base: position 1,402,130 of record JARYZH020000085.1, on the reverse strand, counting down.
ATGAGTGGTGCACGGCCCAATGTGGTAGGGGTGTGTTGGGGTTGGCTTTGTGTGGTGATGGTGGGCTGATGAGTGGTGCACGGCCCAATAGTGGTAGGAGTGTGTTGGGTTAGAACTTTGGGCTTTAAGTCCAGATTGGTCTCGGATTCAGTGTGTGTGGGGTTTAAGACTTTCTCTCTGTCATCAATGTTGGCATTTATGCTGGATTTTTTAACGGTTGCTTCCTCAGTGCCAGAAATGCAGCCGTTAGGGGCATTGAATGTGTGATTCTCTTGCCAATCAGCACTGGATTGATGAGCAATTATGACCTCATTTATTGTCATGGTAGTGACAGTTGTTGGGATTGTCGCCGGGGTTGGTGGAAGATCACGTGGCTGGGATGTTGGTGGTTGGGTGTTTGGGACGGTGGGTGTTTGTGGTGGAGGTTTTTGTTATTTGGGTGTCTCGGTCTGGTTCCAGGTACAGTAATGGAGGTTTTTCTGGTAGTGAGGTCTATCTCTGCTCTCATCCAATCCCCAAAATTCTGGTCTGACTTTTTCAGTGAACCTTTGCTTCTCAGCCAGCGTTCACAATTTCTATCATCATGGGAGACCAATCCGCACCAGTAACAGAAGTTTGGGAGGCGCTCGTATTTCAAAATTGTGCACCCAATGACAGACCCCTCGAACCATACCTTGCGTACCCTGTTCAAAGGTTTAGTAATATCAATTCGAACTCGAACTCGTAAATAGTTTCCCTTACCTCCTTCGCTTTCTGAATCGATCATGAGTAATGGTGTGCCCAATGAGCTTCCAATGGCATCCCGAGTTTCTTGGTTTAAACATTGGACTGGTAGTTCATGGATTTGGATCTAGAATGATGTAAACTGGAAGGCGAGTGATGATATGGGCACATTTGCAGTCACTTTCTCAAAGACCACAAGGTGTTTGTCGTATGTCCAAGACTCATGTTCAAGTACCCTGTCTAAATCACATTCATCTTCAAAGTTAAAAAACAGGATGTTGTTGCCTATATCTTTAATTTGAACATCCTTTTTCGATCTCCAAAGTGGCCTGAATGTACGAGCCACTGATTCCACATTGACGACTCGTTTTGTCAAGAATTTTGCAGCAAGAGTAAAGGAGTCAGGCTCCGCTTTGGGCATGCTATTCCAGTTTCTTCTTAGTCTAATAGAGAGAGTTTTTTCCATAATCCTTTAAGGGATTCCATGTTGGTAAGTTGTACAGGTAGTGAGGTGTGTAATGATTGTGTTTTGGATGGTGATTTGGGACGCCCTACTAGTGACAGGACACTAGAGGGAAACGGGATACCTGTACGGGGACAAGGACAGAAAAGCTCCACTGGGGTTAAAGGAATAGATTCGTCCTAGAACCTTAGAGAGCGACTATCAATACCTACCCCTAATGGCCATAATGAGCAAGACTTAGGTACAATACTTATGTGCTGTTTCTTCGGTTCCCCTTTTAAGATTCTGCCATGTGGCTTTTTTCTCATGGATGGAAGTGTATTTTTTAAGTTAATTAGCCACATGGCAGAATCTTAAAAGAGGGACCTAAGAAACAATACCTAAGGTACTGTACATAAATTTTGTCCTCATATAATTCCTGCTTCAATTGAGTAGTGAATATAACATTTTGGGATATCATTTGTATGGTGTCCTGCACCATTTAATACCTTGATTTAGTCTACTAATTACTTATAGATTAAGTTAATTAAGAGTTAAGTCCTGAAGAAAATTAAGTGCATTTAAAAAAAAAAAAAAAAGTTACCACCATGTATCTTTGGCATGATGGTCACTTTACAAGTATAGGTGCTTGTGGAGTGTGTGGGGCAAGAGTTAAGGTTCAAGTCCCGTCACTAACCATATGTGTTCATAAAATCTATGAATAATATTGATTTCACATAAATTAAAAAAAAAAAAAAAAGGATAAAAGAAGATTTGTGGTCCTCGGACAACCAAAACCGAGAAGCGTTTCTTCGTATTCTTTCAGCCTCTAGCTTTTCTTCGGGCAAGGTATCATCTTTGAGGAACCTCACTATAGGGTCCATCCAGCTAGGACCCACTCTAACTTCATGGATATGGACCATGCCTTTTGCCACCTCGCTTGCTTTATCCAGCTGCTCGACAAGAATGGTTCGAGGCAGACCCTCTGCCTAGGAGGTAGCAAGCGTGGCTAGTGAATCTGCGTGGGTGTTTCCACTTTTGGGGATATGTGACAAGTTGAAAAGATCGAAATTTGACTGCAAGCGTTTGGCCTGGCTTAAGTACGCTTGCATCCTTGCATCTCTGGTTTCCAACTCTCCCTTCACCTGGCTCACTACCAGTCTTAAGTCCGAGAACATCTCTACTGCTTTTCCTCCCATTTTCTACACCATGGCCATTCCTTGTAACAAGGCCTAGTACTTTGCTTCGTTATTCGTGGCCGAAAACCCAAGTCTCAGGGATTTCTCAATGATGGCCTTCTCAAGAGACACTAGGACTAGCCTCACTCCGGACCCTCTTTGATTTGCTGCGCCATCAACGTACACCTTCCAACATGGAAGTCCTTGCATAGAGACTACCCCAACCGATTTTTCGTCCATGTTTCGATCCTCGGCTACTATTTCTACTGGTGGTTCAACAAATTCGGCCACCAAGTCAGCTAGGACCTGGCCCTTTATGGAGGTCCGAGGCATGTACTTGATGTCAAAAGCTCCCAGGATTGTGTTCCATAGGGCAATCCTCCCGGTATAATCAGCAGTCCGAAGTACAGACTTCAAGGGCAGTTGGGTTAGAACAACCATGGTGTGGGCTTGGAAGTAATGGGGAAGCTTTCGCGTAGCATGGACCACAGCTAGTACGGCTTTCTCCAAAGGTAAGTATCTAACCTCAGCTTCATGCAGCGACTTGCTCACGTAATAGACTGGCTTTTGAAGGCCGTTGTCATCCCGTATTAGCACTAAGCTCACCGCATGAGGGGCCACGGCAATATATGCGTATAGGATCTCATCGGCCTCAAGACTGGACATGGTAGGGGGCCGAGATAGGTATTCCTTGAGCTGCTGGAAGGCCACAATGCAGTCCTCGGACCATTCAAATCCTTTCCACTTATTAATCAAGAGATAGAATGGTCTGCATCTATCCGCCGACCTGGAAATGAATCGATTCAGGGCTGTGATCATTCCAGTAAGCTTCTGGACCTCCTTGGCATTTCGCGGTGGTTTTAAATCATTAATAGCCTTGATTTGGTCAAGATTAACCTCAATTCCCCTATGAGTAACCATGTAGCCTAAAAACTTGCCTGATCCCACACCAAATAAGCACTTGGAAGCATTTAGGCGTAGCTTGTGTTTCCTTAAGACATTAAAGGTACTACCAAGGTCTCCTAAATGCTCGGACACCACCTTACTCTTCACCACCATATCATCAACATAGATTTCGATACTCTTGCCCAGCTACGGTTCGAACATTCTCGTTATTATCCTTTGATAAGTGGACCCTGCGTTCTTCAGACCGAACGGCATTACCTTGTAGTGGTAGTTCCCAATAGGTGTCACGAAGGCTGTCTTCTCTTGATCCTCCAGGGCTAGTGGTATTTGATGATAGCCTTGAAAGGCATCTAAGAAGCTCATCCGAGAGTGGCCCGTTGTTGCATCCACTAGCTGGTCTATCCGAGGCATGGGGAATGGGTCTTTTGGGCATGCTCTATTTAGGTCCGTGAAGTCTACACAAACCCGCCATTTTCCAGTTTTCTTCTTGACTACCATGGTGTTGGCCAACCATTCGGGGTAAAAAACCTCTTTGATAGCCCCTGCACGCTTAAGCTTCGCCACTTCGCTCCTAATCACATTAGCGTGCTCTCTTGAGGGGCGTCGGGGTGGCTGCTTTTTAGGAGTGATGGAAGGGTTGACATTGAGATGGTGACAGATGAAGGCTGGATCAATCCCCGGGGCGTCGCAGGCATCCTATGCAAATACGTCAATATTGCTTTTGAGAAACTCAATTAACTCCGCCTTCTCCTGAGGAGGCAGTTGAGCCCCTACCTGAAAGAACTTCTCCGGGTCGCCACCAATGACCACTTTCTCCAGATCTTCGCATTTCACCTCCTCGGCGGCTGTATTAGGGGGCGACATCGGGGCCTTTGATTGCTATAAGTCTTTCTCAGCAGAGGCCGAGGACTCCGCATCGATTCGATGTAAAACAGCAGCCACCAAACACTGCCTTGCCGTGGACTGGCAACCACGGATTTCGAGAACCTGGTCCCCTGATGGGAACTTTACCTTCTGATGCAAGGAGGAGGCAACAGCCCCTAAGGTATGGAGCCAGGGCCTACCGACGATGGCTGTATATGAAGAGTAGGTGTCCACCACGATAAAATTCACCTCTACTCTCTCTGGGCTGGCCTGGATGGGTAGCCTAATCATGCCCTTTGGGATGACAAGCTTCCCGTCGAAGCTTATCAAAGGAGAGCTACAGGGCATCAAATCCTCCGGTTTTAAATTCAGCCCCTTGTAGAGGTCGGGGTACATGATCTCAGCAGCGCTGCCACCATCCACCATCACTCTTTTCACATTGTAGTCCCCGATTCTGAGAGTTACCAACAACGCATCGTCATGGGGCTGGGTGGTTTTGATCTTGTCTTCTTCTGAAAAACTCAATACTAGGTGAGAATTCACTCTGGCCCTCTTCGACTCTGGCTGGGACTCCTCGGTAGGCAGTTGAGTCACAGATAACACTCGTGAGGGGCGCGTGCCTGTCCTTCCTAGCGCGGCCAATATTACATTGATTGTCCCTACGGGTGGCCCTAGGGCATTATCCCTTTGGGGTTCCTGATGGGTCTAGCCTAGATGACCACTGGAATGATGCAGGAGGTGCCTCAGCTTTCCTTCTTGGACCAGCTGGTCCAGATAGTTCCAGAGGTTCCTGCAGTTCTCCATGGTATGCCCATGGTCCTGGTGGTATTGGCAATAAAAGTTATGATTACGCCTCGTGGACTTTCCCATCATCTTATTCGGCCATTTAAAATATGACTCGTTCTTGATTTTCTCCAACACTCGGTGTACTAGTTCTCGGAATACAGCATTGATAGTCTGTGTGCTGGTTGCTCTAGATTGCCCTACGAAATCTCTCCTCGAGCAGTTGCTATTATGTCAGTCTGACCTGGAATCCCTCATTTCCTGAGGGATAACCTTTTCTTTTCTCTTTCCTTGCAGCTGGTCTTCCTCTACTCGTTTATACTTATCGATCTGATCCATCAGTCGGCGTACACTGGTGGCAGGCTTGCCAGTTAGAGACTTCTTCAAGCCGTGCTCAGTTGGGAGACTATTTTTGAAGGTGCTGAGGGCGACATCGTCACAATTGGTGTCCATTTCATTATACATCTCCCAATATCTGTCAGAGTAGGCCTTCAGAGTTTCTCCATTATCCATGGACAGCGACAATAACGCACTCAAGGGCCGAGGAGCTCTGCTGTTTGTAACGAAGCGAGAACCAAAGGCTTGTGTTAGCTGCCTATACGAATCTACGGAATTCGCCTTTAGGCCATTAAACCACCTCATCGCCACTGGCCCCAAGCTAGATGGGAAGACCTTGCACATCAGCGTCTCGTTTTTGGAATAGACAGCCATCCTTTGGTTAAATTGGCTCAAATGCTCCACGGGATCTGTCTTGCCGTTGTAAAGGGTGAAAGTTGGCTGTTGGAAACGTCGAGGAAGCATAGCCCTCTCTATGTGGCGTGTGAACGGTGATTTGGAGAGTTGGTCCAATGCCCTACTCATGGCATCGTTTCCCAAGCCCTTAGGAGACGGGCTTTTACATGTACGCCTCCGGTGGTGCTCTTCTTCGTGAGAGAATGTCTCGCTTGGAGGGGTTCACGATCTTTGTCTGTAGTCATCATCACCTTCATCACTGGAAGGCATGTCAGGGCTAGAATGAGACCGCCTTCATCGTGCATGGCGCAGCTTTCTCTTTAAATCGTCTATCTCTCGTTGCATGGCCTGATTATCATTCCGCCTCTGGGATGCGTGGCTCCTGACTTCTTCTTGTTGCATGGACTGGTTGTTATTTTGTCTTTAGAGCACGTGACTCTTCGCACGAGAATGGCTGCTGCTGGTTTGAGTGGTATGCACACTTCCCTCTCGAAACCTTCCATTCTTTTCATTTCGATCACGCTCAGGATCGAGAAAGTTACCTTGCCGTAGGGATCCAGTAGGTTCAAGCTGGTGGGGACCTGCTTCATGAGGGCCTGACCCTACCATGCTTGATTGTTACCCTCCCTCAGACACAAGTTCTTCCCACAGACGGCGCCAATTGTAGGGACTGGGTCTGAGCACTTCTACTATTGGAAAAGTGGACTCAGGCCCAACTAGCCCAATACAATAAATTTGTAGAGAATGAGTTTAAGAACTAAGCCTCAGTGAGGATAGCAACGAATAAACATGGTTATGAGCCTACTAAGTAATGAGAAAATGGGCTTGGAGTGCTAAAATCTGTCCTGGACACTGGTCCGAGGAGCTATTCGTTCTTATTATTTCCTCAGTGCTTGGTTACAACGGTTACAAAGATGATACAGGTTGGTACAGTATTTTCTACTTTCAATCTCCCATCCCCTTTTTTAGAGGACTCCTTACATTATATATCCTTTTTTGGTTGATCTTAGCCCTCCATTTGTTGGTCGTGCAGGTCACTACTTGAGTGCTTGTCCCATCAGTCATCGTCCCAAACCTTCTGTGAGTTACAGCAACCAAAGCAACATTGTTCAGTGGTCATTTCCTCATTAATGCGGCCAGAACGTTAGTTGTGGGCATTTAATTTCTCCTTGAATTGTTCCTCTGCTGAGCTCCTATGGCTGACCTGCTATAATCGTCCTGTTTCTTGAGATGCTCTACGAGGCTGTCCTCGATGGCGTGCTGCTCATCCCTTCTGTGATCTCGGTTTGCCGAGGATAGGATTGTCCTCGGCGATGCTCCTTCGCAATTCGAACTTTCTCCGTTCGTCCTCGGACACTTCTTCTTCCTCGGCGTGGGCCTTAGGCTTAGTATGAAGTGGGCCAAGGGGGCCAAATTCTTTGACCCCACAGTTACAAATTCATTATAAGGATAAATAAATAAACTATTATTATGTGTATGGCGTTGCATATGGTAAAATAACTTCTTCAATTTTCTATAATTCAATATTTACAATGGGAAAGGGGGAATTTGAATCTCGAATGTCTTGAAAATACTATAAAGTGCTAATCAGTTGAACTACAAGGATCTTAGCGAATCTTTTGTGATGTATTTGGATACTTATACCTCCTAAATCCTAAGTCTTAATAGTGTTGTAAGCTAGTTATTGGCAGATGCTTAGGATGTTAGTTATTCAATACTTTTTGTTTTTAATTTAAGTTTCCTTGTCATCCAAAAAAATAGTACAATATTCATCCAAAGTAGACAATAATAACAATAACAATAACAATAACAATTGTTTAGGTATAAAATAAATAAATAAATAAATGAAGACCGCAATTGATTAATTCACCTTGGAAGCCATGGGGGAAAAGAAATCAATGCCTTTTTGCTATTTATTTTTTCTTATATTTTATTTAGTTTTTCCTTTTCAATTTCTAAGCTTAGAGTAACAGTGATTGACTCAAAACACATGAAAGTTTTTCATCATGTAAAAGCCAATACTACCTATGACAATTATGATAAGATGAAACTCATGGCAAGCAACTTTACCATTATTATGCATTCAATGGGAGTGGAATTGTATAATTTCCTGGCATATTTTTGCAAAATCATTGGCACTTCAAGATTGTTTTTATACCAATTTTTCTGATCAAGTAAGTATCGAATATCATGGTAATTAAAAACATGATTACTGTCATGCCATACTCGTACTCTTTAGCAATTCTTGCATTTTTCTATTGCGTCTTTCTTTGGTACATGACGCATTGAACGCCCGCACATTGAGACACTAATATGGGGGATTAGCCCCTTACCAAAGCCCTTTTGAATAATTTGCTTTTGACAACGAAACTCCTTACTTTTTTTAATGGTTTTGAGGATAATTTTTTCTTGATCATTAATGAGTTTTTGAGTTTCTCATATTCTTCCTCTGCTTCCTTAGCTAGGATCACCCTTTTTATGATTCCTTGTTTAGCACCTGAATCTTTGCCCTTCAAAAAAAAGATTATAATATAAAATTAATCAAGCTATTCAATATAGGTTTGTGGTCTTCATAATATATATAAATATATATATATATATATATATAAAAGTTTGTGCAATTATCTACCACTATCGATTGTCACATAACTTTTTATATAAATTCTTATCACTATTTATGAAATAAGGACTACAATTACAAATTCATCATAAGGATATATAAAAATAAATTGTTGTTGTAAGTATGTTATTGCATATAGTAAAATTATTTTTTTTATTTTTTATAATTCGATAGTAACAAATTTATCATAAGGATAAATAAATAAACTATTTTTGTAAGTATGGCATTGCTGCGTTGCATATAGTAAACTAACTTTTATTTATTTATTTATAATTTAATATTTATTACCGGAGAGCTGGAATTTAAACCTTGGATATCTTAGAAAGACCATGAAATGCTAACCAGTTGAACTCCAAGACTCTAAGCGACTCTTTTGTGGTGTATTTGGATAGACTTACCTCCTAAATCCTAAGTCTTAATAGTATTGTAAACTAGTTACCAGCACATGCTTAGGATGTCAGCTATTCCCTATTTTTTGTTCTTAATTTAAGTTTCCTTGACATCAAAAAATAATTGTACTGATAATATTCATCCAAAAGATAGTAGGCAACAATAACAATAACAATAACAATGACAATAACAATAACAATTTACATTTAAATTAAATAATAATAAGAAGAGGACCACAATTGATTAACTCACTTTGGATGCCTTGGGGAGGTAGGGGTCTATCATTTTCATATATTCTTCCTTACATAAGCATCAATATCCGCAAACAAACTAAAATACCAATCATCAACTGACGGGTCAATGTGACGATTTATAGTGGACATATTAAACAAAGGTGGATCCATTAAGAATGCATAAATTCATGAAACAGTACTATATGAATCATCACTTTTATTGTTTAAGTCCTCAAGAGTAATATTTAATGATTTGAGGTTCTTGAGAGAGTCTAGGTTTGGTAGCATTTAAAGCTTGAGCAAGAGTCATCATCCGAATTGCTGTCATGGTAGTTGCACAAAGAGAAACAACTCACTACCAAATTTGTCGTTAAAGTCATTCATGAATGCCAAGGTATCACCACTAAGAGCTATAAACTTGTTTTGGGAATTGTAGACAAAAATGTTTTCATATGAGAAGTGGTTGTATGGTTGCAAACGAGCATTATGGACTCATTATTTGCATAATTAGGGCGTCAATCCTAACTAGGTAAGGAATAATAACATCCCCACATGTATCATAGTTGAAAAAGCACCGAAACCGATTTTGAACCACCACCCCTCAAAATTTCGTCTAATTGTCAATTTTAAAGTTAATCACACAATTAAGCCTAGTTAATTAATTTTCCATTTGATTAAATGCATGGATATATACAACAAATCCCACAAGCACATGCATCCAAACATGAAGACATGTTTATAGAGAGAAAACCCATAACGGATAAAAAAACATTTTGGAGCCTATAGCACCATCCAATCTACTAAGATAAATAGTTGTGATCCATTACTTTAATAAAACCTTCCAAACTAAGTAATGCAAATGTATCTGAGTTCCTCGCTCGTGCTTGCAAACCAGTTGCACCAATCCTTTCTCCTTGCTAGCTTCTGGTTTCGTAAGTTAAGCCGCCAACCATAAGACAATGCATCCTTGATCACTTCAAGGCCTCTTAAGGATTTCTAGGGATTAGTCTTGCGATTCTCAAGACCAAGTTTCCATAAAGATCATGGTAACTATGTGTGTAAGGTTTGAGTCTCCTCTCTAAGGACATAGCAATTTGAGAGAGCAGAGGTGGAGACTACAATGAGTTTCTCTCCCAAGGAAAATGGGTAGCTCTCTCACTTTTCAATCTCATAATTTTTAGGGTAAATTTGTGGGTATCGTAAGATATAAAAAAATGGATAATTCAATAGAGATTGTAGGGAAAAAAAGTATCAATTTCTCTCAAGTTGTGATTTTCACTCAATCTAAAATCAAGCGAGTTTCATGTGAAACTCTTTGCCAACGATCTTTTAAAATTTTACAACTCGCTCAAAATTCACTTGATATGCCATTTTTGCTCGAGCTAAAATCCTGCAGTAGTAACTATTGATCTTCCAGAAAATACCCCTCTTATGACTCATTTCAAATACAATACAACCCAAAAGTGTACAAAATACATCAAATTGATTGTAAAATAATACAATGAAATTGGTACGGAATATGCCAACACTAAAAATCCTTAAAATAACAATAAGGTTTTCCAAACTATACGATGAGTATTTTCAGGCTCCGAAAACACTTATGCGATGACATTAACTCTATCTTTGCACGTTACTGGTCGGGGCAGATGCGAGATGAAAAAAAGGTTCACTAGATGAGTTGGAAAAGGCTTTGTAATCCTAAAAATCTGGGAGGGATGGGCTTCCGCAATATACATGCTTTTAATTTTGCCATGCTCGCTAAAAAAGTATGGAGATTGCTCCACCATACCGAATCTCAGTTCTATTGGATTTATAAGGAAAGATATTTTCCTGATAATTTGTTTTTGGAAGCTGAGATTGGTCTCAATCCGTCTTATGTATGGTGCAGCTTGTTGGCGACTCGAGAAGTAATATTGGACGGATCCGGATGGCGTGTCGAGGATGGAAAAGATATAAAGGTTTTGACGCATAAGTGTCTCCATCATCCCCCAATTTTGACTAGAACGGTACCTCCTTATATGTGTGTGAGCGACCTTATTAACCAACAAACAAGGCAGTGGGACCGTGGGAAATTGGGTAATATGTTTGCCCTATCTACCTGCCAAGAAATTTTGGCGATATCTCTCTCAAAAATGGAATCAGAGGACAATTTGTTTTGGAAGGAAAATAAAGCTCAAGAATTCTCTGTAAAGTCAACTTACTAGGTGGCCCTAAGGCTTACACAACAGCCTAGGGGCAAGAACTCAAGTGCACAATGGAATGGAAAAACATAGAAGAAAATTTGGTCAATTAATGTACCCCCAAAAGTTCGGAACTTTGTGTGGAGAGCACTCTTAAACATTCTACCGACTAGAGATAATCTACAGAGGAGGAAGGTGGGGTGGATCCATGGTGTGAATTTTGCAGACAACATCTTGAGACAGTGTGCCATGTTCTATGGGAGTGCCCCTTTGCTCGGAATACTTAGGTGTTAGGACATATGTGATTCAATGTTAGGAATATATGTCAATATTTTATGCAATTGGCTAATCATTTGACAAAACACACTTTACTTGTAATTGGGTAGATCTAGGATGTGTTTAAAACTTCAAGGAACAATGTTTCAAGTTCAAGTGTTAAAGCCATGCAAGTTTGTCCAAGAATCAAGTGAGAAAGTGCTGCATTTTAAAGCTCGACAACTAACATCTATCGAGGTTTAAAAGTTGTTTCAGCCTGCGGCTTGACAGCTAGCTCGATAGATGGCTATCTATCGAGATTTATGATACTCTATTTTTCAGAGCTGATTTTCATCCAATCCATGAGTATGTGTTTAGGCTTTCTTTTTCTCACAACCCTAAACATATATAAGGATTATTTTAAGGGCCGTCAAAGGTTGCACAGTTGCGCGAGTGTGAAGCAAAGTTTTATTCATGCAAATTGTGACAGGAGACAGAATTTGCCCTAGTTCATCTTTCTCTTGAAGAAGCTGCTGTGTTTGTACACCGTAGGGTTTTCTGACCAAGGAGCTTCATGATCTTCATCGTGTGGTGAACTGAAAAACTTTGCAGCCATCATCCTTCTCAAGTTGGTGATTAAGTCGCGTACTGGGATCCGCCCATCTATTGGTTAGTCACGTACTGGGAGCCGTGCATTGAAAATGAGAGATTGTCACTACAGAACAAATCCAATTAGGTATTGGGGTAAGGATTCAACTGTAGGTTGGTATAAGGTGCTACGATTCCTTTACTTGTAACCGCTTGTTATGATAATAGTGGATTCTCGGGAGTGGTGACCTTAAAATCACACAGTGGGGTTTTTGCCGTGTAGGTTTTCCTCATTCGAAAACAAATCACCGTGTCAATTTAATTTTCGCTGTATATTTAGTTTAATTGGTGATTTGTTTGTGCTGCCACGCATATTGTATGTTAATCTAATTAATTAATCAACTTAGCTAATTAATTGGTTAATCTATCATAAGGGGCAATACATTCTTGGTCTATCATTGGGCTTTAGTTTAAGGGAGATTGCAGAAATGTCCAAATGAAACTTCATATTTTTTTCTTGCTATTTAGGATGCTTCAAGATAGATTTGACCAGAAAGATATTGAGGTGTGGGCAATTACAGCGTGGGCTCTTTGGAATGCTTGCAACAAGTTCTACTTTGAAAAAATCCAGTTGCAGCCGAAGGTTATTGCTGATGGGGCTTTAGCCTTGTCAACAGAGTACCAGAGGCTTATGGAAGCTCAAAAGCACTCCTGATCAGTCTACAATGTGACTAACTATTGCTTTGGTCTAGCTTTTATTTTCTTTCATGTTCTGGCCCCAGCTTGAGCCCTACGGGCAACTTTAGCATTTGGGGTATGTATGACTTCCTTGGAAGTTTGGTTCTAGCGTGTTGCATTTTGCTTCTTCATTACTGTAACTCTGATTTTCCTTGACGAGTAATACAAGTTAATATCTTTCATATCAAAAAAAATAATAATAAAAAATGATAAGCATAGATCTAATGGAATTGCCGAAACCAACCAACAAAATCGAATCCATTCGATTTTGACACGTTGTTTGGTCAGCGATTGGTTTTGTGCACCAAAACCTGATCAGTATGGATCGAATATAGGCCTAGGCTTCCGATAATTATTCAAGCCATATTGACTGCTACCCTATGGCGGAGCCACGTGCAACTCAGGGTGTTCCCAGGAACACCCTGACCTGAAAAAAAAACCTGAATTTTTTTTAAATTTTTTTTTAAATTTGCTCTGTATTAGGAACACCCTCAAATTTAAAAAAAAAAAGAAAAAAAAGAAAAGAGCAATGCCTCAGTCCCTAAAGGTCTAAATCATAAATCACTAAAAGCTTTATTTAAAAAAAAAAAAAAATCACTAAAGGGCCTAAAGCAAACCTAAAGACAGCAATGCCTCAGTCCCTCACTCTCAGAGCAACGCCGCTTGAGCCTCAAGCCAACAAACGGAGATCAGATCGAATCGGCCCAGTCCAAATCATCATCGTCACTCGCTCGCCCCTCCGCGTCGTCGTCGCTCATTGCTAACCCTCATCGGAGGATGGAGATCGGCAAATCGCTCGTCACCTCGTCACTACCTCAGCAGCCTCAGCCTTCAGGCCTCCCTGCTCGACTGCTCCGGTACTCCCTCCCTCAAGGTATTTCATTTTACTAAGCTAACTTGAAACTTCTCTCTCTTTTTCTCTCTGATTCTCTCTCAGTCTCTCAGTCTCTCTCTCTCTCTATCTGAACTGAAATGAATGAAACTCTCTCTGTTTGTGATTGGCCGAACCTTAGCTTTATTAATTTTTTTGTTTGTTTTTGACTTTTTGAATTTGGCTTTATCAGTTTATCTTATCCGTTGGTGTTGGTGTGTGTAGTGTGTTGGTGTTGGTGAGATATTAATTGTCTTTTAGTGTAATGTGTGATTGTGAAATTTTCTTATTGGCAGGGGGCATCAGGCATGAGGCGTGCTTGTGTGTTGAGTGGGGTGGGGGTAGATGGACACATGGGGCCGGGCTGCACATTACACTGCTTTAGTGCTTTAATTATTGTGCTGCACATGGGATGTGTAATGTGCACATCAGTGGCTCTTTTAGTGTAATGTGCACATGGGGCTAAACAATATAACAAATTAAAGCAATATAACTAATGACAAACAAATTAAAGTAATATAGTTTATTGTTAGGCTAAACAACAATAATTAAAGCAGTATAATTAACCAATACATTATAAAAGACAAACAAATTAAATTATGTTAAGTTAAACAACAATTAATAATTTTATAATTAATGAAACAACAATATAACAAATTATAGTTTATAAAAGACAAACAAATTAATGAAACAACTAAACAATAATAATTAATAATTTTATTAATATTTCAAATGAACTTATAGTTTATTGTTTATTCTTTTGCTAGAATTATGGACAAATATTTGATAAGAAAACCACGTACCCAAGATTCATCTCCTGTGCAAGATTCATCTTCATCTTCTAAGCGAGTTCGTGTTGACTTTAACTTAGAAAATCTTCCTTCAAATCCTGGGCTTCAAGAAAAGATATCATCTTATCATCCTAAAAATCATGATGAAATAAGAAGATATTATTTACAAAAAGGCCCTTGTCAACCTGTTTTCCACCATGATGATTACCCTATATCATATTTTTCTGGAAAGCCCCGTCGATTTATCTGATTGGTATGAAAATAGAAAGTGGTTGGAATATAATATAGACAAGGATGCAATGTTGTTGTTGTCAATATATAAAATTTTTTTTTATTAGATTGTGTAATTCATGCTTGTTAAGGAACACCCTGGAAAAAATTCTTGGAGCTGCCACTGCTGCTACCTCAGTCCTTTCTTTCTTTGTCACTGATGGGCCATTATTTCTATTAGGTGACCATTTGATGTTCAAATTTACAAATCTAATGGCATGTTCTCTAAATTTGCAAGTCTAACCCTAGTTCAGTTAAATATTTCCATGAATCTCTCCTCAACTAGAATTTATTGGTTGTTGGAGTTTGCCAACAGTCAGGGGCGGGGCCAGAAATTTTTGTTTGGGAGGCCCAAGTTGCAGAACTAATATATTTATCAAGACAACCCCCACACACACATATATACACACGCTTTTTTATTATATACACACACATATATATACACACTTTTTTATTTGATAAGTTATATATAGACACACACCCAACAAAAAATAAAAGAGCTTTGTATTTTCAATCAAAATTATGTTTGATGGTGATCTTTCATAAAATAATATTCATTTTTATCATTTTCATAGGGAAGTTCTTAAAAAGTTTCATTTTCGATACAAATATCATTTTTTATACTATTGTAAGTAAAAAATCATTCAATTGAACTAATGAAATTTTCAAAAACATGAATGATCCAAAACTTGGAGGAACAAGTTAGACTCCAAACTTATTTGAAGCTATCTTGTTTTAACCCATTATGTGGCAACTAAAGAGACATTTCATGTATAATTTTAGTGACAAGATTTTTTTAATGAGTCAATGACTTGTTAATTGTTACATAACGGGTTGAAAAAAATAGATTCAAATATGTTTGGTGCCAAACTTTATCAAATATTTAACGATGTAAGAGCACATTTTACAATAAAAAATAGAATTGGGAAAAATAAAGTTATGTCTCTATAACTATTAGACCAATTTTTTTTTTTTTTAAATGTATCATTGGACTAATTCAAATACTTGGAGGGACGGACTCTTATTTTTATAGACTAAATTTTGAAAATATTAAAATAATTATATATTTTTAAAAAATTCAAAATGGGGGGGTGGGAGGGGAGGGGGCATGGCCTCCCCACCCTTCAACATTGCTCAACCCCTGCCAACGGCTTGTACCTCAATTATCATCACTAGCTTTGACACCACCGCTGTCTCTACCACCAATGCACCTATATCTATATAATAAAAAAATATTAATGATTTTTCATTCAAGACAAACAACCCAAAAAAATTTCATATTTCTTCTTAACCTAATGATCTATCCCTTTATTTTTTTTAAAAATAATAAGTCATTTGGTCATTAATCTATGAAACCAGTACCAATAAGCAGTTAAGTACCAGTCATGCAACTGATTTTTCTCAAATAAATTCAAAAGTTTTTTACTAGTTCACAAATTTATATATTTTTCTTTTGAGAAGACACAAATCTATATTAATAATTAGTAACTTAGTTATTGTTGAAATTATAGTAAGCATATATAACGATTTTCTCGTATGAACTTGAAAATTAAAAAAAAAAAAAGATTTACCAATCTTATATTATTAAATATTGTATTTAATTTTTTATTTAAAAATTGATTATTTATATTATCAATTTCAATAATAATTTAATATCTTATAAACGTATTCACAAACTTACCCAATGTAATATCTTTTATAGACACACACAATCTACTTTCAAGACTATATAAATTTTCTTTTTTGGTCTAGAGTCTTTTTAGCTCAACTGACACATCCTAATATTTTTAATTGAGACACAAATCTCCTTTCCCATTGTAAATATCAAATTTTATATATACATATAGTTATATATATATATATATTTATATACACACACTTAAATTGAGGTTCATATGTTTACAAGCTTGTTCACAAATGCAATATCATGTTTGAACTTGACTTTTTTAGTAAATAAACATATATAAATGTCTTTTTCCAAACTAAGCACAAATTGTTTATAAAAAGATCTATTCTTTTAGAGCCATACATATTAGAATTATCAAATATTTAGAATATTGGAGTTGTTTTAAAGAACACATTGTAAGAATGAGGCAATTAGAAGGGAAGACAAGATTTTGAATGTCAAATTGGGGGGAAAGAAATCAATGCCTTTTTATTTTTGTTTTTCTTACCTTGTTTTTCCTTTCAATTTTTAAGCTTTGAGTAATAGTGATTGACTCAAAATACATGAGATTTTTCATTGTGGAAAAGCCAATACTACCTATGACAATTATGATAAGACGTACATCAAGGATCTTTACATTACCACAAGGATATTTAGCATCACTGTTCATTGTATTTTTTCAAGTCCATTTGAAGATAACTGAATCCCTGCACTCATATATATTTTTAAAATAAGGATTATAGTTACAAATTGTCAAATTCATCATAAGGATAAATAAGTAAACTATTATTATGTGTATGGTGTTGCATATAGTAAAATAACTTTTTCTTTTTTTGATAATTCAATATTTATAATGGGAGATGAGGAATTTGAATCTTGAATGTCTTGAAAATACCAAGAAGTACTAATCAATTGAGCTACAAGGCTCTTAGCGAATCTTTTGTGATGTATTTGGATACTCCTACCTACCTCATAAATCCTAAGTCTTAATAGTATTGTAAGCTAGTTATTAGCACATGCTTAGGATGTTAGTTATTCAATATTTTTTTTCTTAATTTAAGTTTCCTTGTCATCCAAAAAAATAGTACTAACAATATTCATCCAACTTAGACAATAATAACAATAACAATAAAAATAACAATTGTTTACATTAAATTAAATAAATTAATTAAAAAAAAGACCGCAATTGATTAATTCACCTTGGAAGCCTTGGGGAAAAGAAATCAATGCCTTTTTGCTTTTGTTTTTCTTATATTTTATGTAGTTTTTCCTTTTCAGTTTCTAAGCTAAGAGTAATAGTGATTGACTATAACGAATGAAAGTTTTTCATCATGTAAAAGCCAATACTACCTATGACAATTATGATAAAAAGAAACTCATGGCAAGCAACTTTACCATTATTGTACATTCAATGGGGTGGAATAATGTATAATTTCTTGGCGTATTTTTGCAAAGTCATTGGCACTTCAAGATCGTTTTTCTACCGATTTTTCCGATCAAGTATTGAATATCATGGTAATTAAAAAGGTAATTACTGTCGTGCCAAACTCGTATTCTTTAGCAATTGCAGCCTTTTTCCATTGCTTCTTACTTTGGTACATAATATAGTGTACTCCCACATATTGAGCCACTAATACGGGGATTAGCCAGCCAACTAAAGCCCTTTTGAATAATTTGCTTTTGACAGCAAAATTCCATACTTTTTTTAATCGTTATGAGGATAATTTTTTCTTGATCATTAATGAGATTTTGAGTTTCTCATACTCTTACTCTGCTTCCTTAGCTAAGATCACCCTTTTTATGATTCCTTGTTTAGCACCTAAATCTTAGCCCTTCAAAAACAGATTATAAAATTAAATTAATCAAGCAATTCAATATAAGTTTGTGGTCTTCATAAAATATATATATATTTATATATAAGTTTGCACAATTATCTACCACTATCGATTGTCACATAACATCTTATATAAATTCTTATTACTATTTATGAAATAAGGACTACAATTACAAATTCATTTTATATAAATAAATTATTGTTGTAAGTATGTCATTGCATACAGTAAAATAATTTTAATTTTTTTTTAATTCAATATTAACAAATTTATCATAAGGATAAATAAATAAACTATTTCTGTAAGTATGGCGTTGCTGCGTTGTATATAGTAAAATAACTTTTATTTATTTACAATTTAATAGTTACAACCAGGGAGGCGGAATTTAAACCTTGGATATCTTAGAAAGACCATGAAATACTAATCAGTTGAGCTACAAGACTCTAAACGAATCTTTTGTGATGTATTTGGATACACTTACCTCCTAAATCCTAAGTCTTAATAGTATTGTAAGCTAGTTACTGGTACATGCTTAGGATGTTAGCTATTCTCTATTTTTTGTTTTTAATTTAAGTTTCCTTGACATCTAAAAGTAATTGTACTGACAATATTCATCCAAAAGATAGTAGGAAACAATAAGAATAACAACAACAATAACAATAACAATAACAATAACAATAACAATTTACGTTTAAATTAGGTAATAATAATAATAAGACCACAATTGATTAATTCACTTTGGAAGCCTTGGGGAAGTGGGGGTCTATCATTTTCACATATTCTTCCTTACATAAGCATTGATATTCGTAGACAAACAAAAATAACATTCACCAACTGATGGGTCAATGTGAAGATCTATAGTGGACGTATTGAACAAAGGTGGATCCATTAAGAATGCATAAATTCATGAAACAGTACCATGCGAATCATCACTTTTATTCTTTAAGTCCTCAAGAGTTATATCTAACGTTTTGAGGTTCTTGAGAGAGTCTAGGTTTGTTAGCATTTATAATTTGAGAAAGATTCATCATCCGAATTGCTCTCATTGTAGCTACACAAGGAGAAACAACTCACTACCAAATTTGTCGTTAAAGTCTTTCATGAATGCCAAGGTATCACCACTAAGAGCTATAAACTTGTTTCAGGAATTGTAGACAAAAATGTTTTCATATGAGGAGTGGTAGTATGGTTGAAAACGAGCATTATGGACTCATTATTCGCATAGCTGGGGCGTTAATCCTGACTAGGAAAGGAATAATAACATTCCCACATGTATCATAGTTGAAAGAGCACCGAAACCGATTTTGAACAGCCCAAAATTTCGTCTAATTGTCAATTTTAAGGTTAATCACACAATTAAGCCTAGTTAATTAACTTGTCATTTAATTAAATGCATGGATATATACAACAAATCCCACAAGCACATGCACCCAAACATGAAGACATGTTTACAGAGAGAAAACCCATAACAAATAAATAAAACATTTTGAAGCCTATAGTAACAACCAATCTACTAATATGAATAATTGTGATCCATTACTTTACAAAACCCTCCAAGCTAAGTAATGCAAATGTATCTGAGCTCCTCGCTCATGCTAGCACACCAATTGCACCAATCCTTTCTCCTTACTAGCTTTTGGTTTCATAAGTTGAGCCATCAACCATAAGACCAGGCATCCTTGGTCACTTCAAGGCTTCTTACGGATTTTTAGGGATTAGTCCTGTGATTTTTAGGACCAAGTTTCCATAAAGATCATGGTAACTATGTGTGTAAGGCTTGAGTTTCCTCTCTAAGGACATAGCAATTTGAGAGGGTGGAGGTGGAGACTATAATGAGTTTTTCTCCCAAGGAAAATGGGTAGTTCTCTCACTTTTCAATCTCATAATTTTTAGGGTAAATTTGTGGGTATAGTAAGATATATAAAAGGGGTAATTCAATAGAGATTGTAGGGAAGAAAAGTAACAACTTCTTTCAAGTTGCGATTTTCACTCGACCTAAAATCAAGCGAGTTTCATGCAAAACTCTTTGCCAACAATATTTTAAAATTTTACAACTCACTCAAAATTCACATGATATGCCACTTTTGCTCAAGCTAAATTCTTGTAGTAATGACTATTAATCTTTCTGCAAATGCCTCTTATGACTCATTTCAAATAAAATACAACCCAAAAGTGTACAAAATTCATCAAATTGATTGTAAAACAATACAATGAAATTGGTACGGAATATGCCAACACTAAAAATCCTTAAAATAACAATCAAGTTTTGCAACAAAACTTGTTACTAGTGATGCTGTGGCTATGCACAACCGAAGAAACAACAATAGGAACCATAGTAACCAAATTGTTTGCTAAATTGTTATGGGCTTCTGATAGGCCAAGAATGTATTGACCCTTTGTGATGAATTAACCAATTAATTAGCCAAGTAAATTAATTAATCTGATTAACATGCAATACGCGTGGTAGCACAAACAAATCACCAACTAAGTTAATATGCAGCAGAAAATAAAGTTGTCACGGTGATTTGTTTACGAATGAGGAAAACTTCCAAGGTAAAAACCCCACCGAGTGATTTAAAGGTCACCACACCCGAGAATCCATTATTATCACAATAAGCGATTACAAGTAAAGGAATCCCAATACCTTATACCAACCTACAGTTGAACCCTTACCCCAATACCCAATTGAACTTGTTTTGTAGTGACAATCTCTCCTTTTAATGTACGACTCCTAGTACGAGACTAACGAATTGACGCACGGATCCAAGTACGGGACTAACAACCAACTTGAGAAGGATGTTGGCTGTAAAGTTCTTTAGTTCATTAACACGATGAAAATCACGAAGCTCCTTGGTTACAAAACCCTACGGCGTACAAACGCAGCAGCTTCTTGAAGAGGAAGATAAACTAGGGCAAATTGTCTCCGATCACAATATGCTTGTGAAAAACCTTTGCATCAAGTTGCACTCATTTGCATCAGTTGTGACGGCCCTTAAAATAATCCTTATATATGTTTAGGGTTGTGAGAAAAGAAAGCCTAAACATGTATACACGGATTGGAGTGAAATCAGCTCTGAAAAATTGATTTTCTTAAATCTCGATAGATAGGGTATCTATCAAGCAGCTGTCAAGCATCGGGAAAAAGCTACCTTTTAAACCTCGATAGATGCTATCTGTCGAGCTAGTTGTCGAGCTTTAAAATCTAGCGCTTCTTCACTTGATTCTGGGACAGATTTGCATGGCTTTAACACTTGGACTTGAAACCTTGTTCCTTGAAGTATTAAACACATCCTAGATCTACCCAATTACAAGTAAAGTGTGTTTTGTCAAAGGATTAGCCAATTCTACATTGACATATGTTCCTAACATGATTCACATATGTCCTAACAATCTCCCCATTTGGCAATCCGTGACAAAACCATAACAAACAAATGAACATATGAGAGAAGTCATAAATCACTCAACTCATACTCACTTGTTGAATACAATAAAATCTGTCCTAACATAAACTCTTGAAAAACTTTTCAAGAAGAGAGTTCATGGCAATAAAGACTTTGACAACCTGTATTTCTGAAACACTTTAAACAAAACTCATCACGACATCTTAGTGTGAAACAGAAATATAAAAGATTGCATACAATTAATAAGAAGCATGTGCATAAAAAGAGAAAATAAACAACACATGAAGAAATAGGTGAAACTGTAATAACAACCTCAATATATATAAACATCAATAATGAGTACAAGGTTTGCTATCACAATGTAAGAACAATGTATCTGAAAAGTAAAGAAAAGAAAAGATACAAAAAGTCATCACTACATCCCTCAAAAACAAAAACACTCATCTTAACAAAAATATCTATCTCCTATACTAACTCTCCCCCTAAGACCATGACTACTCTCATACTCAAAACTACTCCCCTTTTTTGTCACGAATGACAAAGGGCAAGTAACTTAAGCAGTCATCACGTCGTCATTAGAAGAGCTAGCATCCTCATCCTCATCATTATCATCATCGTCGTCGAAGTCACCATCATCAATCTTGTCCTCAGATGCCTCTGGGGAAGGAGAGGGAGATGCCACGAAGCCACCAAGGCGAGCCTGCCGATAGGCAATACGGCCGACACAGGTGTTCACCTAACACAACTCATCACTGAGTGTGTCAAAGCGAGCATCTATGCGCTGAAGCTGCACCATGACCGCCTCGAGGGTCACACCACCCGCCGATGAAGGAGCAAATGTAGAAGGAGCGGAAGAAGCCGGAGGAGTTGCCGTCTCAGTCCGTGGCCACTTCGGTAGAAGCTGGGCCTCGCTCCGTCTAACAATAGCAGCGTCTATGGCACACATAGCAAAGAAGTGTGTAGACTCAAGATAGGAGACGGAAAAATGGCGGAGAATCCACGTGATAGCCGAAGGAAAAATGAGCTTATCACGGATCGCCGTATCCCTATATACATCTATAAGGGAGAGAATGAAGTGAGAGGGAAAATCTATAGTAAGTCCCTCAAAAAGGGATAACAAAAATCGAGCACGAGACTCAGTAATGGAGTTATAGCGAGACAAAGGATGAAGAACGAATTTCATCACCATGTTAAGGAACCTCGGACCTTTTGCAAAGCTCGAGCAAGAGGTGTTTTGATGATCACCCCAAGATGAAGGTGTTTCATAGAAGTGAGACGAGAGTTCATCTTTGGACACAGTCCTAAGACGCTCACAACCGGGGTAGTCAGCAAACTCTACCCTCAGTACGTGTAGCACCTTGGATATAAGATCCGGAGTGACTATAATGTGCGTACCTCGAACGCGAGTGATAAACTGAGGTACAGAATAGTCGAATCCGTGCATGTTAGAGTAAAACTCCTGTATGATCACGGAAGGATAGGTGACCGGGATGCCAATCAATGACTCCCAACCCCTACTATAGATGACAGTGGGAAGGTCAATATTGGAAAAGTCTGATAAAACGACTTGGCGTTTCGAATGAATGCCGCATTGTGAAAAGTTCTCCGAAAAGTCCTTACGGGCTTTATCATCACGGAACCAGACATGAGATGGAGTAGGGTCAGCAGAAGGAGAAGAAGAAGATGCCCCGGAATGAAGAGGGTTCCGGGACGAAGTGGATTTCTGTTTAAGTGCCATAGAGCAACTAACGAAAGAAAGAGAGAGAGAGAGAAACACACAGAAAAGAACCAATACAGTTTAATATCAATATGATGGAAACAAAATTGGTATGTATGCATGAAAAATGGATGAACATGTGACATACAAAAGTAAAAATATCATGGGCTCAGCCCAATCCAAACCTACCAGCACACATCATTTTAACATAGTAAGCACACATCTAAAATGCATGAATCATTGTTAAAAATGCAAATGTGATGCAATGCATGAACATATAGGATCATTTAAACATAACCCAACCCAAAAATTTCACAAAAACTTCATCAATTTTGAAAAACCCCAAAAATTTTCAAGAAAACCCAAAAACCTAGGTCTAATGCATGAAGAATGAAGGATTAAGGACCCTTACTAGAGAAGAAAAGCTTAATCTAGGCCGAAATCCAAGTGGGAAAGGTGAAGAGGTTGAATGAGAAGTGTTTGGGAGAGAAATGAGAGAGTTTCTGTTGAGAGAGATCGGTGAGAAATGAAAAAAAAAAAAAAAATCGCGCTGACTCTATATATAGACAAATACGCAACTCGATAGATCGGCAGGTATCAAGAGGTGTCCATAGCAAAGTGACCTCGATGGATTGAGAAGCTATTGAGCATTATCGAGTATACAAAAACTTCCTCGATGGATCGAGAAGCTGTCAAAAACCTCGATGGATCGAAATTGCAATAACAGCTATCAAGAAAAGAAGCTCAAGAGGCTCGACAGATAGCCTAGTTGTCGAGAGGCATCGAGAAGCTGTCGAGATTGCCTAAAAAAAACAATTTTTCAAAAAAAAGAAAACCACATATATGAATGCAATCAAGCAAGCTACTCAACCAAAGATCCAAACAACATTTTAATTTCTCAAAATTATCTCTCAACAAGAAAAATGCCAAGCATTTAGATCCAAAACACACACATACACACTAAACTATTGGGGTTTACGCCCTAAAATCCAATTTATTGGCATGTCATAAAAATTAAATTGTTTAATTATGTGAAACTATCTATAAATGAACTAATGGGATATTATCTTAGTCCATGAGATGCATAGTATGTGATTTAGTCACAGAAGATATAAATCACAAGTTCTTTGTAAATTCAGAATTTTAGTTCATAGTCAGTGATGAAATTGGGCGTTTCATCTGCGAAGACTATAACATATCAACTAAGATGATTTGTCTTGATCATGGAAGTGGAGACTTCTTGTTGGTATGTTGATATGTTTTAAGAGTTAAGACATATTGAACTAGTCCGCTGTGAGATTTATTATTCTCCTAACGACTGTCAAATAAATAATAAATCTCACGACTTCTATTTACATCAACTCTAAATCTTGAGAGAATAATGGACTTGATTATGAGATGTAGGTTGATTTGATATATCAAGAGTGAGATCTATAAGTCACGGTCAAAACCTCAGTATATTGGGCAGCTGCATTTAGTGTTGATGGAACATATATTTTCAAGATGGAATTCATAATCTCTTAACGGAGATATAAAATATTCCCTTGAGATAAGTTTAATGGATTTGGTTATTCAGAGTGTTGGGTCCAACTACTTTAGTAAGGAGTTACTAAAGTATATATTTATGAAATTGGATTTCATAAATATATGATGAATAACATAAAGGATTAAACCGGGTACTCAAGGATTAAGATGTAGTAATCTTCAAAATGGCAGTCTATATTCATGACTTTGTATTACTACGAATATTTTATAAAGGGGTTGCATGTATAATAAAGTCTTGGGATATAATTTATTAATAAGGCCTAGAGTGCAATTATATTCTTATAGTGGTATTGAATATAATTAATGGTAACTTTGGACTTGTTAAGAGTTGACAGAAAAGCCTAAGGCCTATTGGAGCTAGAGTCTTATTTGTTCCCTTTTGGTCCCACTCCAAGCCACATACTAGAGCCCAATTGGAATGGCCCAAAAGGCTAGCCCAATTAGATAATCAGTTGTATATAAGGAGAGAAACATACAGAATTTCATAAGTGTTTCACAAGGTTAAGATGAAGGTTTTCATAAGACTTTCATAGTGGTTTTTCATAAAGATCACATAAGGAATGAAATGGTTTGTATGTGAGTGTAGGACACTCATTTATTCTCTCCTTGGAAACTGATTGAGAGCCCACACTTCTTGGGCATCAAGTGGAATTAGAGTGAAGGTTAAAAGTATTTACAAGTACTTCTAGATCTTTGGCTTTGAATTTCACCGCACCAAGGTACGCTTTCTTGTTCTTAAATTCTAAAACTTACATAGTACATGTTATCAATTGCAAATTAAGTAAATCCATTAATTTTCCGCTGCGTATGTTTTGTATGTGATACAAACATGTATTTTTCCAACATAAACAAGTCTAACTAATTTTATATTTCAAAAACAAGTCAAGACAGTTTAGTGAACATACATTAACACATGTATTCCTTGTGATGGCCAAATCACATTGTACCTGCACATGTATCAAGAGTAGCAAAGAATATTGCATGTTGTGTGTGAAAATAAAACATCGCAAGATTGCATAAGTGTCTACATATTATGACGATTTGAGATATGAGAAAATCACTTTAACTCACACACAATCATAACTGCTTAATGGGGACTATCACATTTGAGGTACATCCTATAACTCCCACATCTCCTAGAAGACACGCTTGCAATCATATATAAAGCATTTTGATTCTTTTTGCTTTTATTTTTCTTTGCATATTTTTCTTTTAAGCAAACCATGTGTGGGCATATAAGAGAGAAAAGAGATACCCAATTATGTTAAGTTTTTGACATTGCACTTTTGCTATGCCGAAGCATACAAATGTCATTTCATGATTGGCGGGCAACAGTGGTGAGATGGTTATTTATGCCTTTCTCTTAGGATTTTCTCGTCCTTCCCGTCAAAAAGAGTGATACGAGTGTTAAGTACAAGAGATTATTTAATCTTACTCATCACAAACACGAGCCACAAAGCTCACTTACTTAGTTGTGAATAGAGATGCTCATCTAAACTACAAATGACACAAAGTTTAGAAAACTTTGTTTCAATGGCCATTCAAGATACACAAGTACCAATGTACACAAAACACACACTGATTTTGTATTTTTTTGATTTTTCAATTTTTTTATTTTTATGAAAAACAAAATAAAGCAAAAATGAAAATAAATAAACAATAACATGTTAAATAAAGCAAAGCATAAAACTAGACTGACTCAAGAACAAGAAAGCAAAACACACAAGTAATGCATACTCAAAACAAGAAAGGCAGAAAGAGAAAAAGTGACTAAATCACTTGGAGCCTTTTTCCTTCCACACCTTGGTAGAACATTTCCGTTTGATGAACACTTGATCCGGCGATGAAGGGGAAGAATTGAAACCGTTCAAGTTTGAAAGGAACATGAGGGCTTTAAGTAGATCTCAAAGAGGAGCAAAGGAGGATGGAAACTGATTCTAGTTTCCCGATGAAATCATACTGTTGCTCTGTTGAGTGGCTAACCACTTATAGCAATTAGGTCAAGTATGTCTAGTCGCACCACAATGATGATAGAGATGCTGCTTTTTCTGTTTAGGCTTTTAAGTGTTTCCCTTCTTAGCCCTAGGGTTTTTAGTCTCTTTCTTATCTAGTTTAGGGGGTGCTCCTAAGATAGATTTACTCTTGTCTATGTTCTCACTAGCTAAAACAGTTTTCACATCATTGTTCTTAAATTCAACATTATTAGTAAGAGACACAAACACAGTAGTACTAGTAGAAGCAATACTAGGAGAAGAGAAGTCGTACCCTAAACTGATTCGATCAGAAGCAGATTTCTGAAGGCTGAGCATCTTGTCAAGCTTTGCACTTGAAGTCCTCTCCAGCTGAGATCTGACTTGAAACAGCTCCGAGTCAAGCTTCTTGGTTTTCTTAACCAAGAAATTATTCTCAAATCTCAGTGCTCCAATGGTCTGATTGGCTTCATTAAACTTCGTGGAGATTTCTTCTTGTTTAAGCTCCCCTTCACTGAGCTTCTTGGTGGCCAATCTATACAACTTCTCATACTTTTCCGAGACCTTGTATAATTTTGCATAGGCTGTATGGATGTCATCTTGTTCATCCATCTTCTCAAATTTAGACTCCACCAAGTCCTCTTCTTCATCCACATCTTCAACAATCCCCTCAGTAGGATTTACAGTGGCAGTGAAGGCATTTAGGATTCCATCATCCTCATTATCAAAATCATCCTCAAGCTCGGTGTCGCTCAAAATAGCAACAAGTGCCTTGATCTTCCCAATGGTCATGAGATACGTAGGGCACTCTTGTTTCATGTGACCGAAGCCTTGACACCCAAAGCACTTTGGTTCTAAGGGAACAGTGTACTGACTGCCATCCCTAGCATCCTTCTTTCCTTTGTCTTGTTTCTTGAACTGAGACGAACTGGACTGCTTGCGGTCTTTATCAAATCCTCTTGTATTGACATTCTTCATGAACTTTTTGAACTGCCTTGTGATATAGGATTTCATTTTAGAATCTTCATCATCAGAAGACTCATCAGTATCACTGCTTTTGGCCTTTAGTGCCATGCTCTTGCACTTGCTTGATTTCCCGATCCTTGTCAAACCCAACTCATAGGTCTGCAGATTGCCAACCAGCTCTGTCAAAGGAATTTTGTTAATATCCTTTGATTCCTCAATTGCGGTGATCTTGGCATGAAATCTCTCAGG
This sequence comes from Notholithocarpus densiflorus, assembly GCA_030021035.2. NCBI lineage: Eukaryota > Viridiplantae > Streptophyta > Magnoliopsida > Fagales > Fagaceae > Notholithocarpus > Notholithocarpus densiflorus. The sequence continues at coordinate 1,374,220 of JARYZH020000085.1, read as the reverse complement.
TAGAGATCTTAGCACCTTTCTAACAATCTTGGGTTCGGGAATGGTTTCCCCAAGATTAAAGGCTGAGTTCACTATGTCCTTGAGCTTGGCATAGAACTCATCGAATGACTCATCCTCTTCCATCTTAATCTCTTCAAAGCTCATGGTAATTCTCTGAAACTTTGAATCCTTGACAGCCTTAGTTCCTTCATAGGTTGTCTGGAGGATGGTCCATGCTTCCTTTGCAATTTTAGTGGAAGATATCTTCTTGAACTCCTCATTTGTGACCGCACTAAATAAAGCATTCAATGTCCTACTGTTGAAATTATCCGCCTTGATCTTAGCATCATCCCAATCAGCTGGTGCTTCCTTTGGCTTGGTCCAGCCTATCTCCACAGCTTGCCACACTTTCTCATCTAATGACTGCAAGAAAACTCTCATGCGTACTTTCCAGTATGCATAGTTAATGTCATCAAATAAAGGAGGTATAATAAAAGACTATCATCTATCCATGACAAACAGGGGTCAATGGATCACACAGCAAAGATTAAAACCTAATCTGAGTGTGCTTGCTCTGATACCACTTGATAGGCCAAGAATGTATTGACCCATTGTGATGAATTAACCAATTAATTAGCCAAGTTAATTAATTAATCCGATTAACATGCAATACGCGTGGTAGCATAAACAAATCACCAACTAAGTTAATATGCAGCAAAAAATAAAGTTGACACGGTGATTTGTTTACGAATAGGGAAAACCTCCAAGGCAAAAACCTCACTGAGTGATTTTAAGGTCACCATTCCCGAGAATCCACTATTATTACAACAAACGGTTACAAGTAACGGAATCTCAATACCTTATACCAACCTACAATTGAACCCTTACCCCAATACTCAATTGGACTTGTTCTGTAGTGACAATCTCTCCTTTTAATGTACAGCTCCTAGTACGTGACTAACCAATTGATGCACGGATCCAAGTATGTGACTAACTACCAACTTGAGAAGGATGTTGGCTGCAAAACCCTACAGCGTACAAACGCAGCAACTTCTTGAAAAGAAAGATGAATTAGGGCAAATTGTCTCCAGTCACAATATACTTGTGAAAAACCTTTGCATCAAGTTGCACTCACTGCATCAGCTGTGATAGCCCTTAAATTAATCTTTATATATATTTAGGGTTGTGAGAAAAGAAAGTCTAAACATGTATACACGGAGTGGAGTGAAATCAACTCTGAAAAACTGATTTTCTTAAATCTCGATAGATAGGTATCTATCGAGTAGTTGTCAAGCATCGGGCAAAATCTTCCTTTTAAACCTTGATAGATGCTATCTGTCGAGCTTTAAAATCTAGCAATTCTTCCCTTGATTCTTGGACAGATTTGCATGGCCTTTAACACTTGGACTTGAAACCTTGTTCCTTGAAGTATTAAATACATCCTACATCTACCTAATTACAAGTAAAGTGCATTTTGTCAAAAGATTAGCCAATTCTACATTAACATATGTTCCTAACATGATTCACATATGTCCTAACAATCTCCCCTTTGGCAATCCGTGACAAAACCACAACAAACAAATGAACATATGAGAGAAGTCATAAATCACTCAACTCATACTCACTTGTTGAATACAATAAAATCTATCCTAGCACAAACTATTGAAAAACTTTGCAAGAAGAGAGTTTATGGCAAGAAAGACTTCGACAACCTGTATTTCTGAAACACTTTAAACAAAACTCATCACGGCATCTTAGTGTAAAACAGAAATATAAAAGATTGCATACAATTAATAAGAAGCATGTGCATAAAGAGAGAAAAGAAACAACACATGAAGAGATAGGTGAATAATGATATTTTTTACTAGTACAAATCTATCTTGAACAATTTTTCCTAGCATATGCTAAGGACCTAACTGTAAAGTCATTCTTTAGAAGTTTCATTTGCAACTCTATTGACTAGGATGATTTTTCCATTGCCGAGTTTATTGAGGTTAAGATCTAATAAAATTTGCTCCTGCAGCCATGGAAGAGGCACGAGCCACCCAATTTTAAGTCATTTTTGTTAAGATTAGTGCCCTTAAATCCTATTGTATGATGCTATGTATGACCTAATGTATGACTTAATGTTGTAATTAATAAAGTTGTTTTATTATTATCTAAAATAATGGTAATATGAATATTTGGACATTATCATATAGTCCATGAGATGCATAGTATATGATTTATGTGATTTAATCACAGAAGATATAAGTCACAAGTTCTTTGTAAACTCAAAATTTTAGTTCGTAGTCAGTGATGAAATTGGGTATTTCATCTGCGAAAACTATAACATATCAACTAATCTTGATCATGGAAGTGGAGACTTCTAGTTGATATGTTGATAAGTTTTAAGAATTAAGACATATTAAACTGGACTGCTGTGAGATTTATTATTCTCCTAACGACTCTCAAATGAATAATAAATCTCACGACTTCTATTTACATGAACTCTTAATCCTGAGAGAATAATAGACCTGATCATGAAGTATGGATTGCTTTGATATATCAGGAGTGAGATCTAAAGTCACGATAAAATCCTCAGTATGTTGGGCAGCCACATTTAGTGTTGATGGAACATATATTCTTAAGATGGAATTCATAAACTCTTAATGGAAATATAATATATTCCCTTGAGATAAGTTTAATGGGTTTGGTTATTCAGAGTGTTAGGCCTAACCACTTTAGTAAGGAGTTACTAAAGTATATATTTATGAAATTGGATTTCATAAATATATGATAAATAACTTAAAAGATTAAACCGGGTACTCAAGAATTAAGATGTAGTAATCTTCAAAGTGGCAGTCTACATTCATAACTTTGTATTACTACGAATATTTTATGAAGGAGTTGCATGTACAATAAAGTCTAGATATATAATTTATTAATAAGGCCTAGAGTGAAATTATATTTATATAGTGGTATTAAATATAATTAATGGTAACTTTGGACTTGTCAAGAGTTAACAGAAAAGTCCAAGGCCCATTAGAGCTAGAGTCTTATTTGTTCCCTTTTGGTCGCACTCCAAACCACATACTAAATCCCAATTGGAATGGCCTAAAAGGCTAGCCCAATTAGATAATCAGTTATAAGGAGAGAAACATACAGAATTTTGTAAGAGAATGAAATGGTTTGTATGTGAGTGTAGGACACTTTCTTATTCTCCCTTGAACACACACATATAAACTGATTGAAAGACTACACTTCTTGGGCGTTAGTGGAATTGGAGTGAAGATTAAAAGTGTTCTCAAGTACTTCTAATGTTTGGTTTTGAAATTTACCACACCAAGGTACGCTATCTTGTTCTTAAATTTTGAAATTTACATAGTGCATGTTATCAATTGCGAATGAAGTAGATCTGTTAATTTTTCCGCTGCGTATATTTTGTATGTGATACAAACATGTGTTTTTCCAACAATTCTCTAGTCATTTCATAATCAATACAGGTTGTGCTCTGATTTTTAAAATTAAAAAACAAACAAACAAACAAACAAGTTCTACTCTCTTTGCAGGGAGCAATCTCTTTGCCTCGAAACTAATATTAATTTCTACTCAAGTAAAAATATCGTTTTGGTTATTGTTAATTTAGTCCTTACTTTTTAGTAGCAATCAATTTAATTTCTGTTATTTTCAACTAAAAATCAATTTAGTCATTACCGTCAATTTACAGCTTTTCTTGCACTTTCTTGGCAACCAAACATAAATCAAATTTATTATTATCCAACTTCAATAGACGTACTATCAACTTAGCAACTAAAAAACCCAAATTTAGACCCCAAATGACTGATAATTTTATTTATATATATATATATGTTTTTTTTTTTAAAAAGCATGGACCAAATTGACTGCAAGTTGAAAATATGATGGACCAATTTAACTGTTACCAAAATGTAAGAATCAAATTGACTACAAGCTAAAAATAATAGAGATTAAATTAACTACTACCAAAATGTATGGACCTAATTGATAATAACCTCAAAATGTAGGGACTAAAATAGTATGTTGCCTTCTACTTAATCTAATGATCTATCCCATTCTAAAAATTACAATACATAAACTCATTTCATCATTAATCTATAAAACTTGAAGCTTTAAGTTTCCTTTTTCTTTTTCTTTTTTTTTTAGGGTAAATGATGACACAAACATATTAACTGAGAATAAGTTTGTTACAAAAGTACTCAGTTTTATAAAAAAGCCCAATAGGTTTTCTACCATAAGCAGTGGGTTATCAAAACACATATAGTTAGTAGATTGGTTGGCTCCTAACTTAGCAAGTGCATCAACGCACTGATTTGCCACCTTGAAAATATGTTGAATCTGTGGAAGCTTCTCAATAGGGTCCTACAATCATTAAGCACAAGCTTTAATTTTCAATCATGCAAGTGGTTTTCCTTTTTTAAAAAATTATTGTTAATATTTTTACCAATTCACAAATTTATATTAATAATTAATAACTAAATTATTGTCCAAATTATGTTAATTGGATATCATTATTTTCTTGTATGAACTTAAAAATGAAAATTACATTTACCAACCTTATATTGTAAAATATTATATATAATTTTTATTTAAAAACTGATCATTTATAGTATTGCCAATAAATTAATCAAATAATAATTTGATATCTTATAAACATATTTATAAACTTATACTTAATGTAACTCTTAGGAATGTTACACCACCTAATAACTTTTAATTGGGTAAAGAATTTGAAAATCCCACTGTTTGATTGTATATTCTCTATATTCTTAATATGCATGCCAAATTTCATGTTAATCGGACATTATTTACTATTTGATCAATGAATCCATCTTTCATTCACAATTTTAAACTATGAAATTTTTTTTTTTTTTTTTATGAACATTTTTTTTAAAACTATTTTAAACTATGAAACTTGCAATAATTTTAAATATTTTATCAATGACCTAGTTATTGATCTTTGATTGTCTTGAAATTTTGCAAGTAAGGAGAATATACGAAAATAATGTAATTCAACAGTGGATTTGTCACAATTCACATCCAATAAAGAAATATTATGTACTTTTCACTATTTTGGCTAGTCTTTTCTCTAGGTCTTCTAAGAAGCCTTAGAGGTGAAAAATAGGTCTACCGCAAGGCAAAATATTTCTCTCTATTCTGACGGTAGAATACTGGGTTCTGTCTCCACTCGGGGTGTCATGGACGACATCACGAACATGTGCACGAGTTTACAATTATCGGGAAGATAAGGAAGCAAGGTGGATCTCAGTCCACCAGAGAAGGAAATAGGCTTTGTCCTCGCAGGAAAATTCTGCACAAAAAGGAGGGTGAACCTCGAATCGGTGGCGAGAGTACTGAGAACAGTCTGGAGGACTGAAAAGAACTTTGAGGTTAGCGATGTGGGTGAAAATAAGGTTCTGTTCCTCTTTCAGGAGAATGAGGACATGGACAGAGTTCTCTTGCTCAGTCCCTGGTCCTTTGACAAATACCTCCTAGTACTCTACAAACTAGGAGCTGGAGAAGCGGTGAACAAACTCAAGCTTAACAGAGCATCTTTTTGGGTTTAGATTCATGGCCTTCCCACTATGAGTCAAACAAAAGACGGTGGTATACGCATTGGTGAATCTCTAGAACTTGCAGAGAAGGTGGATGTGGGTGAGAAAGGGTTTTGCTTGGGTAGCTACCTTCGGATCTGTGTGTCAATGGATATATCCCTGCCACTCTGTCGGGGTAGATTGGTTCGAATGGGCGGTCCGTCGCCAACGTGGGTGGAGTTTCGGTATGAAAGACTACCCATTTTTTGCTATTGGTGTGGGATGATAAACAATGATGAGAGGGACTGCATGATGTGGATGCATAGTAAAGAATCGCTCAGAGCAGAAGACAAATAGTATGGACCGTGGTTACAGGCAACGCAGGACCATGTACAGAGGCCTCAATTGGTTGTTGCATTGAAAAAAGATGGTAGGACGAAACCGGGTGAAGCAGACAGAGCGGTCCCTACAGTGGTGGGGCAGCCAAAGAACTCTGGGAGGGAGTTGACGATGATTGTCTCACAACATGCACATGGGGCTAATGATGTGGATACACTTAGGGCTGACGTGGCTACCTCAACAGCACTAGAACGGCATGGGCAATGGCATATCCCGTGAATCCCGCAAGTTTCAAGATTTGAGGAGCAGTTAAAGAAGATTGATGCCACTATCTATGGGGACGTTTTGAAACTGGAAGAATGCACGCAAAAAGTGTCGAGTGCGGAGGAAGAGATGTATGTGATGAATCAGATGCAAGTTTCAAACATAACCCAAAAGGATGATAAGGTAGATAGTACTAGGCCGGTCTTAGAGCCCATTTGTACAAAGGGCCCAGGGGTGGCATCTTTGGACTCAAATGGACAAAATCTTCTAGAGGGTGAGTCGGGTCGGGCTTTAGCTACATCTAGTGACATTTTCACTATAGGCTCAAACACTCAAAGACCGAAAAGTGACATTAAAACGAGGAAGAGCAAGGTTTCGACCCAGTGAAAGGATAAACTGGGTGTTAACTCAGTGGGGAAGGAAAACACCAAGGAGGAAGCTGGTAGTGCTATACAGGGTGATGATACCGATATGGAGATCATGATGGAGTTTAAAGATAATGATGTGGGGATGAAAAGAAGAACACGAGCTCCATTGGGGGAAATACCAGACAATGGGAAGATAGGAAAAAAGCCAAAAGTGGAAGGAGAGGTTATGGATCTTAGCAAGCTTATGGCGCAAAAACTTGGATTGGCGGTAGTTGTGGGACAGCCCCGCCGGGAGCAATGAGTTCATTATGTTGGAACTGTCGGGGGCTTGAGAACCCTTGTACAGTTAATGCTCTCCAGAAGGTAGTTTTGGAGGAAGATCCCACCTTGGTCTTTCTTATCAAGACTAAGTTTGAAGTATCGAAGATGGCACATATTGGAGCGGCAACAGGGTCTAGTGGTGTCGTGCATTCAACATGGGGGAGGCTTGGCACTCCTATGGAAAAGTTCTATGAGAGTGGATGTTCAAACCTACTCTCCTTGCCATATTGACGCTATTGTGACTGAAGAACTGGGAAACAAGAGGTGGAGGTTCACTAGGTTTTATGGGCACCCAGAAACAAGTAAAAGGGAGGACTCGTGGAAACTGTTGGAACAACTAAGTAGGTCATGCGATCTCCCATGGGTATGTATGGGGGATTTCAATTAGATAATGCATTCAGGGGAAAAAAAAAGGGGTAATATACGTCCTGATGGGCAAATGAAAAGCTTTCGTGAGGTGATAAACAAATGTAACTTAAGGGATATGGGCTATATTGGATCAGATTTCACTTGGAGCAAGTGTTTGGGTTCACAAGGTTGGGTTCGTGAGAGGCTTGATAGGGCGTTAGTGTCCACTAATTGGGCCTTGTTTTTCCCACGCGGCAACCTCGGTATCAGATCATTGCATGCTAGTACTCAAGGCAAATAGTAACAGACGGCGCAAATTCCGAAGACCAAAACTCTTTAGGTTTGAGTCTATGTGGCTAAGAGATGAACAGTGCGATGAGGTAGTAACAACTGCATGGGAGAGAGGATTGCATGCTGGTTCGCAATAGCCTTTTTCCCTGTGTTTAGAGGAGTCTCGCATTTCCCTCTTGTCTTGGAACAAGAACACGTTTGGCCATGTGGGTAGCAAGATATCCTCCCTGCAGAAAAAGCTTCAATGTTTGGAGGAAAGAAGAGGCAACTTTACAAACTTGGAGGAAATCCATGAGACAAAATTGGAGTTGAATAGAATGTTAACAGTAGAGGAGGATATGTGGCACCAATGGTCAAGGAATTGCCAGCTGAAATCCGAGGACCGTAATACATCTTTTTTTCACACAAAAGCATCCAATAGAAATCAGTGGAACACGATCACAAGAATCATGGACTCTAATGATGTTTGGCAAGATGATGATGAGATGATAGGCAGAACTTTTGTGGATTATTTTGAGAAGCTTTTCACCTCTTCGCAACCCGTGGTAAGCAATGAAATGCTTGAAGCTTTACACACTAATGTAATGGACAGAATGAACTCCATGCTTCTCCAAGAGTTTCAAGCCCTTGAAGTGGTGAAAGTGTTGAAGCAGATGCACCCAATGAAGGCACCGGGACTTGATGGTATGCCCCTTTTATTTTATCAACATATTTGGCCTACTGTGAATTCCATCGTTATACAAACTTTTTTGGATTTTCTTAACCATGGTGTAGCGCCTCCCAAATTTCATGAAACCCACATTGTTCTTATACCCAAGACCAAGGATCCAACAAGAGTGACAAACTACAGACTGATAAGTTTGTGTAATGTGGCTTATAAGTTAGCGTCCAAGAAAGTGGCCAATTGGTTGAAGGTGGTATTACAGGACATTGTATGCAAAAACTAAAGTGCCTTTGTTGCGGAGAGACTTATCATGGACAGTGGGTTGGTGGCTCATGAACTAATGAACCATATCAATAGGAAGAGGAAAGGTAAGAGTGGCGAGATGGCGTTGAAGTTGGACATGAGTAAGGCATATGATCGTGTGGAGTGAGAATGTTTGCAACAAATAATGAGGAAGCTTGGTTTCCATGAGAAATGGATTCACTTGGTCACGAGCTGCGTGCCCTCGATGACGTATGCAATGCGTGTCAATGGATTTCCTTGCGGTCAAATTACACCTACATGAGGGCTGCATTAAGGGGACCCACTATCACCCTACTTGTTCCTTCTTTGTGCCGAAAGTTTGTCTGCATTGCTACATAAGGCTGTCCAAGATAAAAAGTTGAAGGGTGTTGCAGCATCAGCATAGGGCCTAAGAATATCACACTTATTCTTTGTCGACAATAGCCTTATATTCGGAAGAGTAACAGCGAAGGAGTGTATTGAGATACAGAGGGTGATACAAGTTTATGAGAACTCATCTGGACAACAACTGAACCGAAGCAAAACATTGTTTTTCAGCCCCAACACGGAGATGGGCACCAAGGAGACAATCAAGGCCATGTTTGGTGCACAGGTCATTCAACCACATGAATCCTACCTTGAGCTTCCATTCTTGGTGGGTAAGTCAAAGAGGAACACTTTTGCTCAGCTAAAACAAAGGATATCAAACAAAGTAGCCAGATGGAAAGAAAAACTGCTCTCTAGTGTTGGGAAGGAGATACTGATGAAGGCAATGGCTCAAGTGGTGCCATCGTACACCATGAGTTGTTTTAAGCTCCCAAATAAATTGTGCGAGGACTTAACAGTGATGGTGAGACAGTTTTGGTGGGGACAGGTAAAAGATGAGAAGAAATTAGCTTGGATGAGCTGGGGAAAGATGTGCTTATCCAAAGAGAGAGGTGGAATAGGGTTTAGGGACCTGAAAACGTTCAACCTTGCTCTACTAGCAAAGCAAGGATGGCGATTGCAGACAAACTCTTCCTCACTTTTTTACCGAGTGTATAAAGCTAAGTACTTTCCAAGTTGTGACTTCGTGGAGGCAGAATTGGGTCGTCAACCATCATATGCTTGGAGGAATATTATGGCAGCTCAAGCATTGGTTAGAAGGGGACTGAGGTGGCAAGTGGGTGATGGGGAACACGTCCGTATATGGAGGGATAAATGGTTCCCAATACCTCGAACATACAAGGTTGTAACACCTGAGAGGGGCAACACGCAAGTAACCATGGTTCGTGATCTCATAGACAGCGAGAGCAAGGAATGGAAAGTGGACTTGATTCGTCAGCATTTCTTAGCTCAGGATGTTGATGTAATACTGAGCATACCCTTAAGTGCTAATGGAGCTCGGGATAAAATGGTATGGGCTGAGAACAAGAATGGGAGATTCTCTGTAAGGAGTGCGTACAAGTTGGCCCAGGAGGACTATTTGGATGGAGATATGGCCGGCTGCTCAAACTCATCCGCACTGAAGAAGGTGTGGAGACGTCTCTGGGGTATGAATATGCCAAATAAAATAAAACATTTTGCATGGAAAGCATGTAGAAATATTTTAGCCCCCAAGGAGAACTTACGGAGAAGAAATATCACGGAGGATAGTGTCTGTGATTACTGTGGGACCCACACTGAGTCTGTTAGTCACCTTTTCTGGTTCTGTGACCATGCAAAGGAAATATGGTCCTCTAGCAAACTATCCATGCCTTTCGAAGTTCTGCCCTCATGGGAATTTATGGACGTCATGTGGCAACTACACAAGTGGGGGGACTCTTATCCGAGCTTGGTTGAGCGAACTATAACAATATGTTGGGGGATATGGAAGAATAGGAATGAGGTCAAACATGGAGGTAAAGGTAGAACCGGGAGAGCAATAGTCCGAAGCTCACTAATGTTATTGGATGAGTACCAGATTGCAAATGAGAGACCCGAGGTAACCCAGGATAGAACACCCACGACAGTAAGGTGGAGCCCACAACAGCAAGAGTGTTATAAAGTGAATGTCGATGGCGCTGTGTTCACCAAAAGGAAGCAAACAGGATTTGGAGTGGTCATTAGAGACAGTGCAGGGGAGGTGGTCGCTGCGTTGAGTAAGAAGCTGGCTGTTCCTTTAAGGGCTTTGGAGACAGAAGCAAAGGCAATGGAGACTAGTATACAGTTTGCTGCTGACGTTCGGATCAGGGACGCAATCTTTGAAGGGGACTCACTCACTGTTTGTAATGCAATCCAAGGTCTAGGTGTGGCTTCTTTAGCTATTCAAAATGTTATCACGGGTATACTCCAACAAGTTCAAGGGTTTAGAACTTTTACTTTTTCACATATTAAAAGGCAGGGAAATGTCCCAGCCCTTTTATTGGCTCAGCATGCATGCAATGTTGAGGACTACATCACTTGGCTAGAGGAATGCCCTAGTCAAATTATGCATGTGTGTTCTTTAAATAAAAGTTTTAGTATTCTCATCAAAACAAAAAAATATATATATTATATAGTGTAACATTGTTTAAAGTTACAACATGTGTAACTTAAATCCAACTCATATATATTTGCCAAGAGCCTTGTAAGTCAAATGACACATCTTGGTGTTTTCAACACATTAGAGGTTCAAATTCTCAATTCCTCATTGTAACTATAAAATTATTAAAAAATATATATTTTTAAACATATATACATATAGTATTTTATATATATATAACTTAAAGCTCATGTTTACAAGCTTGATCACAAACATAATATCACGTTTGGGCTTGAAATTTTTAGTAAATAAACGAGTATTTTTCCAAAATAAGCACAATTTATTATAAAAATATTGGTTCCTTTAGAGCCATATTTGCTAGACTTATTGCAAATATTTTATAATAATGTTATTGTTTTAATTACAACATTGTAAGAATCCAAGTGGCTAAAGGGAAGACGGTTTTGAATGTGAAATTAGGGGAAAAGAAATTTGGTCAATGCCTTTTATTTTCTTTCTCTTATATTTATTAGTTTTTTCCAATTTATTTTTTAAGCTTTGAGTAATAGTCATTGAATAGAGACATATGAAAAATTTTCATCATGGAAAAACCAATACTACCTATGACAACCAAGTTAGAACAAAATTAATAACATGCAAACTTTGCCATCACCGTGCAAACCATGCCCTAGAATCCTGAATTATATAGCATACATTTGTGAGTTCCTTAAGTAATATTGTTTTCACATACCTGGATTCATACGTATGTAATGTTAGTTTATGCATACCTGCATTCATTATATCTATGAAATAAGGACTACAGTTACAAAATCATAATTAGGGAAAATAAATAAAATATTGTCGTAAGTATGGTGCTACACATAGTAAAAATAATTTTAATAAATCTTTTGTGGTGTATTTGGATCCTCCTAACTCCTAATAGTATTGTAAGCTAGTTATTGGCATATATAGTTTGGATGTTAAGTTTTTATTTTTATTTTTATTTAAATTATGGTTAGAGATTCCTAAATTCACCTCACACACCCCTACCCACCCTAGATCTCAAACTAGAGACCGCACTCATCCCTAGGTTCTTAGAACCTATGGAGGTGCCATAAGACCATCATTGGCCTTAAGATGTTAGTAATTTAATACTATTTTTTACTTAATTTAAGTTTATTTATCATCAAAAAATAACAAAACTAACAATATAGTAGATAACAATAACAATAACAATAACAATTGTTTACATTTTGCAAAAAAAACTGCTGTTAATTTATTAAATTACTTTGACAACCTTGGGGGAGGTAGTGTTTTCAAATAGAAAAATACTATGTCCACAACATTTTCACAACAAATCTTAAATGGTAAGTTATTATTAGTTTTTACGGATAGACAAAAAAGTAATTTATGTTGTGGATTTAAATTAGAACCAATAACAACTTACCACCTATGATTTATTGTGAAAATGTTGTGGATATAGCACTTCTATTTCATATATCCTTCTTTACATAAGCAACGATATCCCTGGGCATTGTCGGGAAGGAGAACAAAGTTCCAATGTTGCCATAGGCATATCTTGACAAACTGTCACTTGCTTCACATTTTTTTATCTCACCACCCATTCAAGTACCACAAACTAACTAGAGTATCAATTATCAACTAATGGGCCAATGTGGAGGTATATAGTGCACGTATTGAAAAAGTTTGGATCCATTAAGAATGCATAAATTCATGAAACATCACTCAGCGAATCATTACTTTTATTGGTTAAGTCACCAATAGTCAATGTAACATTTTGAGGTGCTTGAGAGTCCAGGTTAAGTAGCATTCAATACCTAAGCAAAAGCCATCATCTGAAACCTAAGCAAGAGCCATCATCCGAATTGCTTTCATTTGAATTTTAAGGTTAATCACACAATATATCCCAATTAATTAATTAGCCACTTGATTAAATGCATGGATATACACAACAAACCACAATAAATCCCACAAGCACACTCACCAAAACATGACATGTTTACACAGAGAAAACCCAAAAAGGGTAAAAAACTATGGGGCCCATTGCACCAACCAATCCACTACTATGAATACTAGTGATACATTACACTTTCAAAACCCTCCAAGCTAAGCAATGGAGATGTATTTGATCTCCCCACTCCTACTATCTATTTAATTTTTTATTTTTGGAGAAGAAAAGGCAATCGCAAGGTCAATTCTTTCGCCTTACTAGCTTCTGGTTATGCAAGTTAAGCCATCATCCGCAAGACAAGGCTTCCTTTGTCACGAAGCTTCAATAAAGATCACTCAAGAAACCTATGTGTGTAAGGCTTGGGCTCCTTTCTAAGGATATAGAAATTTGAGAGGGTAAAGGTAGAGACTACAATGGGTTTTTCTCTTAAGGGAATTGGGTAGCTCTCTCACTCTTCAATTTGAGAATTCTTAAGGTAATTTTGTAGGTATAGTAAGATTTTGTAAGAGGAGTAATTGGATAGGAACTACATGGAAGGAAAGTAACAACTTCTCTCAAGTTGCAATTTTCACTCAACCTAAAATCAAGTGAGTTTCAGGTGAAATTCTTTGCCAATGATATTTTAAAAATTCACAACTTGCTTAGAATTTGCCCAAGATGCCATTTTTACTTGAGCTAAAAACCTACAATAGCAACTGTCAGGGGCGAAAAAGTTTTCCTTTCGACAAATAAGATTTATATTGGGTTGGAGGTCTAAACTAAAACTCGACAATGGGCTTTGATGCACGGCCCAAAGGCTATCGGTGAAAATCCAAGAAATCCACTATATTTTATGCCTTGGACTTAGATTGGAACTAACAAGAGTGGTCCATGAACAATCTCTACAGCGGACACGTCAGTACGGTTAAAAAACATGCTATAAGAAATAACCCAGCAATAAAGTGCTTCTGCAGAAAATAGCCCAGCGGTAAAATGTTTCTGCAGAAAATAGCCCAGCGGTAGGATATTTCTGCAGAAAAACGGCCCAGCGGTAGGATATTTCTGCAAAAAAACGGCCTAGCGGTAAAGTATTTCTGCAGAAGACGACCCAGCGGTAAAATATTTCTGCAGAAGATAGTCTGACTGTAGAGTGTCCCAGTGATAAAGTAAGATAAAACAATGTAAACCTCTAGCTGTTGGCTATTTCACAGATTAAGGAAAATGTCTACATTTTCAGACTCATCATCCGTTAGCTCTGGAGAAGAGTCTTCCAATACAATAATATGAGGGAAAAATGCTATAGTAACAGTTACATCATAACCATCAATAGTAAATGAATAAGTAAATATCATAGGTTCCATTATGACAAATAATGAGAAAAACTTAGTATGAGATGAAGAGAGAGATCCCAGCTACCACAACAAGATCATTATGGTGCCAATACATGCTCATGAATATAGTGAGTAATGAGGGATATTTCAAGTGGTATGAGTAGTGAGAGTCATTTGTGAGTAGTATGAGTCGTAAGGGTCATTTGTGAGTAGTATGAGTAGTAAGAGTCATTTGTGAGTAGTATGAGTAGTGAGTGGGAGTGTATAGTAAGACTGCTGGGACTTTATGCTGGGGGTAGCCGAGTATTTATGAGTAGAGCTATGAGCTGGGGAACTTAGTTTCTTAGCTTGAAACTAAGAACTCAGTGGCTTTTTCAGAGCTTAGAGAAGGCCTTTTTACAGAGAGTTTAAGGAAAAGTCTTGGTGTGTAGCTTAGTGTGTCTTGGGTCCCCCTGAAGTATTAATGGAGAATTCCATTTATAGTTGGGTTTTAGGGGGTAATTAGCAAATAATTTCTGCCAAATCTCCCTCAATCTTCAGAAAATCCTTAGAGAATCGTTCCTAGGATTTTAGCTAAGAGAGTAGTAAGCTCAACTTTAGAAGGTTCTTGTTGTTTTGGGCAACAACAGCTGGGATTCTCGCTTAGCATTGAATGCTGATTAGCCTTGGCTGATGGGATTAGAGCATGCTTTTAGGCTAATGATCTTGGTTGTGCTGCAACTAAAATCAGAGCTCCCTAGGGCAGATTGGACCACCCCAAGCCAGGTGTCAACCTTGGAGCCCTTACTGGGAACTCTGTTGGGATCCCCTTGGTGCCCTCCAAACCACATTTCCCTAAGTTTCCCTATTTGGGGTTCATGTGCTTGGTTCATGAACCAGAGAATACACATTTGTAGTATGAAAATGAGCTAATTTCATGTTGTTTCAAGAGCTTTAATGGCCTAATAATGGCTGCTCTTGATTTTTAACCGACTGGGTTAGAGAAGAAAGAAGGGACAGCTGGCTGAAGCTTTTCAGCTTTTTGTCACATCCATCTCAGCTTTATGTCACATGAGAAATGATGGAATTTCAGCTTGTGAAGGAAGGATTCAACCCTTGAGGGACACGTATCCTCTTCTGATTTGATTTAGACAAGTTAGGACTTGATAGGAAAGGCTCCAGCTGTTTGTGCTGAGGTTTGGCTGGTCACTTCACGTAAGCTTTCAGCTGCTAGATTCTGTGTGTGGGCTGGGCTGGTCCAGCTGGGCTTTGTAGTCAAGCTTCTTTTGGGATTGGTCATCACTACAAAATGAAGAGTTTTGCCATGGGTGATATTCATGGGCTTTTGTAGTTAATTGATTATGAAAAAATAGGCATAGTTCCCATAAATTTTGTGAAAGATATATTTTTTTAGAGATGAGTAATTTATATTTCCCGTGAGTTAGGGACTTAGTATATGTAAAGCAAGTGTCAAAATAATATTTGAATTTAGTAAATATGTGCCAAAGTAGCATTTGAGCTTTATGAAATAGTTGCTAAAAGAATATTTGGACTTTGAAAAATAAGTGCCAAATTAGCATTTGGGCTTTGAGCATAAAGTAATTGTTTTTGCCAAAATATTATTTTGGGCCTTGTAAAATAGTTGTCAAAATAGATTTGGGCTTTGTAAAATGAGTGCCAAATATTAATGTTTAGGCTTTGTAAAATAGATGCTAAATTAGCATTTGGGCTTTATGAAAATAGATGCCAAATTATCATTTGGGCTTTATGAAAATAGATGCCAAATTATCATTTGGGCTTTGTAAAATAAGTGCCAAATATTAACGTTTGGGCTTTGTAAAATAGGTGCCAAATTAGCATTTGGGTTTTATGAAAATAGATGCCAAATTAGCATTTGGGCTTTGTAGGATTTTGTAAAAATATTGCCATATCGTAACAGGCTTTAAAGATGCCAAATCGTACCGGGTTTTAGAGGTGCCGTGTAGCAACGAACTTTAGAGATGCCGGATCGTACCAGGCTTTAGAGGTGCCGTATAGCAACGGGCTTTGTAGATGTTTTGTTGGGCTTTTGAGCTTTGCCCACAAGGTAAATGAGCTTGGGCTTTTTATAGGATGGTATAATTTTGTGGCCCAATTTTGGTAGTAACATGGTGAGTATTTTTTCATGGAAAATCCAAGTTGGATAATATGGGTAATATCTATGAGAGGGCCTAAGGCAATTTTTGGGCTTGTGTAAGGAGTATTTGTGAAAGCCCAATAACATGGAGAATATTTGGGTAATATATATGGGGAATATTTATGTGAGCTCAAAATAGTTTAGGGGCTTGCGTGGGTATTTTTGTGAGTGGGCTAAAGAATTTAAGGCCCGAAAATTTGTACCTCAACAGCAACTATATTTTTAGCAAATGCACTCTCATCTTAAATAAAATATAATACAACCCAAAAGTGCACAAAATACATCAAATTGATTGCAAAACAATACAATCAAATTGGTACGGAATATGCCTGTTAGAGATATGTTAAAGATATATTAGTCCAATGTAATAGGCCCAAGCCTAATCTTACTTTGTGTGCAAGACAAGTCTCCTGCTTGTATTACAAGTCTATTAACCATAGTGTGTGTATGGTTAGTCTAGAGTTTAACTTATTATATATACTCATGTTATCTTTCATTATAATACAGGATTTGTATTACACTTTCATATAATAAAGATGTAGTTCTCAAGGTTTCTTCCATAGACGTAAGCTGTTAGGCTGAATCATGTAACCCTCATGTTCTTGTGTTCTCTATTTTATGCATTCGCTTCCGCATCTATTCTAACATATATATAAATATATATATATATATAGGTAAAACTAAGAGAAAATCCAATTAGGTTCTAAAATAGATTCCAATTGTTATCTAATTTTGCATCACGTGTCCTATTTTAGGTTTTTTTTTTTAATTTTTGTTTTAGGTGAGTTAATGAGATGCAAAAGACGAAGAGTCTAATATAAATAAATCATCAAAAACCCAATAAAAAAAAAAAGAAAAAAAGAAAGAAAGAAAGAAAGAGTAAGCTCATGTGTATATCCAGAAGAAATTAATATAAATATATAAATATTTATATATATTTATATGTATATATATATATATATTGTGGGGACTAAATCCGCCGCAAGCTATTTGTCCTCTTTGGGGAGCCAAGCCCGCAAGGTTTTGTTCTCAAGCGGCGTGAGTTTCCTCCTCGGGTTCGACCCATTTTTAGGAAGCCTTTGGATTCTGTCTCACATCGACAAGAGATGCGCCACATTCATGCCTTATAAACTCTTGGGCATAGCATGAGTATACCACTACTACGCATGCGTAGTAGTGGTAAAGGCGTGCCTTGCTCTCCGGAGAGGCAACAAAACCGTGTGAGTCGCAGCAAAGGCTTCCCACATATGAGTCGAACCTGAGCCTACCCCAAAGCGAACAATAACTGGAGATGGGCACTGCCCTCAAAAGCGCCTTTTTGTGGGGACTAAATCCGCCGCAAGCTATTTGTCCTCTTTGGGGAGCCAAGTCCGCAAGGTTTTGTTCTCAGGTAGCGTGAGTTTCCTCCTCGAGTTTGACCCATTTTTGGGAAGCCTTTGGATTCTATCCCACATCGGCAAGAGATGCGCCCCACTCATGCCTTATAAGCTCTTTGGCATAGCATGAGTGTACCACTACAACACATGTGGGACAGAATCCAAAGGCTTTCCAAAAATGGGTCGAACCCGGGGAAGAAACTCACGCCGCCTGAGAACAAAACCTTGCGAGCTTGGCTCTCCAAAGAGGACAAATAGCTTGCAGCGGATTTAGTCCCCACTTATATATATATATATATATATATTTATTTATATATATATAAGGTAAAACTAAGAGAAAATCCAATTAGGTTCTAAATTGAATTCCAATTGTTGTCTAATTTTGCGCCACGTTTTTTGTTCTAGGTGAGTTAATGAGGTGCAAAAGACGAAAAGTATAATATAAATAAATCATCAAAACCCCAATAAACAAAGAAAAAAAAAAAAAGAAGAAGAAGAAGAAAGAAAGAGTAAACTCATATGTATATCCAAAAAAAAAATAAAAATAAAAAAATAAAAGAGAGAGAGTATAATTTGAATCCATATATATGTCTAATTGTAATTTTTTTTAATTGTACTATGCATATACTGATATACACGGGTTATACACTAGTTTAACATAGTATATCAATGCTGATATTTAATATGGTATCTAAGAAAGACAAAAGATTTTTAAAAAAAAAAAAATTTGGATTTGATAGGGGCTTGAATTTGTGATGGTGCCGCTGAAGGAGGTTTACAGGGGTAATAGGTCTAGGGTAATAGTGTTAGAAGTATGTGGTTAAATAATTAAATTTATCATATCTCAATAACCTAAGTTTTGGGGACAATCGGTAATTTTACTTGGTATCAAAGTAGGAGATCCTAAGTTCGATCTATGTCTTCATTAAAAGGTAGTTTCGGCCCACACGTGAGGTGGAGTGTTAAAAGTAGTGGTTAAATTATTAAATTTATCATATCCCAAGTTTAAATTTTTGGGACAATCGATAATTTAACAAATAGATCTGAAATGGTAGTAGTCTTATGGCACTATGCAGGCTTCCGACAGTGGAGGAGAAGCCAGAAAAGACTAAGATAGTAAATAAAAGACCGAGGAAGATAGGACTACAAATTAATGAGAGGCTTTGTGACAATGGTTTGTGTAAAGGCAGTGGTCTTGCGGTGTGATGTGACGGTATTAGTGTGAGGCCGAAGAAGACAAATGTAGCAAAGAAACACCGAGAAAAACAAAGGATGCTCTTGAACATACTATAAAGACAGAAAACCATTGTCACAAAAAGGTGGCTCTGATACCCTGTTTTATATTAGCATTAATATATCATGTTGAATATGTTAAAATAGATGGGGAAACGGAAGTATAAAATAGAGAACACAAAGATTACGTGGTATAACCTAATGGCCTACATCTACGAAGGAAACTTTATGGACTATATCTATATTACATGAGAGTAGCCCTTAAAGTAATATTAATATTAGAGAACACAAGAACACAACGAGAACACAAGAACATAAGGATTTTAGCATAATAGCTTTCGTCTACAAAGGAAACCTTAAGGGCTACATCTTTATTACATAAGTGTGTAACACAAATCCTGTGTTACATAAGCATATATAGTAATATAAACCCTAGACTAATCATACACTAACTATGGTTAATAGACTTGTAGTAAAAGTAGTAAACTTTTCTTGCACACAAAGTAGAATTGAGCTTGAGCCTATTACATTGGACTAATATATCTTTAACACTCAACATTGAGAACCCTTACAACAACAATCAAGTTTTGCAACGGAATTTGTTGCTAGTGATGTTGTGGCTATGCACGGCCATATAAACAGCACCAGGAATCATAGGAACAGAATTGTTGACTAAACTGTAATGGGCTTCTTCCCACCATCATCTTTTCTTTGATTATAAAATATAATTGCTTCTTGAAAATTGTAGTCTCTTTACTAAACGTCGGTGTTTGATAACCACGCTACCATCACTATCACCTTAGGTCTTGTTAGAATTATGGTCACATTATTATAAATTTATAATTTTCTAATAACCTAAATATTTTAGACAATAAGTAATTTTATTATCATATAAATTTAAATTATGTTTGCATTTTCTCATTTAAAAAGTTGGAATCCTATATATTAAGCTCCACTTATTAAGAGGAGTTTGAACTTGCACATAAAGAGGTGTGTTAAAATTATAATTTAGTTATTAAATTCATTAATTTTTAATAATTTTAACTTTTAGAATTATCAGTAATTTATCACATTTCTCCACTATCACCACATATAGATAAGAAGATACATTAAAAACTGGTAATTGTTTATATTTTAAATTATATATTTCATCCAAGAGTATAATTAAATTTAAGATTGCTCAAGGGAAACATTAAAGTAGACATAAACTTATGAATCATTCTCACCACTCTTGCTTGAGTGCAATTGTACAAAATTTGATTACGTGTGCAATCCAAACACCAGTATTCACCCCTCAAGCAATCTTGACTCCTTGAGCTTAACTTGAACCAACTTACAATTCTTCAAATTCTTTTGATAGTATATTGACAAACTTTCTTACTCAAAACACTAGCTCTAACATATTGTAAACCAATTGATTTTGTCGCATAAAATTTACAAACCTAAAACCTAAGTAGGAAATAAAGTGAGAGAAAGTTGTTTCTCCTACCTAGTTTCTAAGAAGAAACTTTCTCTCAATCTGTTCTAACATGCTGATTTTTTGGTACAATCTTTCCTTTATCTTGAGGTTGACAAAAAAGTTTGCTCTTATTAAGTGTCTGATCTACCTCTGGCCAAACGTTGGAGATGGAGATTGTGGTAGCGAAAGACAAAAAGTACAAGGGGGGCATTTAAGGTTGGAGGCCCTGCTCTTTTAGGAGCTAAATCGTTATTTCAAGAGTGGTACAGTGTTAATTGGCAAAGAACGATGAGAACAAAATTGAAATTGTAAGATGTGTGTCTGAAACCTAAAAGCGTGGCTGAGCCGCTCATTCCAGAGAAAGTGTCAAAACTAAGATATATAAATGTCAGACATTCTTCTTGGAACCTAGGCCTCCCAATAAAAAATCCAACCTTTTTTTTTGTACTACTGGACATGGTTTATTCTTTGCAACTTGTTTCATAAACAAAAATAGACTCCTCCTGAAGTTTAGTGGGGTGGTCTCAACTCTCATTAGCTGTGGAATCATCCGGGACCATGCGCATTATTCCTTGAATACTATAGGGCTGCGAGTTTTTCCAGTTGACCCGTGGGGACGGGTGAACAAGTCTATTACAGTATTTATTGGCAGGGCGTGCTTAAACTTAACTATTTACGTTCCAAAATTTTCATTTTTACTCCTTATGTTTGGATCCGTTTTTATGTTAACCATGTTATGTTATTTCCATTAATAATTTGGCTATTAAATGTCTTTCATATTTAACTATTTCAAAAAATACCGACTCTTAAATTCTGTGGAAGGTAGCATATAGAAATTTCATTGTTGTAACCTTGTAGGCATAAAAATATATTATAGAGGGTCATATTAAATATGAATGACCAAAATAAAAATAATCCCAAATTTTAACAGCAGAAGATGTACTTTAATCACCAAACTCTCACAATTAACTTTAGAATTGAGGAGTGAAAACATTCATTTCATCCCGTGAGGAAGATGATCATTTCCAACTCAACAATTAAAAAAAATGTGAAATTCGGTGTGTTCCTAGACTTGGAAAATACTAAACCTACTTCAAAAAGCTTACAAACAGTTCGATATGAATATGATTTGTGTCACCTCAACAATTTGTGATCGGTGATACATGTCGGTAGCTTGTAAGGTTTAGGCAATAAGGTTTGTAGTATATCTATCATCACTTATCTAGACTTGCTGCCTCCAAAGTTTAGCAAGGATCAAGGTTCTCCAAAAGGCACGGTCCTTTAAAGCTATTTTTAAGTAACTACTATATGGAATAAAAAAGCGGGCAGCTTCGGGATGGAGATATCGAATAAAAAAAGTAAACAAATGCGAGAAAAGAAAGAAATAAGACAAGCTAAAGTGGCCACATCACCAGTTTGAATTAGTTAGCCGACCAACCAATCCAATGACTCTTCCATTTTACGTCTTGAATCTCTTGATGTGATATGCTCATTGAACACGTACCTGATATCATTGGCAGCATGGAAAGTGGAAACATCACCTTAGTATGTATGGGACAGCTTACTGTTATATTTACTTGATCCAAACAGAGCTAATAGTAATATACTTCCTTGCAGCGTGTAACACTTTCAATGGTAGCATCCAAGCAAGTTGGGTAAAACGTACAAATGAATGAATCATGATGACAACCGAAGTCATTAACAGCAATTTCAGCTACTGAACATGCCTAATCAAGGGAGCTGGAAAAAGAGAACCATCGGCTTCCCAGGAAAACAGTCAGGAGCACCTACCATAGCAATTATCGCTCACAATAGGACATGCACTCGCACTGACCTAGTCATGAGAACATAGACCAGTTACCACTCTCTTGCTTTCAAATGTTAGAATGAGTTCCTTGGTCTCATAATCCACAAAAGACTGCCCTGGTTATTCCAGGGAAAAAAGGAAAAATACTCTAGTGCAGAATCTACTCACTAACACACAAAACACTCTCAACCTCAAGAATCAACATAATAGGTATAAAACCAATTAAAAAGTTGAAACAAATTGGTTCTGATTACAGCTAGGAGAATTGCATACAACCAAGACCAAAAGCTCAAGTATATATATCCCACGACATTTTTCTATTACAATATAGCCACAAAGTTCCTAATAAAAAGAGAAATTCCCGCAATTTAAAAAGGCATAACCACAATCCAACTGTCTTTAAAAAGAACTAGATAATATTCACCCCTGCATCCAGAATTGCCAGTGCACAAAACAACTCCCCAGGAGCTTTATGCCTACAATTTAAGAAAACAAGAAAAAGAAGAACCAACCATCAAAAAGAGAAGCGCATTATAATTCTGTACAATAATGCACAACTAAAATAATATATTTCTCCCAAAAAAGAAGAGGAGAAAACAGGAAGCAACAAGATAGAGAAAATGATGGCTAAAATAAATTCCGAACATAGTAAATTTGACAATCAGTGTCAAAACTTACCTTGTTTGCAATGTTGCTAGAGAGCCAATCCAAACCCTCATAAAGCCCCTCTCCTGAGGTTGCACAGGTGCTCTGGATGTACCTGGAAAGACCATGAATCATATTAGAACCACTTCGGACAAAAGATATTTTTATGAATTACAGCATTGCAACATGAACATAAAGCATACCAGTGACGTTGCCGGAGAGAGTGGAGGCCAAGCTTATCAGTAATCTCCGCAGCATTCATTGCGTTGGGAAGATCTTGTTTGTTAGCAAATACAAGCAACACTGCATCTCGCAGTTCGTCCTAAAACCATATAGCATTAGATTTTAGGATGATCTTTCATATACAAAAAACTGAAGCTGAATTTTTAAAAAAATAATAAAGACTTTTCAAGACTCTAATTTCAATGGGAAAAGAAACTTTATCAAAACAAGAGACATATATCTTTGACAATGAAATTCATCCCTCCAAGTAATTTTTGCTCAGTAACAGCACAAACAGTTTGGCAAAGTCATTAATCTGGAACCTGCTCTATGTCAAATACCACACAAGACTCTTAACTACAACCAATATATTGGACCTTATGAACGAAAATTTCCAGGTACATTCAAGTTCTGCCATGTGAATAGGGTTATTAATGATGCACCTACTTCTATAGCATACACCACCAAATTACAGAGCTAAACTAATGCTTTAGCTATTAATCATTTTTGGCAGAAAATTCACTACACAGAAATGGCAAACTGATAAATGCATCAATGACTATTCAATACTAACTGATAAATGCATTTTCATTATTTTCAAACAATCCTTAATTTACTAAAATCTAAATAGAACACAATAAATTATAAAGTTAACATCAGAAAACAATTATTGATAATCAATGTTACTCGAAAGTCAAAGCACAATTATTCCAAATGAAACTATACTACAATAAATAATATTGTGGGCAATATAAAAAACGTAACAAGTTGTTACTTTACCTAAAATATAGGTCATATAGGCTGGAAAATTTATAAAATTCGTGATGGATCACATAATCAGATAGTAAATAATAATTTAAAAAATCAACATTAAAGAGTTTCCATCATTACTAGCATGTTTATGATATATTATCATGCCATTGTATTAACTATAAACATATTCACTCCAAATTCTATCCACTAATTAAAAATCCTTTTTTTATAGGTATGACTATCTTCAACCCAGTTTATAACAACATTTTAACTCCCATCTGAAATACCTCATTCAACATCCTATGCAATTCATCCCTCGCCTCAACAACTCGGTCTCTGTCATTGCTGTCCACCACAAATATAAGACCCTGTGTGTTCTGAAAGTAGTGCCTCCACAAGGGACGGATCTGTAAAACAAACAAACAAAAAAATCATGATCAATCCATTATAAGGTAACTTTTTTAGGGAAAAAAAGGTGATCTCATCCAAAAGAATCAAACTTCAGGCCTTAAAAGCAAGTGAGGAACCAAATCTAACTGTATTTATGGGCATAAAAATCCTTTCAATAGTCAAGGATGAGACTGAAAGAAGGATCTCAACTCCATACCTTGTCCTGACCCCCGACATCCCAGACAGTAAAGCTGATGTTCTTGTATTCCACAGTCTCCACATTGAAACCTGTAAATGAAGCATATTTGCTAAATAACACTAATCCACCATAAATTTAATCAAGACTATATCATAAAAGTTTTCAAATTTTTTTTGTAAGTATCATAAATCCTGTCCACTTAATGGAAGCATAAAAAGGAAAGAATAAGAAAACAATCAGAAGTGATTTAAGTGAAAATTTTATCTTCATCAATTCTTTATATATGCTTAAATACATTTAAGTGATTTAAGCATATATCATGATTGTTTCCAATCTACTGAAGAGTACTAGAATACTGAGAATTTTCGTATGCTCATGTAATTATGTGCCCCTACAACAAAAGAAAATCAAACAACAAACTTAAAAAGATGTCTCAGGCCTGTTGAACAAGCTGTGTACTTCCATGTGCAACAAACACACAACTCCTAAACTACAAAATATTTAAACACAGATGTCAATTAGAGCATCAAGTGCACAAGCCTCTTAGAACCTAGGCATAAAGTGCAAGCACGCACCTAACTAAAGTAAAGAGGTCAGGCCTTGGTACAATGGCAAGTCTCTTCCACCAAAAGGGATAAATCCCAAGTTGGAGTCCAAAAATTAGCCTCTCAAAAACGACAGGAGTAAGGTTGCCTACAAATCACCTCTCCCAAACGCCGCAAAAGTAAGAGTTTTATGTACTAGGTACAACCTTTTTTTATGAATAATAGCCTCTAGTAGAAAGATTCATGACATAATGGGGAAAAATAAAGTTAACAATTTTGCCCATTAGCTCAAATAGATAGTGCAATTGCACAAATTTTGTAGGTTCAATTTTCTTAGATTTTTTTACATAGGAAATTTGAAAATAATTATCAATGGACAATACAATAGTAATTTAGTCATATAAAGTTTCGAACATAACATTTTAAATAATTCTCATGATTTATAGAAAACAAAATTATGATAGTTATTATCAAAATGAGGTATGTCAATGAAAATAAATCCAAAAGGCAAAGTTCAAAATGCACAAGAATAATAACTTATCCTTGTTTGTGTCTTTTGATAAGCAAACAAAAAATTATTTTTGTAATATAGAACCTTAAGAATAGTATTTGTATAATAAATCAATGATCAATGTCATTTCCTTCATAACCGAGTGGTTGATTTCAAAGATTCATATATGTTATGTAGCAAAAATAAAAATAAAAATAAAAAGCACCTAAAAAGCATGCCTAAGGTGCATTTCGCTAAACGGGCTTCATTTTGGCCAAGCAAAGGGCTTAGTTACACCTTGGGGTTTTGAGATTTAACCTTTAAGCGTGCCTAAACAACAGAAATACTTCCAAAAAAAAAGGCACACCATCCAATTACTTCATCTAATTTCTACAACATTAAATAGGCCTTCTAAAGTGGTGAGAACCACAACCACAAACAACAGAATATTGAAGAAAAACTACCTGAACTAGAAATGAAAGAAGTAAATGTAAAGAGCATTATCATCACAGTTAAAATCATGCAACACATTTGAGTATATCACGGTATGCTAGAATCTCTCAACATTGGAAGTGTCACAAACATATATCAATTGTTAACAAAAACTACAAATGAGCACCGGAAAGCGAATCGATTGAGGAACTCACCAATGGTGGGAATGGTTGTGACGATCTCGCCAAGCTTGAGCTTGTAGAGAATGGTGGTCTTACCAGCAGCATCGAGACCAACCATCAGAATTCGCATTTCTTTCTTGGCAAAAAGCCGGCTGAACAGCTTCGTGAATGTCAGCCCCATTTCTGGTCCTGGCTATGGATCCCTACACATTTTTACACTCAGATTTAACATATCGCAATACCAATAATCATCATCAATCACAATTCGGATTCGATAAACTTTCCTCATGCAAATCTAAGCTGATAAATCTCATAATAAACATATGTTTTCAACTGGATCGCACAGATCCGAGAGTAAAAGTAGTATCATCACCATACAGACACATCAAGCACCATTAGCGAAATCAGATTCCGTTTTCGAAGAAAAATTACATGCATGCAGAACTAAATACAACAGATCCGAATGAATTTCACAACAAAACCTTCAGATCACAACAAAACCTTCAAATCGAACCCTAGAAATGAAGCGGAATTCCATAACAAAACCGAATGGAAAAAAATCACATAAAAAAAAATTCAAATCACAGAAGAAGAGATCGTATCGAAATCGAACGAAATTCAGAAAACTTTTCAGAGGAAAATGAATCAAAAAGCAAGCAAGCATTCACGATTATTCGAAGAAAGAGAGAGAAAAACGAGGCTTTTGGAATTTTACCTTCGTAGAGAGAAAGAAAGAGCTTCGCAGAGGGATCTAGTGAGAGAAAACGCTGAGAGAGAGAGAGAGAGAAATGAGCTTCACAGGAATGCGTGAAATGGGGAGTGGTGAAGATCGTCAACTAAAGGTTTGGGCTTTTTAAATCGAAAAACCAGGGGCTCTTCTGCTTTCTCTGCAGCAAATTTATTATTATTATTATTATTTGGGTGAAATGACGAAAATGACCTTGTGGATCGTGCGTGGATGTTACGACTATGGGGGTTACGCTGTCTGTCCAATGGGTGACAGCCACGACACTAAAAAAGGAATGCTCCTCAGAGGACCAAAGAGGGTTCTTTTGATTTGGAAAGTTGACTGACGATAATGCCCGGGCTTTTATTTAGGGTCTGGATATATCTTATTTTGCTGAAAATATTATAACAAAATAATTTTTAAATGTGTGAATAGTGCTGTATAACTTATTTTTAATTAAAATTTTGGTAAAAAAAGATGTTTGTGGGTCTCGTGAACAGTACACGGGACCTACTGGCAGGTCTGTGTCCCACGCGAAACCAACTTCTGGTAAAAAAAAAAAAGAAGGAAACGTGAAAACTCAAAACGCAGATGTGAAACCTCTGAATCCAAACACTCACTTAGTGTCTATTTGGAAATAACTTACTTAGTTAAAAATTGAAATTTTTTTGTTAAAACTTTGAAAGTATGGTAGATAAAGCTAAAAGGTAATTGAAATAATAAACTAAATAATAAAAAAATCTAGCTTTTTAAACCAATACCAAATGCAACCTTAATAAAAAAATGTTAATAGACACCGCTTTGTTAATGGACCATTTTAGAAACATTTTATAGAAAAAATAATAATATTTTGATAGTTTTGACTATTTTTGATAATAATTATGTCAAATCTTTCTTAAAATATTTTGTTAATAATTGCGTGACCCTAATTAATACAGTAAAGGGAGAGAATGTGAGTTGCTTGATGGATTTAATTGGTTAATGCGATGTCAATTTACCAGAGGAGTCATTGTGTTTCCGACTGGGAAAAAGGAGGAGAATTTTTTATAAGAAAGTCGTTTTTTTAGTTCCAATTCAAAGTCAATTTTTGAAAGCCACAGATTTAAATAAGAAAGAGAAATGGGAGAGAAGCTCAGATGGCTTCTTTTTTTTTTTTTAATTCTAGAAGCTCAGGTTTAGTAATTAGAGAGAGGAAAAATGTTAGATGGTGTGGATTACTTAAGAAAATAAGAATCATATGCAATCACTGTTACACTTTTGAAAAAAAAACATACATGATACATGCCATTTTTTTTGGAGGGAGGGAAGGGGGCAAATTACAGAGAGGTTTAAGATAGTGAAATCCGCTCCAAAACTTAAGAGAGACAGCAGTCTCTCCCTTAAAATTTGGAGAAAATCAATATATTTAGTCCTCTTAATAACAGTAACAAAATATTCTAAAATTTGAAAAGATTTCATTGACCAAACTTTAACTAAGATTGTTGGTTAGTGAAAGCTTTTTAGGTTAAATATTGTCCTTCCTTGTTACCAAACTTCCAAAAAAAAACACTTCAAATAGAAACTCCAAAACATATCCGCAAATCTAGCTATCTAGCTATACCATACACACTTTACCAACTTTCAAAATTTAGAATATTCCATTACTATTATTAATGGAATGATCAATATGTTGTTTTTGTTGGAATCTCAAAGAAGAAAAGTATCATTTTTGAATTCAAAAAAAAAAAAAAAAAGTATCATTTTTCCAAACCCCTCAAGGGAGGTTTTTATAATTAACTATTTTTTAAGATAAAACACACTATTTTTTATCCTATCCATGGAAGTAAAAGGAAGGCATAAACAAACCCAAATTGAACCAAAGATGACTTCATCCTTGATACACATACAATCAACATAGGATTCATGTTACTTATTTAGCTTAGCCAAATCACTTCAAACTCAATCCAACTCAAACATACTTAGAACAACCGATCAAGAGTTTAGCTCAAGTAAGCCTAAGATTGGTCAACTTAAATGTGTGCATAAAAACATGTACCCAAGATTCTCGCTTATAGTTACACTTATTACCTTAAAATTACCTCAACAACAAGAACCCTAAATAAAAATCACTCATAAATTGCTATCAAGTGTCATTATAAACCAAGCTCTAGGTCATTATCAAGGTATGCATTGATTATAAAAAAGTTATCAACTTTCTTTCCCAAAAAGAGAGTTTTTACTGACTTTAACATTAGAGAGTATGTGATCAATACAACATTGATAATTTGATATCTTTCCAGTTTTTTTTTTTTTTTACAAGTATCCATTACCGATGTCTACTATACTATTAATTGATCCATCAACCCCTCTCCTTTAGGCACAAAATCATGCAATATTAATTGGATCTCCTGCTTTAAACCACTAGAATCCATGCAATAGATTAGAAACAAAATTTCTTCACTTTTTGATTTTTCAATACAGCCTCCAAGAGTTGCAACTCTTCCTCTCTCTCCTATCCGCCCAAAGATAAATCATTTTGGAACTTGGACCTCAATAATAATGGTTACTTCATAGTCAAAACAACTTATTCGGCCGATCCCAATTAATATGTTATCTATAGTCAACTCCAAAATTATGGATTTAAGATTTTGTTGTTATCATTGTTGTCATCCACAAGACCAATGTTGGAAAATGACTAAGAAATTTCTCTAGAAAGTACAGATATGAACACTCAAAAAATGTTTATGCTGAAAATTTGCATGGAAGGTTTTGTTTGTCAAGACTACCCTTGCATCTTGTTTCCCAAATGAGCCTTGCTACCTTTACCATTTAGTTCACTTGTATCCTACCATAATACACACGGCAATGGGGAATGGGGATTCAAAAAAAAAATTGGTGAATTTTATGTGCCATAGACTTTTTATTCCCAAATATCAACAAAAAGTAGTCCTTTTATGCGACATGCCCAAGAAAACCACCCTCCACCTCTTCACATAATGTCCTCTCGTTGGCTTAACTCCCATTGTCCTTCCATCGTTACTACCTTCCATTTTTGAATGCTCCATATTACACTAGACAATAAATGTTATAACATTTTCACAACAATTGAGATGTTAATCCACCATAAGTATAAATAAAGTTATTAAATACTATATCTAAACCCACCACAACTAAAAATAAGGGCGTTGAGAAAATATTGTGACATTTTGTTGTGTATCTAGACTTTTTATATAATACTATATCTCTTCCAAACACAAGCTATTCTTAAACCTCCCCTCTATGTAGACCCAAAACATTTACTCTTTGTTGTCGTCCTTGGTGACCAACTGTGGTTTCACGAAAACATAGTAAAAGGTGTATCAACTTCCCCTCAACATGTCCTTTCCAAATGGATGAGAGTATATACTTTCCACAAACAATCATAAAGAGTTTACCTTTTCTTTTCTCCACCGCTCTTTCGCCACTCCAATATAGTCTCTTCCTTCAGGCTGGCACATAATATATTTTAATATTGCTGTAAGAAAACAAAGTATTTTCCTTGCTGTTGTTTGGTGTAATCACAGAGGATACAACTCATACTTGGGTTGATTTATTTGTCTATAATGACTCTCTAGGCTGAAGCTAGAGCTGCACTACTTGCTGCCAAATGTGTTTCAGACACGGCTAGATCATATTATTTTTTAGAGATGCTTTGCTTTTAATGTCATCTATCATAAATGACATTAACTCTTTTGACAATCTTTAAATTTTATTCTTCCTCTCGTGTATTTAGTTACATGCTAATGCCTCACCCCTTTTTTGGGCCCCTTTTGTAATAGATTTGGCCCCTCCCCATCTCCAATCTCCCAGACCCAGTTCTTTTGGCAGGGAGAGTTTGATCTCATAATCATCTTTTATTTATCTCAAAAGTTATTACCAAAAAAGAAAAAAGAAAAAAAAGACGGTGTATCACTAAACATTTATTATTGACGCAATAGTAAAGATGATGGGATGAATTCAAATTAGATGTGTAACTTTTATTTACACGTGTTACAGAGTTTCTATACATTTCAATAAAGTTATATCATACAAATTTAGATTCAAACCTAAATAAGATAAAAAGAAAAATAAAAGAATTTAGATATACTGTGATATTTAGATCCAAACCTAAATCAGATAAAAAGAACAATTAAAGAATTTATATATACTGATAATCAACTTCACTGCCCTTTTTTTTTTGGGGTGTGTTTTTCTCCCATCCTTCGGGATGACATTCAAGTCTGCATCTTCAAAAGGTCCATTTCAACCTTAAAATTGCGGCTACTAATCTGAAACTTAAAAGAGAAGGGAAAGCAAAAGAAGTGATTTCAGAAATTCAATTCGTCACTTCACATATTACCAAATTACTTCCCTCAAATTTTCACATAGGACCAAAGATTCAGAAAAAAATCTAGTAAAAGAGTCCAACTAGGGGGAATTTGGAAAACCCTAAACATGTGCATGCCGTAGATGCATACAAAAAGAGGTCAGGAGAATATAAACCCATACCAAACTGGTTGGTTGTGATGCAGATATAGTATGTGAAAAAGGTTTGAGATGGTCCTTATACCAAACAATATGACAACTATGGTTCATCCAAATAGAGAGTCAAATATATTGCTTCAAATTCACTAAACAAGGTATACAAAGAAATAAATTACCATAATTCCTATATGGTTGTTAAAGATGATTGCTATCATATACTCTATCCTTCTTGTCTGTCTTTTTTAATATCCATCCAGAGTATCAGCTGGAGAGCTGTCATATTCAACCGGTTAATTATAAACCCTAATAAAAAATAAAAATAAAAAATGACAAGATTTGGTTATAAGTTCAACTCAGCTGAAGCTTGTATTTTCAGCAAAACATACAAATTAACTCCCAACTTAATTCATTAGTTATGCTAGAAAAACACAGGTTCATTTCCAGTAAACCTGTTTGGAAGAATATGCAAAAAGTGCAAACTGAAACTTAAAGACACTAGAAATCACCTGGCTATTTACAAATGCATTTACAATACCCAAATTGTTTCGGGGATCAGCGCCAGTATTGAGCCCACCGATGAATGGTCTCAACCATTTGAGGAAACAATGCACTAACACTCTCATTGATAAGATCCTGGAAAAAATGTATGCAGGCTTCATCATCCAAGTCTAAGCGGAACTTCTCCTGGAGCTGTATGACATCAACATTCCCAGTTAAAACACAAAACACAAACAAATGTTTACTATAATTAAAATGAGATTACAAACATAAAGAAACTCACCTTAAGGATTCCCTTCTCAGGGTCAGAGGCTATGTCAGGAATGTTGGAACCCGCCATGAGATGAAACAGATTTAAAATTAGGTTACTAGATTTCCGAAGAATGTTGTATGCCTCACAACAATAGGACTTGAACCTTGTATAATATTGACTGCAGAAGGAAAAAGCAATCAACAATTTGCTCTCTTGTAAACTGATTTTGCAGCACCAAACTAAGGGCCTTTGATGTCACAAGTTTAATGCAACTTCATCTGGCAAAGATGACATAAACAAAAACACCAAAGAGTTAAAAACTATTTACCTTTCAGCTCCACCCATAGCCTCAACCATTTCTTTGCAAAGCTTCATTGGCGGTGGAAACGGCTTGGGGTCACGGCCAAGAATGAAACCAAAATCAACATGGAATAGACGCCCATCATCTCTGAGGAGAAGGTTGTCTAGGTGCCTATGGAACAAAAAAACTAATGTCTTAAAATAAAAAATAGTGCTTCGAATTGGCACATTCCAAACGGTCCTAAGAACTGGAAATGTCAACATGCTTTCCTGGTGAACCATCCACCATTTCACAGAGCAGACAATAACAGATACAGAAAATTGTCAATAAAAGGGACTGAATGCATTCTATTCTAAATCGGGGATGAAAAACTCCACGCTCAATTTAAATGTTGCAGCATAAAACATGTCCAATGACCTTATATATTCTAAAAACAATATCAACTGAACACTAGGAGCGGTTTGATCAAATAAGGGATCAGAACACTCTTATAAACATGAAACAAAAGCAAACCAAACTCTCATAGTTCAAGCCCAGCTCCAACTACTTCTTTGTAAGTGAGGTGAGGTACTTATTTCGGTTTGAATAGGGGGTAGACCTTTTTTGGTTGAAGTAGCCATGACTTTGGTTGTAGTCAGTTTAAACACATAAACCCAGTCCACTTGCAGCCATGTTGATAAAAATTACTAAGTTTCATGACTTGCATCAGCACTAAGAAATACATGTAGCAACAGAACTTGAGACAGAAAATGGTTATATGTTTCTAATGATGAAGCATTTTTCACCTTTTAAAAATAAATGGGATGAATTTTATATAGGGAAAAATATAAAGCCATTAAATTTTATAGCTAATCCAAGTACCAAGCTGCACATGTAGATGGTTACAATACTTATCAAAAAAAAAACATGTAGATGGTTACAATGAAACCAACTGTAAACAATAGTTACCTGTCTCCAATGCCCAGTATATAAGTGATAACAGAGTAGCCAGCACAGCTTTTTATAAATGTTTCAAGACAGGTAGCTGTAATGCCAAATGGTCCATGCTCATCCGGATGAAACTTCTGAAGATAACTTATAATGCTACGATGCTCCGACAGAATCTGGATACCAAAAAAAAAAAAAAAAACATATCTTACTAACCCACTGCAAAAATTTTACATGATACAAGGAGTATAACATATGGTCAAATACACGTGCAAGCATATCTCAAGAATAAATCACATAAGGGTATGGATCTAGGTTATCTATAAGATCAGCTACAAAAAATATAACACTGTGTAACTAAAAAAGACCAAAGAATGTTATTGCTAATCAACAAGGTAATGTTTGTGATAAATGTTCCAAAGTCACAATTTTATTTTTTGCAATCTTCAGATTCCATCTAATTTCCTCTGTGAAAATAATTGAAAATTATTAAAACATGTGCATGTGCTTGGATAAAAATTATGCCACGTAATCAACTGCCTGGTCCACCAAAATTACCGCCACTTGTGTAATTTTTAAGCAAGTAGTAGGACTGGTATCATCATAAGCACCTAGGCACCAACAGCCTCTCATAACAAAGTCAATGTTTCTGAGGTCAACATCATCCAAGTACGCTCAACACTAATAATTTAAAATCCCATTCAGGTTGCATTCATAAAAGTAGATACTCTGAAACATTTGTCTGTTCTAGCCGGCTATGTGCCAGTTACACAAAATCCCATATCAAGAATATGTATTTTAATATTATACAATGTCGGTGTAATTGCAACCTTGGTTCATCTTTATAAAAATTATATGATGAATCATAAATTTTCTTCATAAATGTAAGCATGCGTATTTGATTATATAATCTAATAGTTTTTTTTCAAGACACAAATGATATCAGAGTTGATCATCATGCTCCAGGGTTTGCAGCATGTAATCCTGCAATCCAAATGCCCTGGATCTTGCCTCTGATTAATGAACATGATAACAAAATACTTGATCATGTGACTAATATAAATAATTTAAAACTTCAAAATCAAGAATGACATCTATTTTCTGTTAAATGTCAGCAATTTTTGTGAGAAATTGCATCTTTTACCCATATAAAGTAACTATAATTGACTAAAATAACCACAATTAAATATAAAAATACTCATATCTCTCTTGAAGATGTTTTCCTTCCAATATCACATACATACTTATAAAAAATCACAAATATTTAGTGGCAATATTTGTGAAATTCACAACATTTCCAAGAGACCAAAAAGGACAATCAACATTGATAGAATCTACCATGCCACACTCCTATTATTTAATATTTAATGATCATCATCAAAATATTAAGATAAGAATGGTGCCTTGAAAGTGAAATTTACAGAATACAAAGTAAATGGTAGTACTCATATCAATGAAGCAACTTCAGAGGACATAATACCTGTGCCAAAGAACGGGATGGTATGAATTCCAACATGCCTTCATCTTGTCCAGTTGCTAGAACCTTATACGGAGTTAAGTGCAGATCAAGATTTTCCAATTTAAGCAATCGATCCATGAGTGATACCATTTGAATAACCTACAGGAACCGCATATCCATATAACCTCAGTCATGTTATCACATGCACATCTGTGTGTCAAAGAAAGAGAGGGAATGTTTAATAGCTACCAGTTGGTCTTGACGAATATCATCTCCCTTCTTAAATATGATTTTGCAACTTCCACCATTTGCTGTTCGGAAAGTCAGGCGCAAGGGATGCAATGCACTTTTGAATATTGATGACTCGGATGGCACAATCCCAGTAATAAGGACATTTGGAGCCATTGGTGATCGAATTGGCTGAAAATGTGGCAAGCTAACAGAATTTAATATAACTGATAAAATTTGAGCAGCTTCCAAGAATTAACCAGATACAATAGGTCAAGTTGATTAAGCCCCAATTGTTTGATAGATGAGTTGAACAACAGGCAAAAAGATTGTTAAATTGAATAATACCTCTTCAAAATAGGTAAGTTCACTAAGAAGACCAGAAAGCAGCTGTCTCAGCTTTTCGATCTTCTTCTGAGTATTACCACGTACATTTCTTACATCTCTCATAATTGAACACAACTGAGCAGTCAATTCTGTCTGACGTACCAAACTTTGCCACAATTTAAATCCATCTTCATCTCCATTTACACCGGCTGCCAACTGTTATAAAGTGGACATAATTATAAGACTGTAGAGATGCTCAATTATACATTTCCAAAACCACAAAGACATTCATTCATACCATCAAGCTTACATTGGGATGATACCATTTTCATAGACAGTTACATTTGATAGAGAATAATGTTCCACACGGCAATTGTCATGTATGACAATTAAAATATTTTCATAGAACGAGTATTTATAACTTCTATCCTTTTATATTCCTATGCTAGAAGCAGCAGATGTAGCTAAAGGAAGATATTTTCATGTTTTAGATTATTATAAGTTCTGAATACCCAAAGAAAGATTTGTTTGCACTTTATCAACTGGATACAGATAAGGGCATACATTACATATCCTGATAATAAAAACAAAAACCAATATGATACTTATCCTGATCAGAATAGACATAACACTCAAAAAATGAAAGTTAATGATCCCAAACCTTCATCATATTCTCTTCCAGAATTTCATGGGTACAATAGAAACGTTTGGCATAGGCTGGATCATGAAGCTCCACAGCAACATACCAGCGAAGAAAGCTAGCAAACTCGATATTGCGTAATGCTGTCAAAGTTCATGGGAACTCTCAGATGCCACAACAATTTAACTGCAATGTGTAGCACTTAAACATGTATACACACACACACACACACACACACCCATGAGCGCACACAATATACATTAACATTAGTGTACCACCTTGCACAAGGAAATGAGAAAGGCAAGATTTTATCACAAACGCGCATGCGCATGCATTGCACAAGGAAATGATAAAGGAGAGATGCTATCACACACACAAAATATGTGTACAACATAGTGCATACCACGTTGCACAAGGAAATGAGAAAGGCGAGATTTATCAGAGCGCTCAAACCGCAGAGCCTGAACCAATTGAAGTAAATAACACTGGAGCTCTTCATCATCAGCTCTTTCAAGAACGCTAACAGCATATGCACGTACCTGTTAAGAGGTACTACAATTAGGCATTATCATTAAGAAATAAAATGTGTGAGATATTACACCCTCCTTCCAAATTGTTAGTCCTCTATTTTATTTTGGGATGCAAAAATGAAGTCCTATAAATTTCCTACTTATGGTTTACTTTATTTAAATGTTCAATACCCATATGGGACAGAGGGAGTCCTACATACATCAACCATGAATTATTACATCTATTTTTCTCTCTTAAATTGTAAGATTTCTTAGAAAGACATTATTGTAATAACTCTTAGTATTAACATTGATTGGCTCAGTCCAACTTACTGCAACCACATCAGAGGCCTGACTAGAGTAAGGTGAAATATTAATAAATCAGGATATCCTATCTGTGAAAATGAGGAAAAACCCTGTCTTGATCTTCTTTTCAGCTATTATGTGGGTGTCAAGTAAATAATTCACATTAACTTTTGCAATGGCTCTACTGAGTCCAACATGCTTCCAATTAGAAAGCACAGAGCTATTATTTTTCTTTGATAACTACCTACTACAACTTGTCTGAAGGTGGAATATCAAAGAAAATGGCTGGCAGGGTGACATCAATCAAAATTGACACCTTTAATCCATTAATTGAAGCACAAATGATATTAGTAACGATATGTAAGCGCATGTATGTGTATGTAGCCATTCATAGAGAGAGTGAGAAAGGAATTCATTGAGAAAATTGTTAAACAAAGTCCTCATCTTTCAGACACGTACCTCTTCACTTTCAAAAACAGGAGATAGAAGCTCAAGCGCATCACTGACATCAATCATTACCCACTTACCCATCAATTCTAATGCCTGTTTTGCTTCCTGCACATACATTGACACAACAATCTTTTAGAATGATCAAGATCTTTGAGTACTTTGAACTTTGGTGATACTGCATTTCTGCTGTTTTCTGCAGCTGGTAGTCTATTTTAATTAATCAGAATAAAAATTCCTCATTAAAAAAAAGTCATCTAAACTTGTTACTTAAAGAAAATACAAGCATGAGAGAGAGAGAGAGATGCAATTTTATTGGTAAAAGATGGCATACAAAAATAAAAGTATAAACTGATGCATAATTTATATTAAAATTAGTTAACTATACAGTAATCTACAATAAAGTGTTATAATATGTGAAAGACAGTCAAATGACAGATAACTGGAGGCATACCATCAAAAGTGCAGTACCTGAGACCTGAAATTTATCCCATCTCCATTGGGGGATTATACATGGTATGGCTAGGGGGAGCTTCCCCCGTTTTTGCATCATTGTGACTAGAATGGCAAATGAAAGAAACAATATAACAAAACTACTGGAAGACTAGCACACTGGATCTCTGCCCCTAAACCTAGTACACCAGGTTCCAAGTTCCATTTTGTGTCCATATCCTCAAGGTAATAATTTTGAACACAAGATTTCTAACTCAAGGGCATGAGGGAGCATATGCTATAGCACGAACTCCTTGTGTAAACTAACAAAGGCAGTGACATCACCTGAAAATTAAGGTGCAGTGAATGAACTACTTTTTTGTTCAAAAACAAGTCAGGACAAGTCCCTGCTTCACAGTTCAATTTTCTTGAACTACATTGATTTTTTATGCTAATATGTCAAGAAAGAAAGAAACATCTTAATTTTCATCTGATAATGAGTTTTTTATTTTATTTTTTATAATAAATATCTGAATGAGTATTTCTATCAGTGAATCACTTAAGGACACCGTCAAATCCTGAGCTTCTATATGTTTATATGTTTGAGGATATGAACATTCTTGAAATAACTTGTCCCAAGAATAGAAAGGAATAAAATTCCCGCTTATGAGGTCTTTCAGACTGATCTTCCCCCAAAGAACACAGTTCAAAACCCACTTATAATTGCAAAATTAGCAGGGTATCAATCAACAGTATAGCTAGAAGCTCTACGGCATTACAAGTCTCTTGCCTAAGGGGTAGGCTAGAGTCAATCCTATTTACTTTAGCAGTTCTCCTTTCCTGGTAAAGCTTTAAAGCACCCATCCACTATCAGCAAGGTTTCAAAGGTGCATGGTGACTTCAAGTGATGATGATATTGAAAATGGTCTCAAGTTATGGCAACTTGTCAAGAACCATATTCAGACTGCTTCAAGTTAGTCATATAGTCTTGTTTTAAAAATCGGATGTTCCCTTCCTGATTTGTTTGATCATTGTAGTTTGGGTTCTTGATAGTACATTTCCAGTGTACATGGGTCTGTTTTATTCTTAATAAAATTTTCGATACTTGGAATAAAAAAAATAAAAAAAGGATGCCACTACAAAATCTCACAAATGTCTATAATGTGGACTGTTAATTAAAACAAGCATTTATGTCATTCAAATAATGATCTAAGTTTTCCACATTTGGAGGAATAAAAGTTAAAGACATAATAGCTTTTTCCATCTAATGCCATTACATGTAATTTGCAATTCTCTTAGAGGAAGCCTTACGCACATGAGCATTCACATCAAAAAATATATAGAAGATAAGTTAAATCAGAAGAAGAGTGTGAAAAGCAGTAAAAATCAGAGGATAAATAATACAATAAAGAAATAAGAGGATATATATTAACCACTCTATCAATATCTAGTTCAAATTCTGACCACCACCACCTGCCTTTCTACCCCTCTTGATTAGTGGGGGGACGCTTAAATATACAGATGGGCCAATAATATAATAAAAGATATACACAATAAAAGATGTGATGGAAAAACAAGTAATGAACGAAAGTAAGTCTTTAAAGCTTCAGTAATACAGTCCATAAATAATTGGGGAAAAAAAAAAGGGCTGACCTGAACATCACTCCATTCAACACACCGGAGAAACTTTGTGAGAGCCCTTTTCTCAGACATCAATGAAAAACGGAATTTCCAAAGTAGCTGCCTCTCATCTCCACTCAAAGTCCTTGTTGGTGGGTACTTTAGTATTCTTTGTATTGACCTTCAACAAGGAGTATGCAAAAATGATATAATTTAAAATAAAATAAGAATTTCAATGAACAAAATGATGGTAAAAAATGAAAAGAAAAAAGTAAATCTAGCTCTAGCTATCATTTGAATTTATCCAAATGTAATAATGTGCTTTAAATGCATAACTCCAGCAAGATCCAAAATCATTAATTTTGAAGAATTTAAGTATTCTTTCACACATGATTTGGCTTTTTGAGTCCCATGTATTACATTTTAAATACATTTCTTTTTCCTTTCAATTTGATACCTTTAGTAAAAAAAACCTTATTTTAAAAAAAAATAAACATACTTTTACATAAATGCTTAATGTATTCCTAGTAGGCATGACACTTGGTTGTTTTCAGGTGAGTTAAGAGCTATTTGTTCAGGACTGTATTACTCCACATATTAATATTTTTAGATTAAGGAAGATGATTTGAAGGTCTAAGTGCTAATTGCAGACTTTGAACCTGAAGTCAAACAAGAATATTAGTTCAGACCCTTCTTCAAGATAAAGAGGTCAGGCCTATCAAAAACTGGCCAACCAGGAACAGCTTTCCAACTTCTTGTTAAAAAACAAATTAAATGCAATACCAAAACCATTGATAACTTTAGGAAAGTACTTAAACATATAGAAAAATTTATGTTTAAACTTTTCTATAAGACACTAAAGTCAGAGGTAAAGTAAAACCTGTTTAGCTTGAGCATAGTAGGGCTAAAGTTTGCCAGTTCTAGCATAGTCACATGACAGTTAAGGGGTCATACATGATTTTCCTAAGCAAGGCTCAATTATCCAACCTAGTCAACCAAGCTTTATCCACCAACCCACCTTAAATACATATCCACAAACAAACAACTTATTAGATAGTCCCCTCATATTTTATAAAGAATGATGAAGATGTTTACAGTTCTGATTACCTAGGGCTTCCTATAACACAAATATTATCACAAACAAATTCCTACTACACAAAACCATCATTTGCTTTGAAGTTCCTAGATTCAACCACAATCAAATATATTAAATTATTAATGTTGCAGCAGCCAAACTGCTTTCTATCAAGAAGCGAGTCAAGCGTCTCAACATATATGCCTATACATGATTCCTTTTCTTTTCTTTTTTCGAAGTAATAAGTTTCATTAAAAAAATGAATCCAAAAAAAAATAAACCAATAATGTCTAAGGGAGATATTGAGAAAAATAAAGCAAAAGTAACCAATAATTTGAGTTTAACCCAATTGAATCTTGATGTAAGAATTTCAAGCATACTTATAAATAAATTTTTGATAAGTAAGCTTACTTATAAATAAATAATAAATTCAAGCTTACTTTCTCTCATTAGAGCTTGGTTTAAGATCCCTGTCAATAATTCCACGGGTTAAACTCCTAGCGAGCTTTAGTTGCTTGTGCTCAGAGGGATTTATCTTTCCCACTTCTGGGTCCCAGACAATAACAATTTCATTTGTTGACGTTAGAGGAGATGGTAATAAGAAATTTGCTCCTGATTCCTACATTTCCAACAAAAAAAGATTACTTCAGATTAAGAATAAAAGTGAAAATAAAGTTGCTACCATGTATAAATCTTGGATCAATAATTTAACAAAAAAAAATCTTGGATCAATAGAAGAATAGAAGATAAGAGTCAATCCACACTATAAATCTGAAATAAATTCAATTACATGGCATTTCAACAAAAAACTACAACCAAAATCCAAGTCGTTTTAAGATGTGATAAAATTTAAGATCAAGTTCACAGGTGCCTAATCTAAATGCAGGCATAATTAAAAACCTGTGGGTTTTTTGAGAGCTCCAGAGGGTTGAGACAAGGTGATCCATTGTCTCCTTTGTTGTTTTTTTTGGTTATGGAAGCCCTTGGAAGAATGTTGGATAAAGCTATCAATGAAGGTTGCATGTCAAGGTCGCATGTCAGGCTTTAGTGTGGGTAATTTAGGGGGAAGATCCTTGGTAGTGTCTCATCTCCTCTTTGTGGATGACACTCTAATTTTTTGTGATGCTGATCTAGATCAGACTTTGATTCTCCATATGATCCTTATTTGGTTTGAGGTAGTTTCTGGTCTAAAGATAAATCTGGGCAAGTTAGAATTGGTTCCTGTTAGAGTGGTGCATAATATTGACTTATAGTTGAATGTCCTTGGCTTCAAGCAAGGTACTCTTCCAATGAAATATTTGCCTATTTGGGTCTTCCTTTGGGTGCTAAATACAAGGATAAGACAATATGGAACCCAATTCTGGAGAAGATGGAAACGAGATTAGCGGGATGGAAACATTTGTACCTATCCAAGGGAGGTTTAATCAAAAGCACTCTATCTAATTTACCCACTTATTTTCTATCTGTATTTCCTATACCTGCTGTTATGGCTAACAGAATTGAGAAACTTCAACGGAATTTCTTATGGAGTGGCATTGGTGACAAACCCAAATTTCATTTGGATAAATGGGCTACTGTTTGTTCTCCTATTTCTTCGGGTGGCTTGGGGATAAGAAAGGTAAGACTTTTTAATGAAACTTTGCTTGGGAAGTGGCTATGGAGATTTGGGATTGAGAAGGATGCCCTTTGAAGGCAAGTGATAGAGGTGAAATATGGATGATCTGTTAACGGTCCATATGGTGTTGGTTTGTGGAATTTTTTTTTTTTTATAAGTGACATAAAGATTTTATTTAAAAAAAATAACACAGCCCAGTACATAGGAAATGTACTAAAGGGGCAAAAACATCAAGATTAGGGATAGCAATGGGGCGGAGCGGGTCCGAAGGATGGGGTCTTCATCCCCGTCCCGTATGGTTTTGTCTTGCCCCATCCCCGCCCTGCCCCACATGACAGGGAAAACTTTCTCACCCCATCCCCATCCCTTGGGGCCCCACGAAGCCCCACTCCACCCCGTAAAACTCTACTTTTTGTTAATTTTCCCTACAACTAGTACAATTTTTTTAATGAAACCTATTTCATTAATAAAAATATACTTGAAATTACAACTAAATTTATCCCATCAAATCAAATAAATTTTTAGAAAAAATTGAATAATATATCTTAGTGTATAACAAGACAATCACACACACACAAAAAAAATAATAATAAATAAATAAATTTATAGTATAACACATAACAAAATAAAGGTAGAAAACCATATTAGATAGAATAAAATAAGCTAATATTGATATGTTTGTTTAAAAAGTAAAGTTTTAAAGTATAAATAATTTACAATTATAACCCTTAGCAACGCGGGGCGAGGCGGGGTGGAGAGGGGCAGGGCGGGGTGGGTCTAAAAAGTATAAACCCATCCCCGCCCCGCCCCGCCCTGTGGTGCGGGGCTAAAATCTT
This sequence comes from Notholithocarpus densiflorus, assembly GCA_030021035.2. NCBI lineage: Eukaryota > Viridiplantae > Streptophyta > Magnoliopsida > Fagales > Fagaceae > Notholithocarpus > Notholithocarpus densiflorus. The sequence goes on along the minus strand of JARYZH020000085.1, from coordinate 1,331,478 downwards.
GCCCCATCCCCGCTCCACCACTTTTGCGGGGCGGGGAAAACCCGTGCGGGGCAAAGTGGGGAGGGGCGGGGCAAAATTGTCATCCCTAATCAAGATACCAAGTTACAAAGATCAAGAAAAACAAGAAGGGAAAGACAAGAAAAAGATGGTAAAAAACACCATTCAAGAAGAGTAAAAAAGACAAAAGACTTAAACTCAAGAATGGACCATTCGCATCCCTCAAATCTTCTAGCATTCCATTCCCACCATATACACCACATCAAACAGTGCAACACAATCCTCCATATATCTATATTGTGATGTCGCTTGAAATTGCATGACCAAGAATCCAACAAATCCACTACCCTTCGCGGCATCATCCAACAATACCAAACAAGCAAAAGACCATACTCCACATCTCATATGCTATAGGACAGTGAAGGAGAGGAGATGATCTACAGATTCCCCGCACCTTTTGCACATATAACACCACTCCAGTACAACAATATGCCTTTTCCGAAAATTATTAGTAGTAAAAATCTTGCCTAAAAATGCAGTCCAAGAGAAAAAAGCTACCCAAGGAGGAACCTTCAATTGCCACACCATTTTCCACGGGAAAGACACGACAATAGAAGGGGAGAGAGAATGATAATACCCATGGCCTTCTTTTTGACTCTATATTCTGTATGATATTGGTGATGGGTCTAGGGTGAAGTTTTGGCAAGACCGTTGGTGTAGTGAGACATCTCTTGCAATTAGCTATCCTGAATTGTTTAGATTTGGCTGAGATAAGGAGGCTAGTGTGGCTACACTTATGAAGTCCACTAATGGAGTCGTCTTTTGGGATGTAAGTTTCTTTAGGGGTGTGCATGCTCGGGAATTAGAGGCTACGTCAGAAATCATGGATACCATATATGGTTCTTCAGTAAGGGGGTTTGGTGAGAATAAGATGTGTTGGAAACCTAATAGATATAAGAGGTTCATGGTTAATGATTATTATAGTATTTTAGTGGGCTCTAATGACTACTGTTTTCCTTGGAAAAGTATTTGGAAACAGAAGATTCCTTCTCGAGTAGTTTTCATTGTTTGGACTGCTGCTTTAGGGAAATGTTTGACGATTGACAATTTACGAAAAAGGAAGGTTTGGATATTGGATTGGTGCTACATGTGCAAGTGTAATGGTGAATCGGTTGAAAATTTCTTTCTTCATTGTTCGGTTGCTATGGATCTGTGGTCTATGGTTTTGGGTTTATTTGGAGTAAGCTGGGTTATGCCGCAATCCATTGTGGGGCTACTAGCTTGTTGGCAAGGCAAGTTTGTTCATCATCGAAATTGTCATATATGGTAAATTGTTCCCCATTGTTTAATGTGGTCTCTTTGGAGGGAGAGAAATAGTAGGTGTTTTGAAGATAATGAGAGATCCATACCAAAACTCAAGTTATTTTTTTTTAGGAACTTTATTGGATTGGTTGGTTGATATGCGAAACCAATCATTCTCTTCTTTTCTTTTCTTGATTTCCTTGATTCTTGTAATTTTTGTACTTGAATTGTTGACCACTTGTACACTTCCTGTGTACTAAGGTGTTCCTTTTTTGATATCAATAAAACTTATTACTTATAAAAAAATAAAAATAAAATGATTCTATACCAAAAAACATAAACTACTTGATAGAAGTAAACTCATAAAAAATACTATGGATGCAAAGATACTCATGAGTCTCATGACACATGCACAGACAGTACAGTGTCAAAAGCAATTAAATAAATTATCAGGCAACAAATAAATTTGTGAATTGCAGATGGGCACTACCTGAAAAACAACCCGATGTTCAAAGCTACAGAAATCAACAATCAGGTACAGATGAGAACCTCCATTTTTAGAGCTTTCACGCTCTTTGATTCTCTCCTTAGCTTTAATTGTGAGGCGGTCCAGCCAATCAACACGTTGAATCTGTCCCCTCTCGTACTTATTCTCAAGCTTTTCCAAGCGCTCCAACTCTCCACGCTCATGCCGCGGGACCTATACGAAAACAAACCACACTATAGAGAAAAAGATCTAACTATTTCATAAAACTAGCAAGGCAAAGAGCTTGAAATGTGATATCCTAATAAAGTGATAAGAAAACCTTTCCAGGAGTAGTTGAAGGAAAGGACCCATCTGCTTCTTTTCCTGGCCAAAGCCTAAGCTTTTGCTTCCCTGTTTTGAGTTGTTTCTTGCTGTTAAAGAGAAGAATTGTTGCTCCACCAATTAATCCCTCATCTTTCTCACACGAAACATCCCAAACCTATATTCCCAGTAAGATTTAGGATAAAAGCTCAGCTTTTAGGATCTCAATAGTGGGGGAAAAAAGGAAACTGATATGTATTATGAACTAATACAATAACCAAGATATATAACTGACAACACTATGATGGAAATGTAGAGCAACAAAAGGGTGAGCACTGAGTAGGACCACAGAAGATGTGGACCAAAAAAGAATAGTCATGCATCTACAACATTTACTTTTACTGCTAAAAATAAAACCTCTTGTTTACACTCTAGTGATTGCTAACAATGCAACAAAACATTCAAGGTACAGTAGAAGGCAGCCACTAAACTGAACCATGCCTTTGCCCGAATTCTTTAGGATAGCTAAATGAGTCTGAAAGGAGCATGTTGATAAGTTCACCTAACTTTGTACAATGATGAATTGGAGATAACAACAACATAAGCAGATTATTGCCAACTTACTGTTAAAGCAAGTTGTGAGTGAACAGTTAAGTCTCGATATTTTGTGCTCAATGTTATGAGTTCATTCCAACAATATGGAGGTCCGGTTGATTCCAACCTGGCACCAAAAATTAAATTCAATAGATATAAGACAGCAATAGGATTGATATTTTTAAAAAAAGAAAAATGCAATAAAATTCAATTGATATGACAGAAGTAGCATGATTTCAACCCGTAAGATCTTGCATTCTACCAATGCCTAACAGCCTAAATAAAATTTAGGGGAAAAAATTACAAAATTAAAAGTCGATAAAATAGGAAATTAAATTACAAGTACAGCCAAACTCATGTTGAGGGGTGAAAGGGGAAGAAAGACAAGAAATTTAAAAATATATATATATAGAATATGCACATTCATGTGCTTGCTTGTATACGTGGATGCCATTCTTCCCATATGACCAGCTGAGACAGACCTCGCCACAAAATTGAAACCTCTTTTTTATTCCTGAGAATGAAAAGCACAAAAAGAATTCATGTAAAACCTTGTTCTTGTAGGAAGGCCAAATGGAGCACCATCAATGTACAACATGCACTCAACATATAGCTCTGCCCTCCTCTCCTCTGTAGCGGACTCAGTTTCTGCAGGAGAAGTTAATAGTACACAATTTAGCATAAAGTTGTAACGGTTTAAAAATGCATTACCATATTGTGTATTGCTCACATCACTGATCTATAGCATTTTCAACAGATTATCAAGCAAAACTACAGACGATAAACAGTCAGTATCATTCCCCTTCAAATTCAAACTAGCTTGCAAAAACAGTGGATTGCAGAAAAGACTAGCGAATATTTCTTTATTAGTAATCACACAAGCACCCGGTGGGTCTTGAACCAACGACCTCACTAGAGCTTATTGACACTAATGATTTTGCAAGTTTGGGTACTTAAAATTATTTAAATTCATTATCAATAATTTGGTAGAATAAGCATATTGCTCCATTTTAGTAAAACGCAATTCATTGACCTATTTATACACTTAGTTTTAAGTATTTCTTAACTTAATTTTTGCTATTATGATACAATAACAAGTTTTATTGTATCATAGTAGCAAAAATTTAAGTTTTATTACATTTTTCAAGAAATAATTAACATTCAGTCATTTATTGAACTCTAAGTTGGGGCAATTGACATAAAATTAGAGAAGATTTGAAATCTAAGTTGGGGCACTTGGCACAAAATTAAAGTTGATTAGCTTAGTCCTTTATTGAGCTTCTATTCTAATTCGTTAGACCCAATAGCACATAGAAATAAATAAATTGTTCAAAGCACATAAATCAATAATAAATAAATAAAATTCAATTATCCCCAATAGACTGAAAATTTTCTGGGTAACCAAACGGAACATAAGAGATGTAATTATAGAAGAAGAAGGTACCTGAATTGGTTGACTTGATTGGGGGCAAAATACCTTCCAATTTCTCAATGGAAAAGGTTACTGGGAGATTTATGTCGCAGGACAAGAAGAACCGGAACTCGTTCCCGCTCATATTTGCTTGCTTGCTACCTCTTCCTCTTCTTGCTTTGATTCGTTATGTTTGGTTTTTGATTAAGGTATTTGAGTTTGAATTGGTTTTATTTTGGGCATTTGGGTTTAAATTGGTTTGTGGGGTTATCAAGAGATGTCTTGTTAACGAATAGAACCGAAGTACTTACGTTACTTTTTTTTTATGTATATATTTTTGGTAATTAAGAATATTATAAATTAAGAAGATGGGCCGTGAGCGGGGAGAGGGCCTGAAAGTCTGATGTTTAGCGGACCATCCCAGCAGCCCAATGAGCACCGTTATGGGCTAGGAAGTTAAATAATATATATATATTTGTTTACAAAACTAAAATCCTGGAGAAGGGAGAACCTTCAAATAAGCCAACGTCTACTCTTACCGTGATGGTCACTCTATAAATACAAAATCTTATGGATGAGAGGCAAAGGTTAGTGGTGGAGTCACGTTATGACTGAAGGGGATCATGGTTCTCCCAAATCTTTTTTGAATTCACAGGAATGTAATTTACGAGTTTGACTGGAAACTATTTCTTCTTTTCATCTTACTTTCCTTTAGTACTTCACAAATTTATAAGTCCAAAAATACTTTACTATTTGCTCTAATTCCAAGGAGACCACATGTGTATGGTTTTAAAATTATACACTTTAAAAGCAAAAGGTGATCTCCACAATATTTTCACAATAAATTATGAGAAATATTATGTTTATAACATTTTCATAATATTTTCATAACAAATTTTAAGTGATAGATTATTATTAATTGTTATGGATGGGTAAAAAATTAATTTAAGTTGTGGTTTTAAATTAGAACCAATAACAACTTACTACATATGATTTGTTGTGAAAATATTGTGGACGTAGCATTCTTCATAAATTATAATTGGTAAGTTGTTATTAATTCTAATTTAAATTCACAATTAAAATTAATTTTTTTCTTATTAGTAATTACCAATAATAACCTGTCACTTAGCATTTATTATGAAAATGTTGTAAAAATATTATAAACATAGCATTTTTTTTTAATATTAAAATGGCAATAATATTTTGTTGAAATGATAAATATACTATATTATATAGCATATGTAGTGGGGTAAACATTGGGCCTTATTATAAATGCTGGGCCCATTTCAAGCAATGGCCTAAATGCAAGAAAAAAAAAACAACATGGACCGGCCCGTTCTAACAATAGATACAGAACCTCGGACTATTGATCAGGCCCAGTCCCCTTCCTAGCCTACTTCCAAGGTAGTGTCCGAACTATCGAGGTAAGTCCTAGCCTAGTTCAGAGATAGTGTCCGAACCACCAAGGTAAGTCCTAGCCTAGTTCCGAGGTAGTGTCTGAATTACCGAGGTAAGTCCTAGCCTAGTTCAGAAGTAGTGTCCAAACTACCAAGGTAAGTCCCAGCCTAGTTTCAAGGTAATGTCCGAACTACTAAGGTAAGTACTAGAGAATATCAACTTCACCAAGGAAGCTGTTTGAGATTTCCAAATACTTCCACAACAACCCCTGCATTAAATGAATGTCACATGCCTGCCATCACCGCATTTAATGCAAAGGGACAAGCCTGAATAGTAAAAAGACCCTAGAAGTCTCCATCCATGATGAATAACCAAAAAAGGAGAGCCCAATAAAATCAGAAGTTATCCGAGTGGACGCTTGAATAGTAAGAAGAAGCCCTAGAAAGCTTCATTCATTATGAAAAACTAAAATAGAAGAACCCGATAGACCAAAAGTTATCTAGGTGGATGAGGACAAAACATAAAAAAGAAGGAAATGACTCATATAAAGGAAGAGAGAGAAAAAGGAGAGAGACACAAAATACTAGGTGTGAAACATTAAGAGTGAAAATTGTAACAAAAAGAGGAGGATATGAATAAGAGTTTTCCTTTTTTTTTACATACTTGTGTGAGGATGAGATAAATTCTGAATTCTTGTTCAAACTTCCCATTGCGGATTGTTATAAGCCCATAATCTAAATTAATTGTGTTCTTAGCCAAGTTATTAAGCTCGGTTTAGTTTCTTGCCTCGACAACATATAAATATGATATATTATTATAAATTTGACAAAAATATATAATTGGTTATTCACGTATTTGTTTTTATACCTTCAATGATCATAGCATTTTTCTTATAATTCTATTTAAAATTATTGTATATAGAAAAATCCTATGTACACAACATTTTAAAAATATTTTCACAATAAATTTTAGGAGGTGGATTATTATTTGTTGTTATTGGTGGGTAAAAAAGTAATGCCAGTGGTGGTTTCAAATTAAAACAAGTAACAACTTGCCACCTAAACTTTATTGTGAAAGTGTAATGAAAATATTGTGAATATAGCACTTTTCATTGTACATAATATAAATATAGCATATACGGAAGAAAATTTTATGTTCTCATTTTAAACTTGGCCCCCCCAAATACAAATTCCTGGCTCCGCCACTGACAGAGGTCGAGATTCAAATGTCTAGGAGGAAGTTTCACACATAATTATGTTAATTGCTCCTCAACTATATTATGTCACAATAGTTGAAGAGCAACTGATACAATTATGTGACATTCTTCCTCATGTTTAGTTACCTTTGACAACAATTAACACAAAAGCGAAAAAAAATTATATCTTTGTAAATTCACAATAACTAATATTAATCATTTAGATTTCTTAACTCATTATATATATATATATATATTTATATATATTATTAATGGAACTAACATTGTAGTGATTTGAAATGTGATATTCTTGTTAAAATTTAGTTGCTTTTGCAACAATCAAAACAAAGGAAAATAAATAAATTTAATAACACACCATCAATGATGTAAAAGAATTAATTGAAGGATATTTGCATTTTTATTTTATTAAAATGATATTTGCATTCTTAAGTAGGCATAAAACATGCCTATATGTATCAGTCATTATATCATGTAAACACATATAATATGATCAAATCACTAACCACTCTTATTGTCTTTCTATCTTGTCTATAAAATAAAACACTAAAGATTACAAATTTTAGTAAAAAAAATTATTAAAATATTGGAGGAAACTAATAACAAATTAGTGATATTAGTGTTAGTACGATTTTAAAATGCACCACATATCGAGAACTCAATTAGTTATAATAAAACCTAAAGAGCAAAATCCGTTATTTTATCATTTTTTATTTTTTTTTCATTTGGTCTTAACTTACATGTTTTGTAAGAGTTTGATTTCCACAAGAAGAGTCTGAGTTAACTAAAAAAATCAAAAGAGTTTGATTTGCACGTGTTGAAGCTGAAATGGTAGTTCAATGAAAAACAGTGAAGAAGCAGAACAACAACAGTAACAAAGAGTTTAAGTGTAAAATGACAAAGAAGCAAAAGAAAGGAAAGGGCTAAACGCACCGTTTGAATTAGTGGAGAGTTGGTTACTTATTCTGCCACGTGTCATTGTATCCTTGGTGGATAGTTTTGAGAGTTAGTTATTGAATTTAGGCGCCAAATTTTAGTCTCTGTTTTTCATGTATATAAGCAGTTGTAACCTAATTATCTTGTAACTAATTCAGTAACAGTTTCTTGATTAGTAAATGCAAGTTTTCTTTTCTCTCTCAAAGCTCTCTCCGAGTTCTCTGTGATTTTCTGTTTTTATAGCACGAGAAGAGTCTGTGTTAATTAAAAAAAATCAAAATCTATTTATAGAATATCCATTAAAACCATGGGCTATATAACAAGAGATATTCTCTCTGATTCTTGAGCTCTACCTTTCAATGGAAAAAGATTTATAACTCTTCCATGGAAAGAGATTCAAAATTCAAAGATAAAATCTCTAATTGTTGTGTTCTCTTGTTTGGTCTATATATCTAGCCATGATAATAAATTTTTCTATTTTACTGAAATTTGAGATTATTCTCGGTGGTTAAAACCGAATGTTCAAAAGTTAATTCGAATTTATTTGATTCTATAAAGAAATAAAAGAGAAAAACCATAATACCCGATGCATGACCATTAACTAAATTATTCCTTAACTTATGTGTTTCAATGTATGAATTAGATTATGAAAAGGAATTTTTAACTACAAATATTAGTTTCAAAAATAATTATAATAAATTAATGGCTATGTCTTAATTTGCCTCTTTAACAAGGAATAATACGAGCAAAATCAATAATGGTCGAAACGGAAAATATATTGGGACAAGTTATAATATTAAATTTCTGCCATGTAACAACCAAATAACTCCACAAAAATGGTCACAATACAATAATACCTACGGTCGTCGAGGAAATAGGAGTGCAACATTTCTACCAATTTCCTGCATAACCAGAACACATTAGTTGAAAAGTATCTATATACAAGGAAAACAACAATGAGAAAAATGGAAGCAATTATAGCCAATGTGGCTATAAAAGTTAGCAGGCAATTACACTGACTTGATGAACAAATATTTAAGGTACCTAGAGCTAGCATGGCCATCATCAACTGCATTAAGAGCTGCTTTGAGCACCCGAATTGCAGTTGGGCTGTTTCTTAGAATCCCTCGACACCATTTAATCGTCTCTTGTTCTAATCATGAAATGACTATATGATTTGCTTTGTGTAAGCTCCACATCCCAGATGTATTATGATGATGCCAAAAAATCGTCAGTAAGCCACACAGTCCTTACGTGCTCTTGACAAGAACCTGCACGACGCAAAAGCTGAAGACCTTAAGAGGAGTACCGGTATGGTACCGGCCAAATACCCTCCGATGGTCAAGTTAGAGAAATCTCTTGTTTACAACTCTAAAGTACTAGAGTGGAGTCAATTATGCGTACCTTGGTTTGTGAGGGTATTGGGGCTTTTATAGTAGTAGAGTGTTGACCTCTCCTTCTTGGACTAGGAGTCTTTTCCTTTTAGGAGTCTCTTTGGGACGTATTTTACGGGATCCTTTTCTTATAGGAATTTAATACTGAGCGTAATGCGCACGATATTTCCTTATATACCCATTCGTGGAAGGCAAGACAAAGTTATGCTGGAACCGTCAGCTTTGTGCAATCCCTTCAGCCTGGAGCCGTCAGCTTTGTGCAAGTCCTTCAGCCTGGAGCCGTCAGCTTATTAACGGCATCAGTCCTTAAGCGTGCCTCGTAGACTCCCTTCAGTATTCCTATTAGATCTTCGTTTGCTGACCTCTGCCAATGGAAGCTGATGGTATTGCTTGTAACCGTCAGCCTATGCCTGACGGCTCTAAGTACTATTTTTATCCTTATCAGAAGTAAGCGTGGGGCGCAAGATATTTCCTTATACGCGCATGAGTGGAGACTAAGCAAGGCCCCATCAAGGTCGTCAGCTTCGCCTACTCCCTCGTCGGGGTCATCAGAGATTCATATATCCCCTTCAGCTTATTCTCTTCAACTTACTGTCGTCAGCTTACTGTCGTCAGCTTACTGTCTTCAGCTTACTGTCGTCAGCTTACTGTCTTCAGCTTATTCTCTTCAGCTTACTATTTTCAGCTTATTGTGCCCAAGATGCAGCCATCAGGTATGGGGTGGAGCTGTAGACTTTACAACAAGGTTGTCTCTCATGAGTGAAGTTGTCAACCTTGTTATGTCCGTCGCCTTTTGTTTCGTCATGGGTTAATTACAAAATTACCCTTATCATATTGTAAAACAAAATCCATGAGGATATCCGTGTTCAAGGACTCATAGTTCATGAGAAAGGGCATCTTACGGATAGTGGCGGCTCTAAAAATTTTTCTCAGGGTGTTCTTTAAGAAGCATAAATTATATAATCTAATAAAAAGAGAAATTCATATATTGACAATAGCAACAATAAAAAAAAACACGCAAATACATAAAGTTTACAATTACCTTTTACAAGTTTTCATATTTTGAAATTTGTGCATAATAATCTCATTATCAATGCTACAAACTACATCTCTTTCAATATACGCAACCAAGCAATCATTCATCCACTGAATGTAGAACAAATTATAGAGCAAAATTTAATTTTATTGGCATAAAAAAAAAAACTGAGGGTGTTTCCAAATTTTTTTTGAAGGGTAGACAAATAAAAATTTTAAAATTATTATATATAAAAAAAAAAAATTTAGGTCAGGGTGGTCCTGGGACTACCCTGGCCTTAAGGTGGCGCCGCCCCTGCTTACGGATGCTATACCTCAACAATTTTCAGGTTTTCTTATACAGGAAATGAACTCACCAGTACAAGGACCACCCTGGCCTTAAGGTGGCACCGCCCCTGCTTACGGATGCTGTACCTCAACAATTTTCAAGTTTTCTTATCCAGGAAATGAACTCACCAGTACAACAATGTTTATAAGTCCCATTTTATATACTTCGGAAGCTGTGTAGAACCTTGCCAAAAACCACATCTCACGTGTTCTTTTACGGCCAATCTGTTTAACAAAATTTGGTTTGCAAATTTATAAAAATTTAAAATATAAAAATAACTCACTTAATTAAATCCACAGCACATCCAATAGACCTCTGTGACCAAGTAATGATAAAAGAGAGCAATGTGATAAGTAACATACAAATATTAGGTGTCTTCACCTTTAATGTCTTACCAAACGAGACATAATGGAACTTCCATAACCAGCAGCAAAGCTTCCAACCTGCCATATGAGCAAAATTACAAGTAAACCAATGACAACATAAGGAGCAAAGCATTAAAACAATAGTTTTTTTTTTTTTTTTAATAATACAGGATAGAAATTCTACTCTAACCTAATCTAAGTATATATGCGTGTGAAGCTCTCTTTAGGAGATTTGAACCCTGACCTTTACCCAAGCATTTATACTTGTGGAGTGACCATCGCACCAAGGGCTTACAGTGCTACCAATATTTATTTACTAACATTAAGTGGCATTTGGTGTTGTAAAAAAAAAAAAAAAAAAAAAAAACTGGTGAGTTTTGAAGTCCTAGGGCCGGTTTGGTACATGTGTTTAAACACATGTTTTCAATTTTTAAATAACATTACATGTATTTTCATACACTTTTTCACCCATACATATTTAAAAAAAAAACTGAAAACTGTTGTTTAAACACACGTACCAAATGACCCCCCAGTATTTCGTCCTTTAAAAATTGTTAAATATTAAACAGCTGAGTGGTGCCAAATAAGATATCTCTTGTGAACCATGACTGAATAGTTCTAGCACACCAATCAACAATTCAGATTTTCGGCAAATCCCTATGTTCAGAATTCAGCACTGTTATCGTGAAACCAATAGATGTGCTGGTGCTCTCGCTCGACGGGGGCTCTTTTGACACAAGATTTTGTTGTTCTTATGGAACCTCCTGATATCTCCTTTTTGCTTAGTCTAGATGCTGCTGGTACCCTGTATGATCAAAGCATTAGCTCGATTTCTATGTCTTCTTTTTTAGCTTTTGAATGAGATCCCTCTTTTACCAAAAAAAAAAAAAAAAAACTATCTTAGGACCAGTTTGACCAAAAATAGCATTATCTGCTCCAATGGTTAAATCACAAACCATGTGTAACACATGTCCTCCTCTAACAGCATAACCTGCCACCTGATTTTACTTTTTAGGATAGGTGTGAACTGTGAACAAAGTAATTGATAGGTAGCAAGTCTGATGGTAAGGAACTGTTAACCTCATAATAAGTAACACTGAAGTGCACTAATATATATATATATATATATATATCATAAAGTACACAGCTCAGTTACATCAGGAGTCATTGAGATTGACAGCACTAAGATTATGGTCTGTTTGGATTGAACTTATTTTTGCTGAAATTGAAAACACTGTAACAAAATAATTTATAAATGTGTAAATAGTACCGTGAGACTCATTTTTAATGAAAAAGTTGCTAAAAAGTGTAATTTATGGGATCCGTAAACAATATACGATGCACTGTTCACAGTGAAAAAGTCAAATGTTGCGGCTGACAAAAAAAAAAAAAAAAAAAAAAAAGAGCGAAACATGAAAGTTGAAAACGCAGACGCTTCAGCCCAATCCAAACGGGCACTAGATGCAAAGTGGAATGAAGCAGAGTATACCGTTGCTATCACTGGCTTTGGAAGACGACGAATCTATACCTTGTAATGATTAAACCAAAAATTAGAAGACTGGCCATGAAGCGTTTGATTTTTTTTTTTAATCAAGGCTCAAGGGTTACAATTGGAAGCAATATTTAGGAGTAATCATGAAGATTCATGCTCAACCAGGTTTTGGTTGGGGGATCAAGGCCTCAAGGGACTTATGCAAGCACTAAATAGAGTCAAGAGGATAAATTGTGTTAGGATAAACCATATACCTGTAAATCTAAAACATTAAGACGACCAAAATTTTCATAATCAGCATAACCATCCTTGGTTCTCAACACCTGGTCACCACCACTATAAAATGCCTTGGTTTCCTACAGCATTAAATCATTAACAACAGCAAATCAATACAGGTTCCATGGACATACAGAATATCAATATAATTTATAAATTAGTGGCACCAACATCCAACATATTCATATTTTCAATCCTGCTTAGAAGGCAAAAGGACTATTTGTTTTCCTTGATAGATAGGAAACACAAATACGTCAATAGTTTTCAAATTGGGCATGCAGGTGAGTAATCTTTCTCATGACCAAAACTTGCAGACATATCTTCATTCATTTCATCTTGAAGAACAGCCCCCCTTCCTCAACACACAGACTAATGAGGAAAAAACAATCAAGGTTGTATCATGTTAGCTTAAAAATTGAATTAATTTTGCAGAACAAGAAGAGACTTGATCACTATCAGATTTTGTGGTATAACAACTATCATCCCACACAAAACATAGCTGATACAAAATAAATTTGCAAGCAGGGTCGGTACACAATCACAAGGACTTATATTTGAGACTACTTTGCATTCACTAGAGACAACAAGAAGGTAGACATGAGCAAGGTGCATGGTTCTGAAGTAGTATGACAATAATAGTACTCAATAAGTTCATAATAAAGCTGGACAAAGCCGAAAATAATAGTACTGACTAAAGACAACCAGTGGGTGCTACTATTGAGTTTGATCAAAATAAAAAACTTAACAAACTCATCTCTCTCTTTTTCTATACTCCAAAAGCATTACATGAAGGGCCAGCACAACATCCTTTAGCAATGCATGAGATCACGATGGTCATTGTGTTGCCAAAATGATAGGCACTATACATACCCATGTCACAAGGGCTAGAAATTGAAGTAGAACTGTAAAAGAATTTTATGTTTTTATATAACCACTTAATAGAATTAAACAATAATGGAACTCACTAACAAACAGACACTAGAATTGACAGATACTAAACAATCAGGTGAGACAAGCATATATAGACGAATGGCCGCAAAACTTAGGTACAATTTCTTTTTAGTGTTGTGCCATAGTTTCCTCAATTGGATTCAACAATGTGACTACATTGACCCAAACAACACGAAATGTGTTATCTTCTTCCAAAAACAATTAAATTTAACAATGTGATTCATTGACCAATGCATACTTTTGGTTGAATTTAACTGTGAACCTAAAATGTGAACATAAGGAACCATAAAGTCTATAATTAAGTTTTGTATGTAGATGTTGCAATCTAGACTAGCACGTAAAAAATACTTTGATGTGCAAAGTAAGTTAGATTAAAATACCTTCCCAGTAAGAATGATAACTCCCACTGAACTATCATTCCTCGCATCATCAAATTAATGCGCGACTAAGCTCCTTAATTGTCAGTGGCCGGAATGCATTTCGTCTCTCTGCCCTATTACTAGTTATCTGCTACAAAGCACTGTGAGACAGTTACATATTTAAGAATTCAGTTCCATAAAAAATGCTTGACCTTTGCTATCCCTTCGCCAATGGCTTTCTCGTAGATAATGTCAGTGAAGTGAAACTCATTGCCGGACTCATCATCACAAGCAAGTGGGAACTTCACCATGGATCCTATGGTAGCTGTCGTTCATGGAGGTGTTACATAACTCAATATTTGAACCAAGTAATTGGAGGCAAATGATCGAGCGGAATGAAATGGTTGGTCACACAAGCCACTCTTCTTCTCGCTGTGTTCAAGTGCTTCTCTGCAGTGTGTGCCATTGAAGGAGATAGAATTAATTGCTCTGGTTTTTTATATATTTTTTTAATTGAAAATGAGAGTTACTGTTGGGGTTGAGCTTGATGGCTCTTGTTGCAGAGAAGATGCTGGTTTAGATTTCTAATGACGGACATCATCGAATAAGATAAGGTGCATTGTTGGAAATGGCATCAGCTTTCATCAATTTTATCTAAAGAAAAAAAAAAGTTCAAATATTCATTAAAACTGGTGAAACCAATCAGATTCTAAAACATAAAAAAGTGTTTCATGCATTTAGAAGACGTCAAACATTTTCAGGCACTTTCAACAAAAACCTCTAAAATTGATAGAAATGTACCTAAATCTTAAAAATGACCATCATACCATTGAAACCACAAAAATGACAAAAATACTCTTGAAAACCCCTTAATTGTCTAAAACACCTTAGAAACTTTTATTGTGAGAAAAATACTCCTAAAAATTCTAAAATAACTAAAATACATTGAAAACCTCTAAGGCCCTGTTTGGTAGACTATTCAAACAACATATTTTCAGTTTTTAAACAACATTATACACATTTCCACATACTTTTTCACTTACACATATTTCAAAAAACTACAAACAACATTACTCAAACTCCTCTACCAAACAGGCCTTAAATATTCTTAAAACATTTAAAATAATCAAATTATAATCTCGAAACTTTTAAAATGACAAAAATACATTTAAAACCTATAAAAGGATGAAAATACCCTTAAATTCTTTAAAATGATAGAATTCCCCTAAAAACCTCTAATATAATATGTTTAAAATACCTCTAAAATCACAAGAAAAAAAAAAAACAAAACAAAACAAAAACAAAAAGGAAACGCCCTAAACCATCAAAATGATGAAAATACCTTCTAAAATTTCCAAAATGATCATGGTATGCCTATAAACTTTACAAGGCACACATAAACAATTCAAAGTGTCATTTTTTAAGGTTTTAAGAACATTCTTATCAAAGGTGTCAAATACTATAAATGCTATTTTTTAACATCTAATTTTAAAAAAAGCACATTACATCAAAGGTGCTAGATGCTATTAATTTTGACATCTAGCTACAGTGGGCTGCTATCTCTAGCAGCCCACTGTAGCAAGATGTTAAAAAAAAATTATTTGTTTAATGAAGCCTTAGCTTTGATTGCTGAAATGAAAAAACATGGAGTGGAGCCAAATGCTGTGATAGCTCTTTCAATGTTATTTGCTTGTAGTCATGGTGGGTTAATTGAAGAGGGGCTTGGTTTTTTCAATTCAATGATTAAAGATCACAGGGTTGAGCCTGGATTGGAGCATTACTCGTGCATGGTTGACATGTTCGGACGAGCAGGACAACTTGATAGTGCAATTGATTTAATCAAGAAGATGCCTGAAGGTTTTGAGGCCGGTGCAAGTATTTGGGGGCACTTGGTAGTTGAAGGAAAAAAACTTTAAAACATGGTAGTTAATTGAAATCATAAAGAAAGAATAAAGAAAACATAAAGAAAGAATACAAAAAAAGAATATTTAAATGAAGTGGTAAAATAATAGAATCTTTAATGTTGGGTGTGTTGTAAAGTGAGTTATTAAAATGAATAAAATAACTTTTTGAGATGCTAAATGCTATATTTTATAGCATTCTTGATGAGAATATATTTTATAGCATTCTTGATGAGAATGCTCTCTTAGAGCATCCTCATTAAGGATGCTAAAAGAGGTATATGCTAAATTTTAGCATCAAAACACCAAAAAAGCAACCCCATCAAAACTTTCAAATTGTAAAATTTTTGGCATACTTGCACAGTGAGCTTGCATTAATACAAGCTCACTGTAGCCTGAATTGTAAAAAAAAAAAAAAAAAGTTTTTTATTCTCATGTCGGTGAGGTAGTTGGCTGGTTGTTTGTGTTAAGTTGTTTTATTATTATTTTAATGAGTAGTTTATATTATTTACATGAAATGGTAAAAAATATAGAAGTTTTAATGTTTGATGTATTTTAAAGTGGGATGATATAATAAATAAAGTAGATTTTTGAAGTGTTAAATGCTAAAAATTTTAGCATTCTTGATAAGGATGCTCGTTTGTAATTATGAGAGAGAACCAAATTTTTTATTTAAACTAGTGATTTTTCATACATGCCAAATGCTAAAAATATTTTTTACAACAAAAACATCACATCGAAAACAAATTGTTTTTCTTGACAAAATACATTTTATACTTGAGACATTGTTACATGAGATGAAAATTAGGTGTAATTACTGGAAAAAAAACCACTTTTATCTATTTTATATAACCATTTTATCTAAAATTATTGAAAATTTTACCAACTGAGCTAACTCGAATATGCGAAAAAAAATCCCTTTAAAAACAACCAAGACGAAAACACTAGGGCCCGTTTGGTATGTGTATTTAAACAACAGTTTTCAAATTTTTTAAAAATATGCGTGGGTAAAAAAGTATAAAAATACATATAATATTGTTTAAAAATTAAAAACATTAATCTAACCCTACCACACAGCCCCTAAACAGTACATGCAGCGTCAAAATGGAAAATTTGAAATATAAAGAGATAATAAAATGAAAACAACGAAGGCCAAAATCGTACAACCAGAAATTGACATCTGTACTACGGGTCGTCGGTGGAGGCGTGATTTCGCCGCCCATGAATTGAAGGCTCAATTCTCAAAGCCCTCAAACGGTGCCGCATCTAAGTGAAGCCAAGTAGATCAAATATTATTCGAGTTCGAGCTCACTGGCTTCTGAGTTCTGACTCTGAGAGTAGCGAAGAAGTCAAAAAAACGGTGGAAAAATGTCACATCACCTGGTTCTCAACCCAGCTATTCGGTACTTCTCAATTTCAATTACTCCGAATTCTTTTATTTTTAATACCATCTATCTAAATTCTAAAGAGAAGCTTTGATATATGCATGTATGAATTCGATTTTTAATTTTTTTTTTCATTCATTAATTAATTAATTAAATTATGATAATGAATTCGCTCATTTCGTTTTGGTTCTCATGTTTGATCTTGTTTGTTTATTATTATGTAATTTGTCATAGTTAACTCAACTAGTAAAGTTTCTGAGAACTGGGCTCGAAACGCACGGACACTAAAAACTAATTGGTTTTTTTGGCTTCATGGTAAAGGATGTCATAATTTCAAATATAATTATGCGTGTGTGTATAACGTATTTTTTGGACTCGGTTATGGATCCTTAACCGACTATACAAGATCTGTCACATATATTTTTATTCTGCCATTCTATTCTATTTGAGATCATAATCACCTTAATTGGCACGTTCTTTTTTACTACTACTAATGTTATTTTAGGTATTTTAGTACTTTTTTGTTCCCTTGACTTGAATCAACTTACATTTTCTCTACTATCTTGTGTGTATAATGTATTTTTTGGGATCGGTTATAGATCCTTAATCGACTATTCATGATGAGTCACATGTATTTTTACTGCCATTCTCTTCTATTTGAGATCATAATCATCTTAATTCGCACGTTCTTTTTTACTACTACTACTAATGTTATTTTGGGTATTTCTCTACTTTTTTGTTCCCTTGGCTTAAATCAACTTACCGCTTCTCATTGGTGCGTTAATCTCTCTCCTTTGCACGTTACCAAACTCTCATAAGCGGCTCTTTCTCATCTTTTCATCCATAGAGACCACCCTATTAACAATTAGGCGATTAAATTCATCATTTCCAATCTGCTTGCGCTTTTGGGATAAGTGCAGTTTATTGTGGTAGTATCATAATAGATGGTCTTGAGTTCATGATTAAATTCACCGTTTCCCATTGATTCATGAAAGTTGTTGTGATATTACTTAACCATGGGTATTGTTTCACAAATGCATGTAACTTTGTTTGCTCTATTTTGATGGTGATATACTTGAATCTGGATATGTATAGAGGATATTCTTTTATTGCAAATTTGAATAGAGAAATTTGTATACTATCTCATACTTTGGAAATCTATTATAACAAACAAGCTTGACTTATACACTATTATGGGACTCCAGCTAAAAGCAATGTCTGTATACTCTCTCACAATCTGAATCTATATAACCATGCTAGAGAAGAATTCGTGTAAACTAGCACTGTCATGATATACGTGATTTACCTAAATAGCTAATGGTGCGAAAGGGGTCTGGAACTCATGCCGACCACACAAGTAACTACACCGTGAAATAATAAATCCTTTTGAGCTCAACAGAGATCATGATCGGATTGAATCCGGTTGCTTGATGGCTTGCCTATCTGTAAACAACCAATTGGCGGCATGGTGGGAGTCCTCAACTCTCCAAAAGTCTGCCAGCAGAAGGGATCATACATGTGGTATTTCTCTTGCATTGGTTTTAGCTGTATGGCAGTTAGTGATACATCCACACATGGTAGACTGTCGCTACAAGCAAAGTGTACGGGCTTAACTGTGTATGTCCCTCTTATCCTTTCATAATTGATTCCTGATAGAGCTACGGCTGATGTTTGGTTGCTGCATTTGCTTTTGTCACAATAGTATTGGTCAATCACAATTGGGAATTCAACTTCAGAAACTTGAATGTTTGAGAACAGTACCCCCTGCACAGAGCCTGATCCTCCCTGCAAATTTAACATTTGAAATCATGAGTCAGAGATAAAGGTGGTTTATGTCTAGCATGTGTAACAAGTAACAACTTAGAGATTATATTTGGCATTAGGAACAATGTGTGTTCATCACTCAGATGGTGTTCTTGAAAGGTCCCCATATTTTGATTGGAATCATTTTAAATTATGGTGAATATCATTGTGTTCTTGAAAGGTCCCATGTTTTGATTTGTTTGGTAAGCATGGTTCAGATATTTGGATTATGGTGCCGTCTTGTTTGGAAGGAGCGGAATAGATGCACTTTTGAAGATATGGAGAGCTCATTGGATCAATTGAAAACTTTGTTTGCCCGTACTCTTTTTAATTGGTCCTGGGTTTGGGGTTTCACACAGTGTTCTTCTATTTTAGAGTTTCAAGTTTCTCTTAGATTTTTCTTTTGAGACTGCTGTACTTTTTGATCCTTTGTGTTCATATTCGTGAACATAAAGTATATTTGATTTTCAATAAAGCTCATTACTTATGAAAAAAAAAAAGAATATCAAAGTTTTCATAGTGGTCAAAATCTTGGAAACTATATGTTGAACTGGGTCAAAGTTATGAAACGTGAAAGTTCTAAAATTCACTTGTAGTCTATAAAAATGGTTGAAACTCAAAACCTTCATGCTAACTTAAATTTTCATAAAAAAGGAATATATTGGCTGGGCCATTTTAGCAACCAACAAAAGATGAAGCGCTCGGCTTTCAATGTTTTTTGATTTTATAAAAGATGGATCTGCCTCTTTAAGCAGGGTCTTGATTTGTTAATTCTAACTTGAGTTTTCCAATCATATAGAATGACAGATGGTATCCATACCTGCCATGTCTTGATCCTGACACCGTTCATTGTGTTGTGCATAATGACATCTCGGACAGTAATGTTTGAGACGCAGGCTTTGGTGTTATCCTTTCCTAGACTTCCAATGCTGATTCCATGCCCTGGCCCACAGTTGACATTGTGTATGTATACATTTGAGCATCCAGTTTGTATAGAAACACAGTCATCTCCTGCACATGTCATTCAGGCATTTTATAAGTTATGGTCAGCTTATATACATGACTTAGTTATGTTCATTATCCTTGTCATATCTGGCATCACATTTTATTTTACATTTAGTGCCTATTCCATGTCCTGCCCATTGTCCACTTTTTTATGTATAATATTTGGGCTTTTAATTTTATGTGGATGCTGCCATTTCATTCTCAAAGGATTTGCTATAAAGAGCTAAATTTAGCTTATACTGGATGTATTGACATTTTTTAGGTCCATTCTATGTTTTCTAGGTTGGCTCTGTTTTTAACTATAAATAAACAAAGGGAAGAAGGAATGGAAGCCAGAAGTTCTACTTGCTGATAAAAGACAAGAAAAGTTGAGAAAAATACAACAAAAAAGTTTTCTTTTATCTGTAGGGTTGAAGACCTAATCCTATACTGGATGGTCCAGTAATGGTTCAGGGCATGACACGTGTCGTATAATAGGTGGCTGTAATGCTTGAAATGTGAGAGGAGCCATATCCTAAGCTATAAGTGGTCAGAGATTGTTGCCCTTAGCAATAAGGCTATGACAAGATAAGATTGTGCCATGTTTGCTCATGATCCTATCTCACGGATGTCACTTACCAAATTTTTTTTTGTCTGTAATTTCTATATTGGCATCAAATTATTTATCCTCAAATCTTTGACTCTGCAGGTCATATTCTTCACCCTACCTCAGCATGTGGTCTACAACATTGACTAAACAATTATTGAATGACTTAATTATTCATGTAGAAGCAATTAGTTACCGCAAGCGAGATTGCAGCTGTAAATTAGAACGTCTTTTGAGCCCTGTAGGTGGATTCCATCCGTGTTGGGACTGTCACCGGGAGATGAGACGCTTATATCATGGACCAGCACTCCCGTGCAGTAGTCAAACTTGAGGTGGCACTGTGGACTACTTTGAATTGTTATGCCTGTGACCGTCACATTAAAACTCCCATAAAACCTCAGTGCCTGTGCAATAAAAATGCATCATGTTAAAGGATTGTATGGTCATGGAATATGCTTGGAATTTAGAAGTTTTGAAATGGTTCTTACAGTTGGCTTGATGCTTGGCATTATCCTCCCAAGGTTGCTTCTTACCTACCACACAGTTGTATGAGATGCATAAATGATTAGCTTCTGATAATTGAGACAATAATTGGAGGGAAAGATACAAAGCGAGGGAGATTGTTACCGGCATTGGTGGATTCTCTTCAACACTGCTGTTTAATGGGACAAGAAGTTTTATTTCATCATCTATAGGATCATCAAACGGGGCGTCTTGCCACCAGACTGAGCCTCTTCCATCAATGATACCTTTTCCCTGAACCGTAATTCCTCTCAGCTTTGTGAATTCAAGCCATTGTAAGAGACCTTTGCCCCAAGCATTGGAGTTTGTTGGAGCAATGATCGTCCCATCTAGCTGAGAAAAATATACTCTCTTCAGTCTTTAATTTCAATTGTCAGTTGTTGTTTATGCATTACTGGATGGTAATGGTAATGGTTATGGAAGACAAGATCAATTATCAATCACAGCTACTACTTGGGATGATCACAGGTGAAAGGTGAAAGAAGTGTTATAGTAGTTAGTTGGCTGGATTATATATTTTTGTCTATGCAATTGACTATTTTCATGCAAGATAAAAATAATCATTCAGAATTTTACAAGGATGAAACTCTTTTTGAATTTTACTGGTGGATATTGTTTTGACAAGACATAGAGATAAGATTTCAGTTTCATCCTTGCTCTATGTCCTGTCATCCTGTGTAGTGTGTATATAGGATTTACACAAGTATCTACCATTGTACCTTATAAATTTGTAGCACAAACTGCCAGTGGAAAGGGTTTGTGTTACCCATTGTAAGTCCACATCATGTTCAGTTTTGGACACAAACAGGACACAAACCTCACCGCATTAAAAATTGTCTCTTGTTCTACAAGAAGTTAGAAGATGTGGTACTATTATAGATTTTGACATTTGTACGCTGGAGTGGCCTAGAGGGGAAGGGGGACCTTGAGGGGTCCAAATGGAGATTTTTTTTGGGGGGGGGGGGGGGGGGGGGACCCTAAACACTCCCTTATGCCAGTTTAGTAATGGAGATATCAACACTTGAGGGGATGTAGGCATGTAATAATTATCTTATATATTGAATATATGCATCTTTCATTTTGCTACATGTGAATCCTATAGTCATGTGAGACTTATAAATTGTGAAAAAAATGATGCATATATCCAGTACTTAAAATATTATCCAGTCTCATAAAATGTGAAAAGAATGATGTATATGTTCAGATACTTAAAATACTATCTAGGAGACGAGATAGGAGACCATAGACGTTCCTTTCAATGCATGAGAGGCCTTAGACATGGGATAAGAGACCCTTCATGCTCATACCCCCCAAGTATTTGAATTCAGAATGTTAACCCAATAAAATTACTCCTCTATGGTAGAGAAATTTTATGTTGTGTTGCTATTTACCTGAAACACTATGTTTGCTTGACAGTACGGACCAGAGAATGAGATGGGTCCCACGAGGAATTCATATTCTGCTGGAACGATTATCATTGATGCCTCTATTTTACACGCAGCTGCCCATGCAGCTTGGAATGCCTGCGATGCACCATAACAATTTTTTTATGTGATAGTTGTATAACAGTATTAACAATAACTGATTTTCTAAATAATACGGTTGGTGTTCGTGTGTGCAGAACAGTATACAATAGTTTTTGGATTCGTGAGTTCGTGACCCAACCCAACTGTCATAACGGGAATCAATTTTTTTTCCTTTGTGGGCCCCACATCAACATGCTTTGGTTTGTTCCTGTGTCTTTTACCATTTTGTATCTATAATTCTTTTGGTTTATTGTTTAACTATTGGGACCTATACACTTTTTCCATGGAGAATAGTTACAACATACTTATCTATATAACCCTTATTTGTTTGGACATTAATTACTACGTATTTGTTAGTGTACATTCTGTATACACTAATTATTTTATGTGTTAAATATCAATATATTTCAAAAATATAGATAATGCATGTGAAATTATGGTTTATCTATATTACCCTTATTTGTTTGGACATTGATTACTACATACTTGTTAGTGTGCATTCCATACACACTAGCTATTTTATGTGTTAAATATAGATGATTATGGACATTATATGTATAGAAGGTACACTAACGAGTGAGAAAATATCTTCCCTATTTGGTTTTACAAACTCATATGAAAATTCAATTTGCTATTGTGCCCCAAATGATCCTTAAAATCACCAAAGCAACTTGCATTGCACCTTAGATGAAAAAGCTACAATGAATTGCCCATTTTCTATATTTTTTTGTTCAATGGTAATTCTGTCATTCCCCTGAATTTTCTTGCAAAATTGAAAATTTTGTAATTATTTGAAAAAAAAAATTGCGAATATTTGCATGTAAACCATATTATATTACAAAGCAACATTAGACATATTTTCTTTAGCATTTGATGAGAATTGGGAATCACCTTCGTGTCATCTGTGCTTCCATCACCTTTGGCACCAAAATCTAGCACGTTAAAGGTGGTAGAATGACCGGCAGGCGGGTTTGATGGGAACTCTTCTTTTGGTTTAGGAGTTGGAAGCGGTGAAGCTTTGTGAGGAGGAGATTTTGGAAGCGGTGAAGCTTTGTGAGGAGGAGATTTTGGTTTAGGAGTTGGAAGCGGTGAAGCTTTGTGAGGAGGAGATTTTGGTTTTGATCCTCCACTATGGTGGTTATTACTACTTCCTTGACTCTTTCCTTTCTTCTTAAACAAAGAAGCCGAAATACCTCTGCTATGCCTCCAATGCTTGCCTCTTCTAGCATTGCAAGTTTCAAAATTTGATGACCAAAGTAGAAAAGCAATGAAAAGCATGAATGTGAGGCTTCTTAAGCTCAAACCTCTCATCATGTTTAGCACAAATGTGTTTGTTTGTGTGTGTGAGAGAGAGAGAGAGAGACAGAGAGAGAGAGAGAGAGGGAGAGAGAGATTCTTGAGATAGCCAAAATGAGTGATGGTTGTGTTTAAATAGGAAGAGAACTCCAAAGCTGAACAGTACTGTGCAGACATAAGCAAAGATATAGTTTTGATATTGGTAATTTGGTATAGGCACGTTTCATTCTTTAATTCCTTCATTTTTTTCTTTTCTCGTTTATTAATTATCTTGTTATCTTTTATGTGAATTTTGGTTGGAATTTGTTTTAGCTCAACAACAGGGTCCCATTTAGCCACATGTCGATATGTGATTGCATGTGATTCATCCATTTTATTTGCCCCAACACGTCGTTAATCAATTATCAATATATGCCAAGCTTTGTGTTTTATATTTTTGTTTTTTCCAATGATAAAGTAACTCACACACATACTAGCTAGCAGTACTAGCAGGATCATGAACTTGCGGTCTCACTCTCACGCAAACACTAAGGATTGGATGGAATGCCAGTTCATTGACACATACAGACTTTGTTATCATAATTCATAACAATGAAAGCCAAATGTACCTATCGTGGTATGAGAGTTTTCATTTTCTTTCCAGCTCAAAGCTTGACACAACAATCTTGATTAAGAAGAAAGTTCATCATAATAAACTAAAATTTGAAGGAAAAAACCTTTCATTCCATTATGAAAATAGTGTGGCTCACCAATTGTGGATTAGCAAATGCTTATTAATTAGCATATTCAACTTTTTTTTTTGTTCTATATTTCTACTTAAGAAATTATGTAAATGAGTGAAGTGCACACTATTTCTTCTAAACCATACATCGATGAAGTTTTTTTTGCCCCCAAGTTTTATGTTTCCCAAATTTTCTTTGGCATTACTCATATGATATACATATTTTAATGTTATTTATATAATAATTTAGCATTAGATGTAAAAGCCAAAAAGAGGCACGTGAGTGGGTCTAATGTAATGAGGTGTCAAGGGCCGGCACTGATTATAACAGCTCTACACGGTCACATGCACCCTTCACGGGCTAAGACTTTTTGTACTTTGTCTTCTTAACCCCGCACCCATATGGCTAAGAAAAAAACTTGAGGCTGCTTTGTTATCACAAATGTGAAGCTTTTGTTTCTCTTCCCCTATTCCCTTTTGTTCAAGCAAAAAAATTCCTATTTCCCAATGATGGAAGAGAGAGAAAAAGAAAGAATGTAAAAAAAGAAAGTAACTGAAACAAACTGCCTCCGAGAAAATATGTGGCTATCTAAATTTTGATTTTTTTTCCTGAAAAGTGATACTGTCTACAATATTTTCACTACATTTTCGCAATAAATTATAAATGATAAGTTGTTATAGGTTCTAATTTGAAAAACTCAACAATCAATAACAACTCGTTACTTAAGTTTTGTTGTGGATATAACATTTTCACTACACTTTCACAACAAATCATAAATGATAAGTTGATATTGGTTTTAATTTAAAAAACCCAAACAGTGAATAACAACTCCGCACTTAAGTTTTGTTGGAAAAACGTTATGAATATACTGTAACATTTTTTTTTTTTCAATACATGAAAGGGAAAAATAGTATACAGCTCGAAACTGCCTATGGTACTTGAAGGAAACCTTCATGCGCCCATAGTTTTGCTATATGATGTATTATTCATTCAATAATAGTAACCAAAAATAAGATACAAGTGGTGTGGTATATATGTCCAATCAATAATAATTTAATTCAAGAACTTTTCTTTTAAGAAATAGCCCTTTATGTTTTCAGATCACATGTTTAATATACCTGTTTGCAGAGTACAACTCTGATGAAGAGATAACAATTAAAAAGGACAAACAAGAAAGATTGTGATTTGTTCTAGCAGGATTCAAAAAGTGGTGTACTTTTATAACATCAATTATGTAAAGTACGGAAAAACTGTGGAATCAAGCTTTCTGCTTTTGAAGATTGGGATTTGAGTGAATTGAACGAATAACCCTGAAATCTTTGTTCATCAAAAAGGACCACTTAAAGTGTTTCTTTAACCTACCAGGCTATACCACAGTCACATGAACGTGCAGTCAGTGAGTTGGAATTCTAAATTAATCTGAAGCTAAAGCTGAGATTTCTTATAGCTCAGAACTCAGAAGCAGTGATTATGTTGCTACATTATACTGTGAGAGAGAACATAATCACATATATAATTAACTCAAAATCTTGCCTTCAACTCACGATTTTAGTAGTTTTTTCCATGCATGTACAGAAAAAACAATTGATTATCGACTTTCCATGAATGATCATATAGACATTTGTGAGACGAGATGGAGATTTTGGTTGTTTGCTATGAAGTGTTGCAATAAGAGCACTAGCATCCGAGGATACAAAAAAAAAAAAAAAAAAAAACTCTATTTTACATTCTTAAACACCACTTTATTTATTTTACCATTTCATTTTACAACTCACCTAATATTACAGTTTCTATTTTTATATACAACTCATTAAAATAATATATACCATTCTATCAAATAATAATATAAATATAAAGTGAGTGCGACAAAGTGAGAGAGAGAGAGAGAAAAATTGAATAAAATATATTATTTTAGTTTACAAACTCATGAATAGTAAGTTTAGATATAAGAACTTACTATTTATGGGTTGTAAAAAATTTAGGTATACATCCCCATATGGAGTTCTTTTTTAGATGTTTAGTGGCTATTTTAACAACTTGGGGGGTTTTACACCCGAAATGCTAATGCTCTAAGGATTTAAGAAGGTTAGTCAAATATTAGAGTGTAAATGCAATATTTCTTTTCTTGTTTATTTGAGAATGATATGAAATTTTGACCAAAAAGAAAGATAATATGACATAGGTACCCTCTGAAATTAGAAGAAAAGGATGGGAATGCACAGTTGGAATATATTATGCAAACATCATCATTTCTGTTAGTTTCTTTTTGTTCACTCAGAGCTTCTGGAAAAATCACCAGGCCCTGTTTTCTGTTTGGAAATACACCTCATTTTTCATCACCCACCAAGGTTTTTTTTTTTTTTGAGTCTTTGACCTCTCTGCCACCAGTCACTTTCTCTCAATATAAGAATCCACATCAAACATGATCTCTCTCTCTCTGCGTGTGCTTCGACAAGAATCCCCATGTTTTGATTTGTGGGAATTCCAAAGGAATTGAACCCCAAAAAAAGAAAAAGAAAAAGAAAAAAACCCTTCTTGTTGAATATTGTTGATGATGTTATTTTTATTTTTATTTGTAGTTCTAGTTGTATTTATTTTATACATTATTATTTTTTGTAGTTGTATAGTAGTAGTTTTAGTAGTAATTGTACATGTGATCTGTAAATATATATAAGAAACAACATAAATAAATATAAAAAATGGGAAGTTTTGAGGCTAGACAATCTTTGCTGCTTGCTCAGCAATATACCAGACTTCTTACGTACTATATTATTAATATATTATTATTATTATTATTATTATTATTATTATTATTCTATAGGGTCAGAAATTTTATATGCATTGTTAGCATTGGCTATGATGATTTGTTGTCGTTAAATAAGACTATTTTCCACATATGTGACTTTTTTTCCTTTTCTAACTTTGGCGGGTATATACGTTATAATAACTATATTAATCTACAATAAATTTTAAAAAAAATTTAAGTGCTTCAAATAAACTTAAAAATGAAATATGATATTCTTAAAGTGAAATTTTTATACCCTATTTGAATTTAAATATTCTGCATTAGTACTTTTGCATATATAATTATAGATCTCTTCTATTTCTCCTACACCATGGGACAGCTCATGTGTGTTTTAATTCTTAAACTCAGTCACTTTTTTAATTCACATTAAAAAAATAAAATTAATACCAATTTGCCTTGAGTTGCATCACTTTTATTTTATTTTATTTATTTATTTTATCTCTTGTGACAACAATGAGTGAATTATATGATATAAGACAATTGGAAAGATGGGGCTTTTGAGTACGACCTTCTTAGCCGTCCTTTTGTGTTTATATGCTCGTGAACTTTGGGTCCTCTCGTGAACTCCATGCATGGATATGATTAGGGTTTCTTAGTGCTCCATTATTAATTAGTGAAAATGTTTCAGTAACCAACCAAGGCATGAAAAAGTTAAAGCTTTTAGTTGTACTACTAGATTGGGAAAAAATATATATTGCTCAGAATATTATAACGTGACATTGATCTATACTGGCAAATAATAAAGAAAACGATGAAAAATTGACAATTGCTTTTAGTCACATCTGAGACCCAGTTGCATGAAAATTCCATAACACTTTTTACACCTCCCTTTCTTCTATGAGAATATTATTAAGATCTAAAACTATGAATTGGTCGGACTGTTGTCATATTCAGTGTCATTATGTATCTATTGCACCAATATCTAAAACTTTATATTATAGCGATGTGTGAGGAATTGTTAATCAAGTTTGTAACTATATTGAGACAAATAATCAATTAAAGAGGCACTTTTCAAGCACCTAAAAGTAATGCAGGGCGGCTTATAAAATGTGAGTATTCTTGAATTCTAAGTTTAAGTTTTGTTGCTAACAACCAACAATTTGTAATGATTTTAGCAGCATATTGCCAAGAAGTGACAATATTGTCAATATATAAGCACCATGTTAAACTAGTTACAATAAGAGTTGTCGAATACTCTTTATTTACATCCTACCTGAATTAATACTGAATATGCATCTCGTGGGTAGTAAAAGCATATTTTGTTATATTGATAAAATAAATAAATTATATTGTTCGTACCTGAAGTTTAATATATGTTTGATTTTGATTCCTTAAATTAAAAAATATTCCAATTTAGTTCTGATTTAAAAAAAAAAAAAAAAATTAAAGGAACAATTTGGTCTCTTGATCTATTATTTTGTTTACATGTACTAATGGGATACCAACTTGCCCCAAGACATCTCCTTTTTTTTCTTTTTTTAACGGGAATCCCATTTTTTTTAATTATGAATCAAATTCAACTAAGTCCAACCACATATTTCTTCTCCCAACAAGAAAAAGTCCAACCTTAAAGGATCAAAATGGAACTAACTTTTTTTTTTTTTTAATGGGAATCCCATTTTTTAATTATGAATCAAATTCAACCAAGTCTAACCAGTAACCACATATTTCTTCTCCAAACAAAAACAAAAAAAGTCCAACCTTAAAGGATCAAAATCGAACCAACCTCATAATTAATTGATCAAATTTGATTCAACCCATAGATAGATTGATGAAATTGTTTCATTTTAAAATTTCAAAGATCAAATCCAAGCTTTTAAAATTTGAAGCACTAAAATCACATTTACTATTTGAGAGATCAAAAATAAAATGACCTCTTTTTAGAGAAAAAAAAATTACTTTACCCTAATTATAAAAACCACCAAGACTCATTTTTAGACATTGCTTACACTTTCTCTTAATCCTTGATAGTTTGTGGTTGAGTCTTGAGTGGTGACCGTGAAGGCACGCTCATCAAAATGTCATCCACCAATCATATCATATGGACCATAACATTTCCTTCTCAATATTTTAGGAATATATATATACATATATATATATATAAATATATATATATATTTATATATATATTCATGCTGACAAAAGGAACAACAAAAACAAAAGAACATGACCGTACAAGAAATGCAACTTTTGATGAACTTTTAGTCCTAGCTAGTAATGGCTAAAACTTAAACACACACTTCCATATATTCAAATTAACCTTTTGGAAAAGTGGTCACGGATCATTCTAGAATTTGAAGCTATAGGAAACGTACTGATAATTTTTTCAAAGCACAAAAATCGGTGCAATAAATTTGATCTGAATTCTGAAGCTTCTCTCAATGGTGGGTTTCTCATCAGTGTTGAAACGTACTGATAATTTTTTCAAAGCACAAAAATCGGTGCAATAAATTTGATCTGAATTCTGAAGCTTCTCTCAATGGTGGGTTTCTCATCAGTGTTGTTGTTGTTTGTTGGGGGGGGGGGGGGGGGGGGGGGGGGTTCTCATCAGTGGTGTTTATTATTTTAGCTGATTTTAATTTTTAATATATAGTTGTGGACTTTGTTGTTGTGAATGAAGCATGTGAATATGTGAAGGGTTTCAGTTGGAAGACCGTTTTTGCTTGTATTTTATATGAATGATCTGATCAATTGGATTCGTAAATTTAGAAAGACAAAAGTGTATTCGTCCCCACAAGTTTTGTTTGTATTTACAAAAGCCTCAATTCATGGCCAACAAAAAGCCATCCAAGCAATATCACGGATCACCTTGAGAGTCCTAATATATTTCAGAGACTTTTTCTGTTTCTTCCTCTTCCACTTAAAACTCGGCCTATTTTTCAATCTATACTTCTTGACCAACAGTAGTGACCATCCACCACATGACCCATATTCTCTCTCACTTAAAAAAAAAAAAATTTCTTTGTCTAAGTCACATTTTTCGTTTTTCTTTTCTGAATATAACATTTTATTTATAAAAAAATGAAAAATATTGTCATCATATCACCAAATTATCTCTATAAATTATTGTATGTAATTTGTCTATACAATGTATACAAAGAAAAGAAATAGTTAACCTAATATATATATTTTAAGATAGTTATAATATGCTGCTAATTCTGTGATTCGAACTTTTTTTCCTTTAAAAATCTCGAAATACTTTGTGTATGGAGAGATACCAATATTTAAGCTACAAGATCCCTTGGTAGTTAACCTAATTTGTAGCAGTTAGTAGTTAGTACCAAATCATCTTCATTTCCATCTACCTCATGAAAATTGAAACGAGGGGAAGGTGACAATAGCTAGGAATAAACCCCAGGCATGCATAGCAAGACACAAAATCAAGCCGAAACATTGTGAGCTAAAAAATTTACTTCTCTAAGTAAGTGACAAAAAGTCCATAATATTTTATTTTTTAAGAAACAAAAGAGTTCAAGCTAGGATTGACATGACCAGAAATTTAATTATAAAAAAATTTCATCCTTTTTCTTTTCTTTCTCTGTAGCCAAACATTACCCGTAATCTAAGGCAAATGCAAATTCACATTCATACAATTAGTCTTTTTTTTTGTTAAGTCACAATGACAACCACAATTTCGTTTATGATTAGGGCTCACTGTGTATACACATGCACCATTAGATTTTGGAAGTTGTAATTTTCCTTATTGACGAGATCTGGGGTCCTTTCAAGTACCATCTGTACGAATCCACCGTAGAGATTTGGCCAAATAGAAATGAGAGCTGAGATAAGAAAATAATTAAAGCTTATTGCAATTCTTAATTAATCATATGTTTGTTTGTCTAGTAAGCTTGTGTTTCTTTTTTCTTCTTCTTTTTCCAAAATGATAAAAGATCCAAACCCCAGAAGGAATTATGTAATCTAATCAATGTTAAAAAAAAGTTTTGGCTCCAACCTATATTCCAACTGAGGTGTGAGGTCCAATAATGCCAATCCGATATCATTTGACTGTTTGTCGGATATAATTTCTATCAAATGACAGAAGAATTACATTCACAAGTACAATGCATTGAATTCAGGATCTCTTTCAAGCTTTGAAATTAAGGTAGAGATGGAAGGCAAGGTGTTTGATATTTATAATTAGAGTTCAATCAGTAGGTTTTGATCAGGGTTTTAGGCATGATAGAGTCAAGAATTTGTCCTTAAGTAGGAGGGCAAATATAAATAGTTATTTTCTCGTAAATTATCGTGGAAATCATCATCAAGATGAATTACCCTTACGCACTTACGCCGTCAACGAACTTGTGCGCAAATTAGGAAATGAAAGATATAATTAACTCCAATAATATAATTGAAACCACCCCCCCCCCCCCCCGGGAAAAAAAATCAATTATATATAATTTAGTTAGTAATTATTAGCATATATTAAGGGATAAATAATTGTAATCGTAGTATTTATTTCTTCATTTTCTTCAAATAACTTGATAATTGAGGAAGAGAGAATTTAAACTATAAATGTTTCATTTGAAAACATCAAAATGTGCTAACTAGTTGAGTTATAAGTCTATTGGTATTTCTATAACGTCCTATTAGCATGAAAATTGACATGCCAATTAAGAACGTGTAGCATATGTAATCTAATGGTAAGATTTTCAAAATATGAATTCAATAACGAGTTATTGAGTAGTGTAATATTGATTAGAGTTACACCATGTGCAATTTCAACTCAATCTATATAGGAAGAGAATAAGTTAATTAAATACTAATTGGTGAACAAACTCGAGCTTGTTTGACAAGAATATGAACTAAGTAAGTTTGAACATATTATCTAATTTGGAAATAAGCACAGGCTTAGTTCTTGTTCAAAATAAATTCTAGTTTGGGTTCATTGTAAAAAGAAATTCTATTACTTCTATAGCAAATAAACGTAGCCCTTAGGAGTTTACTGTTATGGGTGTAGGCATTAGGGCTTAGCTTTGAAAGGTTGAGATGGACGGCAAGGTGTTTGATATTTATAATGAGAGTTCAATCAGTAGGAGAGTTCAATCAGTAGGTTTTGATCAGGGTTTTAGGCACGGTAGAGTCAAGAATTTGTCCCTAGGTAGGAGGGCAATTATAAATAATCCATTTTGTAGTAAATTATCGTAGAATTCGTCAGCAAGATGGATCATCGATCACCCTTATGCGGTCAACGAACTTGTACTAATCCTGGGACTTGTTGCAAGCAAATTAGGAGATGAAATATATAATTAACTCAAATAATATAATTTCAAATCCCCCAAAAAATTTCAATTACAATTTAGTTAGCAATTAATTATTAGCATAGATTTTTTAAGGGATAAAAAATTTTAATCGTAATTTTAATCGTAGTATTTACTTTTTATTTATTTACAATAATTCGATAATTAAGGGAGGAAAAATTCGAACTCTAAATGTCTCATTAGAAAATATCAAGAGATGTCAACTAATTGATCTACAAGTCTTTTAACATTTATAATGTTTGCTATATATATATGAAAAAAGAATAAATTAATCAAATACTAATTGGTGAACAAACTCCAGCTTATTTGACAAAAAAAGGAACCCAATTCTTATAAAAAAAATATAAAAAAAAGAAGAAGAAAGAAAATGAACCCAACAAACTTGAACATGTACTAATCTAATTTGAAAATGAGCTTGGGCTTAGTTCCTAGTTTGAAATAAATTTTAGAGTGGGTTCATTGTAAAGTTCCATTACTTCATAGCAAATACGCAAGGGTTTACATTTGTGGGAATAGGCATTAGGCCAGCCTTAATTTCTTGCTTCTATTTTTTACTTTTTACTTTTTTTCTCTTTCAATTATTCAATCACTCAACAACTTTAATAATTATGAACTTTTATTATTCGACTCGGCTAATTTACGGCCTAATTTTAGGCAAATCTCTTACCAAATTTATACGGTGGAATCAGCATATGGACCCCCGAATGGGATGGTTCGGCTTGGTCAGTGGAGTCAGCACCGGCATTTTCTTGCACCCTCAAAAAATATTGTGTCAGATTCTCAATAATAAGCATAAAAAAACACACACACACATGTATTTTCTTCAACATATATTTTGATAAAAGCAATTTCAAGTGCATTGCAAAATTTTCCTACATGCACAATGAACACATGAAGTATATGTACACGAATGCACACTTCTCAATTATATTAGGTACTCCCACCTGGTTACTTTGGCAATGTGATCTTCACTGCCACACCAACTCAATTATATTAGGTGTCAGCCTCTCGTGACTGCTTGCACATAAACTTTGGAATAACAAAAAGCTTTTTAATAATTACTATTTTTGTTGTTGCATATTCTAGTGCTTATGTTGTTTAATAATTATTTTATTTTCTGGGTACTTTGTTAGTACCCAGCTAGGCCAACCTGTCTGAAAAATAGCCTAGAGTTTGTCTGGTGCCTTACATTATAAAGGATATGGACCTAAATTATAAGGGACAGTCCTAAATGAAATGATAGAAATTCAATTTTAAGACAACCACTAGACTGAGATAACAAATTTAAATGGTTATTCTGTCTTGGCCTCTTGGCAATCTCTACTAGAAAATTTTGTTCTTGTCTTTCTCAATACTTCCAATCCAATCTCATCTATATGGTAAAGACTAAAGATGGTGATCAAATCCCATTTGAATATCAAACTTTATCCTTGAACATATCTTCAATTCTTTAAATCTAATTGAAGGAAACAATAATTGCTTGTCTTGTTACATTTTAGAAGTAATCAATGACATCATTAGAAATAGTCTGTATTTATTACTTCCTTTTTGGCTGATTATGCTAAAGTTTGATTTATGCAATAAAACAAAACAAAAGAAATCAATGGTGTTTAATATAAATTTGATCTTCTGGACCACTTTGTCTTTCTGATACACGAACTTATTTGCAAACTTTACTCATTTGTCACTTTGCAATGATAAGGAGTCCAACATAGACATTGTTAACGTTGTTCTTCATAAATCATAACTTATAGCTTATATGTCATCAAAAAAAAAAAAACTTGTAGCTTATATGTTTATCATATCATAAATGTTTTTTTGTTTTTTTGTTTTTGTTTGCTCCAAACGAAGCTTAATAGGGTAGAAATTGTTACACATGGTCTCAATAATCTGGCAATCTATCCCTTATCTTGTACTGGGTACTCGAATATTTCAGTGGTCCCATCTGTCCAAATTTGCTGCCAATATATTGTCTGATTGTCCCCATTCAGATTTAGTACTAATTTAGCAACACAGCTTTATTGTCTAGTAATTGTTTAAACCTAGCTTTGAAAACATAGGAAAGAAGATGGAGCCGGTATAGACCAGTGTCAGCTCTAGGTCTAGGCCACTTAGGCCAAGGCCTAAGGTCCCTCAGAGTATCTCCAATAGATTCTCTAAAACCGGAGATTGAACTTACAAAAATCAACTCCAACAATCTCTAAAAAAATGTAAAAAAATAGAATAGGTTGGCTACCTACAGTACTCTCTACACATGGAGAGTTATATTGTTCCTGTCCAAATGAATTTTTATTATTAAAATATTCAGCCTTCTCTCTCCACTAATTAAAATATTCAACATTTCTCTCCCTCTCTCTCATTAAGAATAAAAAAGATTAAAGAAAAAATGAAAAAATAATATTTAAATGTGATAGAGAATGAATAGAGAGTCTATTGAAAAATGCATTTAAATAAGTAATTAGTTTAAACTGTTTGCTCTCTAAATAATATGAAAATTTGGCTAAACTGTTAGAGATGCTCTGCCTCAAAAATTTATAAAAGGGTTAAGGCCTCCTATTGGGGGAAAAATTGTATAAAAAGTAAGTTTTAGGATAATAATTCTATATATATATATATATATATATATATATATATAACCCTAAAGTGGGTTTTGCATTAATTCTTTCTTCCACCTTCAAGAAGGCCTAAAAATATTTGGCCAACAACAATTCAACCCAATTAAAATCCCTAAATGATTTCACCAAAAGAAAATGATTAATTAGTGTATTGATTAAGTGGATTAGCTTAATTAAATAATTATTTAAATATTAAAAAAATTCACTTAAAATTATTACCTTAAATTTAAAACTGTATTGAACCAACCTAGGCACATTTTGTTGTGATACTGATAATGATAATGATAATGATAATGTGAATGCTGATGACTATGCTGATCTTCATAGTTATAACTTATAACAATACTACTATCATTTGAGAGAATTTTGTTATGGTTGGACATTGAATTGTTAAAATAACCCTCATAAAAATTGGATACAGTCGTTTCATTGATTTAAAAGTATCATTAGGATTAAAAGGTTATTTTAATTAACTTAATTGGTGTCACATATCCACCACAAGTCCACAACAAATTACTAGCAATTGCAAAGGGTTTTATTAAAGGTTATACCGAGACAGTTTAGAAGATGATCCATTGAAACAAAAAATTCCCAAAAAGAGATGCTTAAATTAAATCTAATAATTTCTATAATAATTTCAATCTGTTAATCTATAGAGTTAAATATTGGCTCTCTTTATCCCAAAAATATATAATAACAAACAAAAAAAAGTTCGCTCCAACAATACTTTCGAAACTTTTGAAAATTTAAGGTTATAACTTACAATGCATTCAACATTTTAAGTTTGAGATTGCTTTTTAAATAGTTCCTCAACTTTTAGAACTTATAATTTACAGCATTGACTATTAAAATGAATAAATGACGTTAATGTGACCCTTCGGTAAATTACTAAATTTTAAAAATTCTTTTCTCAAAAAAAAAAAAAAAAAAAAAATTCACAACTAAAATCAGAAAATTAACAAGATATATAGCCTGAGTCTAGGCCATGGCCATTGGCTAATTAGGATGTGATGATGTTTCCCTACAAAATAGCCTTGGAGAAAGATCAAATTATAATCTGTTAGGCCATTTGGGTTAAGGTTGAGCTGGGCCAAGATTGGGTTTCGAATTTGTTTCTCGATATGCTTCGGTGGACTGGTGACAGCCTAAGCCTGGATCAAATGGGCCAAGTTTTCACCCACTATCCTTTTTCTTTGGGCCTGAGTATACAAAATCTTGTAGGCTATGTTCTCCTTTTGGGTCAGCACTCAGCACCAGCCCCTAAGTTAGGCCTCGGATGGAGATCAGCAGCTATATTATTTTCCCATAATGGGCTTTTTCTTTCTGGTTTTTTTTTGCTTTGGGCCAAACTATACTACTGGTGACCTAACTTAAATTGATAAATCCTAAATTTTAAAGTGATTGCTTCCAATCCAAAGGGACCAAACTAAAAAGTTGATGCATTATTACTTTTATTTTTTTAGAAGTTGTTAGGAAATAAAAGCGATCAACAAAAATAGCCTTGGACTAAATTTTAGATACTAAAAATTTATTTTTGCCATTTTCCTTTTTCATTTATTGTTTTGGGAGATGGTAGACTATTGCAGTATTGCAAATAATATTTTCCATTTTGTTGAACTTATTTAGCTTATCTACAATTTTTGAAGTTTTATCATTATTTTTAGGTATAACTGTACTTTTGTCTAACTTATTTTTCAAGCCCAATAAACTAATGAAAATAAGTTCTCCCAAACGAGCACATTACAAAGATGACAAATAATAAACAACAAAATACCATGTATTACCACCAAAATGTAAAACACACATATATGAATTAATATTCATAAAATTGATACATTTTCTTTTCCAGTATTAACTGCATTATACAATCTCTTTCTATTTTCTCTGAATTAGTTTTACTCCAGTATTTGTATATAACTATATGATATAAAGTTTTAAATTTACCTTAAAATTTGCTTAGGCACCTCAAACTTCCTCCAAGAAATCTATAGTGGTGCACTCTAAAAGCCATTTATCCAGTTTAGTATATACTATAATTGTTACTTAAATATCTAGAGAGAGCCAAGTTAGAGTTCAGTGTGAACAATTTTCTCTCTGCTAGGTTCTGTAACTTCAGCCTTTTCTTCCTTATTGATAATGATATATTCTTTGTCATCTGAAGATAGGCATTCAGCTGAAGGATGCACAACTCCATAGCCAAAGCCTGTGGCAGAGTTGCAGTAGGTTTCTACTGTACCATCCTTCATCTCTAAGTCCACATTGCTGAGGACTATTTTGCTACATGGAACTGTGTCACTGCAAGCAAATTTCATGGCCTTCGCGCTCCTTGTAGTTCCACTAACGTTCTTGTAAAAGATCTGGCTTATGTTCACAGCTGATGTCTGACAAAACAAGCATATATATATATATATATATACAAGAAATCAAAATTGTTGGGATTTTGATTAAATGAATAAGTTGATTACATAACAAGAAATCAAATGGTAGATGTTTTATAAGTGAAGAGAGGGAATTTTGAGATTGTTACCAGGTTTTGACACGCACTTGGAGAATCACAGTAGAACTGATCAATAATGATGGGGTTTTCTACATCCTGCATCCTCACATTTTGGTAACGTACACCACGAACATAACCAGAACCTCCCTATAGCAGAACATCAGAGTGAAAGGTATTTATGTTATTCTCATCCCATGGGCATTTAGATATAAGCTAAACTTTTACCATGATAAAATTTATAAAACGGCCAATAGATTAGTATAAACTCTAAATGCAATTTTGCTAGAAATTGTTCTATGAACATGTAGCAGCGTCTAGAGCACTAAAATATCATGTTCTATGTTTGATACCAAAAACACCGCTCAAAGTTTTGTTTGAAGCAACATTTCACTTAGATGAGTGTGGAAGTCTCTACAGGTATACTGAAAACCCATTTGATTTTTCCTTAAGGGTCCGTTTGTTTGGGGGGATTAAATCTAGCTTTATTGGTATTTTCATCCAATTACCAATAATGGATGTTAAATGATTAACCAGCATGATGTAGAGCATTACCTGCCAAGTCTTAATCCTGAGGCCGTTGGTAGTCTCCTTGAGGAATGCTGTATCCAAGACAACCTTTGTGACTATACCGGTGGAGTTGTCCTTCCCAAGGCTTCCAATGCTAAATAGAAGAATTTTGCACCAATGTAAGTAACAGGCTACAAAAGTTCAGTTACAGTTGTGTATACTAAAGTGCGAACACAATCTTCCATTTTTGCAAGGTCCTTTTGAGATAATGGGACTGCAAAACCGTAATTGGGTAATGTCAAATCAAGATGGTACCTGATTCCATGTCCTGGTCCACAATAGATTGTCTTCATCTTGATAGCAGAGCTAGCATTGACAATTGAGACGCAATCATCCCCTGGACATTGCATCACAATCGCTCTTTAGTTTCATCTCGATTCTAGTTCTTACTACAAAAAGATGAGACAAGGAAAGATATGGAATTTTAACGAAGGAGAAAAAATAGGATAAAGTAAGAACCTGTTCCAATTTTGCAGTTTTCCAGAACGACATTAGTTGATTCAGTGATATGGATTCCATCAGTGTTAGGACTGTCTCCAGGAGCTGAGACTTGTACTCCCGAAACACGCACAGAATCAGACCGAGCAATAATGAAATGCATCTGTTGGGCATTCTGGATAGTAAGGCCTTTTACCTTTATAGCTGAGCTTGAATCTATAGTCAGTGCCTGCAATAAATCTTGGGGAGTTAAAATTCTATTTGGTGATCTAGTCTAATATGGTCAGCATTAAATCTTTTCTGGAAATATGGTTGTAACTTGTAACTAAGAGACAGATACTTACTGCTGGTGCCCCTTTGCAAGGCTGTAATAAAAAGAAAAAAGGGGTTAATGTCATTTGTTGAATCAAAATACTTGGCATTAAGAGAAAGTAAAGTGTAAGTTCTCAAATATTACGTTTGACTTGTTCTTTTTACAAGATGCTGCCCACCATTTGCTACCTGAGCCATCAATAACTCCACCCCCTTGGAAAAGGACTCCATTCAATTTAGAAAAATCAAGCCATGTTCTTGGGGACTTTGGGTCCCA
This sequence comes from Notholithocarpus densiflorus, assembly GCA_030021035.2. Classification (NCBI taxonomy): domain Eukaryota; kingdom Viridiplantae; phylum Streptophyta; class Magnoliopsida; order Fagales; family Fagaceae; genus Notholithocarpus; species Notholithocarpus densiflorus. Next base: position 1,292,124 of record JARYZH020000085.1, on the reverse strand, counting down.
GTTTTTAGGCTCATCTGGTGCTATTATTGTTCCCTCAATCTGTACGCCAAGTCAACCATTATATGATAATGATGACAGAAACTATTAATAATTGTTATAGTTTTTTCAATGACAAGAACAATGATGTATAAAGACTTTATTTACAGAAATATGAATAACCATAAAGGAATATTGATACTTCAGAATTTATGTGATGGAGTAAAGACATTACCTGGATAACTAATTTGTCTGAGCATGGTCCGTTAAATTTTGTTGCATTAACTAGATAACGCCCTCCTATAGGCACCAAAAAAACTGATTGTGGTGTTTTGCAGGCAATGGCCCATGCTTCTACAAAAGCCTGATGGTAAAAACATTAGAGAAGAAGCAAGGCAAACCATAACAGCAATAATAAAAGGTTGAACATGTTGAAGTTGGTGAGACCAGACATTAACTCTCACATCCATCTTTAATTATAATCAATCGTTGATCACCATATTATAATTTGCATCAATCATATGATGACAATGGTATCATAGCAGCTCTTGCCAACTAGTCTAAGCTTGAAATTTAAATATAGGCTTATACAAATATTCCTAAAGAAACACATATTCACCTGGGTATCATCAGAAACTCCATCTCCAACTGCGCCGAAGCTATCCACATTCACAAGAACCTTGCTACCGCGTTCACTTGTCCATGACGGCATTGGTGAAGTTTCCGCCTCATTTTCTTCCTCTATATCAAAGTTTTCTAGTTCTTCAAGCATGTCAATGTTGTCAAATACCATGTTTCCTGCAACTCCATGAGACACTATCAGCAAACCAAGAAAAGAAAGCAAGAATAATTTATCCATGTTTTTGCCTGTTCTGGCTGTTTTGTAAGATTGATTGATTTGTATAATTTCAATGAATACATCAGTTTATTATTTATATATGTGCAGATTAGTTTAGAAAATGATGGATTTTGTGGGCTATATGGCTTGGCTTGAAAGTAGATGAAGATGTTGCATTCTCTACATGCCGACTCTTAAAGTACAAGATAATTTTCTATTTTTCTAGTTCTTTGCTTTACTCTACAACCAATACTCAAAATTCACCAGTCATAGTGTGTATGGACTCTCTCTCTCTCCATGAGAAATTAATAAAATAATTCTGGAAAGGCAATTACATTTTCTGGAAACCCCAAACTATTGCAATTAAGAAATTGATGTAGATGTACAGTGTGTAGTATAGCCATATTTTAATGAACCCCCAGCCCCACTTTTTTTCACACGCGCGCACTACACACCAAAAAAAGAAAGAAGAAAGAAGGACGAAAAGGTCAAGAAGTTAGTTAGACCAAACAGGGCAATCCAAAGTACAAATTGTCCGTTCGGACATGCACGCTTAAACCTTTAAGCAAAAGAAACTCTTCTGTAATAATTCCCTATACAAGATCCAGACTTGATAAACAGTTACAGAGCTTGCTCTGTAACTGATGTTTCTGTTTAGTTTGTTTGAATGAAATTGTCTTTTAACCAAAAAAAAAGAAAAGATAAACAGTTCTAGATTGATGGGAATATAGCCCCCAAGTTACCATCAACCGCCACAGTCCTCTGCTTTGAGGCTCTGTAGTAGGTGCCAAATTTGATCTCTTGGTTCCATCATTGGAGGATGCTAATATTATCAGCAACTTTTTATCTCAATTAAACTGTGGCCAATCTTCCTTGTCACCTTCCTTGCATAAACACTCTCTCTAATTTGCATTGACGTTTTAAATTCTCCAGTTTCAGAATAGAAATTTGAAGCTTGCAAACAAACTGCAGGATCCTCCGGTTCAAGCTCCATCAAGATTTTTGCAACTCTCCTTCCCACTATCTCATTACCATGGACCCTACAACTTTGTAACAATGAACTCCACATTACACTATCACCCTTTCCTGGTGCCCGTTGCAGCAACTCTTGAGCTTCATCAAGCAAACCCGCGCGGCCTAACATATCTACCATACATGAAAAATGCTGCCTTTCAGGGCAGATCCCATGTAATGATTTCATTGAATCAAACAGTGATCTTCCTTCTTCGACCAACCCTGAATGGCTGCACCCTGTTAATGCACACAAGAATGTCACTTTATCTGGTTTCAGACCCTTTTTGACCATTGCTTGAAACATTTCAAGACCTTCTCTTCCCATTCCATTCCGGGCATACCCATTAATGATAGATGTGAAACAAATCACATTCGGTGAAGAAATTTTGTCAAAAACCGGACGAGAAAGTTCGACATGACCACATTTTGAATATGCATCGATTAGGGAACATGCAACTGCAGTATCAGATTCAAAACCTGATTTTATTGCACAACAGTGTAGCAATCTGCAGCTAGCCAAGCTTATCGAAGGAGACACTGATAACGCCTTTAGTGTCGTGGAGAAAGTGACTTCATCTAGTCCTACTCCCTCATCAACCATTAAACCAAACATCTCAACCACATCTTCAGTGATGCCACAGTGCAACAATGAGGTCATTAAGGAGTTACAACACTCCAATGTTCTCTCCAGAACACTTTCATTTACGGCTACCGAACTCTCAATGTCACCACATTTCCCATACATATCTATCAAAGCAGATTGGATATGCATGCTTCCATGATCAAAGCCTAATTTTAGAACATAAGAGTGAATCTGCTTACCAAATTGAATATTATTGGACCCACTAGACCAATTCAAGAAGCCTACAAATGATCGAATCGAAGGCCTCTTCCCCCAAAACTGCATAATTGAAAATAATTTGAGAGCATCAAACAATAAACCATTATTTGCATAGACTGCAACAATTGAATTCCATGAAATCACATCCTCCACTGGAATACTATCAAATGATTTTTTTGCATCAACTAAACTTCCACAAGCAGAATAAAAATCTACCAAAGCATTAGCTACGAATATATTTGATTCTACCCATCCAACCTTAACAGTGAGGCAATGCAGCTGCTTTCCTTCATCTAAAAGTATCTGGTTACTGCATCCACGAAATAAATAACAAAAGGTAAGACCATTTGGCTCCACACCATCCAATCCCATTTTAGAGAACAACTCTAATAACTTATCTGATCGACCTGGACCACCGGGTTCACAATACCCACGTAATACCAAATTCCATATGGCCAAATTTCGCTCCGGCAACTCATTGAACAACTTGAAAGCTACATCATCATGCCCCATATGCATATAAAGGTCAACAAGCGAACTTCCAACAAACAAATTCAAGCTAAATCCAAGTGTAATCACCCTGCAGTGAACTTGAATTCCTTCTCCATAAAACCCTGCATCACTACAAAAACCCAAAACAGAGGAAAATGTGGACGGGCTTTCTCTTATTCCTTCTCGAACCATTTCAGCATAGAGGTAAAGAGCCTGTTTTGGAAACCCACATCTGGCATTACCAGAAATCAGCAAATTATAGGTAACAACATCACAAAGTGGCATTTCATCAAACACCTTGAGGGCAGAGTTTAACTGCCCAGATTTGATTAGGCTATCAATTATCCGGTTTTTGGAGTAAACACCCTCATGAGCATTGCTTTCACAGTATGAGTCCAACACCAGAGAAGGGGTTGATGAAAGTACTGGTATGTGATATTTAGGTGTAGAGGTTGCTATGCTTCGTACAAAGGATAGGAGTCTAGTGCTTTGCATGGCCCATGAGACCATTTTACGTAAAATGGGAATATCCGGACAAATAATATACTGGAAGAGAAGAATTATGGGAGCACGAATATCATCCTTACAGAATAATGAGACTTTAATCACCTAAAACCCTCAAAATGATGTTTGAGCCAATTGATTTTGATGGGTACCATGAATTAAATATTAACTTTGGACCCAATGGACAGGATATCCTAAGTAATGTTTTTAACAAGTCAAAACTCGAAACAGCTCACACAAAACGACCTTTTGGCTTTTGCTAAAAAAAAAAAAAAAAAAAAACGACCTTTCGGCTTTTGTCTTGTTCAACCCAAACTAGCACATGAAGCAGAGTAAACTTTCTGACATATATGGGAACTTGCAGCATCCTACAACGCCTATATAAATACCCATTTTTGTTTACTTTCACATTAATTTTAACCACATTGCTAACCCACATCGCTAGCATTTACATGCATAATTACAAGACACATTATTATGCACAATTTTGGGTAAAATGTCAAGATAGAATTCCAACTAAATAACCCAATTCCCAACCACTCTCTTCTTGCCCTATAATGAGGGAGTTGATGTATGAAAACCTGTTTCAATCTTCAATTGACAAATTATCTAAGGATAATACATACACATTAGTACAAAACACAATAAAATTCAAGAGAAAAAAAAATGACAGACTTTGAGAAATTGGGCAGCAGTTTCTTGACATAACATACACCTGAATTTTACATATTGATGACTTGCTCTGAATAGGTAGGACCACAAATGAACAAACAGCAGACCACAAAGTTCATACAGGTAGATGTTTTACAACTAGATTGGTATTGACACAAATGATTCACATGCACCAGAAGATGGCAAACAAACAAGAAATGTTCAAATAAGCACTCATATCAATAACATGTAGATGCAATAGCTTCCAAAAGGGAGGCTACAAAACGCATCTGGGTTTCTTCATCGATTCTTGAAAATAGAGGCACATGGACAAATAAAGATTTGTGACCCTTCTGTTCCGCAAAACGGAGAGAATGATAATATACATAATTGCACACAAAACGGCCGGCATCATCTGAAATTGTCACATCAAAGTCCTTCTTCAAGAACTTCAGGATTTCCTCAATGCAGCAAGAAGTCTTCAACAACCAAATGATGAAAAGTTAAAACACAAACACAGGAAAAAAAATGGAGAGACAGAGCAGAGGCATGACAAACAAAAAGTTGAATGTTTTCAAATACTCATCACAATTTTATGGTAATTATAATTATTAGTGTCTAGTTTGCAACTGAAATGATATAGCCGGTTTGACAGTGAAACTTCCTGTAGGAATTGGCAGTGCCCCCTGCTTAGTTCAATTAGCCTAGTACTTATCAAATAGGTCAATTAATCTTTTGCAAATCTACAAACTCAACCATCATAGCCACAACTCTCCAATTCCCATGGGTTGCAAAACTGACAGTCTTAAACTACATATGGTCCACCTCCTGAGAAAATAAGATAAATATTGAAAATTCTATTCTCTCCAACATTTGGTTTGTTATTGATAATGAGAAAAGGAGAAAGTTTGAGAAAAATGTCACATTCTCCTCTCACACCCACCAAAACTTTCTCAATAATTGGTAAGATTTAGAAAGCAACTGCAGGGGATGATGAAAAGAAGAGCCTCAAAAAAGGGCATCCCATTGACCCCTTTACGACAGGTTTTTGGAAGAAAAGATGCTAGAATTTCACTCACTCTCTCTCTCTCTCTCATGGAATCACTCAGAGAAACCAGTGTGTGTTATGCCTTGATGAAGGTGAGAGTCAGAATCATCTGTTCTTAGCTTGCAACTTCACATAGAGGAAATGAAAATGCCTTTCTGATGATTGCAAGATGCCTTGGAGTTATAGGGATTGCAATGGTTAGTATTATTAAATGGTGCAGCATCAGAAAATTAATCCTTCCGTAAAATGGTACATATTGAAGCTATTACTGAAGCTCCTGGCTGATTATGTTGTAGCATCAGAGCTCCTGGCAGATTACTGAAGCTATTTTTAGTATTGCATAAATTGCACATATTGTATATGTTCTCTTTTATTTCCATTAGGTATCTTTTAGTTTTTGTTTAGGATTATTTTATCTTGTATTAGTCCTCTAGTCAACTAAGGGTCCCTTTAGGGTGCTTTTGTTGTTTTTCTGGGGTATGCCCTCTCCACTTCTTCAATATAACCAAAAAAAAAAGAAGGGGGGGGGGGGGGGTTGGTTTCCCTTTTTTTTTTTTTTTTAATAAATTATCATGTAGAATGTGCACAAATCAAGTGTAGCAAAAAGTATGTTTACTTAAATTACAATTTACATTCCATATAGTCTATGTTAAACCTGTTCAATTTAAGCCTTTTCAGTTTCATTAGATAACTTAAAAGCTTTGGATCTCCATGAGTGTTAAATTGAAACCACAGATTGTGTAGCTGTGAAATGATCCTCATGTTTTATATGCAAGTATGACTGCTATCTATTCAGCGGGGAAAACAAAGGGGAGAGAGAGAGAGAGAGAGAGAATATGACAGTGTTTTCTCACTATCTATACTTTAAAAAGCTTTTCTAGGATCTCCATGAGAGTTGCAAGTTGAAACCAAAACAGATGGTGTAGCTGTGAATGACCCTCGCATTTATGTGCCAGTATGGTAGTACTATCTCATTTTGAATTCCAGTTAGCTTAACTAATAAAGTATCTTGTCGTTGAATAAGGAATCTAGAGTTCAATCCCCACCTACCCCAAAAATCAATCAGTGTCTTGGCCTTATGATAAAGAGCAATCATCATGGAGCAGGTGTTGTAGGTTGAAATTTTATCTAATCTATCCAAAAACAAATGGCAGTACTATCAAGACTCTCCATTATGATAAGTATCATAGTGCCCTAAGTCCTTTCTAATTTATCCTGTGCAGTGGACTGCTTAACTTTATAGAGCTTAAGGAATCTATGTTGTCTATCTAACAGTTAACACCTGAGATATAATATCAATCCTAGGACTAAATAGTTATGAACAGTTAGCTCTTTTCTTTTTTTCTTTTTTCTTTTTTCTTTTTCTTTTTTTTTTTTTTTTTTTTTAGTGCTTTTCATCAAAAGGGATCAAGTTAAGACACTCATTTACAATAAAATTTAAACAAAACATTTATGCATTTGAGTATAACCCTATAAAATATGGTCTAGAATTTCCATCTCCAATGCTTTTTTCTTTTCTTCTCTTTCCTTTTTTTTTGGAAGGGGGTGGGGGAAGAGGATGAAACTGAAACTTAATGCAATGAATTAAAACATATCATAGATTTACTGCTACTTACGGAAAATAATTTCCCAATAACTCTTCATAATGTTCAATATTCAGCAAACTTTTTTTCTCAAGCTCAGTGAAGATGCCAAGGATCGAACTGCGGAGATATACCCACCACAAGGGTGGACGTGCGGGTAGGCCAAAGGAAAATCGGCAACGTTTAGCATAAACATAAATTTATCATTTAATTTCCTCTCCCCAGTATGTAAAGCAGTGAACCAATACTGTGCCAATGTTGTTACTAAGAAAAACTCATTCTATATTAATTCTATCTAACAAATGATGAATGCCAAGATACATATTTAAATCAGAACATAAAGTACCTCTCTTGCTCGAGTAGTTCCTCCGTCTTCAGATACTATAGGGACTTGCTGCAGAAAAGTACAACAAAAAACATAACAAAGAGGATAAAGAGACAAAAAAAAAAAAAATTGCTACAATGGCATCAATGAAACAGCTCTGAAACAAAGAACCATGTGCACCTGAGGTTGCCATCCTAGCTCATCTGGACAACGAAAAGTGGCTTCATTTACTGCCTGCTGCTCAATGGCAAATTTTGGAGCCCCACTATTCACCCCCAAGTGTAGCTGAAGAAGCAATGAAGATAAAATGTCTTTTAAATAGCAAAGCTCAATCCAGGAAACATTGAAGATTGTACTAACATAGGCTTCTGCTTAATCAGAATCCTTTTTAACTTATCTTTGCAAACTGTTCACAGTATCATATAATGCCCTATTAATTATGGTTGAAAATTTTGTGTCTCCATAGGAAAGCAATATAAAGTGGCAATGATTTAGGGTGAGGGCAAAAGAAAAGTTACACAGATATCAATGTGATCATTATTTTCAACCACGTGAGACTGCAAATGCAATGGAGTGGCTAGGTCCAAGTATCAAATATTGAAAATGCTGCATTCAACTTTGAGAAGGTTCATCAGATAAACAATAAACAAACAAACAAAAAGCCAAGGATATGTGGTAATGACAGGTAAAACTTTGCTCCTTCCTTCAGCACCAGTGTCCTAAGTATGCTAGACTTCGGATACCCCATATAAATGAACAATTAAGGGGGTACATTATGGTTGTTTTAAACTAATAAATGCCTATTTTTTATTAAAACCAGTTCTTAATACCAACTCTTATACCATATTAGTTCATTTAAATAGGGAAAAGGTTTAGCTCCAAATTGGTTTGGAACTATCTTCCTTCAACCCACTGTGTCAATTGAAGAGACCATCCCATGTATAGTTTTAGTCCCATGGCTTTTTCAATGAAAAATGTAACTTGGTTAAATAATACACATGAATATTCTTATATTGCCACATAGTGGGTTGGACGAGATAGCTCCAAATGAGTTTGGAGTTAAACTTTGTCCTTTGGATAGAAGTATTTGAAGGGAATGATTTAGGTTTCAGTTTTTCTGTTTAAACAACTTAAATAAAGTATCAAAAGACAATTTATTTCTCTTGATAAAATTTGTGAATTGGACTTACGTGTTATTAATATGTGGATGTGGATTTAAATGATTAGGTGTGAGATGTTATTTCCAAATCCATAACATCTCAAGTACATTTGTTAGAGCAAAATCATCATATGCTGTTAAATTTCATATCAATTAATTTACAATAGCAATTTTTCTTTGATCTCTTGATTTTAAATCCTCAAATCCAAAAGCAACCTATGGCAATTGAACATAGTAAATATGAAGTAATCAAATAACTCAAAAACAATTAGAGACCAAGGGCACTGTATGGTGATGATAAAAGTTAACAATTCTAAAGTTTTTGGAGATACCTTTCCATGATACATTTTAGTTTAAAAACTTGGATCAATGATAATTCATATCTATTAATTCTTTTCACACATTTTGCAAGTCTATATCTATGCAGAATTTTCAGGTCAGCCTAACAACTAATCCATTGCTGAGGCATCCTAAGACCTCTTCGGAATTTTTTTTTTTTAACCAATAAGTCCCACTACCCTTATTCGGTATTACTGAAGTAGTGAATCCAACTTGTGGGCCTTGAAAGCTGTTCTTGAACGATCAATTAACCTTGGAAATCAATGTACAAAAGAAATTAATTTCTTCTAGATAAATTTCCAAAATTATAACTGATTTATAAAATCATATGGAGCTGCATAATAAAAAGTAACAACTAACCCATATGATTTGCTCGTGGCTTGAAATATCTGTTTTTGAGATGCATGATTCCAAGGTCTGGTAAAGCAGGGGCAATGCACCATCTCCAGCAGTCTCAAGTATGGTGCAACTCCCAAGAGTAGCACCAGGTGGCAACCCTCTCTTTTCAACGAAATCCTTCAGATTGCTAACAATTGTTTCTGTAGGATTTTCAGCAACCCCTTGGAACTTCTTAAATCCAGTTACATGAATGGTGACTGCCTTGGGTCCTTCAGATCCCATATCCACGTTTCGGACACGAATACAGTTCCCTATTTTTATCAGCACTGTTACAAAAGCCTGTGTGTGCACCAACCCCTGTAAAAGCCAACCCAGATCATGATCACTTTTAGAGAAAAATATGCAAAAACAATGCACTATCACTGGATTTCTGATGATATGCAGAAGTAAAATTTGCATCAATAAACCTCCAGACATATAAATTTAAACATTATCCCTCTACTATGAGATTAATAGATAGAATAAATGCCCAATACCCAAAGTTGGTCCTACCAAGCAGGATCTTTGAAAAGATAAACTCCCAATCACCAAAGACATTTGCATGAAGTAACCATTCTCAAGACTCGAACCCGCATCGCTTGCTCAAGACGGTTCCTATTGCACTAGACAATGAAAGCATATTGACAAACACACCGGGGGGGGGGGGGGGACTAAATTCCTCCAACCTTATCACGAAATTGAATAAGGGATAGAATAGACATTTAATGATAAACAATGAAGCCATTGAATCATACATTATTTCACATTTCCTGCTAATAATATATTCCTTAATAGCATTGACTGGTTCTAGACTTCTAGTCCATCATACACACAAAAACTTGTCAGATAGTAAATCATGTAGGCCAGTACAAACGCATATAAATGGAACATCTACTTCAATTCTGTTAAAGCTTATATGTATTTTTTTGATATTCAAACCCCTTGAACATTCACCCATTAGTGAATCCAAGCTTGCAAATTCACACATAGTTTTTACATTAAAAAAAAAAAAAAAAAACGATATCATCTACTTGAAGAGTATTGAACATACTACTTCTACTTGGATTATGAGAAACCAAAACATAGGCAGCCTACGACATCTGTTAGTATAATAGTTAATTGGTTCAATTCATGTTTTTGAGATAAATGGTTATTTAACATGGTATTAAAGTAGGTGGTCCTGACTTCGAACCCGTCTACATGGGGGAGTTTCGACCCACACGTGATGGACGCGATAATTAGCTTTTGGGACAAGTGATAGTTTTATCACGAGATCACCCATGAAAATCTAGTCATTAGTATCAACTACTGAGTTTTTTAAAGGCTCAATTTGACTGAAAAAATAACATTTTCATTTTCCTTCACGAAAAGGAACATATGCGCGCGCACACATAAAGAGAGATACCTCGTACAAAGATAAAATTCATTATTCTTTAAATAAACAGATTGAAATTTAGGATTTAAAATTCTAAAAACCACAAAAGAAAGAAAGAAAAAAAGAAGAAGAAGATTAATATTAATTCAGCAATAAAAAGAAGTGAAAGGCTATGATTGTAAATAAGAAAGGGGAAGATTGAGAAATACGGTACCCTTAGACCTTGCTCGCGGTGGTTTCAGGTGGAGGAGAACACAACAGAAACAGCCCAGCTTTATTGGGTATTAGTGGCCATTTTTTTGGCCTATATATTTATTTAATTATGGCTGAGCGTTTAGTAAAATGCCATTGGGAGGTCCGTATATTGCGAAAGTGCCACTGCATACTGATCGTCGTCTTCTTCTTGTTGATTAGCACAACAAAGGAGTCACCCCCGCGAAGCAGACACGTCATCAGTCTTGGCTTTATCGATGACGTGGCAGAATTTCATTGGATGGAAACGTCTTCGTATTTGTCTCTTTTTGTTTTAGTTTTTTTCACATATATTATTTGCTGGCGGTTGTACTATAAATAACTCAAGTCAAACCGAGTACAAATGTAAGATTATTCATTTAATTTTAAAACAAATATTTAGATTATATATTCAAAAATAAATTTTTTTTTTAATTAAAGGTCAAAATCTATAACCATTTCATATAATATGTGCTAATAAACTAAATTATAGTTGAAATTATATTATATGAGTTAATTAGGTGTGCGTTTGGATGTTGATTAAAATTATAAATTATTTCACTATTCAGCTTATATTTACTACTATTCATAGGCTTCACTGCACTTTTTGGCACTATTCATGAGTCTCACTGTACTATTTCAAGTAACTTTTATCTTTATCTACCGTACTTTCAGTAATAAGTTTTCAGTTTCAGCAAAATAAACGGTATTTAAACAAACCCTAGATAAATGATTTTTGTTTACAAATTTATAAAATTAGATTTATCAAACTTGTATTGTTAACATTATGTATAATTTTTACAATGAAATGGACTATTTATGTTATTAATAAATTACATATAATAATTTTAAATTATTCACAAATTTAAACAATCCAATCACAAGATCATCTAAGTATATTTTAGACGTATGTACATAAAAATATTATATATTACTTAAATTGAGTCTTATATTTACAAACTTGTTCACAAACACATTAATATAATTAAGCTTAAGTTGTTAATAATTGAGCCTAAACATGAGCTTGAGCTTAGCTTGTTTATTCAAAATGACGAACATAAACATTTTCTCACAACAAACTCGAGTTATTTAAATTGCTTGATTTATTTATAGCCTTATTTGATAATAGGAAAAAAGTTGTAACCTTTTTTCTCCCTCTTTGGCATGGCTAAGTACCTCATCTTTTAGAAATGTTAGAAAACAAAATTAACACAATATCTTAATAATTTTTTAAAAATTACAGGAAAGTTTACCTAGCACCATAAAAAGTACGCTTAGTATCATGTTTTAAATTTAATAATAATTAGCATGTCCAATTAGTTTCATTACACGAACACATCTATACGTGTTTTTTTCCCCCCATTTTTGCAGGTTGCCATTAATGAAAATTACAACTATATGAATGAGTGCCCAGCCACCACTAAGCTTCAAGCAAGTTTTTTCTTTTTCTTTTTTACATAGATGCACTTAATTTGTCTTTCAAATTTATATGTGATTTATTATTAGAACAAAGTTTAGTTATAAAGTTAGTTGTAACTTAAAACTACAACCTCATTCAATATCTTTTTATTGAATGTGAATTTTGACAAATCCACCATTAGATTACATTTTCTTTTTATAACCTTCATGCTTGTAAAATTTCTAGAAAATAAAAAACCAATAGCTATGTCATCAATTAATTATTTAAATTGCAAGTTTTTGTAATCTAAAATTATACATAAAAAATAAGTTTTTGGATCATATAGTGAATAACATCCGATTGACATAAAATTTTACATACGTGCCAAAAGTGTAAAGAATATGCAATTCAACTATTATATTTTTCAAAATATATGGCAATGATAATTTTTTTAAAAGGAAGTTGCAGCTTTAAACTACAACTAAGTTTGTAGTCAAACTTTATCCTTATTATTATGCTAGATGTGATATTGCATAAAAAGATATACTTTATTGTTTTGCTAGGTTATTTACCAAATAAATCCATCTCAATCCACCACATTATTACTTAGCCAAAGACATTATTATAATTCTCAGAGTACCAAAGTTGAACCACAAGGAGTCGAGTAAATTTAAAGATAGTGTAATTAAATAGCAATTTTGGTGAAGAAGAAAAATATTTTTTCTTGGTGACTGTTAACAATAAAATAATGACTAATTTAAATCAGTAATATAAATATCAGGACAACGAGGTGTTTCCTTATATCGATATGAAATTCTTTGTAATCTAAAAATTAATTATATTTCATAATTGAAGGTTCTTAGATAATGAAAATTCTATGATTTAGTTGAACTAAGACAATCCAAAAATGCATGGTAACTTAGATTAACAATGCGATTAAAATAGCTTTATGAAAAAACTCATTTACTTTAAAACCTGATTTCTAATTGAAAATATGAGAAATTCATCTAAGCAATAAGAAAAATGATTGAACTTATTGAAAGCATGGAAGAAATACATTAACAAAAATCTCATTGAACAATCAACTACTTTTCCATCTTGAACCTTAGGAAAAATCACAATGAATATTCATATCGTATAAAGGAAACATAACCCCTAACCCTAATTGAGGGCTTAAGATGCCAAGAGATAATAAGAAAATACAAGTTTTGTGTCTCCAAAATTCCTTTCACGTGGCCCACATTCAAAACCCTAACATAAAAGAAAACAAAGAAATTAAATAAACTCTTGACTATTTAATTTCTATCCAAATTTTTAATAACCACTTGTGGGTTAATTTTGCCCAAATAGATATATAATAAATAAATAAATAAATAAATAAATAAATATATATATATATATATATTAAGGCCGAACTTTATAGTGTATATGATATGATATATATTTTAGGCGAAAATACAATGTTGGTCCCTGAAGTTTGTCTATTGTGCATTTTTGGTCACTTAAGTTTCGAGTGAGCGTTATTAGTCACTGAAGTAAAACAAAAATGAGCATTGTTGGTCCCTCTATTAACTTCCGTTAAATTCTTACTTATATGTCTAACAGAACAATGACATGACACTTATTTTTTTTCCATGTAGCAACTTATTTTGTTTAAAGAAAAAATTAAAAAAAACAAGACCAAAATTACACTCATAAATCGAACCCGTTCCAATTTGCATCCTAATTATTTACCGTTCTCAAGAAGCTTGGTAACGTCTCGGCGCATTGTTTTATCTAAATCTCTCTTATGTTCCTTAGAAAATGTATCCATGTCATCAATGGTTTTACCATTCATCAATTTCAAACCATGTTATTCAAAAAATTCACAATACCTTGGTCTGATCTGGTAGCATACAATGGAAACTCTTAATTAATAACTAAGAGTTTTGAAATCAATCTAATAGAGAAAAACCATTTGGCAGTTCTATAGCCCTTGTTGAGAAATGAATACCAATTGAATACCAAATGGAATTTACGACTTGGAAGTGAAAAATAGTAAGGAAAATACCAAATAAATTCAAAGAACGCACATCCACTGAGACCTTTGTGGACGTGACCGCGTGTTGCCGCTCTGGTGTGTGTTCCATCTCAATCAAGTATGATTTCATTTTGAGAAAGTAGTCAACTACGGTCTTCCGGATTTGGGTTATATTGGGGAAAAGAAGCGAGTTTGGCTTCTAATCATATGTGTGATTTTTTAATAAAAAATAGGTTGCCATAGGGAAGCAAGTTTGGATTTTAATCATATGTGTGATTTTTTAATAGAAAATAGGTTGCCACAGGGAAAAAAATAAGTGTCATGTCAATGCTCCATTAGACACATAAGCAAGAATTTAACGGAAGTTAATAAATAGACCAACGACACTCATTTTTTAAATTTCAAGGACTAATAGTGCCCAATCGAAACTTAAGGGACCAAAAGCGCACAATAGGCAAACTTTAGGGATCTACATTGTATTTTCACCTGTATTTTAAGATAGTTCTTTACTTATTAATAATTAATATGCATGTGTGTTTCCATTCTTTTTTTTTTTTTTTTTTAATTGAATTTATTTCATATTAGTTTTTTTCCCCTCAAAATTTTGATGGAATAGTAGATCCAAAGCACACGTACATTTCTATTAGTCTTTTTTTAGTGGTGTCAAATGATTTATAATGATTTGAACATAGAGGTGGAAATTCGCATTAACAGATCAAGCTAATGTCGTGAAGATACAACCTACCAACTTCCACTTTCTAGAGCTTTGGCCTGGATCCATCTTTATTGCCTAGAGCTTTGGTTGGTGGAAATGACTAGTTGACAACATGCAGTGAAAGGGAAAATGGAGAATTAAATCTTGGATGTCATAGACATAGTAGGAGGTGCTAACTAGTTGAGCTACAAGGCTCTTGGCTAAATAATTGTATTTTGGATTGTGACTAAAATTAGACTCAATTAATTTGAACATATGACAATATAGTATTGAGTTGGAGAACTACTAGATAATGTTGATGTGGTCCTCTTTGTACAAAGAATGACTACTCGTAATGGACAACTTCTTAGTTGATTAACCTTGACAAAACATGATGTCATGATGTACAATACAAAAAAAGAATTTTAAATAATTAGTTTTGTATTATACATGTCATTTGAAAATGTTAGATTCTCGTTTTAATAAATTTGAATTAATTTATAGTTTATATTATTTTCTCATTATCTAGTTGTATGAAGATATTGAAAAAGTGGCTTGATAATGCTCATGAAACACATTGCTTTTAAGTTTAGGAATATCTTCCCTTCATTCTCTTTCAAATGGGTTAAAAACGAATGTCAATATTGTCTCTCAAATTATCTTTTAAGTTTGTAGTAAGTCTTCCCTCCCTTTAAATTGTATGAGACGCATTATTATATCTATAAGATTCTTATGAATAACCCAAACATTAGAATTTTACAATACTGAAAATTCTAGTAGATTCATAATTAAACCAAATATATAAATAATTCCATTTCTCAGACATCACATTCTAAGGAATTTGGATGTCAAAGGTAACGTAAATTCCCTAAACCAAACAGTACCTAAAGTTGTATACAAATAAATGAACCAAACATCATAATTCTACATTCTAGTAATGTCGTTGTAATGTTTACTATATTATGGTGAACCAAACACCCCTTAGGGCTGTCTATTGAATATAGACTTCTTGCTTAGTACGTATTACATTAGTGTAAAGCAATTCTTATTGATTCATCAAAAAAAAAAAAAAAAATCAATTTTTGTAGCTTCCAATTCAATTCAATAGAGGGATATTTCTTAAACTTTGTTTTTTTCTTTCTTATAAAATATCCATCCATCAATTCAATTCTTGTAACCTCTCCCTCTAATGTTTGTGTAAGTGTTTATTATTATTATTATTATTGTTAGAAATACTGGAATCTGTAGTATTGTATTTCATAATGAAAGAATATACATGAGTGCCTTTATATAAGAGGCATATGTGTGCAGTACAAGTAAGAGTGTAGTACAAGAATGTGTGCTATACAAGTAATCTAGCTGGACCTAAAGCCCACAACATTATACACGTTAACAGCCCCCCTCAAACTCAAGGTGGATGTGAGACCAGCTTGAGGTTGTCAACCAAATCACAAAGGCGTCCTTTAGGATGTGACTTAGTGAAGATATCTGCAAGTTGATCTTTGGAGGAGACTGAGAAGAGCTTGAGAGCACCATGGACAAGATGATAATGGATAAAATGACAATCAATCTCGATGTGTTTAGTCTGTTCATGGAAGACATCATTGTGAACAATATGAATGGCACTCTGGTTGTCACAATAAAGAGGAGTAGTAGAGGATATGGACACACCTAAATCCTTAAGAAGCCATCGTAGTCAAGATGATAACTGACAATCAATCTCGATGTGACTTGGTGAAGATATCTGCAAGTTGATTTTTGGAGGAGACTAAGAAGAGCTTGAGAGTACCATGGACAAGATGATAATGGATAAAATGACAATCAATCTCGATGTGTTTAGTCCGTTCATGTAAGACATCATTGTGAGCAATATGAATGGCACTCTAATTGTCATAATAAAGAGGAGTAGTAGAGGATATGGACACACCTAAATCCTTAAGAAGCCATCGTAGTCAAAGAAGCTTAGATGTGGTATCAGTAAGAGCACGATATTTTGCTTCAATATTGGAATGGGCCACAAATGTTTGTTTCTTACTTCGCCAAGAAATCAAAGAAGAACCAAGGGGAAAGCAATAACTTGTAGTGGACTTGCGATCAGTGGGATCTCTTGCCTAATCAGCATCAGAGAATGCACGGAGTACAAGTGGAGACTGAGCTGAGTAGAAAAGGCCATGGAAGAGAGTGCCTTTCAAGTATCAAAGAATGCGCAGAACAACAGCATAATGAGTCGATTATGGAGTAGACAGATACTGGCTCACCTGATGAACAGCATAGGAAATGTCTGGACGAGTAACTGTGAGATAAACTAGGCTGCCAACCAATCATCTGTAAAGAGAGGGATTAGACAATGGTTTCCCCCCTCGAGGGTGTCAGATGCGCATTAAGTTCAACTGGAGTGTCAATAGTCTTGTTGTCAGTGAGTCCAGCTCGAGACAAAAGGTTAGAAGCATACTTGGTTTGAGTAATATAAAGACCATCTGTGGAATGAGTGATTTCAAGACCCAAAAAAATAGCTGAGATGTCCAAGATCTTTCATCTCAAACTGTTGACTGAGAAAATCCTTGAATTCTTGAATACCACTGAGGTCATCACTAGTTATGATCATATCATCCACATATAGGAGAAGCAAAATGGTGCCTTTATCAGTGCGACGAAGAAATAAGGTAGAATCATAAGGACTGGCAGTGTAACCCAAACGAAAGATGGTGGAGCTAAACTTGGCAAACCAAGCTCATGGACCTTGTTTAAGGCCATAAAGTGCACGTCGAAGGCGACAAACCTTATTTGATTCAACAGAGAGACCAGGAGGAGGTTGCATATAGACTTCTTCACTCAGATCCTCATTAAGGAAGGCATTTTTAACATCCATTTGAAAAAGAGCCCATTTACTAGCAGCGGCAACAGCTAAGAGGGCACGAATAGATGAGATACGAGTAACTAGAGCAAAGGTCTCTTCATAATCAATCCCATACTCCTGTGTAAAACCTTTTGCAACAAGACGAGCCTTGTAGCGCTCAATGGACCCATCAGAGCGAGTCTTGATCTTATAGATCCACTTACAACCAACCACAAACTGTCTAGGAGGGAGAGTAACCAGATCCCAAGTATGGTTTTTGGTTAATGCATCAAGTTCCTCTTTCATTGCAATCTGCCATAAAGGGTCAATGGAGGCCTCACGATAGGTGTGAGGCTCGTGGAGTGTAGCAAGGGTAGTGTAATAATGATAGTAAAGTAAATGTGCATGAATGGATCTTACCTGGGTTAAGTGGCGAGGTGGAATGTCTTATGGAGGATCTTCAGGCGGAGTAGGAGTAGGGGATCCAGGCTCAAGGTAGGGTAGCTTGTCATCAACTTGTTTATCTTCAACCTGTCTAGGAGAAGCATCATAAATATCTGGAGGTTGGATAGAGAAGTCCAAAGGAGGATCTAGAGTATTTGTAGAAGGAACATGAGACTCATCTGGAAATATTTCTAAAACAGAGGAGGTAGTCAGGGAAGAACGAAAGTGAGAGAGTTTAACAAACAAGCAGTGTTCCCAAAAGACAACATTACGAGAAACACGAAGACGATGAAAGACAAGATCATAACACCGATACCCTTTTTAAGTTTCGCCATAACCAAGGAAACAACAAAGTCTAGATCGAGGCTCAAGTTTGTTGTGCTCATGAGGCTGAAGAAGAACGAAACAAGCAGATCCAAAAGAGCGAAGGTGATGATAGTCAGGGGGTGACCCAAAAAGGCGCTCATACGGAGTCTGATTATGGATGACAGCGCTTGGAATGCGATTAATAGCATGAACAGCATGAAGAGCAGCTTCACCCCAAAATGGGGCAGGAACTTTGGTAGAAAGAAGAAGAGCACGAACAGTGTCAAGAATATGACGAAGTTTTCTTTCGGCTCGACCATTTTGCTGAGAGGTACCTGGACAAGTTAGATGATGTACAGTGCCATAGGAATGTAACAGAGCTTGAAAAGCATATTGAGTATATTCAAGAGCATTATTAGATCGAAAAGTTTTGATACGTTTGGAGAATTGTGTTTCAACAATTTTTGCAAAGTTACTGTATATTGGTAAAATTTCAGAACGAGATTTCATAGGAAAGATCCAACTATAACAAGAATAATCATCAATAAAAACAACAAAATATCGAGATCCACCAATACTAGCAATAGGAGAAGGTCCCCAAACATCAGAATGAATTAACTCAAAATTACTATTAGAGATAGATTCACTGTTATTAAAAGGCAAAGCTGGTTGTTTTCCTAACTGGCATTAAGTACAATCAAAATTGTCTTTGGACACAAAACCTAACAGACCCTTAGAAGCTAACTGTTGTACCCGAGAAGATGGTGCAATGCCAAAGTGCGAGAAAAGGTAGAGAAAAAACTGCAGCAGCAACAGAAACAGGAGTAACAGGTGGAAGATGAAGATTGTCCACAGGAAACATACGCCTAACTCTAGGACCGGTCCTAAGTTTTTGCCCCGTCCTGGGATCCTGCACAATACACCCAGAATAGTAAAAAATAAGGCGATATCCTAGTTCAGCTAATTGTCCCAAAGAGCACAAATTATAGGATAGGTCAGATACATGGAAGACCCTAGGAACAAAGAGGTTGGAGGTCGAAACAAAACCTAGACTATTCCCATATATGGTGGAACCATCAGTTATATGAATATTAAGAGGATGTGGTGCAAGGTCAAGTTTGGAGAATAAGGACGAGTGAGGTGTCATGTGATTGCAACAGGCAGAATCAAAAAGCCAAGTTTGAGACTTACCGAGTAGAATAGAGAGAGCAGTGGAAAGAGATGCATTACCAACCATATGAACAGCCTGAGCTATGATATCCTGTAATTCAGTGGGGGAGAGGTTGATAGTGGATCTAGAAGACTGGGACTTAGCTGAAATGGAAGGCATTGGCGGAGTAGGCTCAGTATTAGCAATAGCAGCAATAGATTTGTTGCGACGGTAACAAGTCTCAATGGTGTGACCAGAACACTTGCAATAGTTGCAGAACTTTTTGTTGATCTACTTGCGACGATTGCTAGAGCCAGAGGAATCACCTGATTGCTGAGGCTGCTCTGTGGGTGGAGCAGAAGGAGTAATAGCCAAAACATTGAGCTTATTTTGGGCTTGAAGGGTTGCAAGATGAACTTCTTCTCTAACCAACTCGTTTACAGCAGTATCAAGAGAAGGAGGAGGACTGCGATTAAGAAGCTGACCTCGGATGGGGTCAAAGTCCTTGTGAAGTGACATCAGGAATTCATAGAGACGAAATTCATTTCTAATGTTAGCATATTGCTAGGCATCCTTTGAGCATGTCCAAGTTGGATCAAAAAGGTCAATTTAGTCCCAAATGAAGTGAAGCTAATCATAGTTGTCATTGATGGATTGCCCTGGTTCTTGCCTGAGTTGATGCAATTTAACCACTAACTGATATTTCATGGATCCGTGATTAGTGGAGTACCTTTTGGCCAACATATCCTATGCTGATTTTACATCATCAAAGCTACCCAACAGATTGGAGATGGAGGGAATGGTAGTGTTCCGAATCCTGTGGTTGTGACTATCCCATTCAATCATGCGACTGAGGAAGGTAGCATATTCTTCACTTGCCCCTTTGACAGGAATAGTGATTGCACCAGTACAATATTGCCAGAGCATGTGACCCTTAAGAAAACTGCGCATAGCTTGAGACCAAGATAAGTAATTCTTATTCCCTCCAATATAGTATTGATGGGGCGAGGAATAAAATATCATTTTTATCCATTTAGAGACACAATATGCAAAAATAGATTGCAAAAATGAAATCTACGTGAAAAACTAGGCAATGAGAACCTGGACTGCAAAAGTTAACCCCTAGAGAAAAGTCAACGATCAAAGTCAACGGCTTGGTCAAAGTCAACAGTCAAAGTCAATGCGGTCAACGGTCAGCGGAGATGACGTGGCGTTGACGTCAGCAGATGACTGGATGCTGACGTAAGCTAGGGCTGACGTGGCACTGATGATGTCACGGGTGACGTCAGCTTGGAGCTGATGACGGCGCGTGGGATGCATGAACTTTGACGCAGAAAATCTGGGCGGCGCGTGAGGGCACGTGCGGTCTCTGATGGTTGCGAGGCTTCCACCAACATGTAGATCGGCGTAAGACGATCTCAGTGATACCTGCAGAAACGTAATTAGAGCAATATTCACGGCAGTGATGACACATGCAGTGGTCTATACGGTGTAGGACTCCTCAACGACAGTGGCTGCAGGTTCGGAACCCAAAGACAACGGTTGGAAGACGTCAGAGGTTCAACGGCAAAAGGTTGCGACGACTGTTGTGACGGCAGAAGCGATGTTGAGAATGGAGTAACACCAATAAAGACAAGACTGCTAAGAAAAGGTCAAAGTAGTGGCTCTGATACCATGTTAGAAATACTGAAATCTGTAGTATTGTATTTCATAATGAAAGAATATACATAAGTGCCTTTATATAGGAGGCATATGTGTGTAGTACAAGTAAATATGTGTGCAGTACAAGTAAGAGTGGAGTACAAGAATGTGTGCTATACAAGTAATCTAGCTGGGCCTAAAGCCCACAACATTATACACGTTAACAATTATTATTATTATTACAATAATTTTAGTTACAAATATCGAGCACAGATGATTGGAAGGATATCATGTTTAACTAGGGACGGAACTAGGATCAAAATTTAGGGGGGCCAAAACCTCAATAAAAAAAATTCTTTAAAATACAAATTAGCATATATTTAATGTTAAGAAAATATCAACAAAAGAGAGGAGAAACAAAATAACTGTTTATTAATACATTTTAAATTAATAATTTAAAAATAGAATTCAACATTCTTTTAAAAAACAAAAATCATCTATAGTTGATTCTGTACTAAACTTTGCAACGATCTCCCTTTCAATCCTAATTTCTTTTGATTAATGATACATGAATTTATAAAATTTATATAATAAAATTTGTAATACTAATGATTGTACACTACACATTAGCACCAATTTATTAACGCAACTATTCAATTCTATAATACCCCACATAAAATTAAACTAATTTACTAATAAACAACCAACTAGTAAGTAGTAAGTTAAAATATATATATATATATATTTTAAGTTAAAAATTAATAGCCAAATACACCTGCCATCCCACCCCACACATTGATTAATGGCCACCCACGCAACCCACTCTCACTCACTACAAGTACATTAACTTGGTTTGTAATTTGTATTCATCTATCTTTCTTCTTTTTTTCTTTGCGCATTTTTTTTTTTCTTTTCAGCAAAAATAGTCATATCTTTTTCACGAAAATTCAAATAGTCAATCTTAACACTCCTAAAAAAAATAGCTTGGATCTAAGAAGAAAGAGTAAGAAACAGCCAACATAGTAACACAGATGTTGTAGTATAGTTGTTTGCCAGTTGGGTTTTATAATTTTCATGGGCCAATTTGTAACTTATTGGGAGGAGGGGGGCCAAAAATAATTATTTTGGGCTCAATCGTTAAAGTATTCATTAAATGTGTATACTATTACTATTTAAAAAAAAAAAAAAAAATTTGGGGAGGGGGGCAATGGCCCCCCCTCTGCCCCTTACTAGTTCCGTCTCTGTGTTTAACCTTATGGAGTTCAATATGTGAACTATCGTGCTGGCCAAAAAAGGTTGAGGAATAGTACTATTTATGGCCGTTTGTCATTCGGTTGGCAGGAAGGCTACGAATTAGAAGGCGACAGGCCAAACATCAGTGCAATAGAGCCAATCACAAAATCATTGGGCTTTTGATCCTACTTATACCGTATGCGGCATCTCTGCATCTCATCCTTGAACTTTATCGCAATGCGTTCAAGTTAGAGCTTAATGTCAAAGTTGGATTGCTGCCCTTGAGGCACTCCATTGCTTGTATCCAATGGATCACATTATTTGGGTGTATTGTTCAACAACCAACCTCTCCCAAAGTCATTATGCAAAGTGGCATGGTGTTGCATATGTCTGTAATGACCTGTACACACATTGGTGAAGGAGAGGAGGCTTACTTGGGGGTGTCAATGTTCAACCCAACCCGCGAACACGACACGAACCCGACACCGGTTTTTGTGGGTTAGGGTTGGGCCCTAACGGGTTTGGGTCATAAACGGGTCGACTCGAAAGCGACACGATAAGAAACGGGTCATAAGCGGGTTAACCCGCATGACCCGCAATAGACATGTTTGACACGCCAATTTATTTGTGTCAACCCGAAATGACCCATTTAACATAATCTATTTAACTCGTATAACAAATAAATATTCATTTTATTTTAAATTTGTCAAATACTTTTTATAACCAACCTATATTTTAAACTTAAAAAGAAAAGTAAGTAATTATATAAACTTACAAGGGATATAATTGGAAATTGAAACTTTACAAACCCTAGATCCCTAAACCCTACAAATCCTAAATCTCTAAACCTTCTTATATTTTTGTAAAGAACTTATTTCTAGATGGATATTATATATTTGTTGAATTATATTATTTTGAATGTGGCTTTTGGGATGTAAAATAAATTTATTTCTAGATAGAAGTTATATTTAATATTAAGCAAGTTAAAATGGGTTGGGTTACATTCGTGTCAACCTAACACAACCCGTTTACTAAGCGTGTCAAGTGGGTTGGGTCAGGTCAACCCACCTTATTAACAGGTCGGGTTAGGGTTGAAGGATCATGACATGATTATTAAATGGGTCGGGTTCGGTTTGAGTCATTTAGTCGAATACCCCTATCTTGACATGACACGAACCCGACACGCTAACTTGAATTGACACCCCTAGGCTTACGACATTTACTCCATCACACGTCATGAAAGGCTGAATTTTCAGATTTAAAGCTGAGTCAGGGAAGTTTAGACATGAGGTTTAGTTTTTGGTCATGAGCTTAAGTCCATGAGGACAAATTAACCAAGACCCCCTATCTCAAGTTTGAGCAGCAGTCTTTACAAACAAAAATAATGAGGGAACTGCATAATTAACATCTGTTTTCTCTATCCATCACTTCTCCCAGCTCTCTGATTTGGTTTCATTTTCACAAAAATTGCCTTGGCTAATACATTAAATAGGGATTCGGTTGATACAAACTCTTTCTGTAACTGAGAGTAATAATCTTGAGGTCAATTTCCCAGTATTGGTTTTAATTCAAAATTCTATTTTAATAAAAAAAACCTAATAATATTTTTAATTCACTCCAAACATCTAACTCCTAAGTTGTGATATAAATCTAAAATTAATTGAAAGGAAAATGGTTGATTGCTATGTGTCTAAGATAATGGGATTTGCATGAAGTATATGTAACTAATGCATCCTAATTTTACTATATATCAAATATGTCACAAGAGTTTTGTAACTCAAACGGCACCTCCTAATATTTCCAAATATGTCTAGGTTTAAACTGTCCTTCTCCTATGTATATATCAAATATGTGGCAATCAGCTTGTAATGCAATGGCATAGATTGGTCTCGTTTATTACATAAACTAGTTGAATTCCTGCATGATTTGCAGTGCATTTGATTAGTTTTCTCTAATATTTCAATAATTTTACTTATAATATTTAGTGTTCTATTTTATAAACAAATTAAAAAGACAATATGAGTGGTGTAATAATTTGATCATACTATACGTGTTTATAAATTTTAAAATTGCATGATATTGTGAACTAATATAGATAAGCATGTTTCATGCCTACTAAAAAAAATGCAACTATCATTTTGATAAATAAAAATAAAAATAAAAATATCCTTCAATTATTGTTTTTAAAAGCTAACGTAGACCACACCACATCAACATTTTGTAAAAATAATTTGTAAAATTGTTTGTGTCTTTAGCATTACTTTTCTTTTAAATATGGTAAGAGGAAGCCGTAGATTAAGAAAACATGAGTTTTTTTTTTTTTTTTTTTTTTTTTTGTGGTTCAGTAAGAGAGAGAAAATACTAAAATAGAATAGAGTTTAATAATTTATTGTAATAAATAAGAGAGAACACTAAAACATGCTATATTAAATTATTAATTAAGTAAGATAGTATTTTTTGAACCATTAGATTGTTTAGAGATTTATAGTGGATAAAATCTGTAACTTTTATAATATTACACCAAGTGTACCTTCACTAACTTGAACCCATCTCTCTCTCTCTCTCTCTCTCTCTCTCTCTCTCTCTCTCTCTCTCTCTATATATATATATATATTTGTTTTTATATTCTTGGTTGTGTATTATTAATTTTTTTCTTTCGTTGGACCTTGTTTCCACTGTTGCAAAAGTAACTAAATTTGTGCAAGAATACCGTATTTATAATAAATTTTCTCATATAAATTTTAGAAAAATGACATCAAAATTTCATTATACTTAAGTAATTAATGAACCACTTAAAATAATTAATAAAAAATTTATTTATTTATCATATTAGTAATCTTTTAAATTACATAGAATAAATACTATAATGTTGGTTATATACTATCACAAAAAGATGTTAAGAAATCAAAATGGTTATGACTAATTTTAGTGAATTAAAAAATATTTAATTTGTATGACTTTTGTGTCAATTGTTGTCAACATGACTAAACATTCTAAATCAATTAATATTATTATAAAATAAAAAATATTTTCTCATATAAGGAAGAATTTCATATTTTTAATCAATTATTATAATTATAATAAAAATATTTTCTTATATAATATATATAAAAATAATCATTTAAATTCCTCTAATATAAATAATTGATGTCTAATTATATATAATTAATATATGCATTTACTTCATTAGTTAATTCAATGAACAAATACTATGATATGTAAATGCAAATTTTATTGAGGTATAAGCCTAAATAAAGAAAATCTCCACACCCCCACTTGTAAATTGTAACAATGAATTATTTAAAAATAAATTTAAAAAAAATACAATCTTCTACACTTACTATTATTAAAAGTACAATAATATTTGTGCTTTAAGCCTTAAGCAATCACCACACCAGATTTACATGAAAAGCTTGAAAATACGAATTAAAAAAAATTCCAAATTTATGAAATTAAAATAATAATAAAATTGAAAGAAAATATGAGACCGTATTATTCCTTTTTTTTTTTCTTTGATAAGAAAGTATTATTCCTAAATCCTAATTAGATCTTCATTTACATCGGTATTTCAATAACCCCAAATATTATCCACAAATTCACTTTTTCTTTTTTGGATAGCCCTAAATTCACTATACTTAATACTTACAAGTACAAAAGCAACATCCGTGGGTGAAGAGCCTTTTTATCTATACACTATTTAAGGAGCTTTTTTTGTTTGGAATCCTCATATTTTTATTTATTTTTTGTTCAAAAATGTCCCTACACCTCTATGTTTAAGTAAAGACAAAACTAAAAGACAATAAGGTAAAAATACAACTCTAACTTCCACTAAAACATTGCCTAAAAAATAGGGTCACTCTCTTGTTGATTTTCAAATTGTTTATCCACTTATAAATTAGATTCTCAAAATAAAAATTATACATAAAAAATAAAATCACAGTTTTTTTTTTTTTAATAAAAAAAAGCCTCATCGCACGCACGAAGCACATGTGATGAGGCTAGTTATCTTTACTTCTCTGATTCATTTCCAATTATTTTAGTTTATTTTATTTGTGAAATTCATCTATGCCCATCCACGTCAAGATTTGTAAAACTTGAGCCAGTAGCTCTTAGGTTCTAACCTCTTCATATAGTGCAAAACTGATTTTAATTAACTAAAGTAATAACTTATGATTAATACAATGTCAATTATACACGAGCTGGTGATAAAGTTATAATTTAACGCTCAGTTTGTTTTGAAATAAATTATTTTCAAACGTAAACGTGTAAACCATTTTTAGCAAAATATTTTCAAATGTTTGGTATGACAAGTAAAATTTTTAAAGCAAACCACCAAAATCGAGGGCTCAACATTGAAGTCGCTAGCATTCTTTTACTTTGTTGGTGAAAACGAATTTTATACTTACAACTTTTTTTTTGGGTAAAAAATTTTATACTCACAATCTAATCGAAATTCAAATGAAAGCATTGTCACAAACAGTGTAATTTTTTTTTTCCATATCACAATTTCTCAAATTCCAACATGACTCACCACTACAAGAAAAAGGGGCTATCGTTGCGCTCCAAAAGTGCCGCTAAAGGCACTTCTGACCTTTAACAGTGACTACTATTGTAGCGCTGCGAAGTGCCATAGCTTAAGTACCACAGTAGACATATTGCGGCGGTAATAAGAAGCGTCGCTGTATAGGTACCTTTTAGAGGTAGATTTGGCTTATTGCGGTGGGCTTTCCAGCAACTAGTGGTTAAAAAAACACAAACCCATGAACAAGCAACACAAAACTAGAAAAACAATCGGCAATATTGGGGTTTTAGGGGAGAGAAATTATGAACGGCGCCGCTGACAGCAACGTCGGAGGTGACACGAGCCAAGCAGCAACGCCGGTGGAAGATCGATCGCTGATTTTGAGAGTGACAAGAGATTTTGAGAGAGAGAGAGAGAGAGAGAGAGAGATTTTTTTTTTTAGAGGGAGATAAACGGATGAGAAAAATGAAAAGGCAAATGGGCACTAAAGTGATAAGTTTAGGCGGGGGAAAGGAAAAAAAATAGAGGGAAAAAATTAGACTAAAAATGAGCAATTAAAAGGTCTATTGCGGCAGTCACTTAAACCGCTACTATAATTGAGAAAACATGCTGCAAGAAGACATAAATTGTGGCAGTTCAGTATACTGCTGCTATAACTACAGAAAATGCCGCTAAAACACATATATTGCGGCAATTTTTTATACTACCGCTGTAGAGCACCGCAAAAGACTAACTATTGTGGTGGCTAATGGTACGTCATAATATATCTCATGTACATAGGCGGTTCAAAAAAGCGCCACAATATGTGACATATAGCGGCAGTTTTTGAAACCACCACAAAAAACCCACTGCAATAGCCCGTTTTTCTTGTAGTGACTACAAACAATTCTAATGATACTTTGAGAATATGATATAAAATGAATAAATAAAAACTAAGTTTGAAAATTAAACATACTGTTAAAGGCGATCCAAGAGAATGCAATAACACATGTTTGGATGACTGTTTTTTCTTGCCTAGTGAATTGCATGAGGTGACCAACACTTATCAATCAAGGCCATATACCTTTTCACCAAGGCAAATCCCAATGAACTGACTGTAAATTTAAGGGATTGTATGACACCAGTCACTAGTGGACTGGTTAGGTCAAACTTGCACACAATGAAGATGAATACAATAATGCTCAAAACAAAACTAATAACTATTTCTCAATGCACCCATTGTAAAAGGAGTCGTCAAATATCTATTGTTATTTATTTATTTTTTTGAGAATTACTGTTATTTGTTTTTATCTCTACTAAATTTAACCCAATTTAATTTGGGTAAAATTTTATTGCTTTTCATTTCAAATTTATTAGGTTTCTCGTGGGTTATAGTTGCATGCTTAGCCTAACTAAACCAACTAAATTTAATAATTTTTTAAAAGGAATTTAACCACTTTTAATTTGACTAAAATTTTATTGCTATTCAAACTTATTAAGTTTATCATTGATAGTAGTTGCATAACATAAGCTACTTAGCCTAAACCATAAACTTTTTTTTTTTTGATGTGCCTAAACCATAAACTATATTATAAAAAATGGCTAATCAATAACTAAAAAAAAAAAAAAAATTGTAACAGTAATGTTTGAGTACGTAGTAATGTCATGTAACAAAAGCCTGAAAAGAATAATTTAATAAAAAAATTGGGAAAAGTTAACTGATGTTAGTATTAGTTTAAGAAATATTATTAGATTTTTTTATGGAAAAGAATAAAGTGATTGATTTTTTTAATAGTTTTTTATATTTCTATGAAAGTAATATTAAAATTTTTCTAAAATAATCCATTAACAAATTTCCTAAGGGCACTTTTAATCAAACCTTAAAAAAATTGATCTAAGTGTTAAAAAATATTGTTAGTATAAAGTTGTAATAAATATGGAAATTAGGTAATATATAGCATAGCAATTAAGCTTTCGTTTCTATTTACAAAATTAATGCAATTTGGTGCAACTACATGGCAATTAAACACAGTATCAACTTGGCATAACCATGACTTCTAAGCACAACTTTATAATATACTATTCGCTGACTCATGCGATATACGAAAAAGCTATTGACTCTAACAAAAAATGAAGAAATATTTAACTTCCATACTTTTCCATAGTTTAGAAGTCTTGTCGTTATTAAACATTATTGAGTTGCAAGTGCATAGTTACCGAAACCTACCAAGTAATTTACAATTCTTAAATTAATAAAGCAAAACTCTTAATAGTTATATATACCCACACTCAAAACTAATATAAACTGCAAATATATAAACAAAGACCTTGATATGAGGAAGACACACCAAGTTTCAAATTTGGGTAACAATATGACTTTCTCGTAGTAATAATGTGAGAGATTGTAAAACTTCATGTGCTCTCAAAAAAGAGATTTGGGTGCTTTGAAGGGCACCTCTCTTTTTGGATAAGTGGTGTGGACTCGCAACTTATTTTTTTTATACAAAAAAATAAGAAAAAAAAAAAACTAAATACAAAATACATATTTAGAATACTTTGAATGTCATTGATTGAATAGAGAACAGTACAATTTTGGTAAATCAAACCTTACAAGGCTTTGGGTCCTAATTACAATCTATGCAGAAGAATACAAACCTTTGGTCCTAGTTACAATCTACCAAAATTAAAAAAACAAGACACTAATCTACCTATCCAAAAATCCTAAGCTCAGGGGCTAGGTTACGGAATGGGAAGGTGTTAGGCATCCATTTCGCCTAGACAGAGTCTGGTCTTTTAGACTCTAATGACCAATATACCATTTTTTGCATGATGTTAAATGATATGTTGAGCTCACATGACAGACACTCAACAAAAATTAATCTAAATTAATCTACCTCATGAATATGTCCTCTTTTAAAAGAAAATTCAGATCTGTTTTGAGGATAAAAAATTAAGACTTGGTTTGTTAAAAAAAATCAGATATGTTTTTGTAAAGGATAAAATAAAAGATTTTATCAAGAAAAAAATCAGATTTGTTTTGTGTAAAGTGAAAAAAGAGTGATTTTATCAAGAAAAATCAGATTCGTTTTGACAAGTTAAAAAAAAAAAAAGATTTTTGTTTTATAAAAAAAATCAAATCCATCGTTGGAAATAAAATAAAAAAGACTTTTGAAAGAGAATTCACATTCATGAGATAAATTCATTATGCATGCATCACATATTAAGAAAAAGAAAAGACTTCAACCTAATTTTCAATCCCTTCTTTTAAATTTCAAAATCTGCAATTGTATAACAAAAATTAGATCTGTATTTAATGAAAATACATATAAGTTTTGAGAGTTAAGAAAAAAATCAGATCTGTATTTAATGAAAACACATATCAATCTTGAGAGTTAAAAAAATCAGATCTGTATTTAATGAAAATACAAATCAGTTTCGAGAGTTAAAAAAACCAAATCTGTATTTAATGAAAATACATGTCAGTTTTGTGTTAAAAAATCAGATCTGTATTTAATGAAAATATAGATCAGTTTTGAGAGTTAAAAAAATCAAATCTGTATTTAATAAAAATACAGATCAGTTTTGTGTTAAAAAAAATCAAATCTAAAAAATTCATATCAATTTTGAGAGTTAAAAAAAATCAAATCTGAAAATTCAGATAAGTTTTTGAGTTTAAAGAAAATCAGATCTGAAAAATTTAGATTAGTTTTTGAGTTTAAAGAAATCAGGTCTGAAAAATTCAGACCAGTTTTTGAGTTTAAAGAAATCAGAACTTTGATAGTCGTTAGCAGATTTTGAAACTTAAGAAAAAGAATCACAATAAACAATCATCTAAGAACGTGTTAAAGAAAATTCAAGTAGAGCATGACAATTATATATCAAGAACCAAAAAATAATAATAATAAAACATGCTAAACATATTCATGCATCAAACAATAACAAAAAACAATGAAAGAAGAAATAGAATACCTCTTGCATGAGCGTACTCTTATAATGAAAGGATATTTTATAATTCAAAGAAGTTTATTCACCTCTTTGAAGCCTAAAATACTTTACTTACAAAAAATAAATTCCTAAGGCAAAAGCCTCTAGAACGTCTTTAACGTAAGGGGAATTGAAAGAAGAGAAGAGCCAGAAAGGTGGGGGAGGGGTCAGAAAGTGTAAAAAGTGTGCTGAATTTTGAGAGGCATCCTCTATTTATAGAGGTTTGAATGCTTAAAAAAGTAAGCAAAAAACGTATGGGAAAAATACTAAAAAAAGGAGATTTGGATAAGAGTAAGCTGATTTTTCAGATCAGAACTAGTTTTAGTATTTTGATCATATCTTTTTACTAAAAATTCAAATTAAGCTGAAATTTTGACAGTTGAAGGAAAATTCGATTCTCTACAACTTTTCCAGAAATACCCTAGTCTAAATTTTGAGTTCTACGGCAAAAGTGCCTTGGAAAGTGAATCTGAAAATCTGCTACTTGATTAGCACATTTTTGAAGTGTTTTCCAACTCTAAAACTGTATTTGGGCGAATTTCAGAGTTATTTTCATGATAAACCTCATTCCAAAGTGATAATTAGGAATTTTAAAATAATTATTTTGAATATAATTATCCCAAAAGCCTAATTATCTATAGTCTTTAAATATTATCAACTTATTTGTTTTAATCTCATGCAACAAATCTCACTTTAAGAAAAATACTTAACCAATCAAAAAAATTCATTTAATTAATTATAATCATTAACCAATCAAAATTAATTTCAATTAATCACACGTGATCGGCTTCACCCCATACAATGCATGCAGACCCTGAAAACTTGATCTCGTGATGTCTTTCAATTCGAAGGTCCGATTTGGGAATCAAACATACCGTTGCGACCGTTAGAATCTCAAAATCATTTTTATGATATATAATGAATGAATTAATGCATGTAATACAACTCTAAATATTTGGGTATATGAATGGTCACTCTAGTCATCTTCCAAGATTAAATTATGGGTGTAAAATCGAGTGTCTACAAATAACAATATAGACAATTCAAAACATAGAACAATATCAAAATTATAATACCTAATTCCACTATCTTTTATGTTGAATCCAAACAAATAATTAATTGAAATTAATCCAAACAAATAATTAATCAACAAAAAATCATAGCTTTTAATAAGAAAACAAAAAATCACATGAACCTAAATAAAAAGCATTTAAGGTGAAGAATTAAGATCAACCTACTGAAATGCAAATATCAAAAACCCCATAAAATTCATTAATAACAATATAAACAAATATCAACATATGTTGAATTGAAATTTTATTAATAATAACAATATAAACAAATTCGACATAAAATTCATTAATCAAAGAAGAAAGTTGAAATCAAATTGCTTGCTTCTTTTTTTTTTTTTTTTTTTCAAAAAATCCTAAAGTGAAGTTAAGTTTAGGATTTTAAGGTGGTAATTTCTAAGGCTTTGAGGAGGGAAAAGAGACTCCTAATAGGAGTCCTTCTCTTTTTTTTTTTCTTAAACCTAACTTTTTTTTTTTTTGGTTACGTGAGTCTTTTTTTTTTTTTTTTGGAAGCTTAAAGTGAAGTTAAGTTTAGGGTTTTGAGGTGATAACTATTACGACTTTGAGGAGGGGAGAGAGAGTCCTAACAGGAGTCTCTCTCTCTTTCTCTCTTTTTATTAATCTAACGTGAGTCTTTTTTTTTTTTTTTTTTTTTTGAGTCTATTTTCAACCTGAGTCTTTTTTTTTTTCTTTTTTTTTAGTCCTATCATAATTTTTGTTTTTATATAGATTATCAACATTTGAATTTGAGTTTAAGTTGGACTTATTAGAGAGATAGAGTTTCACTCTTTATTAAAATTTGATTAAACAAAAATAATTTTGTTTTAAAAAAATGATAATGATTAGTTTGAGTTTAAGTTGGACTTGTTAGAAAAATAGAGTTTCACTCTTTGTTAAGTTTGGACTAAACAAAAATAATTTTATTTAAATAAAATGATAATTTTATTTAAATATTGTGTTGACGTGGAAAATTGTGAGAGCTTCAGAGGTTTTGGTTATATATATATATATAGAGAGAGAGAGAGAGAGAGAGAGAGAGAGAGAGAGATGATATGACATATTTTAAGAAAACTCCTTACTTTTTAATAATTAATATGCATGTGTTTCCATTATTATTTTTAAATCAATATAATTTATATTTGTTTCAATTTTCCTCAAAACTTTGATGGGGAATGGTAGTAGATCCAAAGCACATGTACATTTTTATTAAATTTTTTTTTTCAATTGTGCCAAATAACTCATAATGATTTGAAGATGGGGGTGGCAATTTGTGTTAACAAGTCATTCTAGTGTCGTGAAGATACAACCTACCATTTTCCACTTCCTAGTTCCTAGAGCTTTGGTTTGGATCCATCTCTAGAGCTTTGGTTGGGAGAGATGACTAATTGATGACATGTACTTGTAGTAAAGGGTTTTTGTGTGTGTGTGGATAATTTGATAGTTATAATAAGGGAAGAGGGATTTGAACTTTGAATTATTTCATGGATGCACCAAAGGATGTCAATTAGTTGACCTACAAGACTTTTGGCTAAATGATTATATTTTGGATTGTAACTAAAATCAAATTCAGTTAATTTGAACATATGGCAATATACCATTGAGTTGGAGGACTACTCGACAATGTTGACGTAATCCTCTTGGTACATTGAATAATTACTCGCAATGGACAACTCTTTGATTAATTAACCTTGACAAAACGTGATGTTATGATTACCATGAAGAATAAGAATTTAAACAATTATTTTTGTATTGTACATGTCATTCGAAAATGTTAGATTCTTGTTTAAATAATTTTGAATAAATATAAAATTTATATTATTCTCTCATTATTTATTTGTAGAAAGATATCAAAAAAGTGACTTGATAATTCACACAAAACACATTGCATTTTAAGTTTGGAACCTATTCACTTCTTGCTCTTTCAATTGGGTTAAAATGAATTTAAATACTGTCACTCAAATTGTCTTTTAAGTTTGTTGTAATTCTTCCCTCTCTTTAGTTGTATGGGAAGCATAATTATCCTTATAAGATTCCTATAAATAACTCAAACATAAGAATCTTATACAACTGGAAATCTTAGTAGATTCATAATTAAACCAAATATTTCTCAGACATCACATTTTAAGGAATTTTGATGCCAGAGGACAATGTGAATTCCCTAAACCAAATGCTACGTAAACTTGTATACAAATAAATGAACCAAAAATCGTAATTTTACATTCCAATAATGTCATTGTGATTTTTACCATATTATGATGAACCAAACACCCCTATAGTACCACCATTCCACCCCTGGAGCTATTCTTGTTTTTAGTTGCTCCACATAATATAAAGCTGCTAATTTCTTAGGAGCATGTAATATTTCTTCCACGCATGGACTTCGCATATCAATAATTATCTTCTCTTCCACACATGGACTTCGCGTATCAATAATTATCTTCTCCAATGACGGAGCATTATTGATTACATACAAGGCAAGCTCCATGTCAATAGTACAACCATAAAAACCAATCAATTCAACCACCTTGAGGCATTGGTGTGGATATTTTGCCCTCGGCACCTTTATTTTTCCTTCCCGTGGACCATCTAGGCCAATAAACTGTCACAAGGAAGAAGTAACAGTGTTATGCTAGTTAAAAGATAGGGACACCATTCACAATGTCATCAACAAAATACTTCAAGCTGATCAGAATTATTGTGTTGCCACAGGTAATAGGTTGTCTAATTTATTATTGTTGAATAGAAGTGAGTTATCACCTATGCTTATGCCAACTGAGACCATTGTAGTTTTTCATAAGGCTTGTTATCGGGCTTATTATATGCAAATGTACTTTTAAACATCATTACAACATAAGGAAAACATATGCATGTTACAAGAAACAATGAAGCCAATTATGCCAAGGTGCCAACCAATTGCAGCTTCCATTCGTAAAGCCAAGTGCTAGCGCTATTCATATGAATAAAAGTAGTTTTCCTAACCTACGGGCATCTAAAACTATCCTACATTCAACCAAACTGAAGTTACAAAAAACTAAAAACAAAACAGCATTCAAAATAGCCTTATCGTGTTTATCCTTTAAAGTGAATGCCATCCAATAGAGAATGGAATGGTTTATGTTAGGTCCAAAGGACTAGGTGTTGGCAACCGATGACAAAAGTATTGAGTCTTGTTGAGTTCTTAATGTAAATTATAAGTCTAAGACAAAAGCTCAAGATTTGCTGAAGAAAAAGAAGAATTTGTCAGTTCGACTGCTGGCTCGACTGATTGAGATAAGTTTGACTACTGTTCGATCGATCGAGATTCGCAGAATCAGTTTTTCAGATCTGATGTGATTTATTTAGTTTGCTGTATATGTGTGTTTTTGAAACCCTAATGGAGAGTCTATATAAAGGCCCATTTAGCAAGACTTATTAAGACGTTAGAGAGGTAGAAACCCTAAGCTCTTCAGAGAATAGATCTAAACCCCCACATATTCAACTCGTGAGATCTCAAGAGCACATAGAGAAAACTTAATACAATGTTGTTGCTGCCATAGTTCAGATATGTATGAAACCATAGAGCATTCTAGTCTACAATAGTTGTTGGTCAAAACCTTCAAGTGTAGATCTTAGAGTTACAAACAAGGAAGTTTGTATGAAATCAGTTAACCACAGTTGCTAATCTAAAACCTTTGAGTGGAGATCTCAAAATCACAAACAGAAGAGTTTGTGTGCAATAGTTTCATAGTAGAAGAGTCAGTGAATTCGGTAGCAGTAGATTTAGGGTTAGGTCTATTGTATAAATTTCGATTCTATTTAATGGATATGTTGCCTTAAAAATTGTTCAAGTTAAATCTTCCTAGGTTTTTTACTTTAAAACCACAATTCAAAAGTTTTCCTACGTTATCATTCTTGGTGTTCATGTGATCTATGCTTATTTGATGTTTGTTAGAATCAGGATCTATTGCATAATTAATTTAATTAATTATTTGGCTAAGATTTGATAAAATTTTAGACAACTGGGGTCTAAAAATCCTAATAGTTTATTTGCACCAAGCTCTTAAAAGCATATAATTCTTGAGAGAGAATGATCCACAACTAGCAAGTTCATTGTGGACATTTAAGTTTCCAAAAAACATTAAAACAAGTGCCTTCAATATAAAATTAGATAATAAATATAAGTATATAACGATGGATTTGTCAACAAATATATTCATTAAGAAGTTAGTGATATAAAATTAATAAAAGTTCCGTTAAGAGTAACTTAAACCAAACCAATAACCTCTAAAGATAGCAAAAAACGCAATATAAAAAGGCACGGTAAGGGCTGTACAAGAGAATGACAACAG
Organism: Notholithocarpus densiflorus; assembly: GCA_030021035.2. Taxonomy (NCBI): domain Eukaryota; kingdom Viridiplantae; phylum Streptophyta; class Magnoliopsida; order Fagales; family Fagaceae; genus Notholithocarpus; species Notholithocarpus densiflorus. The sequence continues at coordinate 1,255,764 of JARYZH020000085.1, read as the reverse complement.
GAGTTAAATAGAAATAATTTTATAATAACTTTTGTTGTATATTTTCTAAAAGATTTGAGACAACAATAAACCATTATGTGGGAATTATCTATAGTAGGTAACAGAGCAAATTTGTGGTTACAAAGTACATATGCATACTAAGAATTGTAGTCAATGTATAGGAAAACACACCTTAAGTGAAAACATAGATAATAAAATGTCTGCACAATAAATCCCACAACTCTAAAATCATAAACATTACCTTGAGCAAAAAAAAAAATTTCTAAAATTATAAGCATTACCTTGAGCACAAATCTATGCAAAACAGGGGATGCGTTTAGCAAGGAAACGCAACAACGGAGGCTACTATTGTAAGGATATATATCCAATTTCAATTGCCTGAGATTTCTTAACTCTGGAAATTTGGGAACCTGGAAAGAGTCCTGAACAATTGAACCAAGAAAAAGGAACACATTCATATACAAACGTTGATGTATGAAAAAAGAAAAGGCACAATGGAGTTCACAATGAAATTTATGACTAACCGTAGTAAAAAGATCTAGCTCAAGTGTCTCCAGCTGAGAGAGATAACGTGAAAGTGGGCAATCATTTTGTAAGAAATAGTGAAAACAGTCGTCTGTCACATTTTTCACATACAGATCAACAAAATTGGGAACATCCCCTAGAAGGATCTTTATCGTCTTATAAAGCCCACTGTATTTGAAAGAAACAAGATTTATAGCAGAAATCTGAATCTGTTTGAGAGAGCGGCAGTTTAATCCTAAGTGCTTTAGCTTGGGCAAAGGGCTAGAAGTCTTTAACTTCACTAGAGAATTTGAATTTTCCACATGTAATATCTCAATGAATGGGCAATTGGATAAAACATACTCAAGAACTTCCCCAGTCACTTCCACAGAAGTCAAAGAGAGGTCTGTTAAGGAATCAAGACTGTAACTATGAAAAATCTGACTAGTAAGAGTATAAGCATTGGCCACCCCATTCATCATGAAATCCAACGAAAGCTTTTTAACCTTTTTTCTCAGTGAAAAGCAAATCCAATTGTCGATTTCCAACTTGAATTTCCTCCCATCCATGTCAAAAACAACTCTGAACTCATCTATAGTATTACCTTGATGCAATTCCAGCACACTATTCACCCAACTAACAAACCTATTCCTCCTTTCAGACTCTATATTCTCCAAAATCGCCAATATAACACCATTATAACTAAAGTTCTGCTGATCGGATGTCTTCCTCCTCACAAGAGATAGTAACCTTGAATCATTGAAGTCCAAGCGACAGGTCGTAAATGTCCACAAATATCTCCACCTTTTGGAGAGAACACTTGTCCGCTGCATTTCTTTCAATGTCAATAGTGACAGAATGGACACAAGAATTTCATCTGGCAATTTACTTAACCAATCCTGGGGAAATTGTTAAGGTAGATTAGCAAAGAATATAACAACTATCCCAAAAATAAATAAAATATCTAATATTGGTAGCATTATAGAATGATTGAAATTTATCACCTTTTGGTGTCTTCTCTTTGAGAGCTTAGTCCGTCTCTTTGCCATAATTATTGTTAATGTGTATAGTGTTGTGGGCTTTAGGCCCAACTAGATTACTTGTATAGCACACATTCTTGTATACTTATACTGCACTCATATGCCTCCTATATAAAGGTACTTATATATATTCTTTCGGTGAGAAATACAATACACTTATTCAGTATTTCTAACATGATATCAGAGCCACTGCTCTAACTTTTTTGTGTCTTGCAATCTTGTCTTTGTTGGTATTTTCCGCTGCCTTGACTTCTTCGATCAGTAAACCTATTCTGTGCCCTCTCCTAATTGCTCCACCGCCGTCAGAGGTGCCCAAGGTTGAATCTTTACCGCCAGAAGCTCGATCACCGCCACGAAGATCACTGCCTTCGTCGGATCTTCCACATCGGACCTCCGATTAAGACATAAGACATATCACCGTGTAGATTTTCAACCGGTCTACACAAAGCCGCCAGAATCATCATCATCTGACCCTACACGCGCCAGTCAAAGATTCGACAGTTTTTCCATGCGCCTAACGCACCATCAGTATTGCTCCGATCCTATCGCCCCCGCCTCTGTCGGAATTGTCTTTCTCCGATCTACATAGTCGGAAAAGAATCGGCCTCATTGGACCTCTCACTCGCCGCCTAAAATTCGCTGCAACATCAGCTACGCGCCGCCTGCTGCCCACTAACGTCACTTGCTGACGTCATCTGCCACGTCAGCCCTAGTTGCTTCGCCTACTGACGTCATCATCCAGTCAGCACCCAGTCAGCGCTTACATCATCTTGCTTACGTCAGCCTCTGTTGACTTTGCCTGTTGACTTGACTGTGCGTTGACCGTTGACTTTGACCATAGTTGACTTTTTGCAGTCTAAGTGCTCCTTACCCAGTTTTTCACATAGATTTCATTTTTGCAGTTCATTTTTGCATATTTTGCTTCTAAATGAAGAATAAGGACAGGTCTTCTTGTTGTTGCAATAATCGTCGCCGACAATCCAATAAACGTTTTTGCAATTTTTGCAAACGTCTTAGCCACAATATTGAGACTTGCTATCATCGCAACAAATCAGCTGTTTCAATTTCTACTACTACTGTTGCTAACACTGAGAGTGTCCAACCAATGGCTCCCGTCTTTGCACAGTCTCAGTCTTCTGGATCCACTTTCACCATTTCCAGAGATGATCTTATAAACATCATCGCTAATGTCATTCGTATGGTTGGTAATGCATCTTATTCCTCTTCTTTCTCAGCTTTATCTGGTATGTCTCCTACCTCTTGACTTATGGATTTTGCTTGTTGCAATCACATGACACCTCACTCGTCCTTATTTTCTGAACTTAAACCTGCACCACACCCTCTTAATATTCGCACAGCAAATGGTTTCACAATGTCTGGTCATAATATAGGTTCCATTTCGACCTCCAACCTCTCGGTTCCTGGGTTCTTTAATGTTTCTGACCTTTCTTACAATTTATTCTCTGTGGGACAATTAGCTGAGTTAGGTTATCGCATTATCTTTGATTATTCTGGATATATTGTGCAGGATCCAAGGACGGGACAGGAGCTTGGGACCGGTCCCAGAGTTGGGCGTATGTTTCCCGTGGACAACCTTCGTCTTCCACTTGTTGCTCCTGTTTCTGTTGCTGCAGCTGCTGCAGTTTCTTCTATTCCTTCCCTTGCACTTTGGCATGCTCAACTTGGTCACGCATCTTCCTCTCGGGTACAACAATTGGCTTCTAGAGGTTTGTTAGGTTCAGTGTCTATAGAAAATTTTGATTGTGTCTCATGTCAATTAGGAAAACAACCAACTTTGCCTTTCAATTCTAGTAAATCAATATCCACTGATATCTTTGACCTTATTCATTCTGATGTTTGGGGGCCTTCCCCTGTCTCTAGTATTAGTGGATCTCGATATTTTGTTGTCTTTGTTGATGATTATTCCCGCTATAGCTGGATTTTTCATATGAAACATCATTCTGAATTATTGCAAGTATATTCTAATTTTGCAAAAATGGTTGAAACTCAATTTTCCAAACGTATCAAAATTTTTCGATTTGATAATGCTCTTGAGTACACTCAATATGCTTTCCAAGCTATTTTGCATTCCTATGGCACTGTTCATCAACTAACTTGTCCATGTACCTCTCAGCAAAATGGTAGAGCCGAACGAAAACTTCGTCATATTCTTGACACTGTTCGTGCTCTCCTTCTCTCTGCCAAAGTTCCTACTCCTTTTTGGGGTGAAGCTGCTCTTCATGTTGTTCATGCTATTAATCGCATTCCAAGTCCTGTTATCCACAATCAAACTCCATATGAGCGCCTTTTTAGGTCACCTCCAGATTATCACCACCTTCGCTCCTTTGGTTCTACTTGTTTCGTTCTTCTTCAGCCACGAGCATAACAAACTTGAGCCTCGGTCAAGGATTTGTTGTTTTCTTGGCTATGGTGAAACTCAAAAGGGGTATCGGTGTTATGATCCTGTCTCTCATCGTCTTCGTGTCTCCCGCAATGTTGTCTTTTGGGAACATCGCTCCTTTGTCGAGCTCTCTCACTTCCGTGCCTCCTTATCTTCCTCCTCTGTCTTAGATCTTTTTCCAGATGAGGCACATATTCCTTCTGTAGCTGCTCCTGATCTTCCTGTAGTTGCTCCTGATTCTCTTGTAGACTTCTCTGTCCAACCACTAGATATCCTTAATCCCTTTCCTAGTTCACCCTTTAATGAACAGGTGGAAGATGAATAGGTCTAAAACGAGCTACCCAACCTTGAGCTTGGGTCCCCTGCTCCTGCTCTGCCTGAAGATCATGCACAAGACATTTCACCTCGTCATTCAACTCAGGTAAGATCCATTCCTACACATTTACTTGACTATCATTGTTACACTGCCCTTGCTACACTGCACGAGTCTCACACCTATCGTGAGGCTTCCACTGACCCTTTATGGCAGATTGCAATGAAAGAGGAACTTGATGCATTATCTAAAAACCATACTTGGGACTTGGTGACTCTCCCCCCTGGGAAATCTGTGGTTGGTTGTAAGTGGATCTACAAGATTAAGACTTGCTCTGATGGGTCCATTAAGCATTACAAAGCTCGTCTTGTTGCACAAGGTTTTACACAAGAGTATGGGATTGATTATGAAGAGACTTTTGCTCCAGTTGCTCGTATCTCATCTGTTCGTGCCCTCTTAGCTGTTGCTGCTACCAGTAAATGGGACCTTTTTCAGATGGATGTCAAAAATGCATTCCTTAATGGGGATTTAAATGAAGAAGTTTATATGCAACCTCCTCCTGGTCTCTCTGTTGAATCAAACAAGGTTTGTCACATTTGACGTGCACTTTATGGCCTTAATCAAGCTCCACGAGCTTGGTTTGCCAAATCAGCTCTACCATCTCTCGCTTGGATTACATGGCCAGTCATTATGATGCTGCCTTATTTTTTCGTCGCACTGACAAAGGCACTATTTTACTTCTCCTGTATGTGGATGATATGATCATAACTGGTGATGACCTTAGTGGCATTCAAGAACTCAAGAATTTTCTCAGTCAGCAGTTTGAGATGAAAGATCTTGGACATCTCAGCTACTTCTTGGGTCTTGAAATCACTCATTCTACAGATAGACTTTATATTACTCAAGCTAAGTATGCCTCTGAACTCTTGTCTCGAGCTGGACTCACTGATAGCAAGACTGTTGACACTCTAGTTTAGCTTAATGTGCATCTGACTCCCACAGGAGGGAAACCATTGTCTAATCCCTCTCTTTACAGACGCTTGGTTGGCAGTCTAGTTTATCTCACTGTCACTCGTCCAGACATTTCCTATGCTGTTCACCAGGTGAGCCAGTATCTGTCTGCTCCACAATCGACTCACTATGCTGCTGTTCTGTGCATTCTTCGATACCTAAAGGGCACTCTTTTCCATGGCCTTTTCTACTCTGCTCAGTCTCCTCTTGTTCTCCGTGTATTTTCTGATACTGATTGGGCAGGAAATCCCACTGATCGTAGGTCCACCACTGGTTATTACTTTCTTCTTGGTTCTTCTTTGATTTCTTGGCGAAGTAAGAAACAAACTCATGTGGCCTGCTCCAGTACTGAAGCAGAATATCGTGCCCTTGCTGATACCACATCTGAGCTCCTTTGGCTAAGATGGCTTCTCAAAGACTTAGGTGTGTCCACATCCTCTGTCACTCCTCTTTATTGTGACAACCAGAGTGCCATTCATATTGCTCACAATGATGTCTTCCATGAACGGACTAAACATATCGAGATCAATTGTCATTTTATCCGTTATCATCTTGTCCATGGTGCTCTCAAGTTGATTTCAGTCTCCTCTAAAGATCAACTTGCAGATATCTTCACCAAGTCACATCCTAAGGGACGTCTTCGTACTTTGGTTGACAACCTCAAGTTGGTCTCACATCCACCTTGAGTTTGAGGGGGGCTGTTAATGTGTATAGTGTTGTGGGCTTTAGGCCCAACTAGATTACTTATATAGCACACATTCTTGTATACTTGTATTGCACTCATATGTCTCCTATATAAAGGCACTCATGTATATTCTTTCGGTGAGAAATACAATACACTTATTCAGTATTTCTAACAATTATAATGAAAACTGAACATAAACAAAACTACTTTAGTTGATATTAGTGTAAAATTAAATAATGATAAATAAAAAAACTATATATAATAGAGAAAATAAAAAGGGTTATATACGTACAATAGAGAAAATAAAAAGGCAGGATTTATAAGAATTTGCAGACCTTCACTGGTCTTTAGCTAATTTCAGAAGAAAAAAGGGAGGCTATTTTCTCAATAACCAAATAGAATAAAAATAAATAACAAACGCAAACACAGCAGTTTCAGAGAACCAAAGATTCACATATAAGCAGATAGATCAAAAACAAAATCTTAGAATTTTAAACCAAGAAAAAAAAAAAAACTCACTGGAGTGAAAGAGAGTGACGAGCCTGTGAGAGCGTGCGATGTGGCGGTTTGAAGACAGAGGAGCTGGTGGCTAAAGAGGGTCACGACGTCTGAAGGCTTTTTCACATAAAGAAGCATTCGGCCAATAGGAGGGGTGAGGATTCTTGGTGTTGTATTTATTCCTGAACTTGCATATTCGCAGGAGATACGTGAAGTAGTAGAGTACGCGAAGTGATAAGTTCCTACCTAACTCTACGCATTATTTTTATAAAAAAAAAATTTATACAAAAAAAAATTCTTACTCTAACTTAATTTAGATGTATGTGTGTAAAACTCTTTTTTGGAGACTTAAATTTCGTTACCTCCCAAACACTACAAGTATTTATACTTGTAAAGTAACCATCACATCAGAAGTATGCGATGTATCACATAAAAGGGTCCGGCTTGTGTCCAATGGCTAGTGGCCACTGGACCCGTTAGGATACGGACACGTGTTTAGTCTTGGACATTTTTCCGCATCGCAACATGTCCAGTGGCACTAGCCACTGGACACAAGCTCCACCCTCACATAAAATTCTTAAAATCCTAACTATTCATTTGTAATTAATAGTTATGATATTACCTCATACAATGTGTCATTAATTTATAAATAATTTAAAATAATAATACCTTATTAGCAATTCTTAAAGGGTCTAATTAATGTCACAAGGACATGTATTAATCATTAATTTTAAGAAATTTTTTATGAGAATTTGAAAAAGTTGACAAAAAATTTAATCACTTTTTTATTTTTCCATAAAAATATTTTTAAATTGGTTTTAAAATAATTTTTTTTCATGAATTTATTTGCAGTCTCCAATGGTCAATGATGGGACCGACGAAGCCCCTTGTCTCAGACGGGCTAAGCAAATATATCCATCTTTAAATCCACGTCATTGACGAAGGTAAGAAAGCCATTCAATGCAGCCAATAATACCTCGAACGGTTACAAGACCAGCTGTATAGACCGTTAAAGGCCCATCAAAGCCTATATTACTGAGCATAAAGCGTTACCAAGATAGGCATTAAAACCACAATAATAGCCACAACGGCTAGGAGGAGTGGAAACATATATAAACCCCTCACACACCAACACAAGGTACATATACACACCTAAAAGCATTCTTAGTTACTCTGATATTTTGTGTTATTCTCTAAAAGCTTCCTTATACTGACTTTGGCATCGGAGACGTTGTGGCAGGCACCACACCGGTGACCACCTTGAGGGAGCCATTTTACCATATTTGTAGAGACAATGACGAGGACACAGCTCCATCTGGACGTACCTACAAAGGCTAACGATTTGCACTTCATCAGTTTGGCGCCGTCTGTGGGGAAGACATTTTCGTACTTAGGTTCGGAAGCGTAGTTTCCAATTAACTTCTGCATTCAGATGGAGTCCAACTAGGATCCTGCAGCATTAGCTCTGCAAGTCCAGGCTCTTGTGGCTAGCGTCGAAGAGCTCACCAGGCAGAATCAGGAAATGAGGCTATGGCTTCAACAAGAGAAAAACCGGTCTAGAGCCAATCAAGAGGATGAGGGAGATAGCCATAGAAGGAGCGACCGTCGTGGACCGACTACTGCAGATGAACAAAACTCAGATCTTCTCCGGGAGATAAGAAAAGAGATGGACAAGTTGAGGAACGCCATTAAGGAGAAAACAGACCGAAGCTTGGATAGAATGGTCAGGGCAACAGATTCGCCCTTTACCATGGTGGTCTTGGAATGCCCTGTGCCATCGAAATTCCGCTTGCCTCAGCTTGAGCCGTTTGACGGACTTAAGGACCCTCAAGACCACCTCAACACCTTCAAGACAAAACTAGGCCTTCAACAGCCTCCTGAAGAAATACTGTGCCGTTCCTTCCCCACCACTCTCAAAGGAGCTACAATGGAGTGGTTCACGAAGTTACCAACATCATCCATTAACAGCTTTGAGCAGTTGAGCAACGCATTTTTGCACCACTTCGTCAGGGGACAACGCCCGAAGAGGCCGACAGACCACTTACTCATCATTAGACAAGGGGAGAAAGAAACCCTGAGTTCATACGTGAAACGCTTTACTTGGAAGACTTTGGAGGTGGACGAAACTGACGACAAGGTGCAGTTGACGACCTTTAAAGCGGGATTGAAGTTTAGAGAATTCATGGTTTTACTCGCGAAGAATCCTCCTAAGACGATGGTAGAGATGATCCTGAAGGCATAGAAGTACATGAACACTAAAGATGCTTTGGCCGACATAAAGGACGTCGAAAGGCCAGAAGACAAGGGAAGGAAGGAGGACGATCGTAGGGGATGAAAAAGGGAGCACCCATATCGTCAGATTGGTGACGGGAATAAAAGGAAAGACGAAAAAACTCCTTGAACGGTAAAATTCACTCCTTTAGTTATGCCTGTTGACAAAATTTTGGGGCAGATTAAGGATAAGCACTACCTCAAATGGCCAAGGCCATTACATTCGTTGCCTAACGTGCGTGACAAAAAGAAATACTGTCGGTTCCACAAAGATCACAGCCACTACACAGAGGATTGTAGGGACTTGATGGAGTAGATAGAAGAGCTTATACGGAAAGGAAAACTGCAGAAGTATATGAAAAGGGGAGAATTTAGTAGGTTTAGAGGTGACAGCAAAAACCAGCGTGAATCTCTACCGAAGGACGAGGATTACACGTCCCAGTGCTCGCCAAATGTGATCGGGGAGATAAAGACGATCACAGGTGGCCCATCCACAGGTGGGTTGTTCAGATCCCTCAGGAAAGCGTGCTAGAGGCAGGTGAATAGTGTCCACAGAATGCCCCCATTCAAGCAAAGATGGACAGACCGTGACATGTTTTTCTCGGAAGAGGATGCTAGAGGAGTGAAGCAGCCCCATGACGACCCCCTGGTCATAATGCTCACGATAGAGGGATTCAATACCAGAAGAATCCTTGTGGACAATGGCAACTCTCCAGACATTATCTACCTCTCCGCTTTCTAGCAGCTAAAGCTAGATCTAGGAAGTCTTCGCCCATTCGACTCCCCTCTCGTTAACTTCAGTGGAGATAGGGTGTATCCCAAGGGCATAGTGACACTGACGGTAACAGTAGGTACTCACTCGAGGCAGCTAACTCATCAGTTGGACTTCTTAGTAGTAGACTGTCCTTCATCTTACAATGTGATTATTGGGAGACTCATACTCAACCGTTGGAAAGCAGTCACGTCTACCTACTGCTTGAAGGTAAAGTTTCCAACAGAAAACGGTGTGGATGAGGTAAAAGGAGATCAAGTACTGGCCAGGGAATGCTACCAGGCCGTGCTAGCTGCTAAAGAAAACCATACATGGATGATCGAGGAGAAGGAAGAGGATAAAGTGGAAGCCCTGGAGACAGTGGAGCTGGTTGAAGGAGAAAAAACAAAGACGACAAGAATAGGGACGACATTGAGTCCCGAGATTAGGACGAGACTCGTCCAGTTCCTTAAGGAGAACCTAGACGTCTTCGCATGGAGTCACGAGGACATGCCAGGTATATCCACAAAGGTCATCCAACACAGGCTAAACATGGACCCCGAGAAGAAGCTAGTCCAGCAGAGATGAAAGGTCTTCGCTCCAGAGCTGAACCAAGCAATCACGGACAAAGTTAGCAAGCTGTTGTCAGCAAGCTTTATCTGAGAAGTTTACTACCTAGATTGGCTCGCCAACGTCGTCCTAGTGAAGAAAGAGAATGGGAAATGGAGAATGTGCGTGGACTTCATGGACCTGAACAAAGCTTGCCCAAAAGACAGTTTCCCTCTGCCAAGTATAGACCAGCTAGTGGATTCTACAGCAAGGCACAAGCTACTGACGTTCATGGATGCATTTTTGGGCTACAATTAGATAAAAATGGCAGAAGAAGACCAGGAGAAAACTACTTTCATCACAAGCCAATGACTCTATTGCTATAAGGTAATGCCATTCGGACTAAAAAATGTAGGAGCAATCTACCAGAGGTTAGTAAATAAAATGTTCAACAAGCAGATCAGGAGAAATATGAAGGTATATGTGGATGACATGCTCATCAAGAGTAAAGAAGAGCTCAATCATCTAGACGACCTCAAGGAAACATTTGCCACCCTCAGATAGTACCAGATGAAATTAAACCCCAGTAAGTGTGCCTTTGGAGTAGCCTCAGGGAAGTTCTTAGGGTTCATGGTGTCCCAAAGAGGGATAAAGGCAAACCCAGAGAAGGTGTGAGCCATACTCGACATGACGTCGCCAAAGACCGTCAAAGAAGTCCAGAAGCTCACAGGAAGGATAGCGGCACTCAACAGGTTCGTCTCTAAAACGACGGACAAATGCTTACCCTTCTTCAAGACGTTGAAGCAAGCCTTCGCCTAGACTGATGAATGTGAGGCAGTATTTCAAGAATTCAAACGTTACCTGAGCAATCCACCCCTCATAAGTCCGTCCAAGGAAGGGGAAAACTTGTATCTGTATCTGGCAGTATCACCCACAGCTGTGAGCGCAGCCTTAATCCGAGAAGAGGATAGGAAACAGCTCCCAGTTTACTACGTCAGTCAAGCTTTCCAGGGGGCAGAAGCCAAGTACCCAAGGATTGAGAAGATTGCGTTTGCATTGATAGTAGCCTCGCCCAAGCTGTGACCTTATTTTCGGGCGAACCCCATCTTGGTAATGACGGACCAACCCATCAGGAAGTCCATGAACAAGCCCGAGGTAGCAGGAAGAATGGTCCAATGGGCAATTGAGCTTAGCCAGTTCGACAACGAGTATCACCCCAGGACAGCCATTAAGGCGTAAGCTTTGGCGGACTTCATTGCCGAGTTCACTCTTCCAAACGAGGACAGCCCCACCGACGAGACAGAACGGTGGACAATTCAGACCGACGGTTCGTCAGCCCAAAGGAGGGAAGGAGTAGGGGTCGTCATCACAACCCCAGATAGAGAAATGCTTAAATATGGAGTTCAGCTAAAGTTCCTAGCCACCAATAATGAAGTCGAGTACGAAGGAATATTGACGGGGCTAAAGGTCGGAAAAGCACTAGGAGCTAAAAACTTGCACCTCTAAAGTGATTCTAAGCTGGTGATAGGACAGATAAAGGAGGAGTATGAAGCAAAGGAAGAAAGAATGTAAAAATACCTTAGGCTAATGAAGCATTTGACGCAGGAGTTTGATAAGGTGGAATTCGTGCAGATCCCCAAGGGCTAGAACATGATAGCAGAAGAAATCGCAAAGCTAGCATCGTCAGAAGAAGGATCAACGAGCATGGGCTTAGAGATGGAAGTCCAGAAACGCCCTAGTATTGAAGAAATCTCTACATTCGCAATCCAGAACACAGGTAGCTGGATGACCCCAATCATATCATTCCTTCAAGATGGCCACCTCCCACAAAACATCGAGGAGGCCAGGAAAGTCAAGAAGAGAGCAGCCAAATTCATGATCCTAAACGACACCCTGTACAAGAGAGGCTTTTCCATGCCCTACCTGAAGTGCGTAGATGAAGAGGAAGCCAAGTATATTCTGGAAGAAATTCATGAAGGGGTTTGTGGAGACCATGCAGGCCCCAGATCCTTGGTAAGTAAAGTTGTCAGAACAGGTTACTTCTGGCTTACTATGCAGGTAGACGTAAGGGAGCTCGTTAAGAAGTGTGACAAATGCCAGAGGTTTGAGAATGTCCAACGCCTTCCAATTGAGAGACTGACGATGATAGCCTCCCCGTGGCCATTTGCACAATGGGGAATCGACATCGTCGGCCCATTACCCCAAGGTAAAGGAGGTAAAGCTCCTACTAGTTGCTATCGATTACTTTACAAAATGGGTTGAAGTGGAGGCATTAGCAACTATCATCGAAGCAAGAGTCCAGAGCTTCGTATGGAAGAACATAATTTGCAAGTTCAGAATTCTACGAACAATCATATCGGATAATGGGCGGTAGTTCGACAGTCAAGGCTTCAGGGATTTTTGTTCAAGTCTAGGGATCAAGAACTAGTTCTCATCCCTGGGACATCCACAGGCAAACGGACAGACGGAGGTGACTAATCGAACACTACTCAAGATTATTAAAGCCAGGTTGGACGATGCTAAAGGAGCCTGGCCAGAAGAATTGCCCAATGTCTTGTGGGCTTACAGGACTACAACAAGAACCCCCCACAGGAGAAACCACCCTTCAGACTCACTTATAGCACTGAGGCAGTAATCCCGGTCGAAGTTGGAATGAGCAGTATCAGACGAGAGCTGTTCCACGAGGACAGCAATGACGATTAACTAAGGGTCAACCTGGACTGCCTGGACGAAGTCAAAGACGGAGCCTCCAACAAGATGACGAAGTACCAGCAGAGGATGGCTAATTACTACAACAAGAGAGTGAAGCTCAGACGACTCGACATAGAGGACCTCATCCTACGCAAGGTCACCCCGGCAACCAAAGACCCTGCCCAAGGGAAACTCGGCCCAACTTGGGAAGGATCCTACCGGGTCGTCAATTATTCCAGACAAGGCAGTTATCACTTGGAAACCTTGGATGGCGGAGACTTCCACGACCATGGAATATTGAGCACTTGAAGAAGTACTACCAATAGATGTAACGGACGATTGTATTCATTCTTGAAAGCAATAAAAGAATTACTCAGCCAATGTCTTAATGCAAGTGAACCCAGCAACTTAAAAGTCACAAAAATGGCTAAGTAACAATATTCCGCCTAGACGGATGTAAGTTATTGATGAAGTCAAAGAATGACAAAATCCTTTAAGAGGGTGTAAGTCACAAAAAGAAAAATGGCTAAGTAACAAGATTCCGCTTAGACGGATGTAAGTTACTGACGAATTCAAAGAATGTCAAAATCCCTTAAGAGGGTGTAAGTCACAAAGAGAAAAATGGCTAAGTAACAAGATTTTGCCTAGACAGATGTAAGTTACTGACGAAGTCAAAGAATGATAAAATCCCTTAAGAGGGTGTAAGTCACAAAAAGAAAAATGACCAAGTAACAAGATTCCGCCTAGACGGATGTAAGTTACTGACAAGGCTAACGAACAACAAAATCCCTAAAGGGGGTATAAGTCGCAGGAAATTAGCCAAGTGTCAAAATCCGCCTAGACGGAAATAAAGTGCCGACGTAGGAAAAGAATGACAAAGTCCCTTAAATACCATAACTGAAAATTTGGCTAAATACAAGGTACTGAAGCTGAATGAGTAAATAAAGGAACAGGAATCACACAGAAACAGGAGTACAAGCAAGTAAGTATGCAATCACGAGTATAATTAAAAACCCATAAACACTGGGCTAAAAACATCGTTCTTAAACTTAGAAGTATTGTTTTGTAATTAGAATTTAAAAGCCCAAAACACACTGGGCAACAAAAAGAAAAACAAATGAACATAAGGCAGGGTCAGGCAGCAGCAGCATCACCACCATCTGGAGAAGGCAAAGGAGTATCCTAGGAGCAGCTTCAGTAGGAGCACTGGATTGGGAAGCCTCGTCCGCCGCTATCTCTTGGTCAACCACCTCTATGTCGAGATTCTCAAGTCTACACCAGAAGGATGCTTGACCAAGTATCGACGAAGGAGCTCAAAGCCCTTGAAGTACCAGCTGAAGAGCACAGTGTTGTACTCCTCAGTTTGCTGGAAAGCCTCGAAGGTCTTGGCAGCAATGGTCTTCAACTTTTCCCTAGCAGCCAGGAGTTGTTCATCCTTCTCCAAAGTGAGCTGCCTCTCTGCTCTGAGGTCGTCTCCCAAAGATTTGGCCTTCTCCTTGATGGTGTTGGCCTCGTCCATAGCAATAATTAAATCCTTCTTCAACTTGGAATTTTCTGCCTCTAGAGCCTCCACCCTGGACACTGCCGAGGTAATTTTTGCTTCCTGAGTAAGGTACTCGAAAGTGATGTGAAGACTCTCCCCCAGCACTTGAAAATTGAATCCAACATTAAGGACGACACAAAAGGAGAGAAAAAGAAAAAGGTAAAATCGCATAAGTATAGTACCTAGACGAGCTTGTGGAGATGACGACCCATAACCTCGTTAGCAGACACCCTCGAGAACACTTTCATATCCTTGGCAGTAAAGGTATCTTGCGCTCGAGCCAGCACAACCCCGGCATCATCCTAGACACTAGAAGATCGGGAGTCAACCTTCTCTTTTTGCTTATCCCCGGTTCGCTACCTTTTACTCCGTTGAGGAGGAATTTCCTCAATTGAGGTGGCCAGGGAAGCAGTCCTCACCGACTCGGTGCCAGGAGTAGATGGAGTCGCTGTAGCGATGGGGGTCCTCTTCTCCGTCACTCGAACAGATCTTGCCACATGATTAGATAGGGGCTCGTTCTTCTTAGCCCTCATACAAGCGTACATCCTTTGGTTAAATTTGGTCGTCATTCCTACAAGAGGAAAACAGTTGTTAAAAAAAAAAAAGGAGAAGGGGCAAAAGAAATAACTCGGACAAACCTAACACTTACTCTTTTTTTCCTTAATCTCGATATTTCACAAGATGAAAGCAGACGGTTCTGGACCCAGGCAATAAAAGGCAAGAGTCCGCGAATCCACCAGATTGTCAAAATC
The DNA here is from genome assembly GCA_030021035.2 of Notholithocarpus densiflorus. Lineage (NCBI taxonomy): Eukaryota > Viridiplantae > Streptophyta > Magnoliopsida > Fagales > Fagaceae > Notholithocarpus > Notholithocarpus densiflorus. The sequence continues at coordinate 1,240,755 of JARYZH020000085.1, read as the reverse complement.
CTCGATTGTCCTCGCGTACTCAATGGCCTTCTCAACGCGTCCCTTGTACTTGCTTTTAAGCTTGGGCCGTCTCTTAATTGCATAAGACAATAGACAAAGGAGTTAGTGATGATAAAATAAACATGATGAAAATGAAGGGACTAGGAGAATTAATGTCGTACCTAAGTTTGGGGTACCCCATCGACGGAGCAACCTTGGGAGATCACCCCAAACTTCGTTAAAGGGAGTCTCCCAGTTATCCCCGGACACAAAAAAGAACCGGGACTTCTAGTATCTGAAGGACGAAGGCAGGTCCCGGACGATCCTAGTCCTCTTCTGCCATGGCACCAGCTCGTAATACCATGCTCCTTAGATTCCTTTAAACGGTACAGGTAGACGAGCTCGTCCACTCTAATCATGTCTCCATCCGTAACAGCCAGCCATATCCCCATATAGCTGACCACTATCCTCCACGAATTGGGCATAAGTTGCCTAGGAGCAATACCAAAATGGCCTAACAACTCCATAATGAATGGGTGGACGGGGATTCTAAGCCCACACAGGAAGGCAGCCTCGTAGAAGTATACCTCCCTAGGGAAGAAGTGGCAAGCCCGTTCCTCCTCACAGGGTAAACGAACCCTAACCCTATTTGGGAACTGGAATCTATCCTTAAACCTAGAAAGTGTATCGTCGTCTAAACCACACACCTCCTCAAGGGCATGGAAAGCCCTAATCTCTCAAGGGATAGAGACGGTGGTATCCCCCTCCACGGGTTTGTCATTAGAAGACAACCCAATCTCGAGCTCACTGGATCTAACCTCAGACATTATCCCTCGCTCCCTCACTAAATTCTCAAACCAATCAATTAACTGACAAGGCAAAGGCAGCAAGTCAACCAATGCAACACTCAAACTACTACCCTTAAAGACAAAATTCTCAAGGTACGGGAAAACACTTAAGGAACCCCCCAAACGCACAAAAAGGAAGGAAATTGAGGGGTAAGCTATCCTAACCTCAAAGCTACTAACCATGGAAAACCAGAAAAACGAAGAGAAAAAGATGAATCCTAAAAACCCCAAAAACCCAAAACACAGAAAAAAGAAAGAAAGAGAAATCAGAAATTTGTCATAATCTATGTCTATGCCATAGAAGAAAAACAGAGAAAGGAAGAAAGGCATACCTCAAAAAGAAAATGCAGAGAACTCAGCCATTGAACGCACCAGCTTGGAGAAGATCACAGAGGAAAGTTGAAGAAGAAGCTCAGAGCAATGATTGGGAGTTGGAGAAAGTGAAGGGGAAAGTGAAAAGAAGAGAAGTTTAAAAAGCTAGGCACGGAGAACTAAAAAACAGCGGGAAAACTGAGAGTCACACGGAGTGGAGCATTAAATTCACCCCTCAGGCCACGCCACGTGGCCACAACACACTCAGTGCCGCCACTACACAGTAAATGCAGAGGGAAATCCCAAGAGACGTGTTAAAAAAAAAAAAAAAAAACCTTTCACCTCTTGGTGGCCATCACCACAGCGACGACCACAGAGCCTGGGGGGCAACTGATGGGACCGATTTAGCCCTTTGTCTCAGACGGGCTAAGCAAATATATCCGTCTTTAAATCCACGTCACTAACGAAGGTAAGGAAGCCATTCAATGCAACCAATAATACCTCGAACGGTTACAAGACCAGCTGTATAGACCGTTGAAGGCCCATCAAAGCCTATATTACTGAGCATAAAGCGTTACCAAGATAGGCATTAAAACCACAATAATAGCCACAACAGCTAGGAGGAGTGGAAACATATATAAACCCCTCACAACACCAACACAAGGTACATAGACACACCTAAAAACATTCTTAGTTACTCTGATATTCTGTGTTATTCTCTAAAAACTTCCTTATACTGACTTTGGCATCGGAGACGTTGTGGCATGCACCACATCGGTGACCACCTTGAGGGAGCCATTTTACCATATTTGCAGAGACAGTGACGAGGACACAGCTCCATCTGGACGTATCTACAAAGGCTGACGATTTGCACTTCATCAGTCAATATTATGCCATGTCATCAACTTATTAATAAAACTCCAAAAATAATGGTGCCACATCAACTATTAAAAAAAGAATATTGACACATCATATTTTGAGCATATTAATTAATTTTAGTTTTTTAAAGGTTAAAAAATACATAAAAATATCAAAAACTCTTTTTTTTTTTTTTGTGGATACCATATGTAGGAAACGTAGGATTACAAAAGGGTTGGGTTCACCCAACATTGGTGGATTGGCATTGAAGCTACTAGTTTAGTTAGACTGTGTGTCCGTTTGGAAACAACTTATTTAGTTGAAATTGAAAACTTTTTGCTGAAAGCATTGTAGATAAATGTAAAAGTTAACTTAATAGTACAGTGGAACTTATGAATAGTACTAAAAAGTGCAGTGAGACCCATGAATAGTAGCAAAAATAAGTTGAAATTACAAATAAGCTGAAATTTCAGTTTGTCCCAAATAGACACTATATACATTACAAGTTATAACCTTGGAAACAAAATAAGAATGAAATAACAATCCATTCTGAGCAAAATAGTAGAGATATGCCACCATATTCTATTCCTGCCAGTTTGGAGCTCGAGCCTTGTTGACAACTTGAACAATTTGTTTGCTACTGCACAGGATTAGAATGAGTATATCCAAGGTTCCTAGCTTTATCAATTGCTTCCACCATAGCTTCCTGGGCTGCATTGTTTACAGTCACTGCTACATAACTTGAAAAACTAGAAATCATGATGTTTCCTTGCAGGTCTCTAGATTCATAGGCAAAACCACATCTCTTAGTTTTCTGTCTTCTAGCTCCAGCAATCTTGATGATTAACTGCCAAGGTCCACCAAATCTTTGAATTGTAGGAGTTTGATCTGCAATCTAGGGGGCAAAAGTGGAGTCTCTGTTGAATGCCTCATGGTACCTACAAGTTAAAGATTGAACAATTAGAATCACTTCCATGGGCTTAGGTTGTTTCCCTTCATGTGCCACCATGTTTCTATGGTTCCAAATGGTCTATAGAGTTGTGAAAATAGTTTGGAGGTAAAGCATCATGTCTGGCTCCAGTCTTTTATGTCTGGGTATAACATTCCTAATCCAAATTTAGATAATGATGTTGTTCAATTCAGATGTGTGTACACCAAAGGTGACCCATGCCAAATTGCTCTAGTGAAGGGGGAATAAAGGAAGAGGTGAGAAGTGGATTCATCTTCTGCATTGCAAAGAGGGTAGCAGCTTGTGGTTGGAATTCCTTTGCTCTTAAAGGTAAGATTAGTAGGAATTTTGTCATAGAGAAGCCTCCAAACAAAGGTACAGATCTTTTGTGGTACCTTTACCTTCTTGTTGTGAAATTTTAAAGTACTCATAAGTGTACGAACCGTACCAAAATATAGTTTGACAAGAACGAGGTCAAACCCACAGGGACTTGAATGAACATAGGAAAATTAATCAAATCTTAACCAAATTAATCCTAATCTAGTTTAATAAAAATTGGTTGTTTGAAATTAAATATACTAATAAAATAATTAAATTAAGCAAAGATATAATATAAAGCAGTAAAGAGATGTAAACAATCTAGAGAAATGAATTAAGGTTTTGGAATCCTCCTTGTTAATTCATATCAGCACATATTTATGATCATTAATTTTTCCCAACTACTGCATGATAATCTAGAAATCAATCTTGCGATCATGGAAAATATTATCATTAAAACTTCTATTTAAATATCTAAAGCATGCTCTTCTTCGCTTCCTAGGTATAAAATCAAATCATCAATTGTATCCGTAGCCAAACAATCACAAGAGATATCCAATTTTAAAATCAAGAAATAATAAACCAAGCATTTAATTAATTAAGACAAATCCTAAATCATGAGAAAAACATGATTAACCTCATATCTAGAATCCCATCTTAGTCAATTGATATGAAGCAAGAACAATTTAAATCATTAAAGAACAACTATTATGGGAGATATCAAATCACATAAATATTACTGACAATCATTAACAAGGTTTCATCCTCAAACCTAATTATAAATTTAGCTACTCATGGTCATTGAAATAAAATACAAAAATAAAATACTAAACATTAAACTAGACAAATAAAATAGATAAAGAAATAGTACTATTGTTCCTCTTAGTATAAAAAGTAGGGACTTCAGGATGGAGATGGGGAGTATTTTCTTTTTAATGGAAGAGATGGGAAGTAATTTGATAACATTAGAACCGTTGGGGAAATTTTTTATTTTTATTTTTATTTATTTATTTATTTTTTTTTTTTTAACTATCAGTACGTGGGGTGCTTTTTTCTTTTTAAATAATAGTAATAAAGTATTTTAAAAAAACAATAAAAGTGGGTTAGTGGACATTTTCGTGTGTTAGTTTTTTTTTTTTTTTTTTTTTTATCAGTACATGTCTTAGTTTATTTTTAATTTTATTTTTTAAACTATCAGTATGTGGGGTGTTTTTTTTTTTTTTTTTTCCTTTTAAATAATAATAAAGTATTCAAAAATAATAATAAAAGTGGGTTAGTGGGAGAGTATTCCTATTTTGTAGGTAATATTTTAATGCAAGTTAGACGGACATGTATTTTACCAAATTATCCTTTAGTTTTACCTCTAATTAAACCTAGAGAAATAGGGGTATTTTGGGGAAAAAAATCCGGTCCAAACAGAGGAAGCTCCTTAAATAGTAGTATAGATAGATAAAATGTCAAAATTAAAGATATCCATTTAGTCAAAAATTAATAAAACCCATATTTCTTTAAACTTGAAAAAAAAAAAAAAAAAAAAAGATTAATCGCTCAATTGGGATCGCTTGAGTCTTACTCAATTTTCTTTTCTTTACTTCTAGTTTCCTAGCAACCAAACACTAATCACGTAACTATCAAAACCCACCATCAACCTCCACCACAAAAAGTGCCATCAGCCACCCAAATCACTAAACGCTGAACCCAACCAAACACCACCCACGGTCGAAACCCTTAAAACCACCACAAATCCGTTCTACCAAAAACATATTCAACACCATAAAACCTCGATATGGCTCTTTAACCTGCAAGTTTCACTGACGCGAGGATCAGTGTCACCCAAGGCCTTGATCTGGATCTTAGGCCCTTCCTCGTAGCAAGCATGTCACCTTCCACAGTGCTAACGAAGTCAATAGCTTTTGTGGGTCCCTTGGTGGCTGGCACCTCTCTCTCTCTCTCTCTCTCTGGCCATCCCATGTGTCGAGAGATGGCTAGAGGGGTCTGCTTAAGAGTAATATTAATGAATTGGTTGAGGGGACAAAAAGGTAAAGAGAAAAGTTGGTTAAGATCGACGGAGAAAAGCTGAAAAGGAAAAGGAAAGATTAAGGAAGAATGTTTTGAATTTGTGATGAGTGTAATTAAATTTTGTTTGCGAAAATTAGGAATTAACCCTGTTTGCCAAACAATATAGCTAGTAGGCACTGTTTTGAAAGTATATATATTACTAACATCTCGAGTCTAAAAGACTCGATTTAGGGCTTATAAACCGAGTCTTTGAGGCTTGGTTTTCATGTTCTGATCAGGTCTGAGTTGGCGCTTTTCCACATAGCGTCCACCTAGAAATCGAGTCTTAGAGACTCGATTTATATCTCGACGCTTAAATACAAGATTTATGTGCTCACCTGCATCCTTGTGGACTCCAGCTAGATATCGAGCCTTAGAGACTCGGTTTTTAAACAAAGTAATTGAGTCTTAGAGACTCGATTTGCAAGGTTTGGTCCACAAACGTCCACATGGTTGGGCAGCTGCTTATCCTTAGTCCTTATAATGTGGGTCTGGGTCTCTCCGTTTCCCACACCAAAAAACCCAGCAGCTTTCTCTTCCTTTCTCACTCTCATACAAAACTCACTCCCATTACAAAACTTCAAATCAAACTCACCCCCCATTTACACATCCTAATGTCAGGTAAGGTTTTTATAGCACTCACTCTCTCTAATTGTTAGTTACATATATGTATTGTTAGGTTTTTTTATGGGTATGTATCATGACAATTTTTTTTTTTGTTTGGTTTGATATTTTTCTTTATATTTTTGATAGAATGGTTTGAAGGTTTGTAATGGGGTGAGTTGTGTGTTTAGTTTTTTTTTGGTTTGAGTATGATTAATGATTTTTTTTAGAAACAAATTATAATGATTAAGTGTATTTGTATGTGATAGGGTGAGTATATGCAAATGTGGGGTTTGTATATGCGTATGATGTAACAAGTTAGTTTATATATTTGCTAGGCTTTTATAAAAAGTAAAAAATATTGTAGATATATTTGTATTGTTAGGCTTTTTATCATGACTATTTTTGTTGTTGTTTGGTTTGATATTTTTCTTTATATTTTTGTTAGAATGATTTGAAATTTTGTAATGGGGGTGAGTTTTGTCTTTAGATTTTTTTTTTGTTTGAGTATGAAATGATAATGATTGAGTGTGTTTGTATGTGATGTGGGGTGAGTATATGCAAATGTAGGGTGGTTTTGTATATGCATATGATGTAAGAAGTTGTAATTTTTGTACTTTGAGTAGATAGAAAAGGTTTTGTAATTTATGTTAAATGAAAGAGATAAAATATGTAACTAACATATTACACTTGACCTCTAATAGGTTCACAATCTCTGAAAAATATTGATATAAATGTATACTACATTGGACCCTTTGTCAATCCTGAAGAGATTGACAGATTCCCATTTAGAGGGCCGGGTATCGAATGCTACTATATGATGATACGTCATAAGTTGAAGACGTTGAATGATTTGAAGATGAAAATAATGGAAGAATTGAATTTGAACCCTACTTGTTATGACATAAAGATTATTTACCATTACCCATGTTAGGTTCTAAGACTTTAGGTTTAAATGTATTAGAACTTCATTATGTAATGTTGGCAAACCATGATCAAAACGTTTAGTCTTGTTTTAGACTTGCTCAAAGTATTTGTATGTAAAGTTAGGAATCAAGTAATTGCAAAAAATTACTATTGTCTTTCTGGAAGGCTTGATCGATTGAAGCTCGTGCATATTGTTTTTTCTGCAGATTTTTCAACTCAGCCCAAGCCCGTTTGACGTGTAAGGTTTTATGTTTTGCCTTAAGTATAAAAGGAAAAACCCTAGCCACGTTTTAGTGTTGTTGTTTATGCTGTGTGTATGAATCTCTTGTGAGATCTAGAGGTGTTTGCCTTCATACATACTTAGGGTTTCCAATCTCAAGATTGATGTCGAGAGCTTGGTGATCGTTTCAGTTGCTGCATAAAGTGCTTAAAGAAAACACAAGTGGGAGTACTTGTGGTTGCTGTGAATCCAAGAAAGAAGTAGTCCGTGGACTCGGAGCTGTCACGTGGTCGTGGTAGTAAGTTTCCTACTCGAGGTAGTAATAAGATGTTAGTGGTCTAAGTCGCTATTGTGTAAACTTCAATTCTTTCATAATGGATCTGTTTTACCTTGAGGATAGCTAGGTTAAATCCTCCCCAGGTTTTTTACCGGTTTGGTTTTCCTGGGTTATCATATCGTTGTGTTATTTATTTTCAACACTGTTTCAATGATATGATTTATCTGTGTTAACCTAGATTTGCACAATTTACCTAAGTTAATCACTTGGCTAAATAACTAGGTTAATCTGTTTGTGTTTAAGGGGTCTAAAAACGTACAAGTGGTATTAGAGCAGGTTAGCTCTAGCATTTAGATCCTTTGATCTAAGAGCTGATCCTTGACCCCTGCTGTCATGGAACACGATCACTCTCTTGTGATCCCACCTTACTTTGATAGGAAAAACTATGCTTACTAGAAAGTAAGGATGAAAGCATTCCTGAAATCTATTAATGAGAGAGTTTGGAACTCCGTTGAATATGGATGGGAGAAGCCCACTGCTCTAGTTAGTGAGTGGCAAACTTCTCAGAAAGAAGTAGCCACTTTTAATAGCAAAGCCATGAATGCTATTTTTAATGCTGTTTCTATGGAGGAATTCAAGAGAATCTCAAATGTTGAGGTTGCTCACACTGTGTGGAATATTCTCCAAACTGTGCATGATGGCACAAAGGCAATTAAAATCAATAAGTTGCAACAGTTAACAACTAGATTTGAAAGCATTAGGATGTCTGATAATGAAAGTTTTGATGAATTCTATGCTAAGTTTAATGATATTGTTAATTCTGCTTATAAATTGGGTGAAATCTATGATCAACCTAAGATTGTTAGGAAGATACTTAGATCTTTGACTGAGGACTTTAGACCCAAAGTGACTGTCATCACTGAAAGCAAGAATGTGGACTCCATCCCTGTTGATAAACTTGTAGGATCTCTTCAGTCCTATGAGTTGGACCTACCTAAGACAAGCAAATCCAAATCAATGGCTCTTAAGTCTATTGATGATGTTGATGCGAATGGATTTGATGATGAGCTCTCTGCTACAGAGATTGCCTATCTTGCCAAGAACTTTAGAAATTTTCTTAGGAACAACAACAGAAGGGCAAGAGGTAAAAACAATGCTGAACCTAGAAATTTTAGGAGGAATGATCCCATAAGGTGAATAATACTGAAAAACCTAAAGAGAAAGTAGGTCAACCTTCTAATAATTCTATAGGTCAACAATGTTTTGGTTATCAAGGGTATGGTCATGTGAAATCAGAATGTCCTACATTCTTGAGGTCTAAGGGTAAGGCTATGGTTGTAACCCTTAGTGATGATGAAGTTTCTAACAATGAGTCTGGTAGTGATGAGGATGGAAACTTCATTACTTTCACAGCTACTGCTATAGTTGATGAAAGTGTTGCTATTAAAGAGAACCCTTCTAATGGAGAACTCTCTGAGGATGTAGATTTACAAGAAGCCTATAATAAGTTTTGCAAGGTTGCTGCAAAAGATGCTATGAATGTTGACTTAGGCTTACAGAAAATTACTTCTCTTGAACTTAATAAAAAGAATTTGCTCTTGAAATTGTTTGATGCTAATGAATTGCTTGATAAGGTGAAGATTGAGAACATGTTGTTGCTTGATAAAGTTAAGAATTTAGAACTTGAATTATCTGTTGCTAGAGAACAGACAAATAGGTCTGCTAGTTCTAAACTTGAACACATGTTGAGTATTCAGAAGTCTCCCTTAGACAAAACTGGTTTAGGTTTTGAAGATAGCATCACTCTTTCTAAGACTCATTCCTCAAACTTTGTTTCTTCTTCTGAGCCTTCCGTGAGTGAGATTGTCAAACAAGCAGAAGTTACTCCTCTTAGGAAGATTAGGGTTGATCTTCAAGAGTCTAAACCTAAGACTTCTAATCCTCCTAAGGACAAGGTGCATGATAGACCTGCATGAGTTTGTCATTTTTGTGGAAAGTCTGGGCACATTCGTCCAAATTGTTTCAAGTTGCAAGCTGCTAAGCGAGCAAATAAGCCAAAAGTACCTGTGCCTCAAGCACAAGATCCTATGGTACTTATTGGTAAATTGGTAAAGGCTTCAAACCTTTATTCCAATCTTGGAGTTGGTCATCATTCTAATGTGAATAATAACTCCAATGCTAGAGATGCATCTGAAAAGTTTTGGATGTAAAAGGCTCAATTTAATTGAGTCCTTCTGACATGGTTCTTTTGCTTCATCGCTCTACTCTTTGTGACCATTCTTCTTTGTTGTTTTTGTTCTCTTTGCTTTTCTAGGATTTGCATTGCATAACATTCATGCATTTCATTTTAGGTTGTTTCTGTTATTTCTTTTCAAAAAAAAAAAAAACAAAAAAAAAACAAAAAAAAAAAAACAAAAAAACAAAAAAAGAGGAAAAGGGAAGCAAAATGTGTTTTGCATTATTTTCTTGAATTTGAAATCAAGGTTGGCCATATTATTTTTACATAACATGTTTATGTACCTTGTTTAGCTTGGATGAACTTATTTATTGGACTTTACTAGTTTGAGCTTTGTAGTGCATGTTGTGTGGGAAGATGTTTTTAGTTTTTGATCACTTGATCTTGATCTTGAAGTCACAAGCCTTTGATTGTTGGACTTGAACTTATTGAGAAAGGCATAAATAACCATCTCACCACTGTTTACTAGCCAATCATGAATACCTTAGTGCATATCATAAGATTTTATGCTCGAGAAAGTGTAGCACATGCACAAAAAGAACATAAGGTGTAGTCTCGGTTTAAATGCTAAAATTGGTGTGTACATTATTGGGTTATAATGAATTCAATCAATTAAAATTGGTGTGTACATTATCTTGGCTATTTCAATAAGTTTCTAATCAAATAAAATTGGTGGGTACATTATGAGGCAAATCAAGAAACTTACATGATTGCAAGCTTGTTTTCTAGGAGATGTGTGAGTTATATGATGTAACTCTTTAGGTAATAGTCTCTTTCAAATTTATGTGATAAATTTTGTAGAAATTGTGCTTGATTACTATTCACATATCACCTCACATGTATCTCAAGCTTTTGCTAGTTGCACACATTACACAAGTTACTCTTTGCTAAACTTTGTACATGTTATTGTGTGTGATTTTGTTGTAGCCATCCAAGATTGAAAATTCCTTGATTTTAATGCAAAATGTGTTTGAAGTTTGAGATTTAAGGAGAAAGTGATTGAAAATTTTATTTTTGGGAGATCTGGGTTCAATACAAGTGATTTTGAAAAACATTTCATCTCATACTCATGCATACTATTCATAAAACACTATGCTTTGAGGAGTTTCTACATAAAATTGCTCTGTTTTTCAAAAAAAAAAAAAATTCCAAATTTTCGATCGATTGAACCTATTTCTCAACCGATCAAAATTGCGATTAAAATTTGGTTTGAATCTGCCTGGCTCGATCGATGCTCGATTGCTGCTGGATTAATCGAATTTAATTTTCGATCGATCAAATCTGTTTTTCGATCAATCGAAAATCGTTCAGAGAGTTTTTTAAAAACATGTTTTCTTCACGTGTTCTTCACTATTCAAACTTTTTCAACAACTTTTTGGCTGTCTCTCTTTGACTGATCCAAGTCAAGCCAACTTTTGTCGTTTTATCTCAAAAAATTTCAAAGGTTTTTGTCTTCTAAGGCCGGTAAGACCCTTTTACCCCTCCTTTTTCATTTATTTTCAGGTTTCATGCATTTTTTTTCATGCATTTTAGGGAGAAATTCGAACCTATGAAAATTTGGGGTTTTTGGTGTTTTCAATCTTTTCTTTCAAAATTGATCAATGGGTTTTTGTTGAGGGATGATATAAAACTGATCTTTGTGATTTAATTTGATCAATTTGATGAATTGGGAAAAATTGAATTTTCTAGGGCTTGAAACTACCCGAATTGGGGATTTTGTTCAATTAAGCATAAATTGATGCAATTGGCTTGTTTAATTGATTGATTTGGTCATTATATTCTGTTATCTAACTTGTGTAATGATCAATTGATCAATTTGTTGGGATTTTTGAAAGTGAGTTTTCAAAATTTGGGGTTTTTTTTTATATACACTCTATGTTCAAGCCAATTTTGTGTTTCAAAAGTGTAATTGGACTATTCTCAATGCATTAGAGCATGCATCATGTGTTAATATTGTTCATGCATCATATAGATTGTTCTTTTCTATATTGTTTTTGCTCTAACTATGTCTAATGCAGTCTGTCCTTGGGTTTTTCTTTTTTTTCTTTTGTCTCTTTTTTGTCTATCCTATTCCAACCTTTGCATCACGGTTAGGAAGACTAGAGCACATAGGATGTCCTTCTCCTATTCTACTCCATCGTTTGATAGTGAGAGGTTTTTGAGTGAGAAAAACCAAGAGACTTATGAGAAGCTAAACCTTCTTAGATCTGTGTGGGCTGAGAGAAAGGTAGTTTTAGATGAGCTTGACCCTGAGATTAGGAGAAACTTTGAGCGTAGGGGCTAGCTGCCTTTGTTGGACATTGACCCTCCTCCTCCGACTACCTTGATCAGAGAGTTCTACTCAAACCTCTCTGTCCACTCCACTGACTCTAACACTCAGTTTATAAAGAGTTGGATACAGGGTGAAGAGTACACCATTACTCCTTCGATAGTGGCCTCTGCTCTTGGGGTACCGTTGGTTTGTCAGCCTGTCTATCCCTACGATGAGTCTCCTCCCATCGATGACATCATGTCATATCTTACTGGGTCTTCTATCCAGTGGGGTATTGATCCTCGGATCACTTCTCACGAGTTGACCAAGATTCATTATCTCTTTTTTCGGATTTCTTACCATTCGATCTGGCCCATCTCTCATTTACATACTATTCCTATAGAGATATGTGCATTTTTGTATGCCCTTATCACAGATGCTCCTATGAGTTTTCTTCATCTTTTTATTCGTTTTTTGGTTGAGGTTCATAGGAGTAGTTCTTCTGCTCATGCTCTTTTCTTTCCGATTTTTATTCATCAGATTTTATTACATTTAGGTTTAGAGCATTTTTCGGCATCTGAGCCTGTTCATATCATAGCTCCCATAGGTGCCACCTTCCTTCGGCAGAGAGCTGCTTAGATGAGAGCTAGCTCTAAACGCCCTAGAGTAGAGTCTTCCTTTGGTGCACCTCCTCCTCCTCCTCCTCCTCCTCCTCCTTCAGGTGATCCGGCTGCTAATGAGTTCGTTGATCCAACTGTTGCTGCTGATTCTCCACCTTCTACTTCGGATGATTCGAGCATTTGTCGTATGTTGGACACTGTCATGACCGTTCAGGCGGCTCATGGTAAGCTTTTGGTGGACATGCTTACCGAGCTACAGGCATTGCGTGCAGAGTTGGCGAGTTTTAGATGATCACCTCCGCCACCTCCTTTTGATGATGAGTGATTGCCCTTTGGCAATTCCTCACAAAAAGGGAGAGTACATATGGATGGAGATAGGGGGAGATTTTTTTTTTTTTTTTTTTTGGAGCTTCGGAGCTTTTAGATTGTATCTAAGTGCTTCACTTTGTACTTATTTTTGGCTCTTGATGTATTTGTTTTGATGTCTTTATTCTTTATGAGTTGTATATGTTAGGGGGAGACATTATGTTCTTATTTCAGTTTCTTGTTTCACATTATGCTACATTGATTATTGATTTATATTTATGAGGTTATTCATAATATATATCTTTTATTTTATGTTATGTGAAATCAAGAATTTATTTTGTTTTACTTGTTTTTTCCACACATGCGTTTATGTGTTTGTTAAGTGTTACAGGAATATACAGGTTGATTCGGTCGTGCTGCTGTCTACACTTGTAACTGATAGATAGTAGTTAGGTTGAATTTGTGTTTGTTGGGCAATGCTATTGTAATGGGCTGTTTTTGTAAACTTTGAGCATTTTGTTTATTTTGTGTTTTGTCACGGATTGCCAAAAGGGGAGTTTGTTAGATTCTAAGACTTTAGGTTTAAATGTATTAGAACTTTATTATGTAATGTTGGCAAACCATGATCAAAACGTTTAGTCTTGTTTTAGACTTGCTCAAAGTATTTGTATGTAAAGTTGGAATCGAGTAATTGCAGAAAATTACTATTGTCTTTCTTCAAGGCTTGATCGATCGAGTCTAAACTCGTGCAGATTGTTTTTTCTGCAGATTTTCCAACTCAGCCCGTTTGACGTGTAGGGTTTTATGTTTTGCCTTAAGTATAAAAGCAAAAACCCTAGCCATGTTTTAGTGTTGTTTTTTATGTTGTGTGTATGAATCTCTTGTGAGATCTAGAGGTGTTTGCCTTCATACATACTTAAGGTTTCCAATCTCAAGATTGATGTCAAGAGCTTGGTGATCGTTTCAGTTGCTGCATAAAGAGCTTAAAGAAAACACAAGTGGAAGTACTTGTGGTTGCTGTGAATCCAAGAAAGAAGTAGTCCATGGACTCGGAGCTGTCATGTGGTCGTGGTAGTAAGTTTCCTACTCGAAGTAGCAATAGGATGTTAGTGGTCTAAGTCACTATTGTGTAAACTTCAATTCTTTCATAGTGGATCTGTTTTACCTTGAGGATAGCTAGGTTAAATCTTCCCCAGGTTTTTTACCGGTTTAGTTTTCCTGGGTTATCATATCGTTATGTTATTTATTTTCCGCACTGTTTCAATGATATGATTTATCTATGTTAACCTAGATCTGCATAATTTACCTAAGTTAATCACTTGGCTAAATAATTAGGTTAATCTGTTTGTGTTTAAGGGGTCTAAAAACGTACAACCCACAAGAAGTCCTTCATGAACAGATAAATTACGAGTATATGGCGATCAAAGAAGACAAACATGTAAAGCTCATGTTTAATAGGATCCATAAAATGTCCCAAGTAAATGCTGCTGAGTTGTATGTAAGTTTGGAGCCGCTTGTAGAAGTTGATACCGAGGAGGTGCAACAAACAACTACATCTTTACAATTTACAGCCCTAGATGATGGATGCACTACAATGGGAGGCTATACAATGGGAGGTTATACACTCCCATCTCAAGATCATACTGCCAATACTAGTGAAATACTTCAACCTCAAGAGACACATTTAGGGGAGGAAGACGAAGAAGAAGATCATGCTGCGAATAATGGTGAAAATCTTAATGATATGGATGAGTATGAAGAGAGGATTGAGCGTGGCGACTTTGACAGGGATGTGGATGACCATGAACTTGTTCCTAATTTTGAAGAGGAAAATATGGAGTACCATGATGAAGGTGATGCGGATGATGATATTGGCGTCCAGGATGATGATATTGGTGTCCAGCATGATACAAATACAACCACTGCCTACACACCTCCTGCCGAGTCATTCTATGCAAATACTTGGGAAAATATGGTTGATCCTTCACATCTTCAGATACCATTTGTTTCTACTTGGGAAGATGGGATGCATTTTAGTAAAGGGGTGACTTTTGCAAATAAAGAGGCGGTGAAGCGTACATTGATAATATATGCAGCAAAGGACAATAGAAATTTTACAATTCAGTGGTCGACCAAAACTAAATTATGCGCCGCATGCATTGACACCAACTGCAAGTGGTACGTTAGGGCATTCATAAAGGCTAAACTTAATGGTCTATGGATGGTCACATCTTATGTGGGTCCACACAGTTGTATACCCTTTGGCCTGCGAAGAGACGGTAAAATGATGGATTCTAATTTTGTTGCATCAGAAATTGTGGGAAAATTGCGACAGGATCACACTACTCGTATTCATCAACTCTGGGACATCATACATACTTAGTATAATCATGAGCTTTTTTACTATAAGGTATGAGACGCAAAACAAAAGGCAATCGCTAAGATATTTGGGGATTGGGAGCAATCTTACCGAAGGTTGCGAAAGTTGTTGTTGGCATACTTGGATCAGGATTCGGGTACCCAGTACAACTATTACACCATACCTAGGGACGTAGCTAGTACTACGTTACTACGCTATGTATTTTGGGCATTCACTCCATGCATTGCTGCATTCAGATATTGCAGGCTAGTGATTAGTATTAATGGGACTCATTTGTATGGTAAATATCGAGGGGTGTTAATGATTACAATGGCAACCGATGCTAACCAAAAGGTTTTGCCTCTCGCCTTTGCTGTTGTGGACAAGGAGTCAGGGCCTAGTTGGGGGTGGTTTTTAGAGTGTCTCAAGATTTCGATAAGGCATGTGATACCTGATAAGGGCATTTGCATTATTTCTAACCGACATAAAGATATCAAATGCGCCATTACAAAATGGCCTAAAGGTGATGACGAAAGCTTACGGGTATTTCACCAATATTGCCTTCGACATGTTGCTAGCAACTTCAACACACACTTTAATGACTCGACTCTAAAGGCATTGGTCTTGAAAGCTGGATATGCGACTCATGAAACTAAATTTGAGTCCATAATGCAAACCATTAAGGATGTCGAGATTAATGCATTGAGGAGGGTAGACCCTGATGATGACCATCTTTAATGCTATATGCCATACACATATCTAATGAGTGAGGATCTGGACAAATGGACCTAGTCACATGATGGTGGAAGACGTTACGGGGCAATGACAACCAATATCTCTAAGTGCTTTAATGGGGTACTTAAAGGTGCCCGCGGTTTGCCCATGTTGCAATGGTTGAGTTCACTTGGTGCAAACTTGTTGCATATTTCCATGATCGACATAAAGAAATTACTTCTGATCTCTCTTGAGGTAAGGTGTGGAGTAATTATGCAATGGGGATCTATACCAAAAATGTGCATAAAGCTTCAAGACACACTATGAGAGCATTTAATCATGAAACTAGTGTATATCAAGTGCTTACCCCGTACAACGACCATAGAGGTGGAGGGGGAAACCATAGTCATGAAGTGCACGTATTTTGCTAGAACATGTGGTTGTGAAAAGTGGCAAAACATTAAGATCCCTTGTTCACATGCAATTAAAGTTCTTCAGAGTCTGCACCTCGATGCGACCAGCTATATTGACCCATGTTATAGTTTGGACAACGCCATTCATACATATGCACATCAATTTGTGGTGCCAAAGTCAGAGTCATTGTGGAGGGACGTTCGCGGACCACGGTGGGTGCCTGACCTAAATCTGTTGCGGGCCAAAGGTTGTCCTATGAAGTCAAGAATAAGGAATGAAATTGATGGGGTACAGCAAGAACGGGGAAGCCAAAGGCAAGATTTGGACTTGAGGGAGATTCAACCGAGGCAGTGATGCGGAGTGTGTCATGAAGAGGGGCATAATCGCAGAAGATGTCCCAATTCCCGTGGGGCTTCAACAAGCGGTTCCCGTGGGGCTTCGACAAGCGGTAGTGCTACAAACTAGACAAGTGCTGTCGTTGTTTTTATATAATATGCTCAAAATTTCATTTGCTTTTTGTTCTTCGAGTTTGGGAACTAACGACTGTATTTTAATGTTTGTCAGGTGAGCGGAGACTCGATTTTGGAATGGCATTGTACGTGGGAGTTGTGGTTATCTTCGGTATGGATAAGTGCTAGACGACTATGTAGACTATGTTGTATCAGTATGGACAAGTGCTAGGCGACTATGTAGACTATGTTGTATCGACTCAGTTGTTATTTTGTTTATTGTTGAATGTTGTTGTAATTGAACTATTCACTATCCATTGTACTCGTTACATTAGTTGCGTTGTGCAGCTTTTGCCTATAATGCCAACAATGATAGTACTTTGGCATTAGTAGCTAGTACTTTGGCAAGTTCAACCACAGGGGCCTTGTTTGAAGCAATGGCAGTTAGTAATGTTTTTTGTGTGCCTCATGTAGTGGTTAAATCTGTCTGGTCTGTAGCTAAGAGGGCAACTATAATGCCCATGAACAGTAACGATTTTAATCCAGTTTTTTGCATCTGATGTACTCTCCCTTTGACTGGTATCATAATATATATATATATATATATATATATATATATATATTATGCTCATATCTAGTTGTTTACTACTGCCCATGTGATGTGTTATGTATCTGGTTTACTACTAAAGGGGGGAAGAAAAAAAAAAATTCTGGTTTACTATTGCAGGTGGGGGAAGAAAAAAAAATCCCCAATGGAAATCGAGTCTTTGAAACTCGATTTCCATTTGGGTGGCACCTTCGTAAATAACTGCCAGTATTTTAATCCAAAAAAAAAAAAAAAACTGCCAGTGCAAATCGAGATTCAAAGGCTCGATTTATACTAGACTTATTTACCAAAAAGCCACTAAAATGTAAATCGAGTTTCAAAGACTCGATTTTCACTGGGAATTTTTCTAGTGGCATTTGGCTGTAATTAATTTTGAACTCTCTATCTGGCGTTCTCGTTGCTAGTGAACTCGAGTACTAAATAGAACTCGAGCTTCTAATGCTCGATTTACTCTGTTTTTTCTTTTCTTTTTTGTGCGTAATGGAACTCGAATGTAAAAGACTCGAGTTCCACTCAGTTTTTTTTTTTCTTCCCCCTGCAGCAGTAAACCAGACTATGAAAATAGAACCTAGCTTACAAACAGGAAAATAAAACCCAAAAATAGAACCTAGCAATCAAACATGAAGGTTCCAATAAGTTGGCAGCCAACATAAAATTTAATAACTTTTCATGAATGGATCTTATTAAAATAGAAAAGTTGTTATATGTTTGGTCACTAACAGGTAAATAATTTGTTATGTAAAATTGCATTTGAATATGAAAGTCCAAAAATGCAGTAACATATTAGATGATTACATCTCAATTGGGCTTGTACTTCTACACCCTTTAATTAAATCACAATCTCATGATGAAAAATATTTGCCAATAGAATCACAATCTCTCGCAGGTGTACTCATGAATAACTTGTAGCAAACTTTTAGCAGATTCCTGCTGTATCAACTTTAGAAGGCGTGCAACTTTCTCAAACCCTGCATGGTGACTATTCACCTACCTCTACATGTGTTGTTTCTTTTCTATCTTTATACACATGTTTCTACTTGTATACAATCTTATATTTCTGTTTCACACAAAGATGCTTTGATGAGTTTTGTTTAAAGTGTTTCAGAAATACAAGTTGTCAAAGTCTACTTGCCATAAACTCTCTTCTTGCAAAGTCTTTCAAGAGTTTATGTTAGGATAGATTTTATTGTATTCAACAAGTGAATATGAGTTGAGTGATTTATGACTTCTCTCATATGTTCATTTGTTTGTTGTGGTTTTGTCACGAATTGCCAAAGAAGGAGATTGTTAGGACATATGTGTTTCACTTGTTAGGAACATATGTCACTATTTTATGTAATTGGCTTATCCTTTGACAAAACGCATTTTACTTGTATTTAGGTAGATCTAGGATGTGTTTAATACTTCAAGAAACTGTGTTTCAAGATCAAGTGTTGAAGACATGCAAGTCTGTCCAAGAATCAAGTGAGAAAGTGCTGAATTTTAAAGCTCGATAGCTGCTCGACACCTCCTCAACACTTGGCTATCTGTCGAGCTCTTAAGTTGTTTCTTATCGCAATCTCGATAGCTTCTCGACAGCTAGTCGATCGATCGAGATATCTCCTGTCCCCTTGAAACCTGCTCGACACCTCCTTGATCAATCGAGATTTACTGAGCCTTACGAAAGTCAGATTTCCAGATCAAATTTTTGGCTCATGCTGACATGTATGTGTAGGGTTTCTTTTCGGCCCATCACATAAGAGAATACAAAGAGAATAAAAAGGAGAACATATGCAAAAGGTGACCAATGCCTTATTATCTCTGAAAGAAGCTACTGCGTCTTTACGCCTTAGGGTTTTGTAACCAAGTGCTTCTTGATCTTCATTGTTGATGAAGTGAAGAACTTTGCAACCAACATCTTCTTCAAGTTGGTGCTTAAGTCGCGTACTGGGATCCGCGCAAATGGTTAGTCACGTACTGGGATTCGTGCATCATCAAAGGGTGGCGTTCATATACTGAAGAGTTTAAAGGTTCTGAAGCGGTAGAAGGTTTCTGCTGTGAGTTCATTTACGAGGATTGTAGAGTCTAGGGACAAAGGTTTTGTACTAGATCTGAAACTCCTTTTCATTATAGTGGATTGCTTTTTGGGAAGGTTTCCCCCCAGGTTTTTTACTGTGAAACTAGTTTGTTTCATTGGTTTTCCTGGGTCATCATATCTTGTCTTATTTACTTTTCCATTGCATTCAATTATTGACATGATATTGATGTTTGTTTGTTTTAACTAGATTTATTCATAATAAACCTAATTAACAACTTGGGTTTAAAACTTGTTAATTCTATCAACCTGAGTCTAAATTTCCCAACACAGCAGAAGCAGAAGAATCTGAAGGATCCTTCCACCCAAGCACAGTCAGGACTCTCCAGAAGAACCCTAAGTTCAGGTTGCTATTCAACCAGTTGGGATTTGGGCTAAAGGCAAGAAGGGTGGCCACAGAGTCCCTCATGAGTATAGCAACAGATTCAGGAATGGAATGTTTCACAGCAGAATCCCATGCTAGTCGAGCTTACCTAGAGAAAACCAATGCAATAACCTTCACCGATGAGAACATCGAAGTTGAGCATCCAGACCACCGTAGACCCCTTTATCTAATGGCCACCATAAATGGTGTCCAAGTCAGAAGAGCATTAGTAGACAAAGGGACGTCACTCAACCTCATAGCCCTGAGTACCCTAAAAGTCGTGGGCCTAACTGGCAGGAGGATCCTGGGGACTCCCATGGAGATAACAGGATTTTGAGGATTAGCAGAATCTCCTGAAGGATGTGTGCAGCTGGCCTTAAGAGTAGGACCAATAGTGGCCCTGACAAGATTTCATGTGATCAATTCAGAGGTTTCCTACCATGTACTGTTGGGACACCCATGGCTCCATAAGCACCACCTTATTCCATCCACGTACCATCAATGTGTTAAAGGGAGATTGAATGGAAGACCCGTAAGGATCCCTGCCAACCATAACCCTTTCCGCCAAGGAGATGTAAACTTTGTGGAAACAATGTTCTATGATGAGTTAAAACCAGATGATGAGAGCCCCACGCTGGGGAAACTAGGAGCACCTATCTTGGAAGAAGAAGAAGGAGGGAGTACCTGTGACCTAAGAAACCTCTTGGAGAGAAAAAGGCAAAAGAGGGAGCCCAGCTCCTCAGGATCTCGGGAATGTATAGTGGTACGAAAACCCAGAGGAAGGTTGATTTATCGTTTATGAAGGATCCCAGAAGCCTGTTTTCATTAGTAGTCAGTTGACAGCACAAGAATATGAGCAATTAGTGGCCTTACTCAAGAAATACATGGATGTGTTCGTATGGACCTATGATAAGATGCCTGGTCTAGATCCCGGACTGGTGGTCCATTCTCTCAACGTAGACCTGGGAGTCAAGCTAGTAATCTAGCCAGCCAGGGTCTTTCACACCGATGTGGAAGCTCAGATAACTCAAGAAGCTGCTAGCAGCTGGTTATATCAAGCCCATCCAGCACCTTAAGTGGCTTTCCAACATAGTACCTGTGAAGAAAAAGAATGGCCAAATCCGTTGCTATATGGACTTTTACAATCTAAACAAGGCATGTCCAAAAGATGAGTTCCCTCTGCCTAATATTGACCTCATTGTGGATTTAGCTATAGGAAGTTCTATGTTTTCATTTATGGATGGGTATAATGGGTACAACCAAATCCGCATGGCTGCCAAAGATGCAGAAAAGACAGCATTCTGGACTCTAATTGGGAATTTTTATTACACTGTGATGCCCTTTGGCCTCAAAAATACAGGGGCCACATACTAGCGAACCATGACTGCTATCTTCCATGACATAATGCATAAAGAAATGGAAGACTATGTGGATGATATTGTGGTGAAATCAAAAACTAGGGCAGGACACCTTCAGATACTTGAACAAGTTTTTGAAAGGTGCAAGAAATACAAATTGTGCATGAACCCCATGAAGTGTGCCTTCAGGGTGTCTGCTGGAAAGTTTCTTGGGTTCCTAGTACATCACAGAGGCATAAGTGTAGATCCAGCAAAAGTCACAGCCATTGCAACAATGAAAAGGCCTACAACAGTAAGGGAGCTCAAAAGCTTCCTAGGGAGGGTCTCCTACATTAGGAGGTTTGTGCTAGGATTGGCTTCAGTCACAAGTGGTTTATCCAAACTATTGAAAAAAGGCGGCTAAGTTCACCTGGGAAACTGAGCAGCAAGAAGCCTTTCAAAGGATCCAGCAGATCATGAATCATCTTCCCACCCTCCAAGCACCAGTACGTGGGCGACCCCTGTTGCTATATTTAGCGTTAAACTCCCAGGCGATAGAAGTCCTGCTAGCACAAGAGGATGATAATGGGAATGAGCAACCTATTTACTACGTGAGCAGGACACTTAAGGACATTGAGACCAGGTACACCAGGATAGAAAGAGCTTGCCTAGTAGTCATCTACACATCCCAAAGGCTGAAGCGATATTTCTCATCTCACCAGATCCTTTTGGTGACTAAGTCACATCCCATAAAAGCACTCTTACATCAGCCCCTCCTGACGGGAAGGATAGCATAGTGGCTAGTCCTGCTCTCTCAATACGACAAAGGCATCAGGACCCCTAAGGCTGCATTGATGATTTCTCTAGATTTACATATGTGTATTTAATGAGAAATAAAAATGAATCATTTGACATGTTCAAACGTTATAAAACTGAAGTAGAAAATCAAAAGGATAGGAAAATAAAGATCTTACAAAGCGATAGAGGTGGTGAATATTTTCCTAACGATTTTTCTACATTTTGTGAGGAACATGGTATAATACACCAAAGTTCAACCCCTTATACACCCCAACAAAATGGTTTGGCTGAAAGGAAAAATAGAACTCTTGTAGACATGGTAAATGTCATGATCTTAAGTGCAGAACTCCCATTTAATTTATGGGGAGAGGCATTTATACTCAACCGTATATGATGGTTTAGATTGATTTTATTAGGTATGCATTTATTTGTTTAAAAGGGTTAGTATTTGTAGTTTGAGAATTAAAGAAAGAGATTGAATCACATTTTAATTCTCTATTATTGATTGAAAAAAAAAAAAAAAAGAGTCTTTGTTTCTCTATAATTTATAAGATCCTTCTGTAGTGGTGGCTATTTCAAGAGATGCTTTAAGTTCAAATCAATATATGTCAAATTGGCTAGCCAAAGCATCCGATGACTATAATTATGAAAAACAATAACTCAGCCCTCAAACAATGTTTGAATTTTGGCAGTGTTTAAATTTTCAATGTAGATTTAACAATGTTTCTTTCTTATTGTAATTTGTGATTTATGTTAATGATAATTCTAGGGTCCTCCAACTCATGAAAGTACGCAAGATTTATGTTTCTTTCTCATTGTGTTTCTTCCAACCCAGATGGATACAAGAGAGAAGTTTTGACGCTAAGGTTGACAGTCATAAGTGGAGAGATTCCTAATCCAATTAAATTTCTAATATATATATTCTCTTTGGATATGCTGATTTTTCATATTCTACATTGTTTTTGGGCGGTACTGGTAACTGGAAAGTTCAAAATGCTCATTTTCTTTTTTAGTAGCTTTAATTTTGTGCTTTCTCCGTCATATCTCTCTTCTGTTGTTGACCATTCAGTGAGGCCATTTATAAGTGAAATGAACCTTCTGTGTATTCTTGCTTTGCCAACACTATGTTAGTTCTTTCTTTTTTTTTGTGTATTACATCAATGTTGGTGTGTATCATATTTCTATGTTTCTTATTTTACTCATTGATTGTTTAGGGAAATATGATACC
Source organism: Notholithocarpus densiflorus (assembly GCA_030021035.2). NCBI lineage: Eukaryota > Viridiplantae > Streptophyta > Magnoliopsida > Fagales > Fagaceae > Notholithocarpus > Notholithocarpus densiflorus. The sequence continues at coordinate 1,217,649 of JARYZH020000085.1, read as the reverse complement.
GAAACATTGAGCATGTGTGTGAATTTAATTAGTAATGTATATATGAAAAGTTGATTGTGTAATTTTCTTTTAGTGTTATTTGGAGCAGGAATTCCAGACCTTTAGTGTGGAGTACACCTAGAGGAGTGAGAACAAGTTCGCTGATGCACTAGCCACCCTGGGATCCTAAGTGCCATTCAAAGGGAAAGACACTCTAGTAAGAATAGGTAAGCAGGAACATTCCATCATAAGGATCCTCAAAAGGATGTTCCCTGAAGAACCTAAGCAGCAGGATTGGAGGAGTGAGGTTAAGGAGAAAATGAAAGAGGCAGGACCTAAAGGAAGTATCAAGGAACTGAGGGACTACACTCTGATGGAAGGAGAACTATATAGGAGGCTGCCTGGAGGGATCCTATCCAGGTGTGTCAATGAGAAGGAAGGAAAGCTGAGATTAGAAGAACTACATAGCCAGGCCTGTGGGGTTGCAGAAAAGATCAGCCTATACAGAAGGATGCAGCGCATGGGGTACTACTTGCCAAATATGAACAAAGAGGCAGCAACTATGCAGGAGAAGTGCCAAAAATGTCAACTTTCAATGGACAAGGAAGAGAGCTACGCCATATTTGTTACAGAAGATTGGAGAACTCCATTCATAAAGTACTTGGCTTAAGGGATCCTACCAATTGACATGACATTAGCCCGCCAGCTCAAGAAACTTGTAGTCAGGTACTTCTTACAAAACGAAATCCTATTCAAAAGGGGGTACAGCGGGGATCCCCTAAGATGCCTAGGGCCAAGGAAAGCCAGAGAAGTAGTCAGTGAAGTCCATTCCGGTGACTATGGAAGTCACCCAGGGAAAAGAAGACTCTACAAGCAATTGCCACTGTTAGGGTACTATTGGCCAACAATGAAAAAGGACTTCGAGGAACTAGTCAAAACGTGCCATGCCTGTCAAGTACTTGGAGATGCAATTCATACTCACCCAAATGTGCTGCAAGATATGACAACACCATGGCCTTTCCACACTTGGGGGCTTGATCTCATAGGGCCTATAAACCCTCCTTCCAATGGTTGCATATGGATCCTAGCGGCCACCGAGTACTTTACAAAATGGGTAGAAGCTATCCCTTTGAAAAAGGCCACTAGAGTAGCCATGCAAACTTCATTCAAGAACACATCATTACAAGGTTTGGGATCCCTAGGAGACTGATCAGTGACAATAGGACTCCGTTCATAAACAAAGACATGAAGAACTTGATTGTGGCGTATTACATCAAGCATGGAAGGTCCACATCATACTACCCACAAGGAAATGGCCAAGCTAAGGCCACCAATAGGGTGATGCTGAAGATCCTTAAAAAGATGAAGCATGAGTATAGGGGAAAATGGAGTGATCACTTGACAAATGTACTCTGGGCATACAGTAGCTCTGTGAAGACAGCCACAAGATTCTCACCATTCTCCCTAGTCTATGGGACAGAAGCCATCAGCCCTGTGGAGTTAGTTGTCCCTACGCCGAGGGTAGTGCTTGAAGAAAACCAGGAGGACACTGAGGACACAAACAATGAAAGGAGATTGACAGATCTAGAGGGGTTGGAGGAAGAAAGGGAAGTGGCTAGAAGGAGAAATCTGAGGTACCAGCAGGGGATGGCTAAGGCATATGCACAGGCAGTACACCCAAGGGCTTTCACTGAGGGGCAGCTGGTGTTGAGAACAGCAGAACATGTAAGAAGAAACCTCCTAGGACCCTCCAAATTTGCCCTAAAGTGGGAAGGACCTTACATCATCAGGGAAGCCCACGATAGTGGGTATTACTACCTCTCAAAGGAAGATGGGACAATCCTGGAAGATCCCATAAATAGGAAGTGGCTGAAACAGTACTATGCATAGAAATGGAGAGATCTCAGTACATCGAGACCCTTTTGCCAACTCTCCAATCTGCTAAGTGTTTCATCATTCTTTGCTTTTGTTATGAATTTTTGTTTAAGTAATTTTGTTTAGGAACCCAAGGTAGAAGGACATTCTGTGATCCTTACTATCTTTGATAATTTTTCTGTGTTCCTTAGATGGTAACTGTGCTTTGATTCAATGAAATCTCTTTTATTTCCTTTAAGTTACAGCTAAACTAAATATTGCAAAGTCCAAATGTAGGCAGACTTGAGGGGGGTACCTGGGCTAATGCAAAAAAAAAAAACTTTGACACATGACCCAGGACCCACACCACAATTAGTTCAAGATACATGGCCTGGGACCACATGCAAAAAGTAAGTGCCCGGGATACCTAGCCCAGTATCTGACAAAAGGGGACCTGCCTAGTTCATGATCTGGGACTTCAAAAAAAAAAAAAAAAAAAAAGCACCCAATATACCCAGTTCAGTACCTGCGCAGTAAGACAACCACCAGGGTACTTGATCCAAGACCTACAGTAAAACTTGTAGGGACCATGGCCCAAGACTCAATGTAAAAAAAAAAAAAAAAAGCAGTATACAAAAAGAGAAGAACAGATCCACATACTATTGAAAGTTAGAAGCAGTCTTTAAAAAAAAAACATATCCATGTCACAGAAAATAAGCCAGAAGTAGTGTTCAACAGAAAAAGATAAAGCTTATACAACCCAAATTGTTTGAAAAAAAATATACACATCTGAACTAGCTAAAAAAAAGAGCTAAGGAATAAGCCCGGCCAGCAAGGAACTGTCTGGAGAAATAGCAAGAACAGCTGAAGAAGAGAGAACTTTTTGCTTCTTAACCTTTAAGTCCTGCAAGATCTTGTGGGCACGAGCCAAAGCCTCCTCAGCAGCAACAATTTCAGCATCAAGATTCCTAGAGGCCTACCTCTGAAACAGCATATGGGCTAGTGAACGTAAATGCTCCAGCAAGAAGGATAGGTTGAACTTTGCTTCTATAAGATCCTGCACTACACCCCTCCATTCCAAAAGTCTTTCCTCAGATAAGGAGTCGAGAGAAGAGTTCCTCAAGGAAATTAGCACTGCACATAGCAACTCCATCAGGATGTTGCCCAAAAATACACCTCCCTTGAACCCACTGGTGAAATCTGCATGGATCTTGAACAACCCTTCTAGTAATGGCAGACCTTCCACAGGCATAGAGAAGCGCAAAAAGTTACCATAAGGAGGCCCAAAGCGATAAAAATGGCTTACAGGGAGGCTATTGAACTCCAAAAGATCAAAACGGGCCAGGAAAGTAGAGAGCCCTGAGTCAGGATCTGAAACAGTCACCTCTAGAGCCTCCCCCATTGTTGTATCTCCACTCATAGGGATTAAGGAGCTTTCAACCCTCTGGATAGTTTGGGGGGTCCTTGCTTGAAATTCCACAACTTGAGCAGACTCCACAGCTACCTCAGGAACTACAGGTTCAGGACCTTTGACACCTATGACAACACCTGCAAAGCAGACATAGTTCAAAGGAGGAAAGAGCCAGGAAAGAAAGGTAAAGTAAAAAAAAATAATAATAATAATAAAAAATAAAAAAAAATAAAAAAATAAAAAAACCAATATCAGCTTCCTATGGTGGAGCTTCCTCCTCTTGCTCCTCTGATTTCTTGAAGGACTTTGTGAAAGAACACACAGCACTATGAAGAAAGGGTGAGGAAACCTTGGCAAAATGGCTAAAGGAAGGTAAGGATACTGGGGGCTTCGCCATAGAAGGAAAAGGCAAGGGAAGAGCATAGAAAGGAGGAAAGAAGAGGAAGCACAATAAAGGTGAACAGCATGCACCTTCAAAACCCTCAGATTCCAAAGAAGAGGCAGCCTTAGAGGCAGATCTCACACTGGTTTGACCTAAAAGGGGAAGAGGAAATGGGAACTTTCAAAAAGAAAGAGATACAATAAGGTAAGATCAAGCATTCTTATAAAGGGTGAATGGGGCTCACCTGCTTGTATGGATGGAGACGCGCCCCCCAAGGGTTCTTTGCTTAACACAGGTTCAGGTGACATAGTTTTGATGGGATTGAATGTCTGCTCGAGCTGGGGATCTTGGGAAACAGGGGGCTGGGGAGTTTCAAGATCTTGAGCAACCAAGGGAACAAATTGCAGAATAGGCTGGACACTCTGCATTGGCTAGCTAACCTCCTCAGTTATACCACCACTAGGGGGCTCCTCTTCCACACCTGGTAAAACAACAGAGGGAGCAGCAATCACTCTTCCCCCGGAGTCCCACCAGTCGTGGGAGGAGGTACCTCCACCTGCAAAAGGAAAAGAATGCATAAGTACACAGTACCAAAAAAAGGGTGGAAACAAACAGAAAGAGGCACAAATAAAAGAGAGCCATACCACATCATTACCAGACGATTGACTCCTCCCTTTCTTGGGGTCTGACTTGCGCTTGGACTGCAAGGAATGAATAATCACTCATCAGTTAAAAAGAGGAAAGGAAGGACACTGCAACAACAATAATAAGCTACTGCAAAACATAAGAGAGAAGAAGAAAAGAGGCCTTGCCCTTCTCTCTCTCTCTACAGAGTCTCCAATGGTCTTTTGCTTACTATGGGTATGCCTAGAGGGTCTTAAGGGAGACTAGGGTGCAAAATCAAAGGACCCTAAAGAACCCTGGGCTGAAGAACTCACAAAACCTGAGAGAGAGAAGACTCTACCTTAGTCTTCACTCGAGTCTTGGGAAGTAAAGGATGCCCAACTTCCTTTCCCACTGTAGGGGAGCTTACTCTCCCGGGTTCCTCAGCAATTACTAACTGCTTCTGAGATTTTGTAGTCTTTCTCTTCTTGGTCTCAGATCCAGCCTCAGTACCCTCAACACCCTCTTCAAGCTCGACTTGCTTAACCTTTTCCTGCTTAATCTTCTTCTCTGTACCTTTGCCAATGGGAGTGGCAGCACCAATTGCCTCTACTGCCCTTCTTTTAATTGGCACGCCAGAGGAGGCACCAACAATAAGATCACATCCCGACCAAGTCTTTGGAAAATCTTATGCATAACACACCCAACTGCCCCTAGAAGCATGCCACTCCGTGAACCCTGTCTTGTTGCTTATAGCAGCAAATACAATACCAGCAATGGGGAGGGATAGGCGCCTGTTGGATGTAGGAGCAGAAAGAATATCAGGATTGGGAACTCTCTCAATCTTGCCGGAACCAACATAATCAATAAAAGATTTTTGAACTCTTCTCTAGTAGCCTGCAAAACCACTGGAAGTAAAGACTCCCCTCTGAGAGTTGGGCACGACAAATTAAGGACTTCTCCGTGACCAATAAGAGAAAGCTTGGAGCCTCAAGAACGGGTCCAAAGAAGGGAGAGAAGGCACTACATCCTTAAACACTGGCGGGATATCCTAATCAAAATCGAATTGCTGGAGTACCCGGTGTGCTAAGTAATGGGTGTACCTGAGGCCACTGGAGGAGGGAATTGGAAGCCATAAGGGACTAACACAAGCCAAGTAGGCCAAATTTCCTTCATCACCAGGACAAAGGTCAAAAGTATTTCCTAGAGAATTAAGAAAAGAAGCCAATACAGAGTCACAGGCAAACCCGGGGCTGAACTCCAGGGGAGAACGCCAACGTAAATGCCCTGCTTGTTCAAATAACTCAATCAAATTAAGGCCGCCACCTTTCAAACTAGCCCAACGAAAGATAATGGGGTGGCTATCAGTGGAGCTACCGCACAGACCTTTAATTACATTAGGGGATCCCTGGAACTTGTCTTTCACAAACTTCAAATTTCTGCACTTTGCTAAAGTAACTGAAGAACGGTCCCACGTGAATACCTGGAGAATGGCACAATGGAGGGACGAGGTGATCGCGTAGCAAGAGTCGCCTTCAACTTTTTCTCCATGAAGCAGATCCAATTGAGAATAAACATGGCCCAAGAACATGGGGGCTAGAGGATACTGAGCACCTCGGGCCAATTCGATTGCCAATAGGAAGAAAGTGGACTTAATCCCGTACCGGGGTACTCGCTGAACAAAAACTTGCTGAGCCAGAGTGCTAGGAGCCCGGCTCACCTGACTTCCTTGTCTTTCTCTCGCAAAAGATTCATAACCCACCTGCCCATCTTGGCTGGTTTCCCACCAGGGGAAGCAGTACGTCCACCAAAATGGCTGAATAATTTGTCTTCCATCATGAGATCCTCGTCGGAAAGACTGATGTCGAAAGGGTTCTCATCTCCAAACACGGGGAGGAGGAGGTTATTAACCACATCCTCCAAGGTAATCGTGAGCTCACCAACAGAGAAGAAGAATGCATGAAGGGAGGGACACCAACGATGTACCAAGTGCCTGAGACCTTTAGCGTCTTTGAAACCCTCAAGATTCCTAGAAATCGCCACTGCATTCAGAACCCCGACGCACTCCAGACAGCCCATAAATTCCTCGTCAAAAAGTTCCCTGTCCACCCAAATGGGCCAACCAGTGATCTTCCCAGGAACGAAATTGAAGAAAATGGGAACCGCCTCCCAAGATCCTCGTCTAATCTAAAGATCTGAAATCTCTCTTGGGTCTGGGACCTGAGCAGAAATGGCGAAACCTGCCTAACCGGAAAATACCCAAGTGTGAGGGGACGAAGGGGCCTCACCATGGGACACCAAAGGAAAGGGAGAGCCGGGCACTCCATGACCCCCTGTGACTCACCTTGTGCAGAACCAGAAGAACTCTCGCCCTCAAAGGGGCTAGGAGTATGCTCCCTCCTTTTTCGAGAGGAAGAGGAAGCCATAGAGCAGCAAGTACACTAGAAATAGGAAAGTTGAGAGAATAAAGAACCTGGGAATGGAAAACAAAGAAGCAAATTAACCGAGAGGAAGGAGATAAGCTTGAGAATGGAAGACTCTGGGAAGTAAAAGAAAAAATATGAAATGATTGCAATAATGGCACCAAAACCGGTTGGAGAAGACGATGTATGGAAAGACGCGCCAGTTGCCAAAATTTAATTTCAAAGAAGAGAGTTATTAGCAGTTATTACTGGGAGTTACGGGAAACGTAAAAAGTGGGTAGAGGAAGTTTTCACTCCAAAATTCAACTGTCACGTCCCGTGCAAAAAGGAGTTACAAAAGAAGGGAGCGCAACATGCAAAGAAGACCAGGATACCCAAAAGCAATGGGAAAGTTAGGATCTTGAAGGAAGGTAAAGGGGAACCCCGAGGATAATTAAAATAGTGAAGAGGGAAGTCCTACAAAAACTAAAATTCTAAATTACTCACGCGTGGGCTGCAGGCAACCCACGAGCTCGGGGGGCTAAATGTTGAGGTCTAAAAAATCATAACACCAAGGCCTAGAGAAATAGCACAATGGGCCAATCCCATGGCAAGCCCAAAAGACTTGAAGCCTAAAATCCATGAAGGGACAAGCCTTAGAGCCCATGAAACAAAGGGAAGAAAGAAAAAGGCCCATCCCGCCAAGATCAGGATCCTCAGGACGCGCAACACAGTTGAAGTGGGATTAAGACAACTCAAAATGGGTGCCACGAAACACAAGAAACGAAGGGCAGATATGTACTTCTCAAGCACCCAGTGATGTAGCAAAGAACCAGAAGGCTTGGAAAGCAACAACTTGTGAACAAAAGGCTAGTACCTCGGGGAACCCAGGAAGAAGAACCATAAAGGGAAGTAGCTGGGAAAACCTTCAACTTGGCAGGGATGGATTCAGCTCACTTAGGAAAAATAACAAAAAGGGAAGGACAGCCAAAAGCTGAGTCTAAAAGGTAAGAAGCCTTGAAAGAAGAGAGATTGAAGGTCAGCTCCCCAAGGACACCCCGAAATGGAAAGTCAGCAAGTGGCTTTTAGGGAAACAACACCAAAAGAGGAAAACTATGAGAAATAGGGAAAGAACCAACCATCAAAATGGCTGGCATAACAGGGGCTCTGGTACCCAGGGAGCCAAGGGGGAGAATCAATGGTACCCCGAACCCTAGAATGACACTATAAAAGAAGGGAAGCAGCCAACATTGGAGGGACATTCAGCAATAAGAAATCATAACAGAATCATTGAGAAAACATTGTCTAAAACTCAAAGAAAGTAGAAAAACAGCGCCCGGTATCCCAGAACATCCACTATAGAATATACTTGGATTCAGACGGATTCAAACTTTGCAAGTCTTAAAGGCTTAGATAGGCATCTAAGTCTGTAATTTTTGAGCTTATTTGGACCTTGTAACACATCTTAGTGAGCACATTGTAATTCACAATTAAGAAAAATAATGAAATATTTTATACTAATTTGAGGATCTTTAACAATTATTTTGTGTGTTTCTTTATTACATTGTCTTCCTTTACTGTTTCTTGCTATTCATATACCTATATTCTTGCTTGCTAGTATGTACGTATTGTAGGATCCTTGCTCTGTGCGCCACTTGGTTTGAAAAACAGCCCATTTTGCTGCAATAAACCAAGCCCAGTCCCTTCAAACTACAACAACAAGGCCTAAGGTCCTTGCTTCAGCTTGGGCCTAGGCACTGTCCAAAAAGGGACCCTCACACCCTTATACCTGGGTGTTTTTTAGCCAGTCTGGGTTTGCTAGTTCTACCTAGGCTCCAGATCCGAGGGAAATTTTAGACCTTCAGATTAGGCGAGGATCCCACGAGGCGGTTCCCATCTTTTTCGACTTCGTCCCGGGGAAGATTACTAGTTAGTCCAGTTGGGTGGAGACAGAGCTTTCTGATGGTAAATTTGTCAGTTGCTTGGGGCGCGCAGGGATCCTGAAATCAGTAGCAATTTCCAAGAATCTTGAAGCTTTTAAGGACGCCAAGGGCCTTAGACACTTAATGCGCCGCTGGTGTCCTTCTCTCCACACTTTCTTCTTTTTTGTTGGTAAGCTCACCATCACTTTGGAGAATGTGGTTAATAATTTTCTCCTCCCAGTGTTTGGTGATGAGAATCCCTTTGATATCAGCCTTTTCAGTGAGGATCTCGAGGTTGAAGACAAGCTTTTTAGTCACTTCGGCGGGCGTACGGCCTCTCCCGGGGGGAAACCGGCCAAAATGGGTAAGTGGGTCTTGAACCTTTCTGGAGAGAAAAACAAGGCAGTTAGGCAAGGTAGGTTCCTGACACTCTGGCTCAATAAGTTTTTATTCAGTGAGTTCCCTAGATACGGGATTAAGTCTATTTTCTTTCCTCTGGCAATCAAGTTGGCCCGGGGTGCTCAGTATCCTTTAGCCCCCATGTTCTTAGGCCATGTTTAGTCTCAATTGGATCTGCTTCATGGGGATGAGGTTGAGGGCAACTCCTGCTATACTATCACTTCTTCCTTCCACTGTGCTATCCTTCAGGGGTTCATGTGGGATTGGTCTTCCGTCACTTTGGCTAAGTGTAGGAATTTAAAGTATATGAAGGATAAGTTCCAGGGATACCCAGACGTGATCAAAGGGCTGTGTGGCAATTCTACTGACAGTCATCCTATCATTTTTCGCTGGTCTAATTTGAAGGGGGGCAACCTCAATTTGGTGGAATTGTTTGATCAAGCAAGGCATTTAAGTTGGCATTCTCCCCGAGAGTTCAGTCCTGGGTTCGCCTGTGATTCTATGTTGGCTTCTTTCCTTAACTCCCCAAGGAATACCTTTGATTTGCGTCGGGGAGATGAGGGCAGTTTGGCATACTTAGCTTACATCAGCCCCTCGTGGCTTCCAGTACCTTCATCAAGTGGTCCAACGTTCACTCACTATTCAGCACACTTGGTACTTAGACAATTTGGTTTTGATCAGGACATCCCGCCGGTATTCAAGGAGGTAGTGCCTTCTCTCCCTTCCCTGGATCCGTTTCTAAGGTCCTAGGCTTTTTCTTACTGGTCACGGAGGAGCCCTCAATTTGTGGTGCCAAACTCCCAGCGAGGAGTCTTTGCTTCCAGTAGCTTTGCTGGTTATTGGAGAAGAGTTCAGAAGTCCTTCTTAAATTTTGTTGGTTTCGGTAAGATTGGGAGGACTCTTGATCCTACTCTTTTCTCTACTCATACCTTTAACAAGCGTTTGGCACTCCCCACTGCTGGCATTGTGTCTGCTGCCATAAGTAGCAAAACAGGATTTGTGGAGTGGCATGCCTCTAGGGGTGGTTGGGTATGTCATACGAATGATTTTCCTGATGCTTAGTCAGGGTGTGACCTTATTGTGGGTGCTTCTTCTGGTGTGCCAATCAAGAGAGGGGTGGTAGAGGTAATTGGTGCTGCCACTCCTGTGGGCAAAGGTAGGGAGAAGAAAATCAAATAGGAAGTTGTCAAAAGAGCTAAGATTGAGGAAAGCGTTGAGGGTACTGAGGCTGGCCCTGAGACTAAGAAGAGGAAAACTACTAAGTCTCGCAAGCAGCTAGTTATTTTTGAGGAGCTTAAGAGAGTGGACCCCTCTACAGTTGGAAAGGAAGTTGGCCATCCTTTAATCCCAAAGAACAGAGTGAAAACTAAGGTAGAGTCTTCTATCTTTCAGGTTCCTGTGAGTTCCTCAGCCCATGGTTCTTCGGGGTTTGACATCACACTCGTCTCCCTTAAGACCCTTTGGGCGTACCCGTAGTAGACAAAAGACTATTAAAGAATCTGTAGAGAGAGAGAGAAGGGCAAGGCCTCTTTCCTTCTTCTCTCTTTCTTTTTTTTGCATCTGGCCATCTTGGCTTGCTGTTCTTGTTGTGTCTCACTTTTCTCTTTTCTTTAACTGATGAATGGTCACTCCTTTTTTTTTGTAGTCTAAGCGCAAATCAAACCCCAATGGAGGTAAAAGCCAATCCTCTGGTGATGATGTGGTATGACCCTCTTTCACTTGTGCCCTTTTATTGTTTGCTTTCTTTCCCTTTTCTAGTGCTGCGTACATATATTTATTTATTTATTTATTTTATGTCTGCCACATACTCCTTCTTGCTCCTCTTTTCTTTTGCAGGTCAAGGTGCCTCCTCCTGCAGCTGGTGGTGCCTTAGTGAAAGAAGTTATGGTAGCTCAGCCTGCTGCTGCCTTAAGTGTGGATAAGGAGCCCCCTAGTGGTGGCATAGTTGAGGAAGCTAGGCAGGTAGTGAAGGATGCCTAGCCCATTTCACCTTCTGCTTTCTTGGCCGTCTAAGACCCTGAAACTTTTCAGCCTCCTGTCCCCTAAGAGCCTAAGCCCGTGCAAACCCCTAGTCCAACTAAAACTGTGACACTTGAGCCCACTACTAAGTTTGCGTTGGGCAAGGAGTCTTTAGGAGGTGCGTCCTTATCTACTCGAGCAGGTAAGCCTCATCCATTCTTTATTAGCACCTATTCTTATTTCCCTTATCCTTTCTTCCTAAAGGTTCTTGTTCCTTTTCCCCTTTGTTTCTTTTAGGTCAAACCAGCGCCCAATCTGCCCTTGAAGCTGCTCCTTCCTTGGAGTCAGAGGCTTCTGAAGGTGTGTACTACCCGCCATCATTATTCTTCTCCCCTTTTCAGTTCTTTTTTTTTTCTTTCTTTCTATACTTCTTTTATGGCGAGTCCCCCGGTGTCCCTCCCTTCCTTTAGCACTTTTGCCAAGGTTTCTTCACCTTTCTTTCAACGTACTTTATGCCCTTTCACAGAGTCTTCTGAAAGGTCAGAAAGGCGGGAGGAGGAGCTTTCGTTGATGGTTGAAGTGGCTGCCTAAGCTCAAAAGGAAGCTCTACCACAGGGGAATGGTACTGGTTTTTTTTTTTCCTTCTATCTTTACTCCTTCCTTTCTCTCTCCCCCTTTTTTTGACTCTGTTTGCTTTCACAGGTGCTGACACAGGTGCTAAGGATCCTAAGCCTGCAGTTACTAAAGAAGCTAAGGAACCTGTTCCCACTGTCTAGGTTGTTGAAGCTCAGACAGGGATTCCCCAGACTATTCAAAGGGTTGGAAGTCCTCCAGCTCCTAAAGGTGGAGACACAACAATAAAGGAGGCCCCCGAGATGGCTATCTCAAATCCTAGCTCAAGGCTCCTTGCTTTTCTGGCCCACTTTGATTCTCTAGAGTTCAACAGTCTTCCTACAAGCCACTTCCATCGCTTTGGGCCTCCCTTTGGTAGCTTCATGCACTTCTCTGTGCCTGTTGAGGGCTTGCCACTCTTGGAGGGGCTACTCAAAGCCCATGGGGACTTCACCAGTGGGTTCAGGGGAATCGTATTCTTGGGCAACATCCTGATGGAGCTCTTGTGCGCCGTGCTGATTTCTCTGAGGGACTCCTCTCCTGATTCCCTCTCCGAGGAGAGACTTTTGGAGTGGAGATGAGTGGTGCAGGATCTTATGGAAGTCAAGTTCAATTTGTCTTTTTTGCTGGATTACCTGTGGTCCTTAGCTTACATGCTGTTCTAGAGGAAGGTTTCTAAGGACCTTGACATTGAGATTGCTGCTGCTGAGGAGGCCCTGGCTCGTGCTCACAAGGCATTGCAAGATCTGAAAGTTAAGAAGTAGCTAGTTCTTTCTTCATCAACTGTTCCTGCAATTTCCTCAGGAGGCTCTTTGCTGACCGACCTTATTCCTTAGTTCCTCTTTCTTTTTCTTTCTTTGAATAACTCAGGGTGTATAAGTTTATTTCCTCCATTGTTTTGTTTTTTTCAGACAATTCGAGGTGTTTAAATTTTTTTTTTTAAAGTAGCTACTTCTGACTGCTTTCTTTATGATATATATGGATCTGTGCTTTATGCATTTTTTTTTCTTTCTGTTTTCTCTCTCTCTCTCTCTCTCTCTCTCTTGTTTTTTTTTTGTATTGAGTCTTGGACCATGGCTCCTACAAATTCTTGTGGTAGGTCTTGGAATAGGTACCCTTGTGGTTGTGTTCCTGCGCAGGTACTAAGCTAGGTACATTGGATGCTGTATTATTCTTTTTTTTTTCCAAGTCCTAGGTCATGAACCAGGAGGACCTATTTTAGGGGAAGTACTAGGCTGGGTACCCCGGGGCACTCATTCTTGCTCGAAGTCCCAGACCATGTACTTGGACTGATTGTGGTGTGAGTCCTAGGTCATGCGTTAAGATTTCATCCTTCTTCCTTTTTTTTTTTTTTTTTTTTTTGCGCTAACCCAGGTACCTCTCCTAGAGTTGGCCACATTTGGGCTGAGCCATGTAATATTATGCAATCATACATCTTACTTGAAGCTCCATTTTTTTTTGAAAAGATTCCATCACAGTTACTAAGATAAGGAACATAGGATAATTGTCAAAAAGATAGTAAGGATCTTAGAGTGTCCTTCTATCATGGATTCTAAAAAAAGATGACTACATAAAGTTCTTTGCAAAAAACAACATGGCAAAACACAGAGAGTGAGGATTTTCAGTATCACCCAGAGTACATCTGTCAGGTGGGCACTCCATTTTCCCCCATACTCATGTTTCATTTTCTTGAGGATTTTCAATATCACCCTTTTGGTAGCCTCGGCCTAGCCATTTCCTTGTGGATAATATGGTGTGGACCTCCCATGCTTGATGTGATACGCCTCGGTCAGGTCCCTCATATGCTTATTTATGAATGGTGTACCATTGTCACTGATCAGTCTCCTTGGGATCCTAAAGCGTGTAATGATATGTTCTCGGATGAAGTTTGCCACGGCTGTTCCGGTGGCCTTCTTCAAAGGGATGGCTTCTACCCATTTTGTAAAATATTTGGTGGTTGCTAAGATCCATATATGGCCATTAGAATGGGGATTTATGGGTCCTATAAGATCGAGCCCCCAAGTATGGAAAGGCCATGGTGTGGTCATATCTTGCAGCACATCTGGGTGAGTATGTATTGCATCTCTAAGTACTTGGCATGCATGACACATTTTAACCAGCTTCTTGGAGTTCTTTTTCATTGTAGGCCAATAGTGCCCCAACTACAACAACTGCCTGTAAAGCCTTCTTTTCCCTGGGTAACTTCTACAATCACCGGAGTGGACTTCTCTGACTGCTTCTCTGGCCTCCCAAGGCCCCAGGCATCTTAGGGGATCCCCGCCGTACCCCTTTTTAAACAAGATTCCATTTTGCAAGAAGTATCTAAAGGCAAGTTTCTTGAGCTAGTGAGCCAGTGTCCTGTCAGTTGGTAGGATCCCTTGAGCCAAGTATTCCATAAATGGGGTCCTCCAATCTTCTGTCACGAATACGGCATAACTTTCTTCTTTGTCCATTGAAAGTCGACACTTTTGACATTCCTCCTGTACAATTGTAGCCTCTTTGTTCATATTTGGCCAGTAATACCCCATGCGCTGCATCCTTTTGTATAGGCTGATTTTTTCTGCAATCCCACAAACCTGGCTGTACAGTTCTTCTAATCTCAGCTTCCCTTCTTTTTCATTGATACATTTGGACAGGATCCCTCCGGGCAGCCTCCTGTACAACTCTCCTTCTATCAAAGGGTAATCTTTTAGTTCCTTGATACTTCCTTCATGCCCCAACTTTCCTATCTTTCCTTTTACCTCATCTCTCCAATCTTTCTGTTTTGATTCTTCAAGGAACATCCTTTTGAGGATCCCTATGATGGAATGTTCCTGCTTGCTTACCTTTATCAAAGTACTTTTTCCTTTAAATGGTATCTGGGATCCTAGGGTGGCTAGTGCATCAGCAAACTTGTTTTCGCTTCTTTGGGTGTATTCCACACTGAAGGTTTGGAATTTTTTGCTCCAACTTCTGTGCCCAAGTTCTGTAGGCTGCCAAACTTTGTTCTCTTAGTGCAAAGTCACCCTTTACTTGGGAGACTACGAGGTTGGAGTCTCCCAAAACCTTCATATGTTTTACCCCTATGCTGAGTGCTATGTCCAGTCCAGTCAAGGTATGCCTCGTACTTAGCAGCATTATTTGAACAGAGAAACTCAAGCTTGAAGGATAATGGCATGGTATCCCCATCTTCGCAACTTAACACAATTCCCAAGCCATTTGAAGTTGTCGTTGCTGACCCGTCAAATCTCATGGTCCATTTTTTTCCTGAGAGTTCTACTACTTCCACCTCTCCGGGGATCTCCTTGCTTAGTGATCACTCTTCTTCCCCTAGGAACTGGGCTAGCAGATTTGCTATGGCTTGGCTTTTGACAGCCTTGGGGGTCCTCAGACCGATGTCATATTGAGAGAGCAAAACCAGCCACTGTGCTATTCTTCCCTTTAGGAGAGGCTGGTGAAGGAGTGCTTTTATGGGATGAGACTTGGTCACTAGGAGGATCTGGTGGGCTGAGAAGTACCGTTTTAGCCTTTGGGATCCATACATAACCACCAGACATGCCCTTTCTATCCTGGGGTACCTGGTCTTTGTATCTTTTAGTGTCCTGCTCACATAATAAATGGGTTGCTCATTCCCATCATCATCTTCCTATGCTAGCAGGGCTCCTATAGCTTGGGAATTTGATGCTAAATATAGTAACAAGGGTCGCCCACGTACTGGTGCTTGTAAGGTAGGCAGATGGTTCATAATCTGCTAGATCCTCTAAAAGGCTTTCTGCTGTTCAGTTCCCCAAGTGAACTCAACCCTCTTTTTCAGCTATTTGGATAATTCACTTGTGACCGAAGCCAGTCCTGGCACAAACCTCCTGATGTAAGAGACCCTCCCCAGGAAACTTTTGAGCTTTAACCGTTTTTGGCCTCCTCATTGTTGCAATTGTTGTGGCCTTGGCTGGATCCACACTTATGCCTTTGCGATGTATTAGGAACCCAAGAAATTTTCCAGCAGACACTCCAAAGGCACACTTCATGGGGTTCATGCGTAGTTTGTACTTCCTGTACCTTTCAAAAACTTGTTCAAGCACCTAGAAGTGTCCTGCCCTAGTCTTAGACTTTACCACGATGTCATCCACATAATCGTCCATTTCCCTAAGCATCATATCATGGAAGATGGCTATCATGGTTTGTTGGTACATGGCTCCCGCATTCTTAAGGCCAAAGGGCATCACAATGTAATAGAAATTCCTGATCGGGGTCCTGAATGCTGTCTTATCTACATCTCTAGCAGCCATGCGAATTTGGTTATACCCACTATATCCATCTATAAATAAAAACATAGAGTTTCCCGCAGCTGAATCTACAAGGAGATCAATATTAGGCAGGGGGAATTCATCTTTTGGACATGCCTTGTTCAGATTGTGAAAATCCACACAACACCGGATTTGGCCATTCTTTTTCTTCATAGGTACTATGTTGGAGAGCCATTTAGGATGCTGGATTGGCTTGATGAACCCAGCTGCCAGTAGCTTCTTGACTTCCTGAGTTATTTGAGCCTCTATGTCAGTGTGAAAGACCTTGGCTGGTTGAACTACTGGCTTAACTCCTGGGTTCATGTTGAGAGAATGGACTACTAGTCCTAGGTCCAAGCCAGGCATCGCATTGTATGTCCATGCGAATACATCCACATACCTCCTGAGTAATGCTACTAATTGTTCTTTTTCTTGTGTTGTTAACTGACTGCTAATGAAGACAGGTTTCAGGGATCCTAGACCAGCCCCCAAGTTTACTTCTTCCAATTCCTCTTCAGACTGGATTTGAGCTTCCTTGTCTAGATCCTCTAGGATTTCTTCTTGAACCATCATACAATCTGGCAGTTCGGGACCCTCCTGCATAATGCATTCAAGCCCCGCGTACCTTTATAAACGATATATTAGCCTTCCTCCGGGCTCCCGCACCACTACACATTCCCAGGATCCTGAGGAGCTAGTCTCCTTCTTTTGCCTTTTTCTGTCCAAGAGGTTCCTTAGGTCGTGGGTACCTCCTCTTTCTTCTTCTTCCAAGACAAGTGCTCCTAGTGTCCCTAGTGTGGGACTCTCATCATCTAGTTCCAATTCTTCATAAAACATTGTTTCTATAAAGTTCACTTCTTCTTGGCTGAAAGGGATTGGATTGGCAGGGATTCTTATGGGCTTCCCATTCAATCTTCCTTTAACACATTGATGGTACATGGAGGGAATGAGGCGATGCTTATGGAGCCAGGGGCGTCCCAACAGAACATGGTAAGAAACTTCTGAGTTAATCAAATGGAATATGGTCAGGGCTACTATTAGGCCCACCTTTAAGGCCAGCTGCACATATCCCTCAGTCGATTCTGCTACTCCTCCAAATCCTATTATCTCCATAGGAGCCCCCAGGATCCTCCTACCAATCAAGCCCACAGCCTCTAAGGTACTTAGGGCTATGAGGTTGAATGATGCCCCTATGTCTATCAGTGCTCTCCTGATTTGGACACCGTTTATGGTGGCCATCAGATAAAAGGGTCTGCAATGGTCTGGATGTTCAACTTCCATGTCTTCATCCGTGAAGGTTATTGCATTGGTTGTCTCCAAGTAAGCTCGGTTGGCATGGGATTCTACTGTGAAACATTCCACCCCTGAATCAGCTGCTATACTCATGAGGGATTCTATGGCCATCCTTCTTACTTCTAGCCCAAATCCCAATTGATTCCCTATTCACCCAACTAACAAACCTAGTCCTTAAGCTATTCTCTTCAAACTCCGTATTCTCCAAATTCACCAACATCATAAGGTATTGATCAAGATCACTACCACTAAACTTCTGTTGATAGAATGTCTCCCAAACAAGAGTTAGTAACCTTGAATCGTCGAAGTCCAAGTGACAAGTCGTAAATGTCCACAGATATCTCCACCTCTTAGAAAGGACACTTGTCCTCTGCATTTCCATGAACGGCAATGTTGACAGAATGGAGACAAGAATTTCATCTGACAATTCACTCAACCGATCCTGCGGAATTTGTTTCAAAGATTATAGAGAACTGTACACTAGCAAAGACTATAACAACTATCCAAAAACTAAAAAAAAAAAAACTTCAAAAAAGATACACAATAAAAATAAAAATAAAATCTAATTTTG